>CM053605.1:94125560-94152220 GCA_028646535.1 Procyon lotor | reverse complement strand
AGCCACCCAGGTACTGTGCTCAAGGTATTTGATAGAAGGTTATTTAATTTCCAGGTGGAGGGGCCTTTTTAAAAATTGTTATTAATGATTTCTTGTTCATATGTTCCAGCAGCATTTAAAGACTTTCTCCGTCATATTCCCTTTGCACCTTTGTCAAAGGTCAGTGGATATTGTGAGGATCTATTTCTAGGATCCCTATTCTATTTCATCAAAATACTTCTTTATTTTTTCACCAATATCACACTGTCTTGATTATTGTAGCTTTATGCAGTTCTTAAGTTTGAGAAGTGTCAATTTTACAACTTTGATCTTTACTATTTTGTTGGCTATTCTGGGTCTTTTGCATCGCCATATAAACTTTAGAATCAGTTTGTCGATAGCCACAAAATAACTTCCTAGGATTTTGATTGGAACTGAACCTGTAGATCAAATTGGGAAGAACTGGCATATTGATAATATTGGGCCTTCCAATCCATGTAATATCTCTCCAATTATTTAGATCTTGATTTCTTTCATCAGGGTTTTGTAGTATTCTTCATATGGATCTTGTACATATTTTATTAGAAGTATGCTTAATATTTCATTTGCTAATGTAAATGGTATTGAGTCTTTAATTTCAATTCCTAACTGTTCATTGCTAGTATATAAGAAAACAACTGACTTATATATTAATCTTGTATCTTGCAACTTTGTAATGGCTTATTCATTCCAGAAGTTTTTTTGTTGATCTTTTGGGATTTTCCACATGGATAATCATGTCATCTGTAAACAAAAATGGTTTTATATCTGCCTTCCTAATCTGTGATTAAAATATCTTTTATTTCCTTTTCTTACCATATTGCATTAGCATGGACTTCAAGTATGATGTTGAACAGAAGTAGTGAGAGCAGACATACTGCCCTTATTCCTGATCTGAGCAGGAAAACATTCCTTTTCTCACTATGAAGTATGATGTTAGATGTGGATGTCCTTTATCAAACTGAGGAATTTTCCCTCTATTCCAGTTTGTTGAGAGTTTTTATCATGAATGGGTGTTGGATTTTGTCAAATGCTTTTTATGTTCCTATTGATATAATCATGATTCTTCTTCTTTAGCATATTGATGTGATGGATTGTGTTAATTAATTTTCAAATCTTGAACCAGCCTTATATGCCTGGAATCATTCCCACCTGATTGTGGTGTATAATTCTTTTATACATGGTTGGAATCAATTTATTAACATTTTTTAAGAATTTTTGCTTCTATGTTCATGAAAGATACTGGTTTGTAGTTTTCTTTTCTCATAGTGAATTTTTCTGTTTTTTTTTTTTTTTATATCAGGGTAATACTGGTCTCATAGAATGTGTTAGAAAGTATTCCTTTTGTTTCTATTTTCTAGAAGATTTTGTAAGAAATGGTTATAATTTCTTCCTTGATGTTTGGTAGAATTCCTCAGTGAACCCATCGGGGCCTGATGCTTTGTTTTTGAAGGTTATTATTGATTCAATATATTTCATATATACATAGTCCTTTTTTTTCTCCTGGTGTGAGTTTGGTAGACTGTGCCTCTCATGGAGCTGGTCCATTTCATCCAGGTTATCAAGTTTATAGGCATAAAATTGTTCATAATACTCCTTTATTGTCCTTTTAATATCCATGGCTCCTCTCTTATTTCTCATATTAGTAATTTATCTCTTCTTTCTGCTTTTTAGTTGATATGACTAGAGGTTTATTAATTTTACTGATCTTTCCAGAGCTCTTGGTTTTGTTTATTTTCTCTATTGATTCCTGTTTTCAATTGCATTAATTTCTGCTCTAATTTTTTTTAAGTAATCTCTACACCCAGTGTGGGATTTAAAGTCATGATCATGAGATGAAGAGTCAGATGCTCTACCAATTGAGCCAGCCAGGCACTCCTATGCTCTACTTATTATTTATTTTCTTTTTCTTGTTTTGAATTTAATGTGCTCTCCTTTTCTAGTTTCCTGAGGTAGAAGCTTAAAGTATTGATTTTAAATATTCTTTCTTTTCTAATATGTAAATTCAATGCTGTACATTTCCTTCAAAGCAGTGTTTTCATGGCATTCCTTCCACAACTTTTGATAAACGACATGTTTATTTTCATTTAGTTTGAAATTTATCTCGAAACTACTTTGGTTCATGAATTATTTAGAAGCATGTTGTTTAATTTCCAAGTATTTTGGGATTTTATAGATATTGTTCTGGTACTGATTTCTAAATTAATTCTGTTGTGGTCTGAATATATACATTTTATGATTTCCATTCTTCTGAATTTGTTAAAGTGTGTTTTACAGCCCAGAATATGTCTATATTGATAAAGATTCTGTAAAGCTTTAGAAAAATATATATTATGCTCTTGTTGGATGTAATCATTTATAGATGTCAATTAGATGCAGTTTGATTGGTAGTGCTGTTCACTTCAACTATGTCCCTACTGATTTTCTGCCTGCTAGATCTGTCAATTATTGATAGAGGGGTATTGAAATCTCCAACTATAACAGTTAATTCATCTGTTGCTCTTTGCAGTTCTATCAGTTTTTGTCTCATGTGTTTTGATGCCCTGTTGTTAGGTGCACACACAATAGGGATCATTGTCTTCTTGGAGAATTAATCCCTTTATTATTATGTAATGCTCCTTTTTACTCCTGATAATATTTCCTTGCTCTCAACTGTTTTTTTTTTTTTAAGATTGTATTTATTTATTTGACAGAAAGAGAGAGAGAGAGAGAGATCCCAAGTAGGCAGAGAGGCAGGCAGAGAGAGAGGGGGAAGCAGGCTCCCTGCTGAGCAGAGAGCTTGATGTGGGGCTCGATCCCTGGACCCTGAGATCATGACCTGAGCTGAAGGCAGAGGCTTTAACCCACTGAGCCACCCAGGTGCCCTGAACTGTTTTTTAAGAAGATTTATTTATTTATTTATTTATTTGAGAGAGAGAGAGAGAGTGAGTGAGAGCATGAGTATGAGGGGCAGAGGGAGAGAGAATCTCTGGCAGACTTTGTGCTGAGTGTGGAGCAGGACATGAGGTTTGACCCCACCACCCTAGATCATGACCTGAGCCAAAAATAGGAGTTAGATGCTTAACAACTGCACCACTCAGGTGCTCCTGAACTGTTCTGTCTGGAATGAATATAATTCCTCCAGCTTTATGTCTTTCTCTCTCTCTATCCCCTTTCCTTCAAATCTATTTATATTTATTATTTTATTATTATTTTTTATTAACATATAATGTATTATTTGCCCCAGGGTACATGTCTGTGAATCATTAGGCTTACACATTTCACAGCACTTACAATAGCATATGCCCTCCACAATGTCCATAACCCAGCCACCTTATCCCTAACCCCTAACCCCCCAGCTACCCTCAGTTTGTTTCGTGAGTTTAGGAGTCTCTTACGGTTTGTCTCCTTCCTGATCCCATCTTGTTTCATTTCTCTTCCCCACCTCCCATAACCTCCTGCCCTGCCTCTCAAATTCATCATATCAGAGAGATCATATGATAATTGTCTTTCTCTGATTGACTTATTTCACTTAGCATAATACCCTCTAGTTCCATTCAGGTTGTTGCAAATGACAAGATTTTGTTTCTCTTGATGGCTGCATAGTATTCCATTGTGTATGTATACCACTTCTTTATCCATTAACCTGTTGATGGACATCTATGTTCTTTCCATAGTTTGGCTATTGTGGACATTGCTGCTATAAACATTCGGTTGCACATGCCCCTTCGGATCACTACATTTGTATCCTTAGGGTAAATACCCAGTAGTGCAATTGCGGGGTCATAGGGTAGCTCTATTTTAAGCTTTTTGAGAAACCTCCATACAGTTTTCCAGAGTGGCTGTACCAGTTTGCATTCCCACCAACAGTGTAGGAGGGTTCTCCTTTCTCCGCATCCTCACTAACGTCTGTCATTTCCTGACTTGCTAATTTTAGCCGTTCTGACCTGTGTGAGGTGGTATCTCACTGTGGTTTTGATTTGTATTTCTCTGATGCTGAGTGATGTGGAGCACTTTTTCATGTGTCTGTTGGCCATTTGGATGTCCTCTTTGCAGAAATGTCTGTTCTGCAAAGAACATATCAT
Source organism: Procyon lotor (assembly GCA_028646535.1). Classification (NCBI taxonomy): domain Eukaryota; kingdom Metazoa; phylum Chordata; class Mammalia; order Carnivora; family Procyonidae; genus Procyon; species Procyon lotor. The sequence goes on along the minus strand of CM053605.1, from coordinate 94,148,138 downwards.
CTGCTGATTTCTTCATCAGATTATTTATTCTTTGGATGTGGAGTTTGATAAGTTCTTTATAGATTTTGGATACTAGCCCTTTATCTGAAATGTCATTTGCGAATATCTTCTCCCATTCTGTCAGTTGTCTTTTGGTTTTGTTGACTGTTTCCTTTGATGTGCAAAAGCTTTTGATCTCGATGAAGTCCCAATAGTTCATTTTTGCCCTTGCTTCCCTTGCCTTTGGAGATGTTTCTAAGAAGATGTTGCTGTGGCTGGAGTCGAAGAGGTTGCTGCCTTTGTTCTCCTCCAGGATTTTGATGGAATCCTGTCTCACATTGAGGTTTTTGATCCATTTTGAGTCTATTTTTGTGTGCGGTGTAAGGAAATGGTCCAATTTCATTCTTCTGGATGTGGCTGTCCAATTTTCCCAACACCATTTGTTGAAGAGACTGTCTTTTTTCCATTGGATATTCTTTCCTGACTTGTCTAAGATCAGTTGACCATAGACTTGGGAGTCCATTTCTGGGCTCTCTATTCTGTTCCATTAATCTATGTGTCTGGTTTTGTGCCAGTACCACACTGTCTTAATTATTATAGCTTTGTAATAGAGCTTGAAGTCTGGAATTGTGATGCTGCCAATTTTGGTTTTCTTTTTCAACATTCCTCTGGCTATTTGTGTTCTTTTCTGGTTCCATATAAGTTTTAGGATTATTTGTTCCATTTCTGTGAAATAAATTGATGGTATTTTGATAGGGATTGCATTAGATGTGTAGATTGCTTTAGGTAACATAGACATTTTCACAATATTTGTTCTTCCAATTCATGAGCATGGAACATTTTTCCATTTCTTTGTGTCTTCCTCAATTTCTTTCATGAGCACTTTGTAGTTTTCTGAGTACAGATTCTTTGCCTCTTCGGTTAGGTTTATTCCTAGGTATCTTATGGTTTTGGGTGCAATTGTAAATGGAATCGACTTCTTAATTTCTCTGTCTTCTGTCTTGCTATTGATGTATAGAAATGCAACTGATTTCTGTGTATTAATTTTATATCCTGATACTTGACTGAATTCCTGTATGAGTTCTAGCAGTCTTGGAGTGGAGTCTTTTGGGTTTTCCACATGCACTATCATATCATCTTCAAAGAGTGAGAGTTTGACTTCTTCTCTGCCATTTGGATGCCTTTTGTTTCTTTCTGTTGTCTAATGGCTAAGGCTAGGACTTCTAGTACTATGTTAAATAGCAGTGGAGATAGTGGGCATCCCTGCCATGTTCCTGATCTCAGGGGGAAAGTTCTCAGATTTTCCCCATTGAGAATGATAGTCACTGTGGGTTTGTCATAGATGGCTTTGATGATGTTGAGGAATGTATCCTCTATGCCTGTGCTGTGAAGAATTTTGATCAAGAAGGGATGCTGTACTTTGTCAAATGCTTTTTCAGCATCCATTGACAGTATCATACGGTTCTTGTTCTTTCTTTTATTAATATATTGTTATCACATTGATGGATTTGCGGATGTTGAACCAACTTTGCAGCCCAGGAATAAATCCCACTTGATCGTGGTGAATGATCTTTTTAGTGTACTGTTGGATCCTATTGTCTAGTGTTTTGGTGTGAATTTTTACATCTGTGTTCATCAAGGATATTGGTCTGTAATTCTTTTGGATGGGGTCTTTGTCTGGTTTTGGGATCAAGGTGATGCTGGCCTCATAAAATGAGTTTGGAAGTTTCCCTTCCATTTCTATTTTTTAGAATAATTTCAGGAGAATAGGTATTAATTCTTCTCTAAATGTTTGGTAGAATTCCCGTGGGAAGCCATCTGGCCCTGGGCTCTTTTTATTGGGAGATTTTTGATGACTGCTTCAATCTCCTTACTGGTTATAGGTCTGTTCAGGTTTTCTATCTCTTCCTGGTTCAGTTTTGGTAGTTTGTGTGTCTCTAGGAATGCGTCCATTTCTTCCAGATTGTCTAATTTGCTGGTGTATAGTTGCTCATAATATGTTCTTATAATTGTTTGTATTTCTTTGGTGTTGGTTGTGATTTCTCCTCTTTCATTCATGATTTTATTAATTTGGGTCCTTTCTCTTTTCTTTTTGATGGGTCTGGACAGGGGTTTATCAATCTTATTAATTCTTTCAAAGAACCAGCTCCTAGTTTTTTTGATTTGTTCTACTGTTCTTTTAGTTTCTATTTCATTGATTTCTGTTCTGATCTTTATTATTTCTCTTCTCCTGCTGGCTTTAGGCTTTCTTTGCTGTTCTTTCTTCAGCTCCTTTGGGTATAGGGTTAGGTTGTGTACTTGAGATCTTTCTTGTTTCTTGAGAAATGCTTATTTTGCTATATACTTTCCTCTCAGGACCACCTTTGCTGTGTCCCAAAGATTTTGAACAGTTGTGTTTTCATTTTCATTTGTTTCCATGAATTTTTTAAATTCTTCTTTAATTTCCTGGTTTACTCATTCATTCTTTAGTAGGATGCTCTTTAGCCTCCATATGTTTGAGTTCTTTCCAACTTTCCTCTTGTGATTGAATTCTAGTTTCATGGCATTGTGGTCTGAAAATAAGCAGGGAATGGTCCCAATCTTTTGGTACCGATTGAAACCTGATTTGTGACCCAGGATGTGATCTATTCTGGAGAATGTTCCATGTGCACTAGAGAACAATGTGTATTCTGTTGCTTTGGGATGGAATGTTCTGAATATATCTGTGATGTCCATCTGGTCCAGTGTGTCATTTAGAAGCTTTATTTCCTTGTTGATCTTTTGCTTAGATGATCTGTCCATTTCAGTAAGGGAGGCTGTTAAAGTCCCCTACTATTATTGTATTATTATTGATCTCTTTCTTTGATTTTGTTATTAATTGGCTTCTCCTGTGTTAGGGACATAGATATTTACAATTGTTAGATCTTCTTGTTGGATGGTCCCTTTAAGTATGATATGGTGTTCTTCCTTATCTCTTATTATAGTCTTTGGCTTAAAATCTAATTTATCTGATATAAGGATTGCCACCCCAGCATTCTTTTGATGTCCATTAACATGGTAAATTATTTTCCTCCCCCTCACTTTAAATCTGAGGGTGTCTTTGGGTTTAAGATGAGTTTCTTATAGACCGCATATTGATGGGTTTTGTTTTTTTATCCATCCTGAAACTCTGTGTTTTTTTATTGGGGCATTTAGCCCATTTACATTCAGGGTAACTATCGACAGATATGAATTTAGTGCCATTGTATTGCCTGTAAGGTGACTGTTACTGTATATTGTCTGTGTTCCTTTCTGGTCTATGTTACTTTTAGGCTCTGTCTTTCATTAGAGGACCCCTTTCAATATTTCCTGTAGGGCTGGTTTGGTGTTTGCAAATTCTTTTACTTTTTGTTTGTCCTGGAAACTTTTTATCTTTCCATCTATTTTCAGTGAAAACCTGCCTGGATATAGTATTCTTGGCTGCATATTTTTCTCGTTTAGTGCTCTGAATATATCATGCCAGTCCTTTCTGTCCTGCCAGGTCTCTGTGGATAGGTCTGCTGCCAATCAATTTCTGCCTTTGTATATTACAGACTTCTTGTTCTGAGCTACTTTCAGGATTTTCTCTTTGTCACTAATACTTGTAAGTTTTATTATTAGATGATGGCGTATAGACCTATTTTTATTGATTTTGAAGAGAGTTCTCTGTGCCTCCTGGATTTTGATGCTTTCCCTTCACCAGATTATGGAAATTCTCTACAAAAATTTGCTCCAATATACCTTCCACCCCTCTCTCTCTTTCTTCTTCTTCTGGGATCCCAGTTATTCTAATATTGTTGCATCTTATGGTATCACTTATCTCTTGAATTCTCCCCTTGTGGTCCAGGAGTTGTTTGTCTCTCTTTTTCTCAGCTTCTTTTTTCTCTGTCATTTGGTCTTCTATATCACTAATTCCCTCTTCTGCTTCATTTATCCTAGCAGTACGAGCCTCTATTTTTTATTGCACCTCATTAATAGCTTTTTTTATTTCAACTTGGTTAGATTCTAGTTCTTTTATTTCTCCAGAAAAGGATTTTATTTCTCCAGAAAGGGATTCTCTAATATCTTCCATGCTTTTTTTGAGCCTAGCTAGTACCTTGATAATTATAATTTTTTCTCTAGTTCTGACATATTACTAATATCTGTATTGATTAGGTCCCTATTCATTGGTACTGCCTCCTGTTCTTTTTTTTGTGGTGAGTTTTTCCACCTTGTCATTTTATTGAGATAAGAATAGATCAATGAGAGAATAAAATACTTAAAGGGTAGCAACAACCCCAGAAACATATAAACTAACCACATCAGAAGAGAGCCAAGGGTGCCTGGGTGGCTCAGTGGGTTAAGCCTCTGCTTTTGGCTCAGGTCATGATTCCAGGATCCTGGGTTCAAGCCTCACGTTGGCTCTCTGCTCCGCAGGGAGCCTACTTCCTCCTCTCTCTCTGCCTGCCTCTCTGCCTACTTGTGATCTCTCTCACTCTGTCAAATAAATAAATAAAATTAAAAAGAAGAAGAAGAGGAAGAAGAGATCTGAAACCAGGGGTTAAAGAATAAGGAGTAGGGGGAAGGAAAAGAAAAAAGAAAAAAAAAAAAGGAAAAAAGAGAAAAAGAAAAAAAATATATATTATACTTGTGATTAGAACAGAGCCCCATATCTGATTTTGGGTGTTTTTTGGTTTGTTAGAAGAAACTACCTCCCAAAATTTAAAAAAAAGAAAAACTTATACAAAAATAAATGTAAACACTTTGAAGGGATGGAATATGAATATAAAGATGAAAAGTAAAAAGGAGTCTAAAAAAGTGATGGATAAGAGGTTGGTTGAAAAAAGAAAAAAAAAGAGGAAAGAAGATGATCAGCCTGGAGACTAGAACCCAACTGTATGCTAGATTTAGGGTATATTTTGATCTATTAGAAGAAATTTATCTCACAATTTTAAAGAAAAAAAACCCTAAATGTATACAAAAAATAAGGTTAAATACAATGAGCGAATAAAATATGAATGTAACAGTGAAAATTAGAAAAGATTTTTCAAAAGGTATTGATAATATACTAGTTAAAAAACGTTAAAATGGGAAAAAGGAGAAATAAAATAAGAAAAAAATAAAATTAAAAAAATTTAACTCTGAACGACTAAAGGATTATGGGGAAAAAACCCCATTAATTCTATGTGTTGCTTTTTCCTAACTCTGGAGTTCCACAGTTCTCATTGATCGATGAACTTGGTCTTGGCTGGATATTCTTGCTAATCTTCTGGGGGAGGGGCCTGTTGCCATGATTCTCAAATGTCTGCCTGAGGCAGAATTGCATCACCTTTGCCAGGGGCTGGGCCAAGCAATCTGATAGGGTTCGCTCTTGGGAGCTTTTGTTCCTTGAATGCTTCCTGTACAGCTTTGAAGGACAGGAAAGAAGATAGCGGCCTCCCAATCTCTGACCATAGGAGCTGAGAGCTTGGGGCCCCACTCCTCAGTACACCCTCAGAGAAGAGCAGTCAGTCCCTCCTGTCTCCCTGGTGTCTGGCCACACTCTGAGCTCAGCCAGCCTGTGACTGAGAGTTTCTATCTCGGGCACATGGCCCTGTCTGGAGTCACCAAATCCAGCAGATTCTTGCTCTGCACTCCTGCACTGCTCCTCCTGGAGGAGGAAGGAAGGGGTCTCTCTGGATCTGCCCCTTGTGGGGGTCCCTGCTTGAAGAGCTGTGACCCAACTGTGCCCCAGATCAGAGTGTAAGGTAACCCTGAGTTGAGAGCTCACTGCTTGGCTCTTCCTCTGTAGCTGGATTCCTTGCTCTGATACCTGGGGACTCTGCCACACTCAGACACCTCCAGTCTTTCTGTGACCCCACAGGTCCTGAGACCACACTGTCCCCACAAGGGCTAAACCCCCTGCTTAGCTTCTGGAGTGATGTCCCTCAGTGGAGCAGACTTCTAAAAGTTCCAATTTTGTGCTCCACTGCTCTGCGACTTGCCGGGAGCCAGCCCCTTCCCCCATGGTCTGTCTTCCCATTGCTTTGTATTCACTTTTCCACACGTCCTACCTTCTGGAAAGTGGTCAATTTTCTGTTCCTAGAATTGCTGCTCTTCTTCTCTTCTATCTCCTGTTGAGTTTGTAGGTGTTTAGAATGGCTTGATACCTATTCAACTGGACTTCTGGGATCTGATACTATCTCAGCTTCCTACTCCTCTGCCACCTTGCATCTCCCCCAGTCTCAGTTAATTCCTCAACTCTATTTATATTTAAAGTGACTTTTTGTTTGTTTGCTTTTTGTGGACAACATACAACTGGGCCTAGCTTTTTATCCACTCTAATGTTTCTGTCTTTTAACTAATGTGTTAGACCACTGATGTTTAAGGGGCTATTTGTACAGTTGGATTACTGGTTTTTCTATATTTGTTACCATTTTCTATACCAGATGTCTGCTTCTCTTCCTGTTTCCAGTGGGTATGCCTGTTCTGGGAGCCCCCACCCTCACCCCTCGCCAATCATGCTGAAGTTTCCAGGTTCCTCCATTTTTCCTCTGGAAGCCCTGTCCATGGGCACGTGAAAAAGGGAAGGCCGAGGGTGGCAGAAGGCTGCCTCCCACACCTAGCAGTCACCACTAGGCAGACCCTGCCCATGCCTAGAGCATCAGTTAGCCTTTATTCTCTTTCTGGTCTGGAAGGCAGGAGAGCACAGGTCAGGAGTTAGCTGGGAAGCTGACCGGCTATGCTGCCTGGGTGCACGGGCCTAGGCCCCTCCTTTCTAAGACCTGCTGCGTGTAGTATGGCGTTGTCCGGCATAGCACTCGGAGCCCAGCCTGGCCCCACACACAGATAAAGCCAAGTTCTCATTCCCAGCTGTGTGACATGGGCAAGTAGTTTCTCTTTTGAAGAGGAGGGGACAATGAAATACTGATGGGGACCTTCAGGTGTATGGTGGTGGGTGACTGGAAATGTTACCTTATTCTTTGTCACATAGTTTCCCTGTGCCTTAGTTTCCATATCTGTAAAATGGAGATCATATCCCTATACTTAACAACCCCAAAGAGATTTCAGAGACTGTTTATAGAAGAAGTCAGTGGCCAATCTAAAGGCATCACAGGCAGGATGCTGTGGTAGAAGACAGATGCAAAGTGGTATGGAAAGAAGGAAGGTTCTGTGCTGTGAGGTGGCCAACGGAACTTCCCTGGGGAATGGAACTTGAACTGGTCCTTGTAATGGGGAATGTGATTCCACGGCGGAGGAGACCAGGCATCACTCGTGAGCTGAGGAACAATGCGAGAAGGCAGGAAAGGAGGAAAAGCTCCGCTAGAAGTAGCACATCCTGTCCTGGGACTTTCCCATTGTACCTCCCTTTTCTGGAAAACCATGTAATCTACTGTGGGCTCTATGCTGACTAATTATTTGCCTAGGAAGAAACAAAAACATGATAAAATCAGTCCTAAGAAGGGCAGAAGACTTTTGAGGGCATAAAAATGTATCATGAATCTCACATTCTCATTCCTAAGTATTTATTCACACAAAAACCTGTTCATAAATGCTCAGAGTGAGTTGATTCATAATCCTCAAGTCTAGAAACAACGCGAAGGTCTTTAAGTGATCAGAATGATTAACAGACCTATAATGGAAGGCTACTTAGCAATGAAAAGGAGCAGACAACTGGTAATAGAATAACGTGGGTGAATCCTAAATGCATCATGTGAAGTGAAAAAAGCCTGACTCAGCAAGCTGTCTTCTTTACGACTCCATTTATATGATAGTTTGGAAAAGGCCGAACTGGAGGGTTCTACCCCCAACCTAGCTGGTTGACTATAGAGGAACATGAGGGCATTCCTTTGAGGTGATGAGCCTGTTATCTCGGCAGTGGTAATTACACAACTGTGTGGTTATCAAACTGTATCTCGAAGAATGTCCACTTGAAATTGTGCCTCAGTGGACAAAGGACATGGGCGTTGGCACTTGGCATCTCAAGAGGCTCCATTTTGGTCAGCTTGCTTTGGCACCCCCCACAGCTCCTTGCCTGCTGGTTTCCACATGCAGGAACTCAACAATTGGGGATCACCACAAGTTAACTGTAGCCTCATCAAATTCTGGTGTTGATGGAATACAATAGTGTGATATTTCTGGACCCAACTATGGAGCTATCAGAGCATGTGTGGGAAGAGATTGGGGAAGGTAGGCAGAGAGGAGTTAGTTTTCAAATTGGGAAAACCGGAATTCTCCTGGCCACTGGCCAGCAGTGTCTTCAGGTGCACCACTTGACTCATCTCTGATGACCTGTCACTGAGCCGTCTAGACCAAGAGTTGTGGAGAAGATCAAAGGAAAATAGTGTGCGTTCAGATATTAAAAAACGATAATTGTTATTATTATCCTCATTCATTTACTAATTGAATACTTTAAAAAAGAAATCAAATTTTTGGGCAAGAGTTTAAAACATGCAAATGAATGCCACCAAATATGTTTGCAAAGCTACGTAACATGACCACTATCCAAGGCAAATGTTGAACCCAGTTAAAATTATTATTGTAATTTCAAGTAGGGAATGTAAGTATCAGGATTTAAGGGAGATATCCAAGATAAGAATCCTAAAGAGAAGTGTGCCTGGCTGGCTCAATTGGAAGAGCATGTGACTCTTGCTTCAGGGTCCTGAGTTCAAATCCTATGTTGGGCATAGAGCGCACTTAAAAAAAAAATTCTTAAAGTGAAACTCCATCCTAAACACTTCTCAAGTTAAATGAAAAGTTGGTGCTCTCAAAATAAAATGAAAAGCAAGCCTTGGATGAGCTATTTTAGGCAATTTAGAAGCCATCATGATATGAACTTGTGAGGTACTTAATCCATATACACCTCTGTTTCCTATTTGTTAGAAGGGAATTTATATGAAGTCCTTGTGTCCTGTGCACTATGGCTGGTGCAGGGTATCAGCACCCGTGGGGGGGTTGGAGCGGAGGCAACTGGTCCACAGAGCTCCTGGGGACTGGGGCCACTGCATGGTGTCCCAAAAGACTGTAGAAGGAAGTGCCTGAGCCAGCCGTTCTCTAAGCCTCCTTCAGTGGACAGTGGGCTCAGGAATTCTTATAGCTCCTGGAAGGTCATTTGGCTAATGTCAAAGTCATGTTTTGCCATTGCAAGGCAAGTTTCCACTTAAGCAAGAAGGTGCTTTGTGGTTTGTATCTCTCAGTATTAGGGACTGGATTCTCCATTTTGCTAACTGAAACAGAAATTCGTTTTGACATTTGTGTCACTGTGGGCCAGTTGTGTGTTAGGCTTGAGAGAATGCAACCACGAGTCAGACACAATCCCAGACCTTAGGACATTTATAGTTCTAGACTCAGGCTGGGGAACTGCTACATAAACACACCCAATCAAGGGTTAAAGAGATCTTATGACAGATAGGAGGACTGGGCTGTGCTCACCAGGCAAAGTTCTGAGAGTTTAGTTTTTAGTGTCCACAGGGACAAAATAGGCTGGTAAGGTCAGTGGAAATGTTTGATACTTTGAGAGTTCTCTCTCTTATTGTGAAGTAATCATTTAATTGGAAGTGCCTATTCCTTTGGGCAGGTATTCTCATAAATGAGGCTCTAACATTCTAATAAGAAGGACCCTGAATCTACAAGACTGAAGACCTCACCTCAAGCGGTGATTCATTCAACAAGTAAAAGCCACTTCATAAAAAACCAAAGAATGTGTGACTTGCCCACCCGAGAAATTAGGGAGAGGGTGGTAGATCTCTTCTGGGCACAGTTGGATCTCATTTCTCCGAGGAGGATGTCAAGGCTCTTTCTCCATCGTGTGCAAGGCCCTCAGTCAGGTACTCTCTGTGTGTGATTGGATGGATGGCTCACAGGGCCTTCCAGGTTGCAGTCCCCAAACAAGAGTACCCCTGGTCTGATGCTCTAGGAGAGTCCTTCGAGGACTCCGACTATGCTAGAGTGAGGGGCCCGGGGCAGCTGGCCCCATCCAAGCCAGTTGGACCAGGCAGAGCATCCGGGGAACGAGGAGGGGGTGCCTCTCCAAGAAAAGGAGGGTGAGCATACAATTCTCATCTCCTACTAGTCTTCTGGAGATCATGGGCGGGGGGGCAGCCTTCTGCCTCACACAGCCTTTCTTTCTGAGTTCACTGTATTTATTCCTTGTGAATCTCTCGCATCACTAGTGTCTAAGAAATGGCGAGTGCTATGAAACCTGCCTCCTGCTGATGGGCGGAGAACTGGCCTGGTCTGAATCCTCTTCACTTCCATTAAAGCAGGTGTAGGGAAAACAAATGTAGAAGCAGATTCAGATTCAAGACTCAGCTCTTTGGAGCAAATCTCTGAAGCCTGTTTCCTCACAGAAAATGAGGACAGTGTACCTGTGTCGTAGGGTAGCTGTGAGAATGGAATGGGTGAAAGGGTGCCTAGGATAGAGCCTGGTAATCGATACACGTCTGTAACAGGCAAACCTGTATTTCACAAAGCTAGTTAGTGCAATCAACAGTTTTTCATTCTGAGTTAAAGCTATTTTGGAAGCTAGACAATTGCTTTTAAGGCTTTGCTGGCTAACCAAGCCCACTGGAGAATTCCCACATAGCTGTGAGGAAGAGGGAAGTTTTTTTCTTTGCCTCAACTGACGGGGATTGTTGGGGCTATGTGTCAGTGGTGGCTTAAAGAGCCCCAGCTTACTCACAGAAAGAAGATTTGAGATCTCCCGGTTCTGTCTTCCGGGATACCTTCGTTTCATTTTCTTTCTCCTTTATCTTTTAATTGACAGGTGTAGGGAAGTAGCAAGATCATACCATTAGTGGTTTTTGAAGCATCATTAATTCTTCAGATGGAAAATGAAACCAATCAGGGGCAAGGAATCAGAGCACGGGATATTCCCCCAGACCTTGGGAAGCTTGGCAAATTATTCCTGCCCCACTGTGACTGGCAAGTTTGGGTTTTGGAATGGAAAGCCTTGCTTCCTAGAACTTCTTGTACTAGTTCTCTTTTCTCTTTTCTCAGATTGTTTGATCATCCCTGTTCTATTCCATGAATATACTTCATTAATTTGCTTACTTACCAGCCCCCACATTCCAGTTTTGCATCCTAGAGATTCATCTGAGGTCACTTTGATTGGAGTTCTGGGAGATTTTAAAGACTATATATTGGTTTTACTTCCACAGATGGCTAGTTAATGTGTAAAGTTTATTGGTCCAACTTCTAGAGGGCGACTTTATTCCCTTTTTTTTTTCTTTTTTGCTTTTGGGTAAGGGCACCTCATTGTTTCCCTATGTACTGCCAATAAGCTGGTTTTATTGAGGGAAAACAGCTGTGCAAAGTCTCCTGGTTTCAGGTCAGATGGGGACAGATAGTGCTGTCCTGTCTGCTTGAAATCAGAGTCTCATTTTTGTTTCTCTTGCTCACTGGGGGAGAAAGGAACAAACCCATGAACAGTATTTTCCTATTTAGAAAAATTTTTTTTCAGTCTTTTTTTACTTGCATCTCAGGTTCTTATAACATTACATCCTTTATTTTCTCCTGCTAAACTTCCCCATAACTATGAGAATCATTTATTTCAAGTAAACTATTTTTTTATTTATTTGACAGAGAGAAACACAGCGAGAGAGGGAACACAAGCAGAGGGAATGGTAGCGGGAGAAGCAGGCTTCCTGCCCAGCAGAGAGCCCGATGCGGGGCTCGATCCCAGGACCCTGGGATTATGACCTGGGCCGAAGGCAGACGCTTAACGACTGAGCCACCCAGGCGCCCCCTATTTTTTTTTTTTATTATAAAAGCAATATTCATTGAAAAAAACCTCACAAAGACCAAAGTAACAGTTCCTTAGTAATATTTATTTATTTATTTAAGTTAGAGTGAAAGAAATTATCCCAATCAGAATGATTTATTCTATTTCTGGGTTCATACACATTTTCCACTAAGAATAATAATTAGCCACAAAACAGTAATAAGAAAACAGGAAAAAAAAAAAGAAAATGCTATACTGTTCTACTGCAGAATTTTAGACTGATAATTTATACCACCATATTGAGACTCTAAAATAGCCTTCAGCTTAGTTTCATTAGGGCTTGAGGCAAATGCGAAGACCTAATAACTTTACCTGTATCCACAATTATGGAACAAGCCTTAGACATCACCAGAGATGACATCCTAAGACCTAGGAGTGCAAGGGTGCTCCCTGAAAACCCGTTTCTGTGTGTGATTAAATCTTTTTTCCTCCTTGTCTTTCTCTATATTCTTTTACACTCTTCTACCTTCCTGTCTTCAACCACAGGCTTTTCTTACTTGGCCCTAAAAAAAGATGTAGCCACCTTTTAAATCACTTTAATTTTTAAAAAAGATTTTATTTGAGAGTGACAGAGCGAGCATGAGTCAGGGGAGGGGCGGAGGCAGAAGCAGGCTCTCTGCTGAGCAGGGAGCCCAATGTGGGCTTGATTCCAGGACCCAGAGACCATGACCAAGGCAGATGCTTAACCAAATGAACCACCCAGGTGACCCAAATCACTTTCTATATAAGTCTGTATTTAACAGATTCTTGTCTAGAATGGACTGAATTGCTTTTTATACTCCCTTTAATGAGATCTTTGTTCGGGGGAGCAGTAACACTCAGAAATACTCTTAAAAAAGTCTCTTGGAACAAAGTTATTGTGCCATTCTTCATACTTTCCTCGCATAATTGCTGCCCCACTTCTGATTACTGAAATCGAGCCCTGTCTTCAAACCTTGCCGAAAATGCTACTTCTCTCAGGAGGTCTTTCTTCTGCACCAGCCCTTCAAGTAGGTGAGATGGCTCCTTCCCACAAATTCCAATCATATTCTGTACCAGCTTTATGACACTGATGGTAATCCTGCTTGGATTTGTGTACCTATTGTATTCCTCTTTTAGGTTATGAGCCTTCACAGCCAGGTTCAATGGCTCACTCTTTGAATCCCTTGCAGTTACAGGGCTTTACGAATAAGAGTTCTAGAAATTGAGTAACTGTGGCCACTGTGGCTTCGCTTACTTATTTACAATTATTATAATTATTATAAACCCAGTGTAGATTTAACAGAGCTGTGAAGGCGTAAAATACTAATCAAAAGGTAGGTCAATTTGTGCTTAGTAACAATACTTGGTGTTTGTAGTTTGTGGGGTTTTTTTTTCTCCTTCAGCTGCGCAAGTACAAACCGTATGAAATCTTTAAGTAAATGTTCTCAGTTTTCAGAGTAAGTTGTTGAACCGCTCATGCAGAATCTGGGCTCCCTTCCTGAAACCAGATGACACACTTCTTGCCCTTCCCATGCCAAGTCCCTCCCTCAGTGGCTCACTTCCACTCTACAGTAAGGCACTGAGCTCTGAACCTAAGCTGGCAAACTCCTCTCTCTTCTCACCTTCCTGTGGAGGTGTGTTCCTTTCTCTAAGCATTGCGGAACAGGACGATCCTTGCCAGAGACCTGAACCGCGCCCAATGCTCAAGCCAATGTGCAAGCACCACACTTCCTCACTACTTGCAGCAGTGCGCTGGGATAAAATCCAGGAGACTCATAAAAGCCAAATGGAGACTGCACAATTATCCTTATGGAAACTTGTGGTAAAATAATAATGTGGACATTTTACAGCATCACGAACTACTTGCACAAATGAGCCAACATTTTTGCATGTTGAATTATAACTGGATAGCTTGAAATCATGAAGAGCTAATGTTTCTAAAATGTTTCTAAAATATATATACATAAAAAAAGGTGACTTGGATTTTTCGGGTGTACTCTCCATAGTAATTTTTAAGGAAGAAAGTACTTTTTAAAATCCCAGTAGATTTTTCTTTTTCTTTCTTTCTTTTTTTTTTTTTGGCCATGGTCGGAAGTGGGGTTAAATGTAAAATTTTGTGGTTTCGAAGAACGCTTAAATGGTGAATTAATGTGATGTGAAGGAAAGCTAACCGCCTCATTTTCTTGCAGTCTGATCACAGACCACCCCTTTTTTTCCCCAGCCTTAGGGGAGGGAGCCTTTAATAATGGTCTGTGTAAACTGATGCCCAGGCGGTATGAGTTCGAAGAAGCGCTGCTCGAACACGTTGAAGCTGAGCAAAGAGCAACCCCAAAGGGCAGCAGCTCCCCAAACAAAAAAATTGCTTCGAACAACCCACCCACCCAAACGGCTGTAATGGCTCTGCTGGCGCGAATCCTGAAAGCTCGTGGGAGCCCAGCGGCCGGGCGGGGCGGGCTTCTGGGCGCCGGGGCCCCGCGGCCGTCCCGGCCCGAAGGCGCCCGGCTGCCGGCGGGGGCGCGGGCTGAGGACAAAGGAGCGGGGCGGCCGGGAGCGCCGCGGGCCGGGGGCCGGGACGAGGGGCCCCGCAGCCTCGCCGCCATGCCCGGGCCCCGCACCGTCGCCAACCTGGTGGAGTTCTTCTGGAAGGACGGCTTTAGCCGCATCCACGAGATCCAGGTAGTTACGCGCGCCGGGCCGGGAGGGGATCGGGCCCGGAGACTGTTCCCTTGAGTGCAGAGGACTCGCGCGCGCCGGAGGGCGTCCGGGAGGAGGCACCGCGGAGGGTGCCCGAAGATACTCCGAGAGGGAGGGGGCACCGGGCGGGGGACGCCGGGGAGGGGGCGCCAGGCCGAGCCAGACGGGGACGTCAAGGAGGGTCGCCCAGGAGGGACCCCAAGGAGGAGGCACCGGGCAGCGGATGCCGCGGGGGAGGGGGGACGCCGGGCAGGAGGCACCAAGAAAGGGACTTCAAGGAAGGGCTCCGGGGCGGGGTCTCCGGGCTGGGCGCGCCGGGAAGAGGGCTCTGGGGAGTGAGCCCGAGGAGGGGTGCTGGGGAGCGGTCCCCAGGTAGGAGACCCCGCGCGGGATCCCTGCGCTGGGTTGGGACTTGCGGAGCTCAGCTGAGGGGGTCGCCGTCCCGCCCCAGGATGGCCTCAGGGGGGCCCAAAAGAGCGCCTCCCAGGGGGGCGTCGGGGCCCGACCCCGGAGCGATGCGAGCAGCTCTGCGTTCTCCAGAGCACCGCGTCTACGCGGCCGAGGTCATGTGGTGTCCGTTTCTGGACCTTTTTGCTTGTGTTTTATAAATGGAAAACAAACACTCCCCCTCCCGCCAACATCCGAGGTTCGGAGGCCACAGGTTGCTTAGCCTCTAAGTGATGGGGGTCCCCACACGTATGTAAATGAACCTCGGCTCCAAGCCAGGACTCAGGGACCTAGGAAGAACCCAGTCGTTCCAACAACCTGTGGGAGTTTTGGGGCTGGCTCAGTCTACAGTTTTCTCATCTTGACCCTGAGGTTTTCCCTTTCTTCCCTCATCGAACATTGCGCCTTTCATTGCAAGGTGACCCTCCACCTTCGAGGGTCATGGGATCTCCTTTCCTGTAGCTCGCTATGGCAGCTCCTCCTTCACTGGACTTCATTTGCTCAGGGCTCCCACTCCAGCGCACACTTATTTCTGGGATCTGGGCCTTCTGACCGTTTCCAAGAACATCCTCCCCCACAACCCGACCCCTCACCCCAGCCCCACTTGCTTTTGTTCGGAACTTGAAACTCGTCTGTCATCCTTCAAAATACTTCTCGGAGGAAGCCTTCTGTGACCACCCACCTGGCCTGCGGTCATGGTCATTCATTTACGCCCGGATTGCTGGAGAAGTAGAAACTTCCTTGGGAGAAAAAACTAGTAGAGCTCAGGAGCAAGTTTAATTTGACTGAAATTCCAGCCTCTCCATCCCCCACAACAACCCTACACAGTTTTCCACCTGACAATGCTTCTAGGGGTCAGAAATGATTTTCTCTCTTTTCCGTGTGGAATTTGAACACAAGCTATCAGTATGATAGTTTTCAAATGGAATAAAACATGTTTTGTCATTGACTGTGGGCCAGTCAGTGCAGCTTGATTTCTTTTTTTTTTTTCCTTTTATCCACCTCTGCTGCCATCTGCTTTTTTTTTTTTTTTTTATTTGACAGAGAGAAAAAAAATATGGAACGCTTCACGGATTTGCGTGTCATCCTTGCGCAGGGGCCATGCTAATCTTCTCTGTATCGTTCCAATTTTAGTATATGTGCTGCCAAAACGAGCACCTGCCATCTGCTTTTATCCTCACAGCTTAAGTCCACAGCTGGTACCTCAGCACAGGTGTCTTCGAGAAGCTGACCACTTTTAAAACCTGCCTCTCAGGGACGCCTGGGTGGCTCAGTGGGTTAAGCCTCTGCCTTCCCCTCAGGTCATGATCTCAGGGTCCTGGGATCCAGCCCCACATGGGGCTCTCTGCTTAGCAGGGATCCTGCTTCCCCCTCACTCTCTGCCTGCCTTTCTGCCTACTTGGGATCTCTCTCCTCTCTGTCAAATAAATAAATAAAATCTTTAAAAAAATGTAAAAAAACCCCACAAAAACCTGCCTCTCTAGCAGGAGCCACCTCTCCACAACCACAGAATGTCTCAGTTCAGAGGGGTGTTTTCCCTGCATCTGCCCCCGCTTCCTGCCATCACCCTACATGCAGCCCTCCTGCCCAAGGCTCACCCCGCGCCCATCACCATGATCCATCCTGAGTGGTGGTACGCACCTGCCAGAGGACAGTCATGGAACTGACTCACCTGTGCTTTTTTGCAACAGAGTAGACAGGCCCCAACTGTTCCCAGCTTCATTGGCTTTCTGGGCTCCCCTTTTCCTTTATTCTCCAAATAGCACTCATTTGCAAGAGCAGGAATCCTCCTGCAATCCCTCTGAGGACCCCAGGGGGTGCTTGATGGCCTTGGGTTACCCCACTGCAGGTATGATTGGTTTGCTCTAGACTGAATAAGATTCTAGTAAACCCCTCTGCCCTGCTCTTGAGCACAACCCTGAGGCTCTTGTGGGAGGAAGACAGTTACTCTGTTACCATTACCTATAGTATACTTTACTCCACTTGTGATCACCCAGTGTTAGCTCGAGAGTCATCTATATGGTTCAAGTCTTTCCTGTACAGGTGGAAGAGACCCAAGTGTTGGCTGACTGACTTACCTGAGGTCACACAGCTACTTAGTGGCAGAGCAGACATCCTAGCCTGTGTTGCCAGAGGCTGGTTTCAGATGTGACAGGGCAGGAAGGCCCTGTGTTCAAATGTAAGCCCTCCACAAGCATTTGTGGAGTCTTGGCCAATCACTTATTCTGTCTGGACCTCAGTTTCCTTGTCTGTGCAGGAGTCTGACAGTCCTCATCCATCACACAAGTTATGGTGAGGTCAAATGAGATTAGGGCTATGGAAGGGCTTTGTAAGCTATGATCATAACATGTAAGTACTAATAATGAACATTTCTAGAACTCTTTTCATGTGCCAGGCACAGTTCAAAGTCCTACACATGAGGCAAGTTCTATTATTTGTCCATTTTGCAGGTGAGGAAACTGAAGTACAGTGGGTAAGGTTGCCTAACTAGTACATGCTGAGCCAAGATTCAAACTCCAGTGTCTGTGCTCTCAGTGTCTAGACAAATTTTAAGTACTGGGACTGACCATAATGTTCTTTGGTCCACTAGCAAAAAAGTGCTGTAAGTGTACAGCACTGGGTCATCCATCTTGTTCTTTCTTGTGCCTGCTTGGTTGCTTCCTTGGGCTGATGGTACCCATTCAATAGCTGAATTTGCCTGAGGAGTGACTCATTACCCAGTAGTTTCTATTAACAGTCATCTCATCC
This sequence comes from Procyon lotor, assembly GCA_028646535.1. NCBI lineage: Eukaryota > Metazoa > Chordata > Mammalia > Carnivora > Procyonidae > Procyon > Procyon lotor. The sequence continues at coordinate 94,130,572 of CM053605.1, read as the reverse complement.
ATGGTTCCCATTCAGAGACCCAGCAGAACACCTTTCAACTGAGTCTGTGTGTCTTCATATCTGGGTAGGAGGACTTCACCCAGGTTGTTAAGGAAGTTCATATCTTCTACCTGAGGAGTACAAAGAAGACTGGGGAGACAAAAGACCCTCTGGCCTGTTATTTCTGAGGTTGAGAATGGGGTGATAAGAAATGTTGCCAGATGCCAAAGAGAGACTTAGGAATTTTCTGCATATGTTCCACCCTGGCTCTGCCATGCTGAGTCAGGCTGGAGGGTACGTTTTCTCTCTCTATATCTCTTATTTATTTATTTAATCCATGTACATTTATTGTGATTTCTCTCTTTCTCTCTCTCTTTTTTGGCACTAGCGCTATTGAGATATAATTCATATACAATAAAACAGTCACCCTGGTCAATCTTAGAACATGTTCATAATCTTAAAAAGAAACCCCATATTGTTTCTTTTAGCTATTACTCCTGAACTCTCCATTCTGCCATCCCTAAGCAACCACTAATTTACTTTCTGTCTTTGTAGACTGGCCTATTCTGGACATTTCATATAACTGGAATCATAATATGTGGTCTTTTGGGTCTGGGTTCTTTCACTAAGCATCACATTTTCAAGGTTAATCTATGTTGCGGTTTGTACCAGTACCTCATTTCTTTTTATGGACAAATAATATTCCGGTGTAGGGACATATTACATTTTGCTTGTCCTTTCGTCAGTTGACAGACCCGTGGATTGCTTCCACCTTTTTGCTAATTGTGAAAAATGCAGCCATGAACATTCAGTATGATTTTATTTTTGTATAAATATATGTTTTCATTTCTTTGGATATATATCTAGGAATGGAATTGCAGGGTCAAATAGCAACTCTGTTTGAACCTTTTGAGGAATTGCCAGACTGTTTTTCAAAGTGGCTGCACTATGTACATTCCAGCCCGCAAGTGTAAGAGGTTATGATTTCTCCACATCCTTGTCAGGGCTTGTTATTACCTATCCTTTTGATTATAACCATTGTAGTAGGTGTGAAGTGGCATCTCATTGTGATTATGATTTGCATTTCCGGGATGACTAATGATGTTGAGCTTCTTTTCATCTGCTTATTATCCATTTGTATATCTTCTTTGGAGAAATGTCCATTCAAATAATTGCCCAGTCTTCATTTGGTTCATTACTTTATTGAGTTGTAATAGTTCTTTATATGTCTTACATACAAGTCCCTTATCAGATATGTGCGTTGGAAATATTTTCTCAATTCTGGGGTTTATCTTTTACTTTCTTTATAGTGTCCTTTGAAACCCAAGGTTTTAAATCGTGATGAAATCCAATTATTTATTTTTTCGTTTGCTGTTTGTGGTTTTGGTTTTTTATCTTAAGACACCATTGCCAAATTCAAGGTCGTGAAGATTCACCCCTATCTTTTCTTCTAAGAATTTTATGGTTTTGGCTCTTATATTTAGAACTTAAACCCTTTTGAGGTAATTTTTATATCTGGTATGAGAGAAGAGCATAAACTCATTTTTTGCCTTAGTTATCCACTTGTTCTTGCACTCATATTTGTTGAAAAGACTATTCTTCGCCTATTTAATTGTCTTGGAACTGGCACTCTTGTCAAAAATCAATTGACCAGAGATGTATGGTTTTATTTCTGAATTCTCAATTCTACTCCAGTGGTTTGAATGTTTATTCTCATGCCAGTACTACAGTATCTTGATTACTGTTGCTTTTGTAGTAAGTTTTGAAATAGAGAAAAGGGAAGCCTTCAACTTTGCTCTTTTTTTTCCAGGGTTGTTTTTGATATTGGTCCCTTGCATTTCCAAATGAATTTTAAGCTTGTCAATTTTCTACAAAGAAGTCAACAGAAATTCTGATAGAGTTATGTTGAATCTATGGGTCAATTTGGGGAGTAGTCCCATCTTAATAATATTAAGTCTTCCAATCCATGAACATGGGATACCTTTCCATTTATTTAGGTCTTCTTTAATTTCTTTCAATGATCTCATATGCCTTTCAAAGTATAAGCTTTGCACTTTTTGTGTTAAATTATTTCTAAGCATTTTATTTTTTTTTGATGCTATTATAAATGGAATTGTTTTCTCAATTTTCTTTTTAGATTGTTCATTGCAACTGACTTTTGTATATTGATCTTTTATCCTACAAGCTTGCTGACCTTGTTTATTAGTTCTGATAGTTTTTTAGTGGATTCCTTAGAATTTTCTGTATGGGAGATCATGTCATCTGTGATTAAATGTAGCTTTACTTCTCTCTTTCTTTTTTTTTTCTTTTTCTTTTTTTTTAGAAAGAGAGAGAGAGAGATCACAAGTAAGCAGAGAGGCAGGCAGAGAGAGAGGTGGAAGCAGGCTCCCCGCTGAGCAGAGAGCCCGATGCGGGGCTCAATCCCAGGACCCTGAGATCATGACCTGAGCTGAAGGCAGAGGCTTTAACCCACTGAGCCACCCAGGTGCCCCTACTTCTCTCTTTCTATTCTGGTTGCCCTTTCTTTCAGTTTCTTGCTGGGGGCCATTTTTATAAGTTCATTACAGATTGCCTACAGAGGGCTCTCTCTCTGCAGAGCAGGGTGACAGAGCTGTTGAGGGTCTGGGACAGGCTAGCACAATCTTTTGGGCTCAGGCCATTGAAGGCTCTGTAGTTCATCTCCATCCATAATGACATTTCTCTCTTGTTACTCCACACAGCTAAGTATTGTTAAAAACATAGTTCTAAAGAGTAAGAAAACTTATGTGAATCTGTTTAATGACATGAAAGTACATTTATCTCAGGAATATGTACAGTTACAACTCTGATTCAGCTCTGTATGATGTAGAGCTTTCCTCTACCCCAATTTTCTGCTCCCCTAACACCCAGAAATGTTTATGTCAAAGGTATATCATATCTGTATTTTTTCCTTTTTTGGTTTCTCCATGGTATTGCAGCAGAAGCACACACGGGAATATGGAAAAATCTTCAAGTCTCACTTTGGTCCTCAGTTTGTAGTATCTATTGCAGACCGAGACATGGTGGCTCAGGTGCTCCGGGCAGAGGGGGCTGCGCCCCAGAGAGCCAACATGGGGTCCTGGCAGGAGTACCGACACTTGCGAGGGAGATCCACTGGGCTCATCTCTGCGTGAGTATATGGCCCCAGCATGCCATCGTTGGGAGGCCCCTGCCTGGATGTTGGGCTCTGAAAAACAGTCTTTAATAAACTGCACACATCCCAGTGGAGTAGTGTCGAAATAGCCTCTTTGCATCATCTTTTAAATACTGGTACTGGAGGGCCCATTCCTTCTCCTCTGGGAAGAGGTTTGATGGCAGGGACAAATTGGGTTGCACTAGCCTGGGAGAGGGGAGGAACTGTTTCTCAAGCAGTGCTCTGAGGCTCTAGGTGTCCTCTCAGTGACAACCAAGGGAGGGAGGCTCACAGAGCAGATCTGTGGGTAGGGGAGGAGGGAAGCAGCTGCTTTAGGAAACACCAAAGAGGGGCTAAGAGCCTTCCTGCATGGATCGCTATGTGATGCTGTTCCTGTCTCATAACAGGCTATGTTTAACTGTTCGTTTGTAACTGTTTGTAAACAAGGCCTACCGACACCTCTGTGCTCCTAAGAGCTAATCAGCACAGTCCCAGGCAGGAAGGACAACACAGAGCATTTGTGGCTCCCCTGGTCCAAATCCCTTTGGATTAGAAATTCTATTTGGGATTCTTTTTTTATATATATGCCTCATACATGAATTGAGGAGAAATACAACCACAGGTTTCTCGAATGAGGTAAATAAAATCTGGGACTGGATCTCACCAGAGCCCGTCAACTTCTGCTATGAGGGAAATAATCAAACACCTCCTTCCCATTGGTCCAGCCCCAGAGGGGAGTGGCCAAATGCTGCAAAAGCCTTCCACTCTGCGCTATCACCTGCACTATCCACTATGAGCTCTCCACCCAGGAGCTCAGTTCAGGGCTCAGGAGTTCATACGCATAAACCTTCTTCTCTTTTGCTAATCACAACAGCCTCGTGTCTGATTATTATAATATTTTGCAAGGTTTTTCGAAGGAAATCATATCACTTTCATAAAGATGATTCCCAGTGGCAGTTTTTCCCCTTAAAATTTACTTCAAGGGGAACAGACCACAAGGCTGAAGTTCCTCCCCTCTTCCTGCACAGTATCTTAATTCCATTTGGATCGGCAGATCTTGTTGGCTTTTTATTGCTGGGGAAACTCTCAGATGTTCCCTGAGTTCTTTTCCAGAATGTCAGTGGAAGTAAGATGATTTGAAACTCACTTTACTCTTCTAGGGAGGGTGAACAGTGGCTCAAGATGAGACGTGTATTGAGACAAAGAATTCTGAAACCAAGAGATGTGGCCATTTTTTCAGGCGAAATCAACCAAGTTATTGCTGATTTAATTAAAAGAATCTACATCCTCAAGAGCCAGGCAGAAGATGGAGAAACTGTGACCAATGTCAATGACCTTTTCTTCAAATATTCAATGGAAGGTGAGGTGAAGTCGGGGGTAGATGGAAGAAAGGATATTTGTCCAAAGTGGTAGTTCTCATCCACTGGGCATGCCCTATGTCCCTGGCAGGCACTGGGCTGACCTTCCACAGTGCTGAGCACCTGTAGCCCTCACAGTGCTGACTTAGCCAGGGGTACCACCACCACGGGTTTACAAGTAGGGAAATTGAAAACCCGCCTCCATTTTTAGTGGCAGAAACTTAATTTCAAATCCAGGAATTATTTTTTTATCTCAAGAATCATGCTCCTAATTCCTGCACATTTTGCTTTAGCAGTTTGTAGAAAACAGTAGTTTGAGGGCCTCTACTGCAGTCATTCTAGCTTTTAAAATTCATGTGGGATGGGTAGGACATTCTCATCCATGTCTTAAAATTAAAAAAACCCCAGAGGTAGTCATTAAACAGTCCTGGCCTGGAGAAGTCACCAGTTTCTTTAAGGGATACATGTGAATTACTCTTCCTTCCTTCCTTCCTTCCTTCCTTCCTTCCTTCCTTCCTTCCTTC
>CM053605.1:94109827-94125460 GCA_028646535.1 Procyon lotor | reverse complement strand
TGAGCCAAAGGCAGACACTTAACACACTGAGTCACCCCAGACGTCTCTACTTTTTACTTAAAAAAAAAAACAACACAAAACCAAAACAAAATAGCAGTGAATCAAACATCTTGTTTTGTAATTTGTTTTTTCCCAATGACCTTCTATCAGCGTTCTCCTTTTTTAAAAGCGAGTTTACCTTAGTTAAAATTTAATTTTTAAGTTAACTTTTTAAAATTCTTTTAATGCTCTCTGAACAGAGTAACAAAATCAACAGAGAGATGATTTGTAAACACAGTGGAAAATTCTGCTTTTTTCTGATTCATTGAAGCTGTTTCCTCAGCTCCTGTGGCTCTCTGTGCCTGGGGCTCCCCTCTTCATGGCCCAGAGGAGCCACCTTTCAATTCCCCAACATTGTGCAAGTGGCCAGAAGGTTGGGGACTTGGCATCATGGGTCTTGAACAAACCCTCGGGAGGGGAGAGGGGTAGGGCTGTGGTACAGTTGAGCCTGCCAGGCAGAAGGAATGACCTGCCAACCTGTGTTCCTGTCAGCACTGAATACCCAGAACCCTGAAGCTCAGGACCTGGTAGAGAAAACCTTTGGTGATAGAGCAGAACCTCGATGGAGGAAGGCACCTCAATTGCTTTTGCAACTTACGTTTATGGCTAGATGTTGCATGTCCATACTGTGAGTAACAGAGAAGGAGGGTCTTTCAACTCCCTTTCCCATGCAGGCGTGGCCACCATCCTTTATGAGAGCCGCCTGGGCTGCCTGGAGGACAGCGTCCCGCAGCCCACCGTGGACTACATCGAGGCTCTGGGGCTCATGTTCAGCATGTTCAAGACCTCCATGTATGCGGGTGCCATCCCCAGGTGGCTTCGCCCATTCATCCCGAAACCCTGGCGGGAGTTCTGCAGGTCCTGGGACGGACTCTTCAGATTCAGTAAGAGAAGAATCAAGGGGCCCCTGTTGTCTCACCGGTTGACCCAGCTGCGTGGCTCATGGCATATCTGAGGCTCATGCAGCTGGAGGGGTGACGGTACGGAGGGTGGCCTCACGCAGATGCCTGCTGTTACTTGCATTGCTGTTATTTGGCTCAGCTTCACAGATGACAAGATGCATGTGGGTTGCTACTATCAGCAACACGACCGATTTCCCATTTTTAAATTCTTTTCATTGTGACAAACATGCTAGCGTTGATATATGCAAGTAAATGTTGTCTAAGGGAGATGATGTCTTTGGTCCAATGATTCTTTCAGGGCTTGAAAGGCAGACAGCGTTTTGGGCCTGTGCACATTCACTCAAACATTCTCTGCAGCTTTTGGAAAGCGACAAATCCGTCTCTTTCTTACCTGGTGAAACAAACTAGGAAACAATGCTTTGTTCAAACCCAGCAAAGTGAGATTCGTTTTCCTACATAGCTAACCAAGGATTTCCAAAAAGAAAAGATTTGCAAAATGTTTGTTAGAACAATGTTTTTAGAACAACACTAACACTGAAAGAAGTGTCCCCCAGTGTCTTTTGAAGACCAATATTCATTTGAATATATAAGTTCTGATTGATTGAATGTGCCACCATCTTTTTATGGTAACATAACCTTTACCCTCACTCCATTCTCCCTTCTGGAAACATAGTAGGGGAAAAAAAAAAAAAAGAAAGAAAAAAGAAGAGATCTGTAGTTTTGCTACTCCAAAGCTTTCTTGGCTCTTTGATGAGTAAAGCAAACATTTGCAAATATCTTCTGCATTATTTTCAGAGAGGAAGAGATGCCTAGCTTGTCTTTAATTTTTTTTTTTAAGATTTTATTTATTTATTTGAGAGAGAGAGAGAGTGAGGACAAGCAAGCTAGGGGAGAGGGACAAGCGGACTCCGTGCTGAGCAGGGAGCCTGACTCAGGACTTGATCCTAGGATCTTGGGATCATAACCTGAGCGGAAGGCAAACACCTAACTGACTGAGCCACGCAGGTGCCTCCTGTCTTTAACTTTTCATTCATTTATACAAACAAGCATGTGGATGAGCTTCCCAGGTTGACAGCAAATAGACCTGCGTTTCATTTAGCTTTGGAACTTGTCACAGATTAAGTTACTGGGAAGATGAGGAGATTATTCTCAACCAAAACTTCTCTCAAAAGAAATAACTCTTTTCAAACAGGCCAAATCCATGTTGACAACAAGCTGAGGGACATACAGTCCCACATGGACCGCGGGGAGAGCGTGAGAGGGGGCCTGCTCACATGCCTCTTCCTCAGTCAGGAGCTGACACTGGAGGAGATCTACGCCAACATGACAGAGATGCTGCTGGCTGGTGTGGATACGGTGAGTGTCTTGGCTTTTCTTGCTTCCTGATAAGCAAAGCACAGCTGAAGGTGGGGGCCTTCCCGAGTAATCTCATACGTGCATACGTATTGGTGCTAACTGAACTTCTGCTTCCCTGCTGAAAGTCCCCAGGAGGAAACTCCAAATTTTAAATAATATATTTAAACATATTAATTTAATATATTTAATGTATTTTAAAACATAAAACCATAATTCTGCAAAAAATGTAAGTTATCATGCCCACAGAGTAACAATATGTTTTAAAGTGTAAAAATCATTCCTGATTGGCAAACATTGGTCCATTGCTTCATAATATCAAAAACGAAGAAGGCGCAGATGTCACAAAACTTATTATTTATCCTTTAAAGTATTATAGGTCACAGAGGACTCCCCAGTTCATTTTATAAAGCCACCTTCACTTTTAAACCCAAACCTGCTAAAGAGAGCATAAAGAGAGGAAAGATTAATAAACAGACCGACATCAATATGTGTGTCTAACAGTCTTAAGATCCTGATGAGTAGATTTATTGTGGCAGATGAATAATCTGCTATGAGCAAGAAAGGATGACTATCAGAATGAAACAAAGCACTGCCAGTGGACTGGGTGGGAATTGCATCCCCTTTTGTTAAGTGAGAAATGAAGATGCAGAAAACTGTGCATGCTGTGCTCCTCTTGGTAAAACAAAAGGTGGCTGGGCCCCTGCCTGTCTGTGTGCATGTCCATATTTGTACACGATTTTATGAATGTGGAGGAAGGTATGGAGGGAGCACATTGGGTTGTTAACATGAGTTACCTGCCTGGGGTAATGGATGCCAAGTTTCCTTCCAAAACACATGTGTAATGGGATACATTTATTCATGTATGCAAAATGATATACAGGTGGGTATATGTACAGACAAATTTTTAAATTTGCTAAAAAGAAGTAGTGAAACAGGAAAAAGCAGGGCTAGGTGTTTAGTATTTGGTGGAGGAAAGTTGAGTGAAATATTTAAGATTTGCCTGGTGCTTTACTATTTCCAAAGCCCTTCAAAACTAAACAACTAAGCTCATCACCTCAGAGCTTTTCCTTTACAGGAGTGCTTCTTGAACTTGAACAAGGCACAGACCTCCTGTTTAAAGGGAGAACCGCCCCCCCCAAGGGTTGACATCGTTTTTATTATAATGTCACATAAACATGTAAAAGCAAAAAACTTAGTATAAACTCCTTATTTTTATGGATCTTCTACAACAATAAAACAAAAACATGTATTGAACTAACCAATGAAATCAATGTGATCAATGAAAATTCTAATCAGGTGGTGTAGCTTTGCTCGAATGGGGAAGGGATGAGTGAGTGAGTGGTTGGCCTTGCTGAGTGGATTTGGGTGTATTGTCCCTCCTGCCCCCTGGTGGTAACTAAGAGCATCACATGAGGTAGAGCACAGAAAGGACCATTCCTACCAGAGGCCGCTGAAGAGAGCATCACCAGACACAATCTTATAATTCATATCCATTTTCTAAAATATTAATTTAAAAAACATTATTGCAGTATAATTTATGCAAAAGAAACGACCTCCTTTTAAACCGTATAATTTATTGTAACTTGTTGGCAGATACAGGATAAGCACAAATGTGATCATTTATGAAACCACCACCCCAACCAAGATCCTGAACATTTCTACCACCCCTGAAATTTCCTTACCCCCATTTCAGTCAATCTCTTCTCACTCGCCTGCCACAGACAACCGCTGATCTGCTTTCTGATGCTCAACATCAGTTCTCACGTTTCTAGAAATTTTTAGAAATAGAATCATACAGTGTGTAGTTTGCATCCATCTTCATTCAGTCAGCAAATGATTTCAGGATTCACCAATAGTTGCATATGAAGGTAGTTTATTCATCATTTTACTGCCCTTCGCACCCTTCGCAGATAGTTTTGTTTCTTTTTTTTTTTTTACAAATTAAATGTTTGGGGCCACCCTGAATCAAGCAAGTCTATCATCTCCATTTTTCCAACAGCATCTGCTCATTTTGTGTCTCTAAGTCACATTTTGCTAATTTTCACGATATTTCATTTTCATTATTATTATATTCATTATAACAATACACAGTACATATTATATAATAATATGTATACATATAATACATATTATGTATTATATATTATATATTAATGTATATTATAATATATGTATATTAATGTATTAATGTATATATAATATCTATTGATGTATATTAATAATATACATATTGCACATATGTATAATATATTATACATATATAATATATACATATATCATATGTAACATATACATATTATATACATAATATGTACTGTGTATTGTTATAATATATAACATAAATATATATTAAATATAATAATAATATATAATAATAGAATCACTGGTTTATGCTCAGTGGGTGATTAGGACTTGCTGAAACCTCAGGTGATGCTTAGCATTTTTTAGCAATAAAATATTTTTAAATTAAGGTAGGTAAATTGTTGTTTTAGACATAAAGCTATTGCATACTAAATAGACTACAGTAGAGTATAAACATAGCTGTTATTTGCACTAGGAAAGCAAACAATTCATCTGACTCATTTTACTGTGATAGTCGCTTTATTGTGGTGGTCTGGAACCCAACCCAGAGTATCTCCAAGTTACTCCCTGTAGTATTCCATAAGTACTCCCTATAGTATTCCATAAGTACTCCCTATAGTATTCCATAAGTACTCCCTATAGTATGGATAGACCACATTTGGTTTTTCCACAGAAATGTGATTTTAATAGAAATTTCAAAGTTTTCCTTATTTATAAGGAAGAATTTGCACATTACATATATTATAGGAGAGCTTGCCCTCTAAAAACATATAATATCTATCACAAGGAAATGATATCAGTATGGCCTACTGACTTTAGATTTTTTTTTTAGGTAAAAGAAAAGGCGTTTATACTGTGGACTTTCCTTGTTTATGAGAGTGAAATACAGTCACATATGTAATAAGGAAAATATAGTGAAAGTCTTGGAACCTAGGAGAATAAGATAGAATTACTTTCAATAACCAGAAATGTAATTCTTCAGTCTGAGACATGGTGTAAAAATGGTACTGTTTTGAATACATGATCTATTATATCCTTACAGGTTGTTTTACAAACACCGCCTGCTCCCCTTCCCCGCCCCACGAGCAGGCCCTGCCCAGCTGTTGTGAGCCTGTGCAGTGCCAGACTGAACAGTTCTGGGCTGACCAGCAGGCTCTGGCCCTTGCTAGCAAAAACCAGATGACCGTTGCAAAGAAGGTCACAGAAAGTTCCAGGCACAACTTCAGGCATGACCAGCGTCCTGAGGGCCTCTCAGACGCCATCGAAGGAGGATGGCTCTTATGTGATCCAAAAGAGTTCCAAAATAATTTCTTCTGCAGCCCTTCATTGAAAGAGCAATTGAATCACACAGTTAATGTTACTTTCCAAAAATATTTGTTTTTTTCTGGCATGATTTAGGCAAAATCAGCTTTTGCTTTGGTAAGACCCATGAATGAACATAACTTTGCACATGTGCTTAGGCTCACGTTACTTCCTGGCTGACCCTGGCTGTTGCTTAAATCCTCGGTGTTACTCACCCACCTGTGTCCGCTGGTTTCTTTATTAGACATCCTTCACGTTATCCTGGGCAGTGTATCTCCTTGCGAGGCACCCAGAAGTGCAGCAGACCCTGTACCAGGAGATCCTTAAGAATTTGGGGGAAAGGCACGTCCCAACGGCAGCCGACGTCCCCAAAGTCCCACTGGTCAGAGCTCTGCTGAAGGAAACACTAAGGTAAAAGGCTCACCAAAATTCATGTCAAAAACCATCTTGTAAGTCTCTGATGCTTTATCATCATGATTTAATTTGGGCCCAAAACAAATGCACCAACAACCTTCAGTGACGAGATAGTTTTAACTATCTTCGTTTCCTTTCTGCCCTTGTCAGAATAGCAGAAAAGCTGCTCTGTTTTACAGTCTGAACTATTCATTGATCTTCATAAAGCTCTTTGGAGCCGTCACCCTATAACATCGTACCTGCTTTAGTCATTTGGTTCGCCAAGGTCCCCAGTGTGCTCCTGGAGCAGTACTCCGTGGTTTCCGTTCCTTTGAAAGTAAAGCAGAACAAGATGGATTGATCAGGAAAATATTTTGGGCTGTACGGCTGATTACCAAACCTGCTTACTGTGGTTCTTATGTGGATACGCTGGTCGGACCAGAGACACCAAGTGGACTCATTCACTCCATGATGGGGCTTTACTAGCACTTGGAAAGGCTGGCCTTGGGTGGGTTCGGGTGGGAGGTAGGATCAGCTGGCCAGTGAAATTTCTTCCTCCTTTGAGGTTCAGGTATTCTGAACCCAGCGCTCCTCTCTGGAGGAATCGCCGTGCCAAAGAGCAGAGACAGATACATGGTATACCCTACAGTAATTCTTTTAAACTTGACTTGACCACGGTGTTTCAAGTTGTGGTGCCTCCTCAATCCACAGCATGTTGTTTAACCTCAGGGAAAAAAAGCTAGTTGTGTGTTTACTGGTATTTGTCAATGGCAGTTTTATTCAGTGTTTTCTCCAGATTGCCTCTCAGAGACAATCCAAACACTGAAGTAGAGCTTTTCTCAACATGTGTTTCCTGGGTGCCCGAGTTCTGTGGACTGTTCCTTGATGAAGGGGGTCCGGTGTGCCTGTTAAGTTTCCCAGATTCGGGATTATCCCTCCTGGAAACACAGTAGCACATTCAAAGCTTGGCTTTGTGTTTCGTGAACATTTTTGACCAGGGGACCTGCTTTCCCATTCCTCAGAGTACTCACTGGCCAAAGCCAACGAACCACGAAGGTCCTTATGAGATTTCTTAGTTGAAACTGGACCGCGTGTTATGTTTTAGAAAAATGAAAATGGCAAGATGTTCAGGTTTTTGAAGGTTAAGTAAATTACTTTAAAAGTGACCGCCCCATTCCTGCTTCTGTTGGTTCTTTTCCAGGCTGTTTCCAGTTCTGCCGGGGAATGGCCGAGTGACCCAGGAAGACCTGGTCATTGGCGGGTACCTGATTCCCAAAGGCGTGAGTGTGGTTGCCCTGGTGTGGGGACGGGCTCTGCCATGTGGCTGAGCGGGAAATCTGCCCGTGTGTTTAGGAAGTCCTTGCACCCAAGCAAATATCAATAGGTTCCTTTCCTTCTGCATGTATTTTATGATGAAGTGGGGGCTTTGGAAGCAGGGAAGTGCTTACTGCCCTGGCAAAAGTAAAGCCAGATGTTTCTGTAGCTCGAAGGCCTTTCTCCTCCTCCCTCCCCCAGGGGCCTGTGGACACAGCAGTTGTTGGGGTTTGGGGGGGAGGTTTGAAGGACTCGAATCTCCTCGGTGGCTGCAGTGGCATGAGGGGAGGGCATCCACTCACTGAAGGAGGACTGCCGTCCTGGGCCCCCTTATGTGGTCCTACTGGCCAGAAGTTGGGAAGGACCAGCCAGGCGGGTTCTAGCCTCTGCTCGGCTTTTGCGCGATCCTATTCTTTATTTCTTTTCTCTTGCAAATGGTGCCCTTAGACCCAGCTGGCCCTCTGCCACTATGCCACGTCCTATGCAGATGAGAACTTCCCTAGGGCCAAGGAGTTCTGCCCTGAGCGCTGGCTGCGGAAGGGAAGGCTGGACCGAGTTGACAACTTTGGGTCCATCCCCTTTGGGTACGGGGTTCGGAGCTGCATTGGGCGGAGAATCGCAGAGCTGGAGATCCATCTCCTGGTGATCCAGGTAGGCGTGTGGGGGCCAGACGTTGGCCTTCCACCGTGGCCTTGTTTCCTGGGCTCCACCAGACCAAGACTTGGGTGGGCAAGGAAATGTGATTTGAAATATGTGAAAAACTCAAAAGCAAGAGCTTCATGTTAAATCTTTTTTATATTTTATAAAATATAAGTTTTTAAGACCCCCTTGGGTCTTAAATATAAGACCCCCTTGGGTCCCCTGACCACCCACTGAACCTCCGTTCTCCTTGGAACCGTGGAGCAGCAGTTCGGGCCCTTGGGGGCCTGAAGGACTGGAAGTGTGCATGTTGTGCGGGGGCTGCAGGGGCCCCAGAGCTCAGCTCGTCATCACATGAGGAGCTCTCGACAGAACCGAACAGGAAGGCGTCAAACCCATGGTCCCCCAACGTTTTGGAGCAGCAAATTAGGAGGCTCCTTAAAATGCCAGTGATCACTGGGCTGCACTCTGAGAGATGTGTAAACCAGCCACTTGCACAGTGCGGTGGTTCTCACACTTGTTTAGGTTGTGAAACAGGGAGGAAGACTTGGTTTGTGTTAGAGAATACCTTACGTTTAATCTCTTCCTGTTGAAATAGATGCTTTTCTGTATTTGAGTTTGTAGCATGAGCTAAATCATGCTTGAAGGAAATTTTATAAAACAAAAGACTATTTTTTAATTTTTGTAAAGGTTTTATTTATTTATTTGACACAAAGAGAGCCCAAGCACAGGGTGCAGCAGGCAGAGGAAGAAAAGACCTTAGTAGAGAAAATTCTACTTGTTAGGTTTCCCTGCAAATTGAGGAAGACTACTATTACCATATCTTAGCCATGGAAGACCTTGGCTCAAGGTTTGGGAGCTACTGCCATTGACATTGCATTGGAAGAATGTAGAGATCACTGGTGACCCAGGCTCCCCATTTTATTGAAGAAGCAACTGAGGCTCAGAGAGTTGGAGCTACTTGCCACAGTCACATAGTGGCAGGTGTGTGGTATGACCCAGGTGTCTTGACTCCTTTGTACATTTCCCCCCATGTCATGGAGGTGCTCTCCTGCAGCCTCACAGAGCTTAGAGCAGAACACTGAGAGGTTAGGACCTCGATAACAGATGGTATGAGCGAGTGCAAGGCGCCCTGGAAGCCTGGCCAGCCTGGGAGGGTGGAGACGGATGCTGGATGGTCAGCACTTGGGGACAGCTCTGAGAGCTGGAGAAGTTGAGGGGCTTCTGCCCAGCTGAGGAGCACACAGCAGGAGGCGTGGGAGCAGAGCACCTCTGGAACTGGGCAGCTCAGGTGGGAGAAAGCCCAGTGACCAGTGTGTCAAAGGGTCATCCCCCCTCGGTTGGGATGCGATGGCTGCTGGCCAGGCTCAGAGGGGTTGCTACCAGTGTAGCCATTCCTGTGGACGGTGGCCCATCCAGTTGCATCTGGGGTGAGAGGCAGCTCAGCATGGCGGGGGTGGGAGTTCTGGGGCAAGTGGACTCAAATCCCAGCTTTGCTGTTTGCTGGTTCTGACACTCTGGGCGGGTATCTCAGCCATGTGGAACCTATTTCTTCATTCATGAAATGGACCAGATACCTCCTTCTTGGGTGTGTGAGGACACAGTCTGTGCCAGAGAAGTGGAAGCTGCTGTTGTCCTTGCACCGGCTCTGAGTGTCTGCCCTTGGGTTTTCAGGAAGGTCTCATGCTCCATAAAGTACCGCCATATATTCTGCAGCCACATCCGGGACAGGCAGAGGCTTCCTACCGAGTCGGCAGTGGGGCTTTCTAGCCCTGCCTGGCGCTCCCGTTGGAATAGGGCCAGAAACAGAGGTGTTTGGTGGCCATGATGGGGTTTTGTTTGTTTGGTGCTATTAACATACAAACTTATTGGCTGCAGTTTTTCCTTAGAGTCCTCCTTTCTACTTATGCAAATAGAGAAAGGGAGTGTCATTATTTGTAATTGTCAAGGAAAAAAGAAGAGGGAGAGAAGGCACAAATAAGCCGTGCTGGGAATGAGAAAAGAGACATAGCTAAAAATACAGTCGTTGATTTTTTTTAAGTCAAGAAGGTAGCACAAATGTTTTTTTTTTGCTAGTAGATTTGAAGACTTAGATAAAATCAACAATATATTAGAAAACATAAGTTGCTCAAATTGACTCGAAATAGAATAGACCTCAGATACCGAATACTTGGAGTTAGTGGTAAGATTTATCCCCCAAATGTTCCAGACCTAGATGGTTTTCATTGCAAGTTTTATCAAACTTTCAATGAATGGGTAATCATCATCTTATACAAACAGAAACTCCGGAAAGTCTCATTTTTGATACTTGCATAGCCCCGATAGTCAAAACCTGGAGCAGATAATATGAGAAAGGAAAAACCACTGGCCAGTCTGATTTATTAGCAAAGATGGAAAATACCCTAAGTGAAAAATTGGCAAACCAAACCCAGCCGTGTAGGAAACAGAAATGCACCCACAGCTCATCAAGTGTATTCAGGAGTGCAAGGATGGCCCACCTCTGGGACATCTGTTGATATCATTTGCCATAATAGCTACTTGAGGGAGAGAAATTATACGACCATCCCCCAAAAGAACTGATCATGTTTTACCCACATTCATGAAGAAAATCTCTTAGCACACTAGTAATGGAAAGGCTTTCATTAACCAAATAAATGACATTTCCCCCAGTAGGACAGGAGACAGGCCTGTGTCTTCAGGAAGGGAAAGACTTCAATGGTACACTGTCAGATGGAAGCAAGATATTTGTATCACGCAGAAAACTTTTAGAAGATGCACTTTAGCTCCTTGGGAGTTGGGACTTGAGGCGCAAGACAGGCTTTGTTTTTTGCTTATAAATTTCCTGTGTAGTTTGGATTTTTTTTTTTTTTTTTAGTAAGCATAGTGTTGCCCACTCAGAAAGGGAAGAAGGCTGTGTGGCACACTGGCCTTGAAGTGGAAGAGACCTACACATGAGTTCTCTTGCTGTGTGGGATGGGCAAACAGTTCTGTGAAGTCAGAACCGAAGGTCAGAGGTTAGATGTTTTGCTGAAGCTGTCTCGATGCCATAACGTGTTGGAGCTGCCTAAATAGGGGTCATTCAGCTTGGCTCTTGCAATGTGACCATGGAGGGGGTCTAACATAAGTTCCCAGTCAGTCCTGCCCCTTCCCCCTGCCTGACCTCCCCTGGAGCCCCAGCCCACCTGAGGACCTGTCAGGGGATCCTGCTTCTTTGCTTGGGAGACAAGGCTGGAGAGGAAGTCAGGGCGGGGCAGGTGTGGGCAGCCTGGATCCCATGTGACGTTATATTTCTCCCAAACTGACACTTTGTTAGGCTGGACTTTATTCTCAACCCAGGGGACAGCAGGGCAAAGGGCAGTAGCTAGTGTGCTGGTGAGCAACACCCTTCCTTCCCACCAGAAACCCATGTGTGCTCTGACTCGGGTCTTTAGAGCAGGTTGCCTCAAGTTCCCTAAGCCAAATGTGACCTTGAACATCAGGCCAGGGCCGTTTGGTGGCAGGTGCTTTAGGCTGATGGATACTTTGGTGCTCTTTAACACTCATTGTTGAGGTACTTTCCAGGTGGATCCTGAATTGTGGAGCTGGTTCTCCTTTTGAACTGCAGAAATGAGAAATGGAATCAAAGGTACAGGTTGAGAATATTTAAATTGAGGACATTCATCACTGAAGCCTGTTGGGATGATTCACTTGCCAACAGCAGTGCGCTCCCCCGGGCCTCTATCCCCTTGGGTTCCCAGCCGGAGGGAAACCTGGGCTTTCACCTTCTCCCTCTGTCCTCCTTGCTCCTGTGATTCCTTCTTTACCTCAATCTAAAGAGGAAGCAGAGGAATTGGAGTTTTGAAATGTCTGAGAAAATGGAAGTCATTTGAACATTGTGTCTGCATATCTTTGTTGCCTGAGCTTCCCAGTTGTTCAGTGGACAGTCTGGGCTCCTGTGCAGGACCTAGTGCTGCTCTCAGACCTGCAGCAGCCCCTGCATTTCCCTGACCAGCAATTGGTGTCCTGCATCACGGCCATGCCCACTTCCTGGGCTGTAGCCCACTTCCTGGGCTCCTTGC
The DNA here is from genome assembly GCA_028646535.1 of Procyon lotor. Lineage (NCBI taxonomy): Eukaryota > Metazoa > Chordata > Mammalia > Carnivora > Procyonidae > Procyon > Procyon lotor. The sequence continues at coordinate 94,113,375 of CM053605.1, read as the reverse complement.
AGCCCATGGCCACCGCAGGAAGAGGAGGGGCTCTCATTCAGAGCACTAGGAGTCTTCTGCTGTCCCCATTTTGAATCCTCCTCTCTCTTTCTCTTCTCAGTTGCTTCAACATTTTGAGATCAAAACATCCTCTTGGACTAAAGTCGTTCCTGCAAAAACCCATGGGCTGCTGACACCAGGGGGGCCCATCCACGTGCGTTTTGTGAACAGAAAGTGAGCCTGGATTTTTAAACCCAGTCAGCCGCCTGACACAAACCGGTGTTCCAAGGTCACTGATGATGGCCGAGGAGGGGAGCCTATCTATCACTTTTAGAGGCTGTCTTGGTGATAAACTAGCCCCCCCACCCCAGGTTCTGAGAGACTTGTGGGGGACTTGTACATCTTTATGCAAAGTAATTTGAAAAGATTATTTGACTTTTGGAAACCAGTGTTGCCTTTTCTTTGGAGAAACGACTGTTTAAAAACTAGTGGCATCGGATCCTGGTGGATCCTCCTCTGTGGTCTTACCCTTGTGCTATACTTGATATTCAGTTAATTATAGTCTCTTATGTATTTGCACATGGAAATGTTTGGTTTACTTTTAAATTCCGTGCTTGGTTATAAGTTCTGTGATATCGTACAGGGACTCTGTGTCAGGAGGTCAATGCAACTAACTGTTTCTCATTTGAAGAGGGAACATTAGGGATGTCTCTGTCCAGAGTCAACCTTTTATCCTGATTTAGATCCTGCAGAAGGGCTAAAAATTAACAGGACCATATTCTTATTTTTCTTTCCAAACTGGTGCTTCTGTTTCCAGTAACAGCTCTTAAAGAAGTTGAAGATTAGCTTTTGTTTGAAAGAAATAATCAATAGAAAACAGAACTCCCAGTGAAATGCAGAATAATTGGGTTTTCTAACCAAATGTGAACACTAAGCAGATGTATGAGAAAGAAAATCTGACTGCAGAATTTCATTGCCTCAGTTGAGAAAAATGAATGAGACAAGCAGCGTGGAAAACCGTGTAACTTTAGAACATTTTTATTTCAAGGAAAAATAAATATATAAGTGGACATGCTATAGATAAAATAATATTTTGATCTTCGTGGTATTATTTTAAATATCTGAACTGGAAATGTGATCCAGCTGTTGGTGCTTATGTAAGGCTCCAACCAGACGCCTTGGGCCTCAGGATTGTTTGCTCATGCCAAGCTCTGTTGCTTTTCACGCTACTTGCTGATCGCTAATAAGAAAAAGCACCATTTTGTAACATTCTCCCTGCATAGTCATGCTTGAAACGGCTTCTTCTCAATACCACAAATCTTTTCACATAATCCTTCCCCCAATCACCTCCCTACTAATACATACCCCACAGTTCCCCCTGCACTTTAGTTAGTCGTGCTGCAAAATGACCCTTAAATAAAATAGAAATAATAGCCATTTCACATACCATTTTTGTTAAAGTATGTAACAACATTAAATCTGTGTGTGAAGACAGAGTCCTAGTCCAAGCTCTGTAAAAATGTGTACAGTTAAATATGAAGTTATGTCATAACTGACAAGATGTTGGATTACTTGGAGGTTTGTAAACTTTTATAAGCTAGCTACAATTTTCTTCTGTTTGCGACTGAAATTAAAAAGTACTGAGGCGAATGAAGCAACTCGAAGTGACCTCTTCCTCTACAAAACAACCCTCTTGGGAAGCGTGGCCCCACCTGGCGATGGTGGTAACACGCGAGTCTGTTGTTCTGTCTCACTGGACAGACAGACAGATGGACAGACCTCAAGAGCCTCCTGATGTGATGCAACAGCATGTGGCACCAACTATGTTGTTGTTACGGAAGAAATGGAAATTGTATTGGATAAGTCTGTAGATCTACTACCAGTTCATAGGAAACACAGGTTATAGAAGGACTTGTTAAAACTCCAAGACAGACACCATATGATCTGTCTCATAAGTGGAATCTAAAAACAAAAAAAGAAATGACTAAACAAAAAGCAGAACCAAACCTATAAACACAAACAAACTGATGGGTGCCTAAGGGAATAGGTGGGGAGGTGGGCAAAATGGGTGAAGGGGTGTGGGAGGCACAGGCTTCCAGTTCTGGGATAAATGAGTTGTGGGAATGAGAGGCACAGCATAGGGAAGACAGTCAGTGGCATTGTAGTGGGTGGCGTCGTGACGGTAGCTACATGTGTGCTCAGCGTAAGGTAATGTATCAGGTTGTCCAATTACTGTGTTGTACACCTGAAACCAAGGTAACATTGTGTCAACTAAAATAGAAAAAATGGTTTTGAAATGAAAAAAAAATAAAGTGGTCTTTAAGTGGAAAAAGTATTATTATTTTTAAAGATTTTATTTATTCATTTGAGAAAGCGAGAGACAGAGAGAGCACAAGCAGGGGGAGAGGCAGAGGGAGAGGGAGAAGCAGACACCCTGCTGAGCTGAGAGCCTGATGCGGGACTCCATCCCAGGACCCTGGGATCATGACCTGAGCTAAAGGCAGAGGCTTAACCATCTGAGCCACCCTGGTGTCCCTAAATGGAGAAATTATAAAATACAGGACAGCTTTCAAAAAAAAACCAAAACAACAAAAAAACCAAAAAACAAAACAAAACAAAAAGCAAAACAACTCCATGCAGATGCAGTCGGTAGAATTCAGAATATAGTGAAGTCTACATGACAAATAACTCCATTTTTTTGCGAATAAGTGACAAGGAAAAAGAAAAAGAGGAAGGAGACCGTTGCAGATTACGAGAGAATTAAGAGACATATTGACTGCGCATGATGCTGGACTTGGTTTGCATCCAGATTTAAATAAACCACTCATAAAGAGACATTTAAGAGATAATTAGGGAAATTTGAGCACTGTGTATTTGAATGATATTAAAGAATTACTGTTTTTGTTTTTTTTTTTTAGTGTGCTAGTGGTAGTTATTACATTAAAAAGGGAGAGATCTTATCTCTTGGAGACAGCTCTTAGAGATACCGATGAGCCCTGTTTGCAGGTGAGCTGCCAGGACATCTTGGATTTGCTTTAAACATCTTGGATTTGCCTTAAAATAGCGCTGCTGTGGAGGGTGGGTGATGTGTGGGGGAGCTGGAGGGTGTGGGGAGGACGAGGTGAGGTGAACCGAGACTGGCCCATCACTGAGAACTGTTGGAGCTGGGTGAGGGGTACATGGAGATTCTCCCGGCACATTCTCCCAGCTTTGTGCATGTGTGTGTGCATTTCCATAATAAAATGTGTCTTCAAAAGCCAGAGACTGGATTGATTAATAACCTCATTATTATTATTATTCATTTCTTTTTCATTACTATTCACTAACCAGCTAAACTGACTATAAATTAGGTTCTTTGGGGGAGCTACACCTTTTCTTTCAGTAATTGTTAGCAATGATCGATTTAATTATGGGACAGCTGCTGTGCTAGGATGTGGGGGACCTGCAGGCTGGGTTCAGCCACTTTCAGAGCTGAGGACAGATCCAGAGAGAGGAGTGAGGAAGAGAAGAGCCGGCTGGGCACTGCAGCCAAGCCGGGACCCGGATGGAACCCTGGGTGGGGGACAGCA
>CM053605.1:94065726-94109727 GCA_028646535.1 Procyon lotor | reverse complement strand
CAGTCCTGTGAAAGGGGTCCACGTTGGGCAGGTCTGAGAGCCGATGGAGGTGTGGGGCGCGCAGTGAAAATCAGCTCGAGGCTGCTCCGCCAAAGCAGCAGGGCCAAGGGTGCAGATGGCTGGAGGGACACTGGCCGTCCTCCACACTGAGTGACAGCTGGACAGCCAGACACCAGGAAGACCAGGGCTCTGGGCTGCAGGATATGTAAGGGACTCCCTCCCTGCTCCAGGTTCCTTTTCCATCAGGTGCTTGACAGGCTTGGCTTGTGACAGGCACCCTGACCCAAGGTCACTGCTGGAAAAGTCTCCAGTTACTCTTAGTCATCATAACTCTCTTACTTAATAATGAAGACTTCCAGTCCTGTATAAATAAAGCCTCCCTGAACCTCCTTCCCAGACAAGCCCCCCAGCCTCCTCAGCTCTGGGCGGTTCAGGGAAGCCCATGGAAGAGGAGAGACAGGTTGGTGTCTCTTTTCTGCCATCCCTGCCCTCTGGGTTTGGAGCTGGCAGAGGAAGAGGACGTGACAGGAAGGGGAAGGGTGGCTGCTAATGGCCGGAGGAGATCTGGCTTCAGGCTCTCTGGACTAAGCAGACACGCAAAGCTGACTCTCCCTCCTTTGGAGATTTTCTAAATGAGGAACCTGCAACTGTACCTCCAAGAAACAGGCAGTGCTTTTCCTCCAAGTGGCTTCTTATGACTGTCCCCCAGCCATGGGGCATCCGGGGTCCACTTCTGTCTGTGTCCCACGGCCCATCCAAGCTCTCCCCTTGGGCAGACTCTAAAACCCCTGCCTGACTCCATTGTCCCCACTCTTGGTGGATCAAGTTGCCTCCCTGTGGGCCCAAGCTTGTGTGGGGGCCTCTCCTCATCCCTGGGGTGGGAAGGTAATCCCAGGCTGGGGTTGCCTGAGTGTGAATGAGGGGGTACAAGCCACCTGCTGCCTCAGCTGGGAGAGACAGAGTCCTGTTGCCTCGGTCATAGCTGCTGTGGGGGGACAACTTGTGATGCTCCTCCTTTGGGCCTCCTAAGGGCCTGGTCCCAGTGGACCCCAGGGACAGGACAGGCCCACACTGGACAAAGTGACAGGCATGGAAGTCTGTGCTAGGGCTTTCTTACTCCTTTAGACAAGGGTCAGAACTGTTGCCTGGAATGGGCCACATAATCTGCTCAGGGTGGAAAGGGAGCCATTTAAGATTTTTTTTTTTAAGATTCTATTTATTTGTTTAACACAGAGAGAGAGAGAGAGATCACAAGTAGGCAGAGAGGCAGGCAGAGAGAGGGGGGAAGCAGGCTCCCTGCTGAGCAGAGAGCCCGACTCCGGGCTCCATCCCAGGACCCTGAGATCATGACTTGAGCCAAAGGCAGAGGCTTTAAACCACTGAGCCACTCAGGTGCCCCTTAAAAACTTTGTTTTTAAGTCATCTCTACACCCAACATGGGGCTTGAACTCACAGCCCTGAGATCAAGAGTCACACGTTCCCTTGACTGAGCCAGCCTGCTGTCCCTCTAGGACCTTCTTTTGATTTAAATTGCTGATTTGATTGTATTGTGATCTGCATGATGTTTTTGAGACTTGCTCTGTGGTTTCATACAGGGTTAATTTTTAAAATGTTGCATGGCTGTGGAGTGCAGGGCTCAACATATGTCTTATTAGGCCAGGCTTGGTGTGGTATTGTTGAGAACATCTGTCTGCTTACTAATGTTTGCCTGCCAATTATTGAAAATGCCATGTTAAAAATTCCCCCTAAAATTGTAGATTTATCAGTTTTTGCTTAATACATACTTAGTTTGTGTTATTAGGTGCATCCAAGTAAAGTGTTGTTTTATCGCCCGGGTGAACTATCCCATTTGTCATTACCATTATCATTATCATTGATCCCCTCCAGGTACTTATGCTTCCAAGTCCATTTTCATCCGCCATGTCTTTAGTTCCTGCAGCTAAAGGAACTTTTTTATTTGCCTGGCATTTCTATTCGCATTTTACCCCCCTCCCCAGTTCTTTTATTTTCAATCTTGCTATGTTCTTATGCCCCAAATGTATCTCTTGTAAACAGAATGTAGCTGGATTGGAAAAAAATCCCATCTGATGATCTCTGTCATTTAACATCTGTTGTGAACTCTGATACATTTGAATTTATCTTACATTTTATTTTGTGCTTTCTTTTTAACTTCTCTCCCTCTGTCTTCTTTGATTCTCCTTTCCTGACTTCTTTCTGATATGACTGAGTTTTCTTTTCCCTTCCCCTCCCCACTGGCTTGCCAATGATGCATTCTTTTCCTACTCTTTTATTTTTTTTAATTTTAATTTAATTTTGTTTTTTTTTTTTAAAGATTTTATTTATTTATTTGTTTGTTTGTTTATAAAATGTGTGCACAAGCAGGGGGAACCGCAGGCAGAGGGAGAGGGAGAAGCAGGCTCCCCACCAACTAGGGAGCCTGACATGGGTCTAGATCTCAGGACCCTGGGATCATAACCTGAGCTGAAGGCAGATGCTTAACTGACTGAGCCACCCAGGAGCCCCTGCCCCCTTCTCTGTCTTATGTATCTTTCCTGCCATGTCTTTGAGGTTCACCTTTTCTACCCTCCATGTTATTTACTATTGTAATTATGGTTTTATGGCATAAACACTCATTTAGATTCACCCACACATTTACCTATCTCTCTGCCATCCGTTTATTTCTTGCATCTCAGATCTTCCTTCTGGTTTTAATTCCTTTCTTCCTGAAGTGCATCATTTAGAAGTTGTAGCCATAAAAATCTGTTAGTGGTAACATAGGGATGTCAGTCAACATGATGACTGCCATTAACACCACCATCTGGCATATTCAAAAATTGTTAAAGAGAGTAGATCCTAAAAGTCCTCATCATGAGGAGAAAATGGCTATTTTTTTCTTTCCCTTTTATTTTTTTGTGTGTATAAGAGATGAGGATGTTATGTCAACTTATTGTGGTAATCATTTCACATATATTAAGTCAAATTGTTATGCTGTACACTTTAGACAATGCTATCTGTCAGTTATATCCCAGTAAAACTGGAAAAAAATCCAAGAAAACCCCACATAAAACAAAACAAAACAAATCTATTGGTAGCAAACTCAGTTTTGTCTGGAAATGTCTTTGTTTCATGCTCATTTGTTTTATGTTTTTGAGCTTTATATAAATAGTGTCATACTCCACAGTCTGCTTTATTCTCTCAACATTATGTTATGTGTGTTACATGTTGTTACATGTCTGGTGTTACATGTTGTTACATGTCTCTGTTTCTTTAATTTTAACTCTCCATAATATTTCATTATATTAATATGGTATAACGTATTTATCCATATATTTGAAAGATGCTTTTCCAACTAATGATTTATTTTATTATCACTATTACTATTATATATTTTTTTTTTTTAAAGATTTTATTTATTTATTTATTTATTTGACAGAGGGAGAGAGATCACAAGTAGGCAGAGAGGCAGGCAGAGAGAGAGGGGGAAGCAGGCTCCCTGCTGAGCAGAGAGCCCAATGTGGGGCTCGATCCCAGGACCCTAGGATCATGACCTGAGCTGAAGGCAGAGGCTTTAACCCACTGAGCCACCCAGGCGCCCCTACTATTATATTTTTATCACGAAAAATTTCAAGGAGTCACATGTATAGAGTAATGAGCCCCCTTGTATCAGCTTCCACAATCAATTACAACCAATCTAGTTTCATGTGTATCTCCAATTACTAGATTATTTTGAAGCAAACACTACATTTCATATCATTGCATGTGTTAATAGTTCAATGTGCATCTCTCAAACAGAAAGATTACTTAAAACAGATAGCTGTAATACCATGATAACACCTAAAAAGTTCACGATGATTTGTTATTATTATGACATATCCACTCGGTGTTCAAACTTCCAGTTGTCTCATGAACATAATTTTTAACATGGTTAAATCAATTCAAATAAGATCCATTCATTGAGATTGGCTGATTTATCTCTTCAGTCTTTTTTAGGGTTCTCCTTCTCTTCCTCTTTTTCTTTCTTCCTCAAATTTCCTTGTGATTTGTTTGTTGAAGAAACTAAGTCCTTTGTCCTGTGAAATTTGTCCCCCTCATCTGACTGTTGCTGACCTCATCCTTTTGGTATCATTTAGCATGTTCTTCCACCCTCTCCTTTTCCTATGTATTTGTGACTAGATCTAGAGGCCACCTTCCTCCTTGAAGAATTTAGTTGAGTATGAAACTCTGCATGAGTGATTATTCTCTCTCAACACTTTGGAGATATTATTCTGTTGTCATTAGGCTTTGGTAATTGCTGTTGAGAAGTCTGAGATCAGTCTATTCTTACTTTGTAGGCAATTTATCTTTCTTTGTCCAGCTGTCCTTGGCCTTCGAGTCATCCAATTTCATTATTTTTATTGATCTTACATACAGCTCATTATAATCCCTGAACTAGAAGATTTGTGTCCTTCATCAAATATGGAAAACTCTCAGCCATTATTTTTTTAGAAAATTTTCAAAAAAAAATTTTTTTTTTCTTTTTCCTATTCTCTCTGTACCCTCCTTCAGGAGCTTCTTTTAAATGTAAGTTGGCTTTTCTCATTCTGCCTCCCACATCTCTTATCTTTTATTTCAGGATTTCCATCTCTGTCTCTCCTGAGTGGCATTCTTGGGGATCTCTTCAGACTTACTTTTTCAGCTTACCATTGTTCTTTCTGCTGTTTTACCTGCTACCAAACATACCCATTGAGTGCTCCAGTTAAAAAAGCATTCTGTAAACACTATTTAGTTCATTTTCCTGCATGCCTGGTAACATTATTTTTTAAGATTTTTTTGATTTGAGAGAGAGAGAGAGTACAAACAGGGGGAGGGGGGCAGCAGAACAGGGAGAAGCAGACTCCCTGCCGAGCAGGGAGCCTGACATGGGGCTAGATCTCGACTCTGGGATCATAACCTGCGCCAAACGCAGAGTACTGACTGAGCCACCCGGGAGCCCCCTCATAACATATTTTAATAGTATGTTGATCATTGTCATGCTTTGATTCCTTCCGTAATTCTTTAATAAATGTCAGGGTAATTTTTTATAATCGGATCAGCTTGCTCTAGTATCCAGAGTTCTTAGGAGTCGAGCTCAGTGGCTCCCTGTTTCCTTTGACTCTTGCTCACCATGGCTAGTTTCCTCACTTGCTTCTTGGCTTTGGTTTATGTGTCCCCTTTGGTGGTGTCTCCTCTGTAGAGTGCATGCAGCCCAGATGAGCGTGTGTTCCTCCAAAAGAACTTTACATTTGCATTTGCCAGATGCACCCAGGGTATGAGCAGCTTGGCACAGCTATTTCCTTATTTCTAGCCATGGGGTTCCTGGACAATGCATGAGGGCAGCCCTATGGCTGTGTTATTCTCGTGGGAACAGTATGAGACAGTCTGGACAATCTTCCTCATCATTTTGCCACTGGAAGATTTTTATTTATCTCTGAAAGCTAGCCCATCAGGCCTCCGGCTTTGTTGGGGGTGTGTGGTTTGCTCAGTTCTAAGTCTGTGCTCAGAACATGGCTCTGCCTTCACAGCAGGAGGGCTCCCTTCCTTGTACTCCTCCTTCTCAATCCAGTGTGTCTTGTACATGCTCCTGGACCGTAAGAGCAAGAAGGACAGCTTGGATCTCCATACAGGGCGCATTTTGGAACAAACACAAGTGCAGGAAGTGAGGCCTTGAATAAGAATGGTCTGATGGGTCCCAAGGTCAGTAGTGTCACACACCATGGCCAGGGCTGAAAGTCCCATTGTCTGCCTCTCTCAGGGTGACATATAGAAGAGCCAGATTCTAGCCACTGACAAATGCTTTGTTTTCTCTAAAGGCTCAAATTTAGCTTTTGGATAATAAAAAACCTTCTCTGGAACTTTGTTGGCTTGTTTCATCCTTAGGCTGTCTGCCGAGGAGCTGGTCTTGCCTTGGCTGTAGGGTGGTCCAGGCAGCAGGAGCAGAAGGCCCCCCAGAGAGCGAGCCTGTTGTAGTGAGTGAATGCTGGTTACCGGGGTGGGTCTGTGTTTGCAGGCGTGGTAAAACCACGAGCGCTCCCCGGGTGCCCAGCGTGGGCTTTTAAATGTCAGACATGTGGTAGGTGGTTGTGTTAATATTACCACCCATATGGGTTTTAAATTACAGTTGCAGTGAAAACAGGATTAACGCGTTCCTTGCAGAGGCCCTCCTGGATCCTGCAGAGCCCGAGTGGGATCGGAGGGGCCAGAGTGAGAGGGCTGCTCCTGGAACAGGATATTAAGACAACCCCCAGGAATCCTCAGGAATTTTTTTTTTTTTTTAAGATTTTATTTATTTATTTGACAGAGAGAGAACATGAGAGGGGAGAAAGTCAGAGGGAGAAGCAGACTCTCCACGGAGCTGGGAGCCAGATGTGGGGCTCGATCCCAGGACCCTGAGATCATGACCTGAGCCAAAAGCAGAGGCTTTAACCCACTGAGCCACCCAGGTGCCCCAGGAATATTTGAAAGTGCCTTCTGTATGACAGAAAATAGGGCCAGAACATACTTCTCTTAAAGCTAAGTTTTTAAAATGAAAACAAACAAAGCATTTTGGCTTTTGGTAGAGGCAGATAGAGATAAGTAACACCCTCCTCCAGGGTGTGGAAACAGTTTCCATAAATAGATTCTTCCGGAAGAGCAGCATGGAGCTCCCTGAGCAAATGACTCTTGTCGAGCCCTGCTTCAAAGGAGGCCAGGGGACAGGGTGCCGTGACTGTGATCCATCTTGGCAGGTAGGCCTCTGCTCGGTCCCAGAGTTCTGTCTCCTCGCTCTTGTCGAGAACACTGCTGCCATGTAAGGCTTCCCCAAATGCTTGCCATCGTCACCCTGTCCCGAAGCTCCTGAGATGAGTAGCTGGATGCTGGAAACACCTCTGAGCTTTAGTGCAGACACACAGGGGCTTGCATCTCTCTAGCCCTCAGGTCTGCCTGGTACTTGACCTTGGCAAGCACTCAGGGACCTTGAGGCCTTCACATAGACCCGAGGGATGGCACGGCTATTTTGCTGAGTGAGGATTCATTAGGTCATGTACACAAAGCCCCTGGCACATAGCTGGGACTAAGGAAAGGGTGATAGCATGGCTTCTCCCCTGCGGCTTTGGGAAGCAGGCCTCCTAGGGCAACCACTCAGCGCTGCCTGCCTCGGAGAGTGGGATTCAGTCTGAGTTCTGAGCCGCAGGTTATTGTGCTGGCTCTGAGGACAGAAACCGTGTGTCCCATTATGGCTGGTCCTTGGGGACTGAGCCATTACAAAGTCATGGCCCAGATGGGAAAAGAGCACAATGGCTGAGGTGAAGGCCAGATGGCTTTGGAAGTGCACAGCATGGAGTGTGGGCTGCCCAGGCTGGAGTCCCGGGTTCCCTGCTGACACTGCAGGACTTGTGAAGTGACCCCACCTCCCCCCACTGCCCTGTGCCTTGCTCCCCCTTGGCTCCCCTCTGGTGGCAGTGTTGATCTCTTGGAGCTTCCTCTGCGGCTGCCTGGCCATGGGAAGAAGGTTCGTATAATCATGACTCTCTCTGAGTCTGTTTCTCTCCTCCCTTCCCCTCCCTGCACATCCTGTCTCTACTGTTGACCTGCAGCTCCTGACGACACAGTGCCTTGGATTTCCTGAGTGGTTCTGATGCTCCTTGTGGCTTCTGTCCCTGCGTCCCAGCCGGCCACCTGGAGATGGGCCACATTAAGGGCACTGTCCTTCACAAGACTGTCCTTACTTCAGATGATACTAGCCACAAGTTCAAAGGTCCCCAGGCCACCCTCACTTCTGATCAGTTGGCTACAAATTTGGGGGCACTCACTACCCCCTCATGTTCAATAATTTACTAGAAGACTCACAGAACTCAGGAAGGTACGATACTTCCTATTACAGTTTTATTAGGACACAGGGATGCTAATTAGAACCTGTGAGAGATACATTAGGGAGTTGCCTTCAGGGACGCATTATCTTCCTAGCACGTCCTAATGTGACCATATGCAGAGAGCGCTGCCAACTGAGGAAGCTCACCTGAGCTCTGGGTGTCAGAGTTTTTATTGGCATTTTATTATGTAGTCACAACTGGTTGAACTGGGGCCCCTGTGGCTCCATCTCCTGCCCCTTTTCCCCCCCTGAGGTGAGGTCGATATCACATTGCTCAAAGTCCCAATCCTGTAAGCTTGGTCTTTCTGAGGGTGACCAGCCTCCTTCCTGAGTGACCTTGTTAGCATAAACCATCAGGCATGATCCAAGGGATCCACCGTGAATAACGTTTGGGAAATTCCAAGGGTTTAGGGGCTGCCTCCCAGGGACTGGAGGCAAAGGCCAGCCCATTTCTCTATTATATGTAATACACTCCAAGTTAGTGGTCCCTGTCCCTCCAACCGCTGCTCCTTTTTGTGGTTCCCCACCCCTGTTTCTAAGAGCAAGCTCTGGACAGACCAGACTCATCTTTCCCCCGAAAGCAATGTCTCAATGTCTCAAGTTGGCAGCAAGTCTCTGGTCAGGTGTCACTGGTTCAATCATGGGGGCAAGGCGGGGGAGAGGGAAAGAGTGTCCTAGGGTATAAACTGTGACCAGCTGGCCCTTGTCTTCAGCTCCAGCTATGGAGTGGCCAGTTCCCCATCACTCGGGCTCCCTGATTAGTGTATGTGCTGCGTTAGGGAAGAAATGTCAGACAAAGGACCGGGTGGGGGTGGTTTTCATTTTGGCTTCTTAAAGGGCTCTGACATCACACTCTTCTCCCAGGAGAGGCTGATCTTGCGTGTGTGTGTGTGTGTGTGTGTGTGTGTGTGTGCGCGCGCGCGCATGCGCATGCCTTCCTTTTAAGAATTTCTTCACGAGTGTTCCCAGTCTTGTAGCACATCGCATGCAGCCTGGCCTGTGAGGCCTCCTTTCCACTTGCAGTTCACTCCTGACGCTGAGGCCAAGCAGACTGGATCAAGTGTATTTTCAGAAATTAAGGCATCGATCAACGTTTGTCTCAAAAATGGCAAATATCATGAAGCACCTGTTATGCAGCAGGTCACATGGAGGAAGAGGTATATAAAACTCCAGAATGGTGCTGTTCGATAGAAAGAAAATGTGAACCGTGTGTGCAATTTAAAATTTTTTTTTTCTGGCACCATTTACTTTATTTGAAGGAATGGTACAAATAAAAGAAGTTAAGTAGATGTTTTGGTACAACTTATAGAGCAATTTACAATTTTCTACAGCTTGTTGCCTGGGTGGCTCAGTGGGTTAAAGCCTCTGCCTTCAGCTCAGGTCATAATCTCCGGGTCCTGGGATTGAGCCCCACATCAGGCTCTCTGCTCAGCGGGGAGGCTGCTTCCCCCCTCTCTCTGCCTGCCTCTCTGCCTACTTATGATCTCTCTCTCTCTGTGTCAAATAAATAAATAAAATCTTAAACAATTTTTTTTACAACCACACTAAAATAGTACAGACAACCAAAATTAATAATGTGTTTTATTAGCTCAATATACCCAAAATATTATCTTTTCAACACGTCACTGATATGAACATTATTAATCTCCAAATATTATTTTTTCAACATGTCATTTATATGAATATTACTAATCTGGTATTTTATAATTTTTTTAAAATTTTTATTAACACATAATGTATTATTTGCCCCAGGGTACATGTCTGTGAATCGTCGGGCTTACACATTTCACAGCACTTAATATTTTATAATTTTTTTTTTAAAGATTTTATTTATTTGACAGAGAGAAACACAGCGAGAGAGGGAACACAAACAGAGGGAATGGTAGTGGGAGAAGCAGGCTTCCCGCCGAGCAGGGAGCCCGATGCGGGGCTTGATGCGGGGCTTGATCCCAGGACACTGGGATCATGACCTGAGCCGAAGGCAGACGCTTAACGACTGAGCCACCCAGGTGCCCCTATTTTATAATTTTTAAAAGATTTGATTGATTGGTTTTTTTGGAAAGAGAGCAGCTGGGGTAGGGGCAGAGGGAGAAGCAGTCTCCCTGCTGAGCAGGGAGCCCAACGTGGGGCTTGATCCCAGGACCCTGGGATCATGACCTGAGCTGAAGTCAGACACTTAACCGACTGAGCCACTCAATTACAATTTTTAGTGAAAAAAAATTTTTGTTGAAAAAAATTGTAAAATACCACATTAATAATGTTTCTATCAATGTGGACTAGCCCCAGTTCAAGTGCTCAACCTCCTGTGGTTAGTGGCTGCCATACTGGACACATAACTACATATTATATATATATATATACACACATACATACATACATACATATACATACATATATACATATATATTACACATTTTAATATATTTAATGTATGCATGTTATATTTCATATACTGTATGTGTGTGTATATGCTCTACTGCTTCCCGGCAAGTTACCAGTCTTCCAGAGCCCCTGTTTCTTCCTCTGTGGTACACAGGTAAAAATACCGACACAGAATGGTTGAGAGGGGTAAATGAGATTCTATGTGGCATGGGGAAGGTGATTAATAAATACCTTATTCTCTGTTCTCAGAGACTTGAAGCAGTGACACAGGTGAAGATGGTAAGTTGGCTCCTGACCCACCTTGACCAGAATTCTAGTGAGGAAGTCATAAGTTTGTATCCCGCCGACAAAGACCAGCGTCTGTGGTATGGCTGTCTTCCCAGTGTGTTAGCTCCCATGAAGTTAGCTCGCTTCATGGGCTGTCTGTATAGGCTTGTTAATGTATCAGGATTATCAGTGATCAAATGCATTTGGGGAACAATCAGGTTTCTTTACTTCTCAGGACTTCTCAGGACCTTAATATGTAAGTAAGCATATTAGTAGGCTTCGTGAATCTCTAAAAGTGGGATATGTCCAAATGTACTTGACCATGTAATCCTTTTTACAGAACATCTAGAGGAGAGATGGGAAACACCTTTCTAGGCTTCCTGCCACACCCACACATATACTATATATAGTGTGTGGTGTGAACAGAAATTTAATTCCTCTTACATGAAAGCTTAAAAGTGGGACTCCAGGGTCATATGGTAATTATAATTTTAACTTTATAACTGGCACCAAACTGTTTTCCAGAGTGGCTGTGCCATTTTTCACTCTTATCAGTAATGTATGAGAGTTCCTGTTTCTCTCTATATTTTTTTACTTTATTTCTTACATTATTCATTAACTATTTATTTAGCACTCCACAGTGGAGCCATGTTTACTCAAGGTAGGGTTCCACAGACCAGCAGCACCAGCATTCCAGGGAACTTGTTTTTTTTTTTATTTTAATCATTACAAGGGCACTCCTTACTCCCCATTACCTACTCTACCCACCTCCCTCACCACCTTCCCTCTGGTAACCACCAGTGTGTTCTCTATAGTTAAGAATCTGCTTTGGGGCACTTGGGTGTCTCAGTCTGGTAAGCATCTGTCTTTTGATTTTGGCTCAGGTCATGATGTCAGGGTCATGAGATCCATGAGCCCGGCATTGAGCTTCATGCATTTATTAGCTTGCTTAAGATTCTCTCTCTCCCTCTCCTTTTGCCCTGCACCCCCTGGGGAAAAAAGTCTGTTACTTGGTTTGTCTCTTTCTTTTTTCCTCTGCTCATTTGTTTGGTTTTTTAAATTCCACATATGAGCGAAATCATATGGTATTTGTCTTTCTCTGATTGACTTATTTCGCTTAGCACTATACTTTCTAGTTCCATCCATGTTATTGCAAATGGCAAGATTTCATTCTTCTTTATGGCTGAGTAATATTTCATTGCATACCACATCTTCTTTATCCACTTATCAGTTGATGGACACTTGGGGTGCTTCGATAGTTTTGTTATTGTAGATAATGCTGCAATAAACACAGGGGCATGTGTATCAGTTTGAATTAGTGTTATATTTTGGGGGTAAATACCCAGTAATTGCAATTACTGGATCATAGGTAGCTCTATTTTTAACTTTTTGAGGAATCTCCATACTGTTTTCCACAGTGGCTGCACTAGTTTGCTTTCCTACCGAGAGTGCAGGAAGATTCCTCTTTTTCCACATCCTCGACAACACTGCTTGTTTCTCAAGCTTTTGATTTTAGCCATTTTGGCAAGTGTGAGGTGATATCTCATTGTGGTTTTGATTTGCATTTCCCTGATAATGAGTGATATTGAGCATCTTTTCATGTCTCTGTTAGTCATCAGTATGTTTTCTTCAGAAAAATGTGTATTCATGTCTTCTGCTTATTTTTTAACATGTGCGGATGTTGTCACTTGTGTCTCTGAGAAGTCTTTTCTTCTTTAGGTCTTCTCTCATCCATGACGCATGCTGTGGCTTTCAACTCCTTTGCCACCATAGCCCCTTCCTTTGGATGTGTTCCATCTGATATATCCCTGCCCTTTTTAAAGTGCGGGCCTCAGAGCTGGGCCTGGGACCCAGAGGAAGCCTGGGATGTGGCCAGCTCCAGGGTCAGGTTGGCCAACACCTACCTTGTTTGGAGTGCTGTACACCCACTCATCCAGCTGGGATGTGGTTAGCCTTCTCAGTGTCCCGTCCCTGTTGGTCCTCTGGGAGCCTGAGAACGATATAGCCCAGTCTGTCCTCCCACAAGGACCTCCCTTCACCAGGGTTCCTCCCCCCACCCCCACCATTCTGTCCCTGCCAGATTTGATCTTTGTTGGTTTTAATCTGTTTAGCTGATTGGATCACTTTTATATCCTGGTTTTGTTAACTGAAATGTTGAATGGCTCAACTGGCATTGTGTGGGTTACAATCTTGGCAACCACAGTCCCTATGTTCGTGCAAGTCACTGGCAAAAACACACAGAACTGATTGCTGTAGACCTCCTCAGCCTCTGGGTGGGAATTGGGTCTAGTGCGTGGCTCCCCACAATTTACGGCTTAGAGACCCCATGACTAAAGGCATCTGCCCCTCTCCTCTGTCTCCAATTCTCTGGGGTTACTGCTCTCTCCAATCTGGGTTTTGGTCCCCTGTCCTCTGGATGCTGCCAGGTGCAGGGGGCTGTTGGCCTGCACAGCGAGCCCCATCTGCCTCAGATGTCAACTCTCTTGGCTGTGTGAGCTTTGAGCCCCCACCCTGCATTCCTGCTGTCCCTTCATGCAGAGCTCTGCCAGGATCAGTGTGGACATGGGGAGAAGGTTCCTCTCCCCCACTCTGAGCCTGTCTTGGCTCCTCACTCTGAGCCTTTGCAGATGGTGCACAGACACCAGGCTCATGTCTCTGCCTCTGTCCCCAGGGACCCTGAACATAGCTTTCTCCTTAACTGTCTGGGGGCTTCTCTAGCTGCACTTAGTTGGACAACCAGGACTGAAGAATGACTGCCTTTTCCAGAGCTTCCATCTTTCTCTTAGTCTTTACCGGGGCCACCCAGAGTGCATTTATTAGCCCCACTTTTCAGATAGGAAAACAGAGGCTCAGGGATATTAAATAGTTTGCTCAAAAATTGTAAGGATGGTAAGTCGAGGGTCTAGTCAACAGATATTTATTGGGCACCTACGCAAGCTGCTTCTGAAGCCCACATTCGTTGTCTGCAGTGTGCTGCCTCTCAAACTGCTGAGCAGGACCCTCCGAGCAGGGAGGCCTGGGGTGGGTACCGGGCCCTCAAGAGAGCGCTGGCCTGGTCTCACCACTAGGTGGAGCTGCTGGCCCGACCGGCCGAGGCTAAGGATGGATAAACTGCTGACCACGCTCTGCCCCTCCCAACGGCCCTCCTTGTTCTTGGAAGCAGGGACACTCCAGTCATGCCAGGAGAGCACTTTCAAGCGGCCAGGAAGCCACCAAGAGAGTTACTGCATCTGGAAAGCTGGAGGCTGGGGGGACTTGGAGTCTCCTGTCTCAGGACATGCATTTTGATTTTTCACACACTGCAGCTCTAGAAGGTTCCAGAAGACTCCAGAAGGTGGGTGAACCCAAGAAGATGTTGGAGGATAGATCTTAAGCCACACTTCTACTGCCAGGAGGGCAACAGTGATGACCCTGGAACTGTGGGATTACTTTTTAGGGTTTCTTTTTTTTTCATGCAAACTTAATTTCGAAAAATTTCAAGCTGTAGAAAAAGTTGAAAGAGTAGTAGAGTGAACACCCATTTCTGTCTCACCAAGATTCACTACTTGGAAACATGTGGCCACGCCTGGCTGGTCTCTTTCTCATATTATGTGTCTGTATGTAACAGTCAGTTGCCAAAATAGGACTTCTACTCTGAACATTTCAACATCCCTCCCGTAAAGACAAGGACATTCTCCAGCACGACCCTGATGCTGTTCTTGGTGGTATTACTTTTTAAGAAGGGAAAATGTACTTGGCTTAAGAACTTGAATAATCCCCAGTGAGTTCTGGTTGCCAAGAACGAATACATTAGGAAGCCAGTTTAAAGATTCAGCCTTTCCTCACGTGCTTTGAGAGAAATTTTAAGGCTTGGCTGTGGATTAGTCTGGGTGCTCCCGAGGACAGGCTTGTGCCTGACCACCCCCTACCCCAACCAAAAGGTAGATTTACAAAAGACACAGCTGCTGGAGCCTTGCGGGCAGGAGCTCTGTGCATGGTGGACAGCACAAATATACCGGGGTATACAAGCCTGGTATACAGATACACAAGCCCGGCCTTGGCCTACCACATGACCAGTAGGCCCAGAGGCCAGTGCTCAGGAGGTCTGAATGCAGAGGCACAGCCTAATGAGCGTTCCAGGAGCAGGAAGTGGCTTAGTTGTCCCAGGATTCCACAAAAAGCTCCTGGGAGGGTGATTCTCAGAGAAATGGTAGCTGGGGCAAAGCTCTGAGGAAATGTCTTTTTCCAAAGCAGAGAACTGGGGTGGGAGGCTGGTGGTCAACATGGCATGCTAAGCATTGCTCTTCCTTAAAGGGAGTGGGACCTCTGGAGAGGGGGCTTGTCACCACATTTCTTTGTGGAGAGGGTTGGGGAGAAGGCAGGGTACAGAGCTGGGCTGAGGGCCCACTGTTCCAGTCCCTGCTCTCGCTGGCCTGCACGTGAGGGGAGGGAAGAACTGCTGTTTGTTTGTTGGGAAGGAAAAGTTCCATTTAGAACACGTAGACCCCGGCTTGAGTGGAAGTTTCTAAGGGCCACTTCCCTAAGCCCAGCCAAGAAGGCTGTCTATTATAGAAGGCTGGTCCTTGTTGAAGGACAGGCAGACCTTCAGGAGGTCAAGAACCCTCTCTAGATTGCTGCTTGCATGTTCTGTGGCCTCTGGGAGGATCTCTGAGTTTCTGTGCACCACCTTCAAGCTGTCTTGGGCAGTCCTTCTTGACTACACGCCACGAGGCCAAGCTTGGTTTTCAGCCCTCTTGACATCTGAATGCAGACCAGGCTGCTTCTGGCCCTGCCACACTGGAAAGGAAGACACACACACTCGAACTGCTCTCAAAATAAAGAAAAGAACACATAGATACACTCAGTCCAGCACCCAGGTATTATAAAACTGCCAGAAATTAATCCAGACTAATAGGGCATTGATATTTGGCAAAGATCCCACACCTCAGAGGTGGGGAGGGGCCTAGGTGGTATCTCATCCCCAGAGTGCACAGCCCAGAGGGGCCTGCGTGCTCAACTCATGGGCCTCACTGGCTCTCAGCGCCCTGGGGCACCTGGTCCTCCTGCTTCAATGCTGAAGCCTGCCTTTGCTGGTCTCCTCTCCACCCTGGTATTCTCCTGGGGGCGCCCTGTAAGGACGCAGGCCTGAGTCTCTTGGTATGTGCTATTTGAACAGAGTCCCTCATGCTCTGGACATGGGGGTGTTTCTGGGGTCCTTTATCTAAGAGATAGCCTAGGGACAGAGAGCAGCTGGTGTCTCCCCTTTTCTTTGCAACCTGGCTCTAACTTCTTTGGAAACATACTGTGTTGCCCTCCACGTGGGATGGGCCGACCATGCTTTCCTGCATCCATGTGTTGACGGGCCTGGCTGTGATGGAATTTCAGGGCCGATGGAGGACTGACTGCTGGGAACGGTAGTCCCCGCCCTCGGATGCTCGCTCTGAAGCTGATGGTGCAATCATGGCACCAAAGTGAGACCTGGGGGTGCCCGGCCCCCACCGTGGAGGAGTGGTCATCCAACTGTTTGGTCTCAGGAGCTCATTCAGCTCTAAAAAGTTATAAAAGGCTCTGAAGAGCTTTAGCTCTCGTTGATCACATCTCTAGTATTAAGCATATTAGAAATTAAAAGAGAACATTTAGAAATATTAATCCCTTCATTGAGTTCCTAATTTCTGGCCCTTGATACCTCTGCTCCCCACTCTGAGGCTGCAGGACAATCTACGCCTTTTCTGCATGAGCCGGTGTAGAAAAATCTCACTCAGCCAGTGCAGCTGGTCTCAGGGATGAAAAGCTATGGTTTTCCTGAGTACGTCTTACTAAAGTATACATGACTGCTAGCCCCAGACCTTCTAGGAAAAACCTGATCAGAAAAGAGGTCAGATTAATACAAATAGTTCTCTCCCTCTTTGGCTTTTCCAGCAATATGACAATGGAATGAACATTCTGCCTACCTCTGTGGGAGTCTTCAGACTCCAGTTTCCTAGACCATTTCTGCTCTTCAGAGGTGCTTCTACTCTTCTACATTAAGCCCTTTAAAACGATTTCCCCACTTGGACCTGGAGCCCTGAGTGTGTCTAGTCATGAATGGATGTGTTGCCGTGGGCACCATGCCAACACCTAAGCCGGGGAGTGGACAAACCAAGTGCCTGTCGCAAGTCAGGACGCCCAGGAGGTCACAGCCTGGCTTTGCCTCTTGTCTCATGGATTTCGGTTTGCGTTAAAGCTGCAGGACTCACACCTTTTGGTCTCAGGTTCCTTTTCAATCTTCATAATGATTCAAGACTCCAAAGAGCTTTTGCTTGTGTGGACTATATCTGTATTTTTCCCATATGAACCTGAGCAAGTTTTAAATATCTACTTATTAATCTATAAGAAAATAAAGCCATTGCATATAAACATAAAAAACACATTTTTGTGAAAAATAACTACACGTCTCAAAAATAAATTTAGTGTGTTTTTTTTTTTTAACAGTTTTTGCAAGTCTCTTTAATATCTGGCTTATTGGGAAAAAGCTGGATTCTCCCAGTGGCCTTTGCAGGCAATATGGTGCCATAGGTTGTTCTCGCTGAAATGTCGGGAGAAATGTGCCCCTGGAGTCAGGGGTGGATTTTCTCTCATAGCTATTCTAGGTAGTCATAGATCTGCTTCCTTGCTACTGTGCTAAATTGTGACACGTAGTGGTTTCTTAAAGGTTAATGTCCACATGGGATCTGAAACTATTTATCCTCTGTTTGCCCTTAACCCACTGGTCTAACTGGCTCTGTGAACAGATCTCTTACCCAGGCATGCACGTCACGCATGGGTCCTTGGGAAGATTCACGGAGCTACACAGTGCTTCCCCATTGTTGACCCTTTTCACCATCATACAATATCAAAAAATCAAATTTGGTAACACGGCCTTTGATCGCATCAGAAAAGTCTTCATAGATTCAGGGGCTGCCAAGCTTAGGATGGCAGTTACAGTTTTGCAAAATTCTAATTTTTGCTTGAATGCTCAAATTTTATCATTGGCAACAAATACTGTCATTGTTTCCCTTGAAATGACAGGCTCACTTTGTTCATTTTCCAAGAAATGTCTGTCAAATGCCCAAGTCTGAATAACCATTGTTTGTTTGTCATTCTTTCAAGTAAAATGAGATTTCACTCTCTCAAGTAAAAATGGTATTCTATGCAAAAAAAGAGGCCGGATTGACTTGCAAGGCACACAAGCCCGCAGGTGCTTTCCTCGGGACAACCGTCACCCTCGCGTGTGTACTACAAGTGTTCTATGCCAACTTGCATTTAATACGATTAATATAGTTTACTGCTTCATGAAGGACAATCTTAAGGAGAATGGGTACTTTTTAAAAATTTGTGAGCATGAGTGGTGGAGAAGCAAATGACTACAGTTTGGAACCACTGTGTGATCGTGCTAAGGCCCTGCAGCTTTACCCACCAATTTTGTGACTGTCAGTGCAAATGCTGATCAAATAATCTTGACCACTTGCCCTGCCATTAAGGTCTTGAGGGCTTTCCAGCCTGCCTGGACTATACTTTGAATACCTGTAGATGGAAGCATCTTCAAGCCAGTATGTTCCTTCCATCTCTCTTAGCCCGGCTCCAAGTCCCCGTAGGCTGGGCACCCAGCAGAAGTTCCATAAATGCTTTCTGGCTGAATGCTTGTCATCTCTGTGATGGAAGGCTAGGGAATAGAGTCTGGATAAAGGTACTTGTCATGGGGGTACATGTCATTCATGCCCAGAGCCTGAGAGAGTCTCCCTGGAGACTGGTTGGTTTGGGACAGGGCCCAGACATTGATATTTTTAAAACTTTTAAAAATCCTGCAACAAGAGAACTAACTCCAGGGTTGTCAGGCCAAGAGCAGAAAGGCAACCTAACTATAAGGGGCAGACACCCACAGGCATCTCTTCCCTTCCTTGGCTTCTGTTTAAAACAATCAAGGCAGAGCATCTTGAACTTGGACCATGCAGTCTCGGACATTGTCAGGTGGCTTCCAAGGTCTTCCTGCAGAATGGGTGGAGAGGGATAAGGAGGGGAGGTGGGCTCTCAGAGGCCCTGGAGGGATGGGTGCTGGCTCCATGTACTATTGGAATCATAGGGACATGGGATCTTGTTCCAGGAACGGATGGGGCCCCAGGGCAGATGTCTTGGTTCTGTTACAGAATTTTGGAGCCATGCTGGGCAAGGTGCTATTCATGCAGTTCTGCCCTCCTGCCCTCCACTTGGGGTCTGTCTGCTCCTCTCACTCTGAGAAAGGTCTTCTCAAAAGTCCAAGAACCTTGTCTTTGGCCCTACTTCTTCCCAAGGGACTCTTAGCAAGTCACCCAAGTGGGAGTGATTCTAATTCTGTGCCCATGTCCCACCTCAGGGCAGCTTACCTGCTCTCTAGCCCTGGGCACTCTCTGTCCAAGCACAGGGCTCAAGCCCGGCAGGCTCCACCATTGTCTCTGAGCTCCCCCCTGAGCACATTTCTGTGGCTGTGAAGAGGCATAAAGGGCCAGTGACAGCAAGGCTATTTTTGTTCCTGGTGATGCTTATAATTCATTTTTTGCAATTGTCTTGTGCCTTCCAGAGAGCAACTCAGGGCTGCTTGTCTAAAACCATCCCAGGTTGTTTTAATGCATGGCCAGGGGGAGAACCCGATTTTGTTTGTTTGTTTATTTTTCAATATTGATTATTTAGTAGGAAAATTAGGGAACCTATTTTGAGATCCAGGTGGAAATCAGAGATATCTACCCCACATGTGGTTATGAAATAAAACAGAAAAAGCAGTATGTTTCTATGTAGTTTACCTATATAGATCAGTAAGCCAGAACTGTAGTTGAAATTTGGTTAACACTTTCATTAATTATGTTTGTCTTTCTGCGATCAAAGCCAAAGAAGTATATGACATCTTAAAGACAAAGTTTCTTGAAAGCAGTATGGGCTTGTAAGGAAAATAGCATTATTTTATAATGTGGTATATGGAGAAAACATTTTTGTGTTTCTGTAGGCTTTCTGAACAAATTTTGCTGAAACTTGGAATTTGGTTGTCTTAGTGGGCTTGGGCTGTTGTAACAGAATACCACCGGCGGAGTGGTTTAAACAACAGAAATGTGTTTCTCACAGTTCTGGCTGGGAGTCAGAGATCCAGGTGCTGGCTGACTTGGTCTCTGGCCAGGGCTCCCTTCCTCCTTGCAGACGCCCACCATCTTGCTGTGCCCTCCCAGGACAGAGCGAGTGAGCAAGCTCGCTGGTGTCTCTTCTTATACAGGCGCTAATGCCATCATGGGGCTCCATCCGAGCAAGCTCATCTGGCCCTAAACACCTTCCTAAGGCCCCATCTCCAAATATCATCACACTATGAGTTAGGACTTTAATGCAGGAATTTAGAGGGTAGGCAAATAGTCTGCCTATAATACTGGGCTAAAAGCAAGCCTACACATTTCACAGCACTTAACAGCACATACCCTGTAAGCCCGAAGATTCACAGACATGTACCCTGGGGGCAAATAATACATTATATGTTAATAAAAATTAATAAAAAAAAAATAAAAGCAAGCCTAGAAGCTAATTTACAATTGTGAAGGTAGTGAGAAAACTCTAGAGAGGCTTACCTCTCTAAGCTGAGGGTATGTGTTTACATTTCAGCCAAGAATGAGGCCTGGGCTTGGAGACAACTGACTCTAGGCTATGTGCCCTGGAGGGGTAAACAGTTGGCCCTTGAACAAAATGGGTGCAAATTGTATGGGTCCACTAACGTGTGTACTTTCTTCTGAGAAATGCAGTACATTTCTATAAATGTATTTTCTCTTCCTCATGATTTTCTTAGTAACATTTTCTCTTCTCTAGCTTACTTTGTTTATAATATACTGTATATGGAGTTGTACTGTATATTTACTATACACCATAAGAATATAGTAGATATATTCTGTATATACAGTATTCTGCATATACAGTATTTATTGTATATTTACTATATACTGTAAGAATACAGTGTATAATACATACTTCCAGCCAACAGTAAACTGTTAGTAGTTAAATTCTGGGGGAGTCAAAAGTTAATGGTGATTGTTAACTGTTTGGAAATTAGTGCCCCTAACCTTGGTGTTGTGCAAAGGTCAGCTATATTTACACCCCAGAAAGTAAGAGTAAGGGTCCAGGTTACCTGCCATACGTCTCCAAAGGGCAACGGTGTTTTCCCTCTTCATAGGAGAAGAGGGCCTGTAGATGCATCACTCTCCATCCATCAGCCAAAGGGTGTCATCTGCTCCCTGGAGATCCTCCATCTGGCTCTCCTCCTGTTACCTGGCTGGAGCAAGGAGGGGCCACAGGCTTGTTATTTACTGTAAGATCATTAACGAGAACTCTGTCTCAGACTCAGAACACCTCATATTTTCACTTAAAATAAAATTGATAAAGATTAATGTTAATAATAGACCCCAAAGTATTAAGAAATATATACTGAATGTTGATAACTAGGTAAAACACCTTCTAAGTAGAAAAAAAAATAAAAAGATATAGAATCAAATGATTAATATGATGACAGTTGCATGGTGACAAATTTGACGATTTTAATTTGTCTTTCCTCCTAAAATGTTCTTAGAGAGTGTATATTAATTTGACAATGGAAATAATTAAAAAGATAATATTTTTTTCCATGAGGATAGTAACAGAGAGGATCTCTGTCTTAGTTATCCATTGCTGCATTACGAGTTAAGTCAAACTTAACAGCTGAAAACAACACACCTTGATTATCCCCCAGGGCCTGTGGTCAGGAGTCTGGGCCCAGCTGAGCTGGGTCCCCTGGCAACCCCATTCCAGGCCTCCAACCCGGGACCCCAGAGCCCCACCACCTTAGCAGCACAACAGGTAAGTATTTCAGTATTGAACTTATAAAGAAAATCAGATTAATTCATGAAATATGTTTGAGTGCCTTGTGTTTTTTTCCTGTTCTTCTGTTTTGGGGTTTTGCCTAAGATTTCTAGAATGTGTCACTGTGACCATGCTCCCCGTCTTCCCAAGGCCTCCTCACGCCAGCCCTGCAGCCTCCACATGCTTGCGCTAATCCAGTTCTCACGAAGGCTGGAAGCTTGTGTTGCAGTGCTAGGTCTTCTTGGCAGAGCTCCTTGTGTGTTTGGAATCAGTCGCAGTAGGGGCTGGAGAAGCTGTTACACAATTTCTTGGCAGTGAGTGTCTTCATTAGTGATCTGCATGATCAGGCATGGTGGCGCAGGGTGGGGGGGACTGTGACTTGGACTTTGTATTAAGGCAAAAGCCAAAAATGAAATAGAAGAGCCACACTTTGGAAACCCAGAAGCTAGCCATGCAGAAGCAGTACACTTTACCTGGGACCTTGGTGATGGGAGCTCTTCCAGCCCCTGCTCCTTACCTCCCTCTGCAGGGACCAAGGTCTTCTGACTTCCACCCACAGGAGAAGCTCCTGGGAACTCCCCTAAGCTCCCAGCAAAGCCTTGAGGGACTCAGTTCCTGGGCTTCCCTTCCCAGTCCTCACTGGGCTGACCTGCCCCTGACCTAGATCCCAGTGGGCAGTGGAGGCAGGACCATGGAGGAGCTCATTTTCCCCATCATGAGCTCCTTTTCCCTTCTGGGGAATCTCCCGGCCAGCCCAGAGGGAGACATTTCTTAATGTATCTGAGAAAGCAGTGTGGTTCCCCTGAGGGTCCCTCAGGGTCCTAGCACCTTAGCAGCACAAAGAGTGTCAGGTGGGCCTGAGTGTAGTTGTGTCTGTGAGGCCTCCATGAGGCTGACTTCAAGACCTGAGCTGAGGAGGAGGATTGGGAGGACGCCCTACACGCAGGGACTGGTTATTCCAGCATCTGGGGTTCCTCAAGAAGCTTTTGGAATTTGGGGGGGAAAAAAAGAAGCTCTTGGGAACCAGAAGATGCAAGTGTGCATTGGAGTTCATAAACAGAAGCTAGTCACGAGCCCACCTTCTCTAAGACTTAAAATGCTACTGCATAGACTCAGGACCACAAATCCTATGCAGTGGATTCTTGATTCATAATTGTTAAGGAAATGTACAAGACTGTTAATAATAAAAATGGGGACTAGCCAAAGGTCCAAGAGGGGAATGTAGTACACTTGATTCTGGCTGCTGACGCAGAGCAGGGGTGTGTTTGGAGAGCATTGAGGATTGTGGAGGCAGACTGGGGAGGCAGTGGCAGCGTGGGCAGGAACAAAGGGTGGACTGATCACTGCCCAAGCTTCATCCCAGAAGCCATCTGGAGATGGTGCCACCCTCCCTGGACCCTCTGCTCCTCTGATGGAATAGATGACCTCGCTAGCTCAGTGACCCTGCCAGAAGCATCCAGTCAGCTGAGCTTGAGTTGTGTAACCTTTCCTGGCTACCAGGGAGTGAGTAGAGAGAGGCCTTGGCCTCCTCCAGGCACACAGTGGGCAGCAAAGCCTGGCTTCCACCGGACAGATAAGAAGACCACTCCCCTGACTGAGTATCCCTAAATATCGAATGTCCAACAAAATGGCCAAGAGATTGTGGTTATTTAGTCATAAAGTTGAAATGACTAGTAAAAGAATTCTGTATGTATACATATATATGTTGTTGAATATTATACATATATATAATATTATATATACTATATATTATAATTATATAGCAATATATAACATCATATATACTACTTGATTTTATTCATTTTGAAAGAAATGTCTCTCTTTTGGTGGCATCAGAGGCTTCTAACCTAGAATTTCAAGATGGTAATTCCCACTAAGAAACATTTTGGAGCCCGTGGCAGGGAACATACGGGCTGGGAATGATCAAGGTTTATGTCAGAGCTTGAAGTAAGTATTGAACTCAGTCTTTTGGGGTTAACAGGGCATTTCCCCCAGAGGTTATGGGGTTACCGTGCCCAATGTTGCGATGTCCAGATAAACAAGAACATGGACTATTAATTTTGGCTCCACATTTACTTTCATTTTTATTTATTTTCTTTTTTTAAAAAAGATTTTTTTTATTTATTTGAGAGGAAGAGAGAGAGAGAGAGAGCACATAAGTAAGTAAGAGAAGGGGAAAAGGGAGAGGGAGAGAGAGAATCCCAAGCAGAGACGGGGATCGATTTCACAACACTGAGATCATGACCTCAGCCAAAATCAAGAGTTGGACACTTAACCAATTGAGTCACCCAGGGGAGCCACCCAGCCACCCACATTTGTAATCACCTTATTTCAAGTTATTGTGCCAAGCACAGTTGACAGAAATGAAGGCTACTTGGTTCAGCACACACGGAGGTTACAGTTGGGCACAGCAGACAACACATAATTAGAATGTTATAATGTGTTATACTTCTTAGCAGTATGCTGGTGGGTGTGAAGTCCCAGAATAGACTACTCAGTGTATCTTTCTAGAGAGTTGATTTCATTCCATGTTAAATAATTTAAAATCAAATGTTATATTAAGACACTTGGAAAAAAACACTTGGCCATATAGTGGAGTTGAATGTAAAATATGAAGTGGATGTTGGTAAAAATGGTGAAATAAAGACCTCTGACATTTCTCTCTATAAAAGCAAAGAGAAAATCAGCAAAAATGGTCAGAATCAGCTTTTTTTTGAACTCCGGAAATTAACTACAAGCTTGCAGAAATTGGGGGAGCATCTATTTAAGACAAATGCCTGACTCTTGGTAAGAATGGTAAGCTTTGTTGCATTTTATTCTGCCCTAATCCCACTCCCAGGATAGCCTTAAAAAATAACAGCCCACATTTGCAGTGAAAATCAGCAGGCTGGCAGCCACCTAACAGAGCAGAACTGGCCTGGAACACTTCCAAAGTCCCATTACCAGAAAACTGTCATAATTTGACATGCTGATGGTTCCTTGGAAGACCTCATTTACTAGGATATCTGTATTTGACCTCTAAGCACATACAGTGTGAAAAGCCTTTTCCCAGGGAGCATTTTTAAAAAACTATTACAGGCAGGGCATCTGGGTGGCTCAGTGGGTTAAGCACCAGACTCATTATTTTGGCTTAGGTCATGATCTCATGGGTTGTGGGATTGACCCATGCTTCAGTGGGAAGTCTGTTTGGGATTCTTTCTCTCTCTTTCCTTTTGCACCTGCTCTCTTTCAAATAAATAAATAAATAAATCTTAAAAGAAAACAATTAGAGGTGGGGCGCCTGGGTGGCTCAGTGGGTTAAAGCCTCTACCTTCGGCCCAGGTCAGATCCCAGGGAACTGGGATCGAGCCCCGCATTGGGCTCTCTGCTCTGCAGGGCCTGCTTCTTCCGCTACCATTCCCTCTGCTTGTATTCCCTCTCTCGCTGTGTTTCTCTCTGTCAAATAAATAAAATATTAAAAAAAAAAAGAAAACAATTAGAGGCAATTGACTACAGTTGGGTCAAATAATAGATTAATCAAGAAGTTTAAGAGGAAATTCTGGGGAGTGCAATGTCCATGGGATACTGAAAAACTCTAAAATATACCTGGGAATCTAGAAGGCCATGCTTATGTGTAGGGCTGTGAGCATATTAAGGGCTGTATGCACACTCAAGGAAGACTTGAAAAGGCTCTAGCTCTCACCTCTGGTTGATCTTGAGGCTCTTCAAGCAGGAAGTAAAAGCTTTAAGAGTTGAGTCGTACAACTGCCTGGCTTAGTTGTAAATTGTCTGGCTGAGTACTGAAGACATGTCGAACACATACAGAGCCCCTCAGCAAAGGCTGGGGAACTTATTGGTTCCAGGTCTTTAAGGAACTTTCTCTCCAGACCACCAGACTAACTGAACAGAAACTTCAGTGTCCATATATGACAAAGAATATCTTCTATGCAGGATTAGTTAAAAAAAAAAAAAAAAAGGCATTGAAACAAAACCAAACCCAACTACAACAAACAGCAAAAACAACAAACTCTGGGGAGAGGGAGACTGATTTTCAGAATTGCCATAGCATATTATTTGATATATTCAGTTTTCAACAAAGAATCATGAGACATAGAAAGAAATAAGAAAGCATGACCTGGTCACAGGAAAAAGAAAAGTAATCAGTAAAAACTGTCCCTGAGGAAGTCCAGATGTTGGACTTACTAGTCAAAGACTTTAAATTAGCTATTTTAAATATGTTCATAGAATTAGAAAACATGTCATATTAAAAGAAAACATATGCATACTGGTATTCTATATTCTATATTCATTGTGCCATCATCATTCTCTTATTTTCTTTTAATATGACATGGCCATGTATATGTATTATAAATTCTGCAGTTGAAAAGTGCAATAACTAAAATGAAAACTTCACCAGAAGTGCTCAACACCATATTTGAGCAGACAGAAGAAAAAAGCCAATGAATTTGAAGATAACTCAACTGAGGTTATTCAGTCCAAGAAACAGAAAGAAAAAAGAATGAAGAAACATTAACAGATTCTCAGGGTCCTGTGGGCACCATCAAACATACCAACATATGCATAATGGGAATCTCAGTGGAAGAGGAGAGAAAAAAAGGGGCAGAAAAAAATACTTGAAGACATATTGGATGAGAACTCCAAAATTTGATGAAAAAAATCATTTCATATTTTACATAAAAATGTATAAAAAATATAGATCTAGAGTTATGAGTGCTCAACAAACTTCCAAGTGGTCAACAAACTTCAAGTATGGTGAATTCAAAGAGAGAGACCCACATCTATAAACATCATAATCAAACTGTCAAAAGACAAAGGCAATAAAGAAAATCTTGAAAGCAATAAGAGAGAAGTGACTCATCATGTACAACTGATCCTCAGTAAGATTCATATTGATTTCTCATTAGAAATAACGGAGGCCAGGAAACTGTGGGGCGATATATTTGAGGTTATGAAAGAAAAAAAAACCTGTTAAAGATTCCATATCCAGCAAAGCTGTCCTTTGAAGATGAAGAAATTAAGATACTCCCATATACACAAACACTGAGAGAATTCATCACTAGGAGATCTGCCTTACAAGATACATTAATGGGGGTCTTTTAGGCTGAAATAAAAAGAAACACCAGACAGCAAGTTTAATCTGTATGAAGAATAAAAATCCAGTGATTTTTATTCAGTGATACTGATACCTTATCAGTATAAGGTAACTAATAGGTACATACAAAAAAGATTATAAATGTCTTTTTAAAATCTGACCTAAATGACAACTAACTACATAAAGCACTAATCAGAAATCTGTGTCAATGGTCACAAAATGTATGAAGATGTAACTTGTATGAAAATAAAGCCACAAAGCAGAAGGAAGAGAATGGAGCCTTATAGGAGCAAAGTTTTCTGTACTATTGAAACCAACTTGGTATTAATCTGAATTAGATTGATATAAATTAATATGCTGATTGTAATTCCCTGAGTAACCATTGAGAAAGAACTTGACAAGTATATAGTAAAAGAAACACTAAGAAAATAGAAATGATACGTTAGGAAATACCTATTTAATACAAAAGAAGGTAGTAGCAAAGGAATAGAGGAACAAAAGTATATAAAAAATATAGAAAACAAAAAATAAAAGGGCAGACATAATTCCAACCATATCAGTGATCACATTAAATGTAAATGAATTAAGCAATCCCATCAAAAGGTCGAGATTTTTCACACTGGATCAAAAAAACCAAAATAAAACACAAGATTCAACTATATGCTTTGTACAGGAGACATACTTTAGATCCAAAGATACAAAATGATTAAAAGTGAAAGAATGGGGGCGCCTGGGTGGCTCAGTCGTTAAGCGTCTGCCTTCGGCTCAGGTCATGATCCCAGGGTCCTGGGATCGAGCCCCACATCGAGCTCTCTGTTCGGCAGGGAGCCTGCTTCTCCCGCTCCCATTCCCTCTGCTTGTGTTCCCTCTCTCACTGTGTTTCTCACTGTCAAATAAATAAAATCTTAAAAAAAAAAAAAAAAGTGAAAGAATGGATGGGGTGCCTGGGTGACTCAGTTGGGTAAGCATCTAATGCTTGATTTTGGCTCAGGTCATGATTTCAGGGTTGTGATATCAAGCCCTGTGTATGGCTCTGTGCTAAGTGGGCCGTCTGCTTGAGATTCTCTCTCTCTCACTCTCCCGCTGCCCTTCCCTTCATTCATGCTCTCTTTCTTTCTCAAATAAGTTAATAAGTAAATCTTTGAAGAAAAGAGTGAAGGAATGGGAAAAGATATGTAGTGAAAACAGCAAAGATAAGAAAGATGGAGTGGTTATTCACTGGAGAAAATATACTTTAAAAATATTACTTGAGATAAGGAGGGTGATTTTATAACGATAAGGGATCAACTCATCAGTAAGATGTAACAATTGTAAACATATATGCAACTGATAGCAAAGCCACAAATACATGAAGAAAGACATAACTGAAGGAAGAAATAGACAATTCAAGAGTAATAATTGGGAAACTTCATATGCCAGACTCAATAATGGATAGGATGGTACAAAAAAATCAACAAATAAAAGAGCCGAATATCATTATAAACCAAGTAGAACTAACAGTCATCTATAGAACTTCCTACCCAACAACAGTGGAATATACAATTTTTTCAAGTGCACATGCAACATTCTGAAGAATAGGTCACATGCTAGGCCATAAAACAAACCGAAATAAATTTTTAAAGGTTGAAATAATACAAAATAGGGACATGGAGTGGCTCAGTCGGTTAAGTGGCTGCCTTTGGCTCAGGTCATGATCCCAGGGTCCTGGGATCGAGTCCTGCATCAGGCTTCTTGCTCAGTGGGGAGCCTGCTTCTCTCTGCCTCTACTTGCCACTCTGCCTGCTTGTGCTCTCTCTCTCTCTCTTTCTCTCTCTCTCTGACAAATAAATAAATAAAATCTTAAAAAAAAGAAATAATACAAAATATATCCTCTCACCACAATGGTATACAATTGCAAATCAATAACTGAAAGAAATTTGAGAAACTCACAAATATGTAGAAATTAACAATACACTTCTAAATACCCAATGGATCTAAGAAGAAATCACAAGTGAAATTAGAAAATGCTTTGAGATAAATGCAGATATAACATACCAAACTTATAAGGTGCAGCTAAAACAGAGCTTAAGGGGAAATTTATAGCTGTAAACACCTATGTTAAAAAAACAAGATCTAAAATCAAACAACCTAATCTTCCACTTTAAGACACTAGAAAAAGAACAAACTAAACCTAAAGCAAGCAAAGGAAGGTGATTAATAAAGAACAGTGAATATAAATGATGCAGGGATCAGAAAAATAATAGAGAAAAATCAATACAATCAAAAGTTAGTCCTTTAGAAAGAGCATCAAAATGGACAAGTCTACCTACTTTGGTCAAGAAAAAAGAGAGAGGGGTGCCTAGGTGGTTCAGTGGGTTAAGCCTCTGGTTGTGGCTCAGGTCATGATCTGGGGTCCTGGGATAGAGCTCCCCATCAAGCTCTCTGCTCAGTAGGGAGCCTGCTTCCTCCTATCTCTCTGCCTGCCTCTCTGCCTGCTTGTGATCGCTCTCTCTGTCAAATAAATAAAAAATAAATAAATAAAATCTTAAAAAAAAAGAAAATTCAAATAACTAAAATCATAAATGAAATAGGGGATATTATTACTGATAGAAATAAAAAGGACAATAGAGGAATATTATGAACAATTGTATGTTAATAAAGTAGATAACAGATGAAATGGATAAATTTTTGGAAAGATACAAACCACAAAAACTGACTCAAAAAGAAATAGAAAATCTAAATAGACTTAAAACAAGAAAAGAGACTGAATTCGTAATAAAAAACCCCAGACTATACACATAGAAAACCCAGGCTCAGATGACTTTATTGGTAAATCCTACCAAACATTTATTTTATTTTTATTTTAAAATTTTATTTATTTATTTGAGAGAGAGAATGAGAGAGAGCATGAGAAAGGAGAAGGTCAGAGGGAGAAGCAGACTCCCCATGGACCTGGGAGCCCGATGTGGGACTCGATCCTGGGACTCCAGGATCATGACCTGAGCCAAAGGCAGTCATTTAACCAACTGAGCCACCCAGGCAACCCCATCAAACATTTAAATAAGAATTAATATCAATTTTTTTTACAAACCCTTCCAAAAAATGGAATGGACAGGAACAAAATATTCTATAAAGTCAATATATATATATTTTTAGAGAGGGGTAGGGCGGTGGGGGAGAGAACAGAGGGAGAGGGAGAGAATCTTTTTTTTTTTTTTAAAGAGAGGGGAAGCGGTCTCTCTGCTGAGCAGAGAGCCTGATGCAGGGCTCGATCCCAGGACCCTGAGATCATGACTTGAACTGAAGGCAGAGGCTTTAACCCACTGAGCCACCCAGGCGCCCCAAGAGGGAGAAAATCTTAAGGAGGCTCCATGCCCAATGTAGAGCTCCATGCAGGGCTTGATCTCATAACCCTGAGATCATGACCTGAGCTGAAATCAATAGTCAGATGCTTAACTGACTGAGCCATCCAGGTGCTCCTATAAAGTCAGTATTATTCTGATGTTAAAATAAGGCACGGACATCACAAAACAAGAAAACTACAGACAATATTTCTTATGATTATAAATGCAAATTTCCTTAACAAAATACTAGCAAACCAAATTGAGCAACACATGAAAATATTTATACACTTTGACCAAGTGAGATTTGTCCCTAGAATGCAAGATTTGTTTCATATCCAAAAATAATTAATGTAATACATCATATCAATATACTGAAAACAACCACATGTTTATTTATCAGCTGTCAATACATTAGACAGTAGAAAAACCATTTAATAAAATCCAACCCCCTTTCATTATAAGGCATTCAACAAACTAGGAGTAGAAGAGAACTTCCTCAACTTAGTAAAGGCAGCTACAAAACAAACAAACAATCCCAAATCTACAGCTAACATCATACTTAATAGTGAAAGATTGGATACATTTTCCCTAGGATCAAGAACAAGACACGGGTGTCTGCTTTCACTATTTCTATTCAATATTGTAATGCAGATTCTAGCCATGGAAATTAGGCAAGAAAAGGAAATAAACAGAATCCATATTGGAAAGAAAGAAATAAAAGTTTCTCAGTTCACAGATGACATAATCTTATAAAAAACAAATTCTGATGAAATCCATAAAATATTGTTAGAGCTAATATATGAGTTCTTCAAGGTTGCAGGATACCAGCACAATATACAAAAATGAAAACCCAAACTTGTATCTACAATATAAAAAGAACACTTACAACTCAATAATAAAAAGACAAATAACTCAATTAAAAATAGGCAAAGAATCTTGTAACCCATGTTGGAAGGGAGGTGAGTCCAGGATCCCAGGCAATGTTACTGTGATGAAGATTAACTTGCTAATGTTATATAGGCTATGGGGACAGCTTTCCTTCCAAGTTACCAGGATGCATTAGCTCCATCTTTCAGGTTTTAAGAGGTATGTCAATTGGACACACTTCCAACTCACGCATGCTCAAGAGAGGCCTTCTGGAGTCCCTAAGCTTTAATTCCCAGTTGCAATGTGACTCAAGTTTATTCTGCTAAGCTAAGCAGGGTAGCACAGCTGAAGGGCCAGCTCATCTTTCCCCCAGGACGTGTAGCCACGGGGATCCTGATCCCCTCCTGAACCATGGCATGCTGCTAAAAATAGTGAAAGTACAGTATATGTGCCTCTGAAGATCTTCCCATGGAGTCATGAATATGTACAACCTTTCCTAGAATAAAGGGATCCTCAGCCTGCAGTACTGCTTTGAGTGGTCTCTCTCTTCAGAATCCAGCCTTAAATCGAAGCCTTCTAATCGAATTTCTGGAATGATGAAACCTGAATTTGGCTGATGAATAGGTCAGTGCTGCTTGAAAAGTAGGTCTTCTGGGCTATTTGAGGGAGGACTCTGCCCCCAAGATTTCTTAACCTAGTTATTCCTTTTTTGGGTAAAATAATATATGACATGAATATTAGTTATGACTCTTTGGCTGCAAGTGACAAAAACCCAACCCAAACTTGGTAGTAGCTGGGCTGATGGATCTAGGGGTGCAGTGCTACAATGATATCCTCTCCTTTGTGGCTTCTGCTTTCTTTTAGCATTGCCTTCGTTCTCCTCTATGGCACACTGGCTTTCTTCTAGAGCACGGCCCTAGAAACCTCCAGGATTGCCTTCTCATGTATTTGCCACCTGAGAGGAGTGTGCTTTCCTTCTGACTCCTACTTCAGAAAATCCCTGGGAAGGACTCTGATTAGCTCAGCCTGAGTCAGGTGTTAACTGTGGCTGGGAGGTGGGTCAGACTACACTGATAAAGGGAGGGGAAAATCCTTCAAGGAAAGAGATGCTGTTTTTAGAAGAATGGGAGCATGAGAGGCAGAAAAACAACTGACCTCTGTTACATGATGCTGACTGGATTCTTTGATGCTGAAGCTGGTCAGGCTGATAAACTCCTGGTATAGCAGGCCAAGAATGATATTTACTATTTTTTGTCTACACAGCGCTCATTCACCTTTTCTGTAACAACTACCATGGTTTCTTCTGGGCAACCTATTCTTCTGTACTCCTATTCTCAGCACATGTGTTGATATGGGACTCTAGCCCAGTGAGGAGTGGATCCATGACCCAGACTGGTCAGTTAGCCCAGACCAAGCCCTATGGCCAGCCACCCTGATGGTTCCTATGAATGTCTTGGGGGCTAGAGCTATGTGTCACCCAGTTCTGGGCCTCCCACAGCAGTTGTTCCCAGACCTAGATGGCCTCCAAACACCTAGGGGCTCCTCCCCAGATGTATAGAATCTGTAAATGTGGGGCTGGTCCTTGGCATGCATCTATCTATCTACTATCTATCTATCTATCTATCTATCTATCTATCTATCTATCTATCTATCCATCTATCTATCATCTATCATCTTTTTTTGTTTCCTGGGCATCTAAGCTTCCCAGTGAATAGGGATGATTGGGTATCATTGCCCCACTGTGTTGTATACAGTAGGTGATTTATGGCTGCTGGTATCCTGGAAAGGCTTGAGGTCAGTTTTCCAGATGTAATCATACTAGCTGTCTTTGAATTGCCCATGGGAAGAGAGCTGCCAGGATTCCCTTTATGTGTTTTGAGGTGGTCCTGCTACTTCCAGCTAATGATCTAGGTCCTCCCTGTTGGTGACATGCCACTTGCTGATGGGAACAAGGCCTCCTAATTCCAGGAGCTGGCAGAACCCCAGAGGTCTGGTATACTTGAGAAGACAGCCAGCTTGAAATGGGCTTGCCGGGTCAGTTCCAATCAGGCCAGGATGACTCAGTTTGAATGTCAGGACCTTCTAAAATTAATCTGCAGCCACATCTAAA
Source organism: Procyon lotor (assembly GCA_028646535.1). Classification (NCBI taxonomy): domain Eukaryota; kingdom Metazoa; phylum Chordata; class Mammalia; order Carnivora; family Procyonidae; genus Procyon; species Procyon lotor. Next base: position 94,076,986 of record CM053605.1, on the reverse strand, counting down.
ATCAGCACCTCACACAAAGTCACCAGCTCCCTCCTTGCCCCATGGAGGGTTTGGGAACCTGGGGGAGCTGGGATTGGACGATCTCCATTTTTCAGCCCCTCAGACATTTGTCTGAATTTAGACTTGCTAACAGACAGTTTTCCTTCTGCTTTTTCTTTTCTTTTTCTTTTAAAATTCTTTTCCTTCCAATTGCAAGCAAAGGCTATTTTTATGGCCAGGGGTTTCATTTCTCAAAAGGAGGATGACAGGCGGCAGATATTTTAGTACTATGTCCTTAGTACTTATTAATGGATTAAGGTACAAATTTAATCCAAAATATTCAGAGCTTTTATTTTTAAAGTTTTTTTTCAATTAAAATAGTTGTAAATAATCATTGTAAAAAAATGAGATAATACAGAAAGTTCTAAAGAAGAAAGTAGTAATTATTAGAAATTTATCATCCAGAGACAAATATTTGCTGTCATGTTGGTGCATGTCTTCCTAATGTTTTTTAACAAATCCTTAAATTCCACACACTTAAAAAAATAATAAAGAAATAAAAATTCATAATTTGCATAAATGGTAAGCCCAAGGAAGTCTTTGTATTCTTTGTTCAAGACAGTCTACTGGAAGGAAGAAATCAGATATTTAGAGTCTCTACATCAATGTTACTTTTTTTTTTTAAAGATTTTTTTATTTATTTGACAGTGAGAAACACAGCGAGAGAGGGAACACAAGCAGAAGGAGTGGTATCGGGAAAAGCAGGCTACCTGCCGAGCAAGGAGCCCAATGTGGGGCTTGATCCCAGGACTCCGGGATCATGACCTGAGCCGAAGGCAGACGCCCAACGACTGAGCCACCCAGGCGCCCCTCAATGTTACTTTTAAACTGTCTTTCACTTTCATAGTTTCATCTGTTGGTTAGAACCTTCTGGAAGGCAATTGGTGTTATGTATTGAAAAAAAACAATCTCGCCTACCCCTCGAGGCAGCCAATGAATTGTGGGAATTTACGCTAGAGCAGAGCTTCCCAAATTTTCTTGGTTCTTGGTGCCTTCAGTTTCTCAGAAATTTTTTCACAATTCCTTCTAGGTCAAATGAAGCATGTAATATTTCCATTTATTAAGTAGTTATGTCCAAACAACTTAAGTATTTATGTCCTAACAACTTAGAGGTCAACAAAATTTCAGATTCTCTCACCACTAGTTCAGTTAAATCATCATCAAAACAGGAATAATTATGATATTTATCTCATAGAATTAAATGAGTTTGACAGCATTTGGTTAGCACTCCATAAATATTAGCAATTAGTATTAGTGGCTAATCATTTAGAACCATGTTTCGAACATGTAGTTCACAGTAGGAATGAGAGAGGGCGCCCCTAGGTATGTTTTAAGCTCAGGGCTGTCTCAGGAGCCTCCCGCCCCCACCTCTCCTCCAGGTGGGCAGACTCCTCACGTTCCCTTGGCTACCTCTCTTTACCTCTTCATCTCCCTCTTTACATTCTCTCCCACCATCCTGCTTTTCACACCAAAGAGGAACAGGAAGTGAAAGCAATGAAGACAAAAAGGAAAAGGACCGTTTCTTGTAGAGTAAGGATATCTCTTGATTGAGTGGGCTCCCATCCACCCTGATCTTGGATATGGGCTCTTTGAGGGCAGCCCACAGGACTTTCTGTGTGCTCTGTGTAGAATTCCATGGAGAGTATGCTTAAGGCTTGAACTAGCTCTTGTAAGATCCTGGTCCTGGCATGCCTCACTCATTCTATAATGGAGGGGTCTGATTGCCTACTTCCTTTTGCAGTGCCCAGTGTGCCCACTCCCTGAAATCCACCAGTCCAGGTGCTCCTTGGCTGGGACCCGCCAGGGGATGGTGGCAGAGGGAAGCTAGTGATAGCGGATTCTCCTTAGCCTTAATCTGGCTCAATTTGTAACATCCCTTGGGCATGAGGCTCAAATAAACGAATTCTTTTGGGAGAATGCTTGAAGTGGACCTCAGGTTCCCATTTACACTAGGCAGGACTCTTAGGAGATAAAGTGACAAATCTAATCATCGCCATCACACAACAGCTGTTAATTTAGCACCTATAATGAACCAAGAGCCATACCTTTTATGTACCTTATCTCATTTAATAATGATAAATACCAAGTGCAATATATGTCATTTATCTCATTTTGCAGGTGAGGAAACTGACAACCAAAGAGGTTAAAATTTGTCCCAAGTTCACACAGATGGCAAAGCTAGTATCAATCATAGTTTGTCTGTCTTGGATATTAGTTTTATAAAATCTGAGAATATTATTTGAAAGATTGATATATAATCACAAAAAAATTGGAAATTGGCCTTCATTTCCAACAATAGCATATTGATTACATAATGGGTAATACATTCATACAATGGAGTATTGTACAATGACTAAGATTGGAGTCTGGTATTTATTGGTATGGGGATGTTTTCACAGTATATTTTCAAGGAGAAATATACAGTATGATTCTATTTCTGAAAGATAAAGGAAATGTTCTAAGACCTTACAAATACTGTTAGGTAAAAAAAAAATCATGTATGCAAAGAAAGATGTCTAGAAGTATAAATGCCAAAATGTGTCTTAGACCTTTGCACAAAAGGATTGTGGGTGATTTTTATTTCCTCCTTCATTGTTCACTTCTATTTTCTAGTTTTCTAAAGTATCCATGTATTACTTATAAAAAGACAGAGGTGATGAGCACTGGGTGTTATGCACAACTAATGAATTGCTGAATACTACAACAAAAACTAGTGATGTACTATATGCTGGCTAATTGAACATAATAATAAAAAATTAAAAAAAAAAGACAGAGGAAAAAGGAATATTGGTCTGGAAATAAGAAAATTCTGTGTTCTAATGCCAGCTCTGCCTCTGACTTATTTTGAGCAAGTCCTTTTCCTTATGAGTTTTGGCACGTTCATCTGTAACACGAGTGATTGCTTAGTAGACAAGAAAGGCCATGAGAGTAAAGACCATGTCTATTTTGTCCTAGAAGTGTTTGTAACAGAGGCTGTACTAAGTAGTGAATTAATGAATGAATAATAAAAGATTCAAGAATTCGGGGCTGTGTGGGTGGGAGAGTTTCAGAGACATGGCATGCACCAGTGGTCCTCAAATGTGATCCAGAGGCAGAAGACTTAGAGGTTGTGGGACTTTTTGTGCACACCATGAAATAATCATGAGACTGGTCTCTGTTACATTCAGTTCATCAGTTTGGGAAGTTGGTTCAATCCTGGGCTTAGTATTGAATGGACTTGGGTTCCAGTCCCTATACTGCTCTTTGCCAGCTGTGAAATCTTAAGGAAATTATATATGTTTTTTCTGAGCTTGTTTTCTCATCTGTAAAATCAGAGTAATAATTAAAACTTAGCTCAGAGTTGTTCTGAGCACTTAAACGCTCTGTTTAGAAATTAGTTTAGAATGGTAGACTAAACTCCACCCACTTTTCCCTATCCCAAATCTTTAGAAACACCAGAAAAAAGAAATTTATATAATCTATAAATGTTCTGGCAAACAAAAAAGGGCAAACTTAGTGGAATTGAAATTGTGAGGAATTGATGAAAGCAAAAAAAGATAGTGGATTTAGAAGAATAAAAGCAGTGTCTAAAACATGTGCAGGAGAGACCACTGTGAAAGGTGAGAGTGGTTTTGAAGGTGCTTCAAGCTTGAAGACAGTGGATGTGGGGGTGATGGTAACAGACAGGGTCATGTGCTCGGATGTTGCAGTGGGAGCAATCAAGCCAACCAGCTACTTACTCCTCCCACCCCATCTTCTCCCCTTGGACAAACAGCAGCATCAAAGATATTTGCCTCCATCGTGCCAATGTGGGCACTCAAGCTGGAGAGGCAAGGCAACACCTAGGAAGAACAGACATCAGTTTGTTTCTTACACTCTATCATCTCTCCCATGTGATGACTGGAGACATCACCCAAAGATTGGGTGACAAAGAATCTCAAATCCAAGATGAATGCACAACCAAGAACCCCTGGACACCGAGAAAAACCACTACAATGACGTAGGCACAGAGTACAATGAACAGAAACACTGGCACCCAAAGAAACAGAACTGGCCGAACAGACAGATTAAACATTTAGAATGAGCAGAAATATCCTCAGAGGATTATTAAAGTCTGAGATCTCAGAAATAAAAAAATAATAAAATTCTCAAAGACATCCTCAATAAATGGGCTATGAACAGGTTGGACATAGATGAAAAAGAGCATATAAATGAGCTGGAAGATCAAATTGAGGAATTCTTTTACAATATATTGCAAAAGAAGAGAAAGCATGAAATACAAGTTAGGATATATGAAGAGTAGATTCAGAAGCTTTAATATCCACAAATAGAGGTTCCAGAAAGAGAAATAGAGAATTGAAGTGAAGAAGATTGAAATAAGTACAGAAGGAAATTTCTCAAGTTGATGAAAAACAAAAGTCCTCATCCTGAAAGGGTCCACCACATGACAAGTAGAACAGAAATCTTAATATGACGAATAGATATGCCATGGTGAAATTTGGAACATGAAGGATAGAGAAAAGGAAAACAGATTACTCATAAAGGAAAGCAGATAAATGTCAGATTCAACTACAACACTGCACACTGGAATATCTTCAAAGATCCAAGAAAAAATTATTTGAACCAGCCTAGCTATCTTTCAAGTGTGAGGGCAGAATATATAAAGACAATATCAGGCATCCAAAGATGATTAAATAAATTACCTTCAGTTTTTCCTGCAAGAGGATGTACTCCAACACAATGAAAATAAATCCAAGGGAAAGCTATAGGATTCAAGTAGCAGTGATGAATAAAAAAAATCAGTAGAAATTGTTGATTTCTAAATAAGTGTTAACTGAAAAAAAAAAACACAACTTTGCCATCTGGAATTGAAATCCTAAAATGTACCATTGTAGGTGGGGAGAGAGGGGGAGGAAAGAAGTATGAGAGGAGCAAGGTCTATGAGGTGTGTAGTGGCAGCTCATGAGAGGCACTATACTTATATAGGCCAAGAAAGGACAAAAAGTAATGACCAGATATTGGACGTAAAATTTAAAAGTAAGCACTTGAACATTATTAATTAAATCAAGAAGACCCAACCCACTGACAAAAAGGAAAAAAAAGTGGGGAAAAATAGAAAGCATGGTGAACACAAATATAAAATAAGATGGCAACAACAGGCCTGCACATACCAATAATCATAATAAATGTGAGTAGGTTAAATTGACTCATGAAAAAACCCCCAGCAAATCAGGAGGAAAAGATGTCTCCAAAATGTAGCTTCATACTGTTTCTAAGAGAGATATCTAAAACAAAATGATGGAGACGTTGAAAATGAAGGGGTAGAAGATACGGTCCACCAAAAAAGGACCAAAAAATAAGGATGTCTAATGATATTAACATCAGAAAAAAAAATGGAATATAAGGCAAAACAAATGTTACAAAGAATAAAAAAGTTCATAATGATATACCAATTACGAAGTTTTATTCACCTAACTACCTAACATTAATATATAGAAAAGAAAGCATACTTAAAAAAATGGAAGCCACAACCACATGGGGTTTGTTTAATAAATATAATGTGTTAATAAATCCAAAGTTCAGAAGACTGTAAGATATTTCCTATAGATGCTGGAAGGGTATTTGATAAAATCCAATGTTGTTAATAGAACAATTTAATGAACTAAGAGTTGATGGACTCCCAATTAACATGATAAAATATGTGCATATTGCCACCAAGAAAGGGAAGCACTAGAAATATTCTTGCTACAGTTAGGAAGAAGAGAGGCTGCCCTTATCAGTAATATTATTTAATATTGTTCTGGATATATCAGCTAACATTTTTGAACTGGAGAATAAAATAAGAGCTCTAAAAATGTGGAAAAAGTAGTATTATTTTTACTTGTAAACATTGTTGATTACTGGGAAAACTCAAGATCATTTATTGGAAAATTATAACACATGATAGAGAATTCAGTAAGTTTGGTATGTACAAAATTAATATGCAGAGCACAATAAACTATATATATGTAAACAATAATCAAAAGTATAATGGGAGAAATGACTTGACTTACAATAGTAATAAAAGAGATGAAATGCTAAGGTGGATGGTGTCAGAGTTGCTTGGTGTGTAGAAAACATATATCTAGTATCAGAAGTGAGGTAGTGTGGTAGGAACAAATTAAGAGTAGAAGAGACACACTGGAGAAGTAAGTTTAATTTTAATTTTTTTTAATATAGGAAACCTTAAGGTATTCCATAAAAATACCTTCCATAAGGTATTCCAAAACTTACTATAAAACTACTGTAATTAAACAATGTGGTACCGGCGCAAAGACACACATATAGATCATTAGCCCTCGTTGGAGCTAAAAAATTCAGCAAAGTTCCAGGATTCAAAGTCAACATACAAAATCCAGTTGCATTTCCTTATGCTAATGAATAATCTAAAAAGGAAATTAAGAAAACAGTTCCATTTACAATAGCATAAAAAAAAAGTACTGTACCCTGAAAGCTACAAAAAAATTGCTAAAAGAGTTTAAAGAAGACACAGATAAATAAGTGAACACATAAATTAAAATCTCTTGGTCATGGACTGGAAAACTTAACATTATTAAGATGTCACTATTACCCAAAGCAATCTACAGATTTAATGCAGTTCCTATCAACATCCTAACTATAATTTTTGCAGAAATAGACAAATCAATAACTAAAATCTCAGGGGACCCTGAGTAGCCAAAACAGTCTTGAAAAAGAACAAAGTTAGAAGACTCACATGTCTTGATTTCAAAACTTACTATAAAACTACAGTAATTAAACAATGTGGTACCGGCACAAAGACACACATATAGATCAATAGAATAGAATAAAAAACCTAGAAGTAAACCCTTGCATATATAGTGCCAAGACTATTGGATAGGGAAAAAAATAACCACTTAAACAAAGGTATTGGGAAAACTAGATATCCACATGCAAAAGAATAATGCTGGGCCCTTACCTTATACTATACACCAAAATTAACTCAAAATCAATAAAAACCTAAATGTAAGAGCTAAAATTTAGAAGAAAGCACAGGGAAAAAGGCTCTTGACAATGGATTTGGCAATTATATCTGAATACGACACCAAGAACACAGTCAATGAAAATAAAAACAGATGAATTGGATTACATCAACCTTAAAAACTTCGTGAATCAGTGTGGTACATGAACAGTGAATCTTGGAACACTGAAAAAATAAAATAAAATAAATTAAATAAAAAAAAATTTTGTGAATCAAAGGACACAATCAACCGAGTGAAAAGATGACTTAAAGAACAGGGGAAAATATTTGCAAATCATATATCTGATAAAGGGTTAACATCCAGAATATGTATACATATTAAACATCCAAAATATGTATATATTTAACTCTTACAACTCAACAAAAACAAAACAACCTCATTTTAAAAATAGGCAAAGGGGAGGGCCCGAGTCGCTCAGTCAGTTGTGTCCTACCCTTGATTTCAGCTCAGGTTATGATCTTGTGGTCTTGAGATTGAGTCCCCTGAGTCAGTCTCAGCAGGGAGTCTGCTTGAGATTCTCTCTCTTGCTCTGCCCAGCCCCCACTTCAAATAAATAAATTAAAACAAACAAACAAACAAACAATCTTTTTTTTATCTTTAAATTCTTTTGACTACATATCCTGACATAGAAATGATGGATGAAATGGTAAGTCTATTTTTCCAAAGTTTTGGGGAAACCACCCTACCATGGTTTCAGCTGTGGTATCATTTTACATTCCTACCAACAGTACACAAGGGCTCCAATTTCATGTCCTTACCAATACTTATAATTCTGACTGCACACAGGGACCAGACGTGTGAGGGAAGAAACTTCCAAGCAATTTCAGCTCACAGCCATTGGGAGATCCTAGACACGGTTGGGGCAGAGGAAAACCATTCCCCCAGAACCCTGCAAAATTCCTTACCCAGAATCTGCAGCTTTATACAGTGATTGTTATTTCATGCCACTGAGTTTGGAGTGTTTTGTTACCCAGCTACAAATACCTGGAAGACTCCTTTTGTGGGGAGGAGGGGAAGAACACGTACAGGGGTTTGTACCCGTGTGAACTATCTCTGAAGAGCCTACAAGAAACTGGCCACAGTGGCTGCTTCCCAGGGAGGGGACCTGGGTGATAAGGGGATGGGAAGGACAGACGCTGCCTTTCCAACTTTAGTACCTGTCACAATACACATGCCTGTGACCCAAAGAGGAAATAAAACGCAAAAGTACTGGAAAGGAAGAAACAAAACTGTTCTTGAAGGCAGATGGTACAACCTTCTACCTGGCTCACCAGGAGCGTTATTTTGGCAATGGTTAAAGTGAATAAAGGAATTTAGCAGGCGGGTCAGGTTATAGTACGAGGCGAATGCAGCACTTTCTTAGGTCCCAGCGACAATCAGGTTGAAAATGCCACAAAAGCATTTTCTTCCAGACTGCCCGCTAAAATTAAGCTCCAGGATAGCCATCTTTCCTCCCCTAATGTCCCAGCTTGGATGGCTCTTCTCCAGAGTGTGGGGAGCAGCTGGGAAGAGGCCCTCTCATCCAAAGAGGATGACCGTGGTCCTCTCTCAAATCTTCCTTACTCTGGAAGAGCTGCTGGTTTAGGCAGGACAGAAACTAGTAGAAACTAGTAGCTTGGAGGAGCCTTCTGCCAGTGGCGAGAGGATGGGGAGAGGGAGGAGGTTAAGTACTCTCTGAGTGAGGGGAATGCAGCCAGGGTCGCACTGGACTGGCTCCTTGATAGGAATGGGCCCTCCTCCACACCTTTGCCTTCCCTGGCTGGAACCATCAGGAGCCTCTGAGTGCAGGGCAAAGTCCAAGAAATGGAGGATGTGTTCCAAAAGAAGGGTTAATGCCTAAGCCAGTGCTTCTCAACCTTTTGTACCCCCAGAACCACTTAGTGAGGAGGTGCAGCAGAAGGCAGTTGCCAGGGTATCCCTCCCAGGAGCCCTCCTTGAGCAGTCCTGAGGGGGTCTGGTATGCAACAAAGCAGGGAAACCCCAGCCCCCAAACTCATGCATAAGCAAGGTTGGGAAACTCTTCTACCACACTGGCCCAAAGCAGGTCCAGCTGCTTGAGTCAGAAACTAGGAAGTGTGTAATTTGTCCTTTCTTTGACATCTCCTCACTCCTGGGGGCCCATCACCTGCTCTCTTCACCTCCTGACTTAAGTCATTTTTTCATCATCTCTTCATCTCTACCATTAATGATGGCAACAACTAATTAAAAAAAAAATCCCAATGCCCATGCCAGTGCCCCAGACCAATTCAATATAAATCTCTTGGGGTAGGTCCCCAAGCTAATGATTTTTTTTTTCCAAGCCAATGATTTTTTGAAGGTCCTCAGGTGATCCAATGTGCATCAAAGACAGCCATTACTGAAGAGTGACCCCATTGTCCTTGCCAGTGATGGGCTCAGAAATGTGACCCGATTCTGCCCAAGAAGACCTGAGAAGTCTTGGGGGTGAGGCTTCTGAAAATCTAGCAGTTCTGGAAGATTATTCAGTCATAAAAAGGAATGAAATACGATGCATGCTACAACATGAATGCATGGAATGGTGAGTTATCGCTTACTGGTTATGAGGGCTCCTTCCCGTGTGATGAAAATGTTCTGGAAGTAGACAGAGGTGGTGATTGCACAACACTGGAAATATACTAAATGCTATTCATGGTAAGTTTCATTACATGTGTTTTACCAAAGATGATGTCACCTCTCCTTTGTGTCACAGTGAGAAGAGTAGCCTGAGGAAGAAGCCAAGAGTAAGAAACACAGAGCAGAAAAATGGGGCAAACCTGGTCACATATGACAGGGTTGGCTGCTGAATCAGCATGCCCTGGGATCTGTGGTACTTCCAGGCATCTTGTTATAGTTGATGATAAATGACTTTATGGTTTCAGGCTGTTTGGGTCAGAGTTTGATGCAAGATGTTTTAGATGTTCCTCCTCTAGTCCTTAGGACTGTGTGACATCAGGTGGCCTCTGGGCCCACCTGACTGAGACCACTCACCTCTGTGCAGAATGCCCACCAGCTCCCCGAGGCTGCTCCATCTCTTCCAGCTCTTCTGGGCAGCAACACTGGGCACCAGATCTCAGTTCTGCAGGAACTCTGAGAGAATAGCATGCTTTGGCCATTGACTGGAGGGACAAGTCCCTCCCCAAATTGCCTCCTGTCTTTCTAGATGGAGCGCAGCTTCAGTTGGATTCTTCACAAAGAGATTATTAGTGTGTCAGTGACTTCAAAGACTGAAGGGAAAATTGCCTTGAGCCTCATGACCAACTTCCACTCTAAATTAGACCTCGTGGGTGACCTGGCACTTGGGAGATGCAGGCTTGAACCTTTCCGACACCACCAACACTGTCATGGCTGTTGGACCAGGAGTGCTTCCAGTCTCATCCTTGGAGTTAGTTATTCCCGTCTCCCCCTGCAAGAAAGATCTCCTCTGAGCCCTCTGCCTTCCACACCCCTTCATACAGCCTGAGCAATGTCCAACCCTGCAAAGCACCTCTCTGCCCATCCTCCCCACCCCATTCCTTCTCTCTCCTGCCACCTGGACTTCCTGTTCCATAACCAAGATGTGCCTATATCATAAATCTTTGTGTAAGCTTCCATCCTTTTCCTCTCATGATGGATGGGAATGGTTACTAGACAATATGATTCACTTGGTCACCCTTTCCTTTGTCCCATTCCATCTTGAGGGGCAGGAGACGGGGCCAGCAGACTCTAAGCTTCTCTCATGGCCATTTTCAGGCCTTTGCTTCCTCATTTATTCCTCATACCTCTCCTTCTCCACTGCACATTCCAGCCTCTCTACATCTTTCTCCTTTCCCCAAACCTGAGCCTTCTCTGCTCACTGAAGCTCTGCTTCTTCCATTTCAACTCCTGCCAGCATCGGAGCCAATGGGGCATCTGCTCCATGGCCTATCTAACCAGCCTCACCATTCCCTGACTTCTTACCTCTTATTATGGCCAGGGTATACTGGGCATGGGGAGGGGCCAGGCCTTGTCCACTCATTTCACTGCATTCTCACAAGAGACCCATGTTGAGGCACCATTTTTAGGCCTGCACAGTGGGGATGAATACATGAATGCTTGCCCTTCTTTTTTTTTTTTTTCTCATTAAACTTTTGTTTTAATGGGTCTCAAAATTCTGTGACAGATTTTTGGTCAAGTTGTTTCCATTAAAAAGTACTGATTTTAAAAACTAATAACTTAAAACTGCCACA
>CM053605.1:94039187-94055458 GCA_028646535.1 Procyon lotor | reverse complement strand
CCCCCGCCTGTTCACAGGTGCACACACCTGCCCATCCCACCCCCTGGCCTGTTCACAGGTGCACGCATGTGCCCGCCCCGCCCCTAGTCTGGTCACAGGTGCACGCACGTGCCCGTCCCATTCCTGGCCTGTTCACAGGTGCACACACATGCTACATGGGCTCGTGTGCACAGGGAGCTAGCTGTCACTGTTTCCAGCTGTCCCACAGCTTCCTGTCTGTGGAGAAGTTCCCTCGGCTAGGCCCTGTGGGGAAAGGGCTCCTCAGTTTAGCAGGAGAAGAGGGTCCTCTGTGGTTTGGCTCCATAGTCAGGGTCTGTGAGTGGTCGCCCGGGAGGGATGTGGTGTCTTCCTGCTGGGCTGAGGCCTGCAAGGGGGGGCCTTGGGGTGGAGGATCTTTGTCCTTGAGGAGTTGTCTGTCTGTGGGGGCCCTACAGGGCAGCAGCATCAGGGAGCTGCTGAGGGAGGGTGGCTTAAGACACAGGAGCAGGGTGAGGCCAGGTGTCCTGTGTGAGCAGGCTTGCTGGGCGGGTATCATCAGCACTGGGTGGCTCGGGCATGCAGCTCAGGGAGGGCATGGGACCTCATTAGCAACCGTTGTGCGGCTTCTGCAGGAGCAGGGGCGGCTGGTGTGGAAGCGCTGGTAGCACAGTCTCCCTCGAGCTCCAAGGCTCCACATAGCCTTATGCCGGGAGAGGCCAGAGAAAGCCTGATGCGGGCAGCCGTCTTGATGAGTGGGTTTTGGTGGGTGGTGAGCTGTGTGCAGCTCATTTGCACCTGCTCATCCCCTTGGCAGTGCTAAGAGCAAGGAAGTGAGTGTGGTTTTCCCTTTAGGGGTCCATGTCTATCCCTTGCTGGCCCAGGCTGCCTGCCGCAGGTACCCAGTCTCCCTTCTGCCAACACTGGGCTGCTCACGACTCTCTTCTCTTGTCTTGTGCCCTTGCCCAACACCCTCTCCTCCCTGGTCTCCCATCCCCCCACCGCCCTGTTCTCCCTGGTGGCCCGTCACTAGCCCACAGAGAGTCCAGCTGGCAGCCTGCCTTCCAGGGAACCCAGCGCTGCCGAGGGCACCTTTGCTGTGGCCTGGCCCAGCCAGACGGCCGAGCCGGGGCCTGCCCAAGTAAGTGTCTACCTGCCAGCTCCCACCTGTCCCCAGTCTCTGGGGATGTAACAGTGAGGTAGAGCCCAGAAGAGGGGGCACAGGGTGGACAAGGCCACTGTGGGCCTGAGGGTGAGGCCAGGCCATGAGCCAGGAGGCCCCAGGATGGGGCTTGTCACTCCTGCTTGTAGTGATTCAGGCCAGATGGGCCCTTCTCCTCCTCGCCAGTCTCAGCCTCCCAACTCAGGCCTCCCACAGATGGAGGGAGGAGTCGTCAGAGCATCTACTGATCTATGGCAGGCACTTTCCAGAATTGTCTCTTTAATTTTCTTCCTAACCTAGACATCTCCTCCTTTTACAGATGAGGAAGGTGGGGGCTAGGAAGCTTGAGTGATTGCTCCCAGAGCTCAGAAGTGGCTGAGTGTGAGTGTTGGCCCAGGTCAGCCTGACTGAGGCTGGGCAGTGTCCACTCTGCCTTTGCTGGGCCCCCACCATGGTGCCCAGCTCTGTGCTGCCCTTTCCTCGGGGAGCAGGTGTCCAGGGCCCCAGCAAGGGCTGCTTGACCTGCCCTGAGTTGTTGGGTCTGGGACAGGTGCGTGCTACTGTCCCCGAGCATGGGGGTCTACTGGCTCAGCTACCAGGCCAGGCAGGTGGGAAGCTGAGGATTGGCCAGGTCTTGGGCATAGAGGGCAGAGCCTGTGAGGGAGGGTCTTGGTGGCACCCAGAGGCCTGTGCGGCAGGTCATTTGGCATCTCTGTGCTGCCAGCACCTTCTCCGGCTGCTTCTTCAGATGCCTCCCATGGCAGGGCCCTGGGCTTTCCTCCAGAGGCTCCTTGTACCACCCAGAGGCACTGGCGAGCTCTAGACACCACTTGGGGTGCTGCCCTCCATGGTCCCCTTCCCTGTCCTGATTACAGCCTCTGTCCTGTGTCTGACCTCATGCCGGCATTTATGTTGCAGCCAGCGGAGGCCTCGGAGGTGGCGGGTGGGACCCAACCTGCGGCTGGAGCCCAGGAGCCCGGGGAGACAGCAGCAAGTGAAGCGGCCTCCGTAAGACGACAGGGGCCAAGGCCCTGTCTTTTCTTTCCTGCTGTCCACCTGCCCTCCCGTTCATGGTTCCCCAGCCCTGTGTCTTGCCTATGTTCCTTGCTCTGTGCTGGTCCAGGTCACAGTTCCTGTGGAGGAACCCGGAGGCAGACCAGTCTGGCATCAGTCACAGAGACCCTCCCCTTCCTTGCCCCTGTGGCCCCTGCCCTCCTGGGACCAGCTCCCCACCCATGCTGACTGTGCTTCCTCCCCTCAGAGCTCTCTCCCTGCGGTGGTGGTAGAGACCTTCTCAGCAACTGTGAACGGCACTGTGGAGAGTGGCAGCGGGGCGGGACGCTTGGACCTGCCCCCGGGATTCATGTTCAAGGTAAGCTCTGTCCAGCTGACCCCACAGCCTCTGCGGCCATCTGATATGACAGTGCCCTTTTATGGATGAGGACACTGAGCTGGGAGGTCATGTGGGTTTGCCCAAAGTCCCCCTGACCCCGCTACCCCTTCTACCCAGTCTTGAGCCCTGGTCCTGCTGCTTTCCCATGCTTCCGGTCACCGTGTTTGCAGGGCACACTGAAGCCACCACAAGGCCTGGTGCACTGTTCTAGGTTGCAGGTGGGACCAGAGGCCTTGGAGGACAGGGGTGCTGAGCTCTCCCCCAACCTCTGCAGGTGCAGGCCCAGCATGACTACGTGGCCACTGACACGGATGAGCTGCAGCTCAAGGCTGGTGACGTGGTGCTGGTGATCCCCTTCCAGAACCCAGAGGAGCAGGTAAGGGCCCTAGCCGGCTGGGGTGGGAGTGGCCAGCAGGGGGCAGCAGAGACCCACCAGTGCACAGCTGCTCACCCCTCCTCCCCCTCTTTCTGTTTCTCTTCTCCCCTCACTCATTTCCCCCTCCCTTCCCTGCTCTCCCAGGTCTCTCCCTTCCCTTTGGCCCCTCCTCTCATGCTGTCACATTTCCCTGGGTCTCTCTCCCCATCTCCATGTCCCCTTTGTCTGTTTCCTTAGACTGTCAGCTTTTCTTCTTGCCTCCTCCTTTCCTTGGCTCTGCCTTTCTCTCAGGTTTTTGCATGTAGGTGTCTTTCTCCCCTCCTCCTCCCCTGCCCCTCAAGGTCTCCCTCCTCTTCTAGGACAGGATCCCTGGCCACCTCTCCGTGAGTTCTCCTGCCCAGCAGTGAGCTGGTGAGATGCCTGCTCATTAGCCTCATGTTGGGCTGCCTCCTCCAGGCTGGCTTTGGCCCCTGCCCACAGGGACAGTGTGTGGTTTCCTTCAGGTCCCCCAAACAGCCCTAGCTGTGTCCCCAGCTGTTTCCCAGGCCACATACCCTCCCAGACCCTTCTCCTGCTGTGGCTTCTCCTTATTAGTCGATCTCAGAGTGAGCTCCTCATGGAGCCTGGGGCTGGCACAGAGTGGGGACTGCCCCCCTAAATTCCCACAGGCTGCTTGCTTTGGGTCACTGTGGCTTCTTAGCAGGAGCCTTACTGTGGGTGCTGAGTGAGCGGAGACTTGAGGGCAGTAGGTATTGACTGAGACCACAAGGGCTAGGAGGTTTGAGTAACAAGGATTTCCTGGGCCCAGTGCTAAATCTGCCAATTTCCCTCAACCCCCCTGGTCTCCACTGATGTCCTTCCCGGACCAGCCTAGATTGGGTGGAATTTTAAGAAGCAGGATCCTAGGCCGCCTGGGTGGCTCAGTCGTTGAGCGTCTGCCTTCGGCTCGGGTTGTGATCCCAGGGTCCTGGGATCGAGCCCCACATCGGGCTCTCTGTTCAGTGGGGAGCCTGCTTCTCCCACTACCATTCCCCCTGCTTGTGTTCCCTCTCTCACTGTGTTTCTCACTGTCAAATAAATGAAGTCTTTAAAAAAAAAAAAAAAAAAAGAAGCAGGATCCTAGTCCCCAGCCCACAGTGGGAGTCATGTGGGTGGACATGGGTCAGAGAAGACATACATGGGCTCTGTGAAAGGAAGGCAATGACGTAACAAAGACCTAGGGAGATCCCAGGCTTAGTGGGGTCAGTGATGGCCTCCACCATGGGCAGGGATGTATGGCCCCTGTGGGCCCAGGGGTCAGGGTCTGGGGCTAGGGACCTTGTCAGGGCTTGGGTAGGTGGTCCCTGTGAGGGGTCGGTATGAAAACAAAGGCCAAGTTTGTGGTAGAGGGTTTGAGGGGCTGGCCTTGAGTCACTTAGGAAAGTTTAACTGATCGATGCTCACCAGAAATTTTTGGTATTGTTTGTAGAAGTCTGGAAGGACAGCTAATGTGCTCTATGGGCACCAGACAGTGGGAAGCTCCTTGGCCTGGGATTGAGGCCTGGGATTGAGGCCTGGGATTGAGACACATTCAGACCAGTGAATTTAGACACATTCAGACCAGTGCAGTGTTTAGGCTGCCTTTCTAGAGAAAGGAGGACTCGCCCAAATGCCAGAGTTAAATCCATCTGATAAAGGGCAGATGGCTCCTAGCTTGGGCACATTGGGTCTGGGGTAGCAGGGAATGCTGCCTGGAGGAGGCATTCTTTCAGATGGGTGTGATAGGCTAGAGGAATTGATCAGGAAGAACGAGGGGACATCCTCCTAGCAGATCTCCGGTGAGACCCATGCCTTGCAGGGTTGAGTGCCCTCTGTCCCCATCTCTGTGTGACCTGGGTGCTCTGCTTCACTCTCAGGATGAAGGCTGGCTTATGGGCGTGAAGGAGAGTGACTGGAACCAGCACAAGGAGCTGGAGAAATGCCGGGGCGTCTTCCCCGAGAACTTCACCGAGCGGGTTCAGTGAGGGCAGCAGCTGGTGCAGCTCTCTGGGCGTGTGAAGAACACCTTTTCCCAAAAAATGTGTGGGTTTTTTTTTTTTTTTTTTTGATTTTGTTTTTAAACTTTTGAAAAGCAAAGGGAAATTGAGGGGAGAGACCTAAGCCAAGAGGTGTTCTCCCAAAGATTAGGTTGTTTTCCAAAGAGCCTGTTTTCGGCAAGTCCAGTGGAATCACCAGTGTTCCTGAAGCTGCTGTGTCCCCTAGTTAGGTTCCTGGCCGCCCCCGCCCCCCTCCCACACTGCGCCCGCATGTGTGCCTGGCCGCAGGGCGGGGCCTGGGGGCTGCCGAGCCACCACGCTTGCCTGAAGCTTCGGCGAGCAACCCCGGCAAGGGTCCTCTTTTTCCTGGCAGCTGCTGTGGGTGGGGTTGGGTCTCTCCGGAGACCTCAGGGCCCAGACATCGGCCTGGCCTGGCCCTGCCCCGCAGACCATCTGTGTGCTGTTTGAAAATAAATCTTAGTGTTCCAAACAAAACGAAACAAACTGACAAAGACACACAGAAAACGTGTGTTCCTTGATTTGTCCTCACTCTTTTCCTGTGTGCAGTGCGATGACACTGTGGTTACCGGTGGCTTTTCTACCCAGGCAGTCTGCCCCCCGCCCCCCGTCTCCCCAACCTGATCCTCTGCCGGGGCAGGTGCTGCCGGTCAAGAGGCTCCGGTCTTGCAGTTGCCCCGCCAGGTGCGGCGTGCTCGCCACCTCCTCTTGAGTTCCTCCAGGTCCCGCTGAATGCTTCAGCCCCTGCCCCCTGGCCTTTAGACTGGTGGTTGGTTGGGGTGCAGGTGATGGGGGCCGAGAGACAGGCAGGGAAAGGGCTTGAAGAGCCAGCTAGGTGCCTCCCTAAGTGACATTATTTAATATGTGTGAGAACTTTGGGGGTCAGGTGCCAGGACTCCATTTTCCAGATGTGGAAACTGAGGCCCAAGGAGGGTCGGTGGCTTGCTGGTGGGCAGTGGGACAGGGTTCTGAATCTGCACGGTGGACTTCAGGGGCATGGGGACCGAGCCTGCTGCCGGGAAGGACAAGGGCAGCTGGCCCAGCTTCTCCCTTTTCGTGCAGCCTGCCTCGCTTTCCAGGATGAAGGTCCCCACTGCATGCGGACCGGTTCTTCAGCTCCTCAGGGAGCTCGGGACGCTGTGAGCAGGCCTGTGACACACACAGTGGTGGCCCAGGTCCGGAGCTGTGCTCGTGGGACCAGGGACCAGCTGGACATGGGACCAGGGACCAGGGACCAGGTGGAAGGGACATCTCTCTACATAAGTCTGGATAGTGGAGAAAAGCCAGTGAAGGAGATGGATGTCAGAGTCCTAGATTTATTTTGGGTAAAACCCCTGAGCTTTGCTTCAGGGGGCAACATAATCACTGCTGTGACCCTGCCTTGTCTGTGGCCGACCATGTTGGCTGTGCCCACCATGCTTTCCTCGAGGACAGGGAGACACATGGAGCTCATTCCTAGTTACCCCTGCTTCGGAAGCTTTAGCTATTCATTCATTCGTCCATTCCTCCCATGTTGACCGCTCATTGCTGGCGGAGGCGGGCTTGAAGGCCAGGCTTTGTCAGCCCCACTGTGCTTCAGAACCTGGGGTGTGTATCATGAGAATCTTCACTTTTATTTCATAATGGAAAATTTAAACACATCATGCAGGACAAAACGGTTGCCTTAGGTTTATCTCAGCATGAGATTCATGGATATATCAAGTGGCTTTGAGCTTCACTCCCTGACCCTCAAGGAGGTCCCCACAGTGGGGCTGCATTTGGCAGGAAGAGCCCTGCTTTGTATCCCAGGGGCGGGCCCTGTAGGGAGCTCCATGCAGGCAGTGGGAGGGAGCCTGGGTGCAGTACCCCTGCCCAAGTGGGTAGGCAGTTGGCCTGCAGCCTGACCTGGGTTGAGTTTCTGGGAACTGGGAAGCTACCAGGTTTGTGTCCATTGGAGAGAAATGCAAAATTTTGAGGTGAATAGCACATACCTTGTCATTGCTAATGGTCCCTCCCTCTCCTTGCCCAAGGGCACAGACTGCACAAACAATGACCATCCCTAGGAACTGCCCCCCACCCTGGTCTCCTCTCCCTCCTGCCAGCTCCCAAGCCCTTCCACAGTGACTCAGCCACTAACCAGCTCTGGCTGGCCTCTGGTTCCTCATCCTTGGCTGGATTTGGAGACCACACTGGCATTGCTTCTCTTGATCCCACCGGCCCTGACACCTGTGGTTCTGCCTCTGGGAATTTAAGCATTCACACCCTTAGTGACACCCATTCCCAAACACCAGGTCAGAACATCAGTGTGAAGTGACCCACACTGTGGGTGTGACCAAACGGGCTTCATTTGCTCAGCAAGCCTTGGCTGGGCATTCTTGGCATCTAAAGTAAGTGAGCACTCATGCTATAGTTCAGGCCCTCTGTGATGCTCTTCGGGCCCTGTTCCCTTCATCTTTGGACAAGGTTCTCAACAGTTTCAGGTTGACGTCTGTGCGTTGCACTGTGCAGAAGAAACCTCCGCAGAGGGACACCAGTCTTCCTTCCCAGAAGGCCCTCAGCAGATCTTCTTTGTCTCATTGGCCCGAGTCCCCAGGGCTGAGTCAGTTTCTGTGGCTGGGGGTGGGGCCTCTGATTGGCCCCCAAAGTTCCAAGGCCTTGATCCGGAAGTGGGGCTGGGCCGAGTGAAAGAGGGTGGACACCCGAACACAAATTTGGGCGTGGCTTCCGAGGAGATGGGGGATGGGTTCTAGGAGCTCAAACCAATGAGTGTGCACTGCATGGTGTCTTCCAGAAGGGGCCACGAGACTGGGGAATGTGACTGGATGGAGGCTGGCAGTAGGTGTTTGTGCATGTGTGTGTTTGGGCGTGCAAGCATGTGTGTGAGACTTAGGAGACCCTTGCTTTACTCACCTCAAGGGGGTCAGTGTGTGGCCAGGAAACGTAACCCATGTGGGGCTGTTCCTCCACATTCCAGGGGGCTTCACCCCAGAACTTGTCCCACTCCGGGAGATGGTGTAGACAGTGTGCTGTCTTCCTCAGCCTGCATGGTTGAGGATACACCTGAGTCTGTACAGATCCAGTCTCCTGAGCATTCATTCACTCGATCATTCATTCATTCATTCACTCACTCACCAGCCATCTCCCACACAGTCCCTGAGATTACAAAGAAGATGCTGTGTGGGTCCTACCCCTGATGCACTCACAGTCTGGGGGGAAGACAGGTAAGAAAGGACCACGGCAGGGACTGTCGTGGCTGTGTGTTCAAGGCTCTGGAGACAAAAAGGAGCTAGCACCCTGGCTTCCCACGGGAGGAGGAGTCTCTGCTGAGACTGTTGAGGTGATAGGTGTCTCCGGCAGCTGCTACAGGCAGGTGCCATCCCATGTAGGGAGAAGCAAGTGGAAGAGGAGGCAAGCCTGGGCGAGAGGAGGGGGCCACTTGGAGAGGACTATGGGGGTTCGGGGTCTCACTGGGAAGCCTGGAGCTCAGGAGAGAAGTTGAGGCTGAGGGGCACTGAGGTGGAGACTGAGGCCAGGGAGGCGATGAGGGCACCTGGGGGAGTTTGTAGAGGAGACAGGAGGAGGGTCTCGAGGCGGCCTGACCACCAACGTCAGGAGGGGAGGAAGAGGTTCCGAGGCAGGATTCCTGAGGGGTTGAAAAACACTGTCCTATAAGAAAAGCCCCTTCAGAAGCCATTTGTGGCCCATGAGGCCGGAGAGGAGCAAGGTGGTCAAGACAGCCTGCCTGGCCTGCTCTCAGGCCGGGGCTCCTGGGAGGGGCCCCTGCGGGCCTGTTGGCAGACAGGGCAGGCTGCTGCCAGCGGCATCCTGGGCCCAGCTCTGGCTGTGGAAGAGCAAATCACTGAGGAAGGGCCCTTCTCAGCATAATTAGAAAGGATAATTAACAAGCAAGTAAGCGGCCTTCCTGACAGCTCTGATTACAGATGAGGACCCTGGCTGCGGCGGGAGAGAGGGGAAGATCCCTTGTCCCAGCCAGCCAAGGTCAACACACAGTGACAAAGAGGGACATTGAGTCTTGCTCAAGGAAACGCTTTGTTTGAGTCCCAGGGTGGCAGAAGTCCTGGTCCCTGCCTTTCAGCCGCCAGCGTTTATCTCCAGTCCTTGATGTGCCTGGCTCTGTGTGAGCCACTGGAGGCGACCAGGAAGGAGGTGCAGCTCTTCCCCAAAGAGACGATAAGCTCATGGTGGGCCAAGCTTCTTACACAGAAACCACCCCAGAGCCAAGGTGACGGGGTTCCTTCCTCTGGAAGCTGATACAACACTGCCTTACTTTGGTCCTACTGGAGGATGTGTGGTTTCTATAGAGCAGGGTCGTGGAATGGGCTGGGAGAGTCCTCCCTCATTATGAGCCAGCAACTTCAAGTCTATGGCTTCAGGTGAGGGTCCTCACTAAAACTTCAGGTGGGTATATCTAATTGCCCATCTTCTCTAGAGGCCAACGGGCACCTCAAACTGTTTATGCCTGCAAGCTAGGCTTGTCAAACCTGCGGTATCCCCTAGACATCCCCCACATCCCCCAGGGACAGACACGGTTAGGTACCCAGCCAATACTCCTCTCTGTTTCTCCTCCCTAACCAAACTCCGATCTTTTTCAGGGTACCAATAAACTCCACTAAAGTCACTCAGCCTTCCTTGCAGTTACAGGTGGCTTTACGACACAGTCCTGGCCAGTGACATGAAGGAAGGCATCCCTTCCCAAATAAAAAGTCAAAGCTTTTTCAACAGAAAGCCCCTTGCCTCCTTCCCTGCCTAGGAGGAAGGCTGGAGCTACAGCAGCTATCTTGAGAGCCTGAGGCCACATGCATGAGGACAGAGGACCACTCAGGATGGTAGGATGAGGATGGTAGAATGGAAAGGTGGAGGATAGCTTCCTAGAACTGTGTTCGTTCCAACCTGCTTGTCTTTTCCTGACTTGGCATGCGAAACAAACAAGCCCATCACATCTGTGGGGTTTTCCTTACCTAAAGTGTTCTCGATTGTTTCATGCTCCTGTGTCTGCCTTTGAGTCCTCTGACTGGCTTCCTAAAATGTTGTGAATCAGTTTCTTCCTGCCCATCTCTCCTTCATCCTGGCTCAGGTCCTCTCACCTCCTCCTGCACTCAAGCAGCAGTGTTCTGGTGGGTCTTGTTGCACTCTGCCGTCTCCCCCCAGTCCATCCTTGGAGCAGACCATGGCTGCCAAGGCAGATTTTCAGACTCATTCCTGAACACATGGCTCCTCTGTTTTCCCACAGAAGACCAAATCCCTCATCCAGACCCTTCAGGAGCTGGCCCCCGACCATCTCTCTACCCCATCTTCCTCTACTCCCTGCCTTGAATCTACTGTCTCGGTGACATAGCTGAGCCTCTTGCCCTCCTCTCACTGTCCCACTTTTCTCTGCCATGCTGTGGCTAGGTGCCCTCAGAGATGGGCCCCTTCCTTGCCTAGGGACACCCACTCCCTTTTAGAGCTCAGTGCCCAGCCCTGGGAGTCAGCCACCTCCACCGAGCTCACCCCATTAGTCTATCTGTCTGTCCTGGCAGGTAGTGGCTGATCTTAGCTGCTCCCCCTCTGAGCACACCCCTGCAGCAGGAGCCCTCTACGGCCCCTGGCTCCATCCATGTCAGAGTACTGCCTCGGGTGCTACACCACGCTCTGCTAGGACCCTGCCCTGTGGCTACCCCAGCTAATTGCAGAAGCCAAGGGGCATTGTTCGCTAGAAACTGGAGCAAAACAGCGCCAATTCCATCACCCCAACCCAGCAACCTGTTTCGTTTTTGCCTGTCTGGGACTGTGGTTTTTAAATACTCAAAGGCAGACCTCAAAGGCTTTTCTCCTGGCTGCATTTTATCTGGTTAATTTGACCTGATGACCGAACCTCATCAGCAGTCTGTGAGCTCTGAGTCTGTCATAATCAACTTCCATCTCAACCTGTGTCCTAACTCGGCTGAAGCCCGAACTCAGGGTGGTGCACCGATGGTGGACAGGAGGACAATGCTACGACCAGTTGTAATAAAATCACCGAGATTTGGTGAGGCCCAAGGCACACCACCATAGACTCACACTTGCTCAGATAGTCTCTTTTGAAATGTTGGTTTCCTCAGTTTGACACCCGCCCCCTGCCCCACTGTCCTGTGAGCTGCAAATCTCTCTATTTTGTTCACAAATTTTTTTTTTTTGCAAGACCATAAGCATTTAAGATCTTTCAAAATAGTGTGCTGTGTGTATTTATATGAACAAAAGACTGCAGTTGCTCAACACATTCTAGAATTTCCTCTCAGGGAGGCATCTTCAGGTCTGTGGCAACATTGTCTGGGTGCATTCCACACTGACAGATTATCGCCTTCTATTGGGGAATTAGATTTTTGTGTAATAGGAAGAAAACAATTTCTATTAGAAAAGTTGCCCATAGTTTGAAGTTGGAAAGGATCAGGCCAGCACTTGGAGACAACAAAAAATTCCTCTAACAGAGTCAAAAGGTCATTTGTTAGGATAAAAAACCCAACATCATGTTTACTTCTGAAACAGGATTCTTCCTCTCTCTCCTTCATGGCATGGATAGCAGAAGCCAGAGAGGTGAGTTGTTCTTCATGATAAAGTAGTTCTGCCTCTGCCTGTGCAGGGTGAGGGAGGTGGGTGTGAGGACCCTGCCAGCGGCAGGGTAGAGAGAGATGGAGGAGTCTGGAAGAAGACAGGGCCCTGAGGAGGTGGCAGTGAGCCAGGCCTGAGGAAGGAGCAAGGGTGAGACGTACGTCTGGTGGAAAACACCTGGTGTTTGGAAGACACTAAAGACTAATACTCGATTTAAGTTGTTTCTAATTCTGTGCTGGGCTGAAGATCCTACATTTTTGTTTTTTATTTTTATTTTTTTATTTTTTAAAATTTTATTTTATTTTTTCAGTGTTCCAAGATTCATTGTTCATGCACCACACCCAGTGCTCCATGCAATACATGCCCTCCTCAAAACCCACCACCAGGCTCAGCCAAAACCCCATCCCCCTCCCCTCCAAAATCTTCAGTTTGCTTCTCAGAATCCATAGTCTCTTGTGTTTTGTCTCCCTCTCTGATTCACCCTTCCTTTCCTTCTCCCAATGTCCTCCATGTTTGAAAATCCCACCTTTAATCCTATACCTTTAGTTGTGTTACTGTTGCTTTGAGGAAACCAAGGAGCAGGGCTGAGTTGCAGGCGAGAACCGACCCAGGGCTGAGAGGGGGGCCACCGGGGACAGAAGACTCGCTGGGAACAGAGGACAGACAGAGCTGTGCATGGAAAAAGAGCCACTTTCCCCCCAGCCCTCTTCCAGAGGAAACCCTAGGAGATAGTTGGGCAGGAACTAAAAATTTCAAAATATGTAGGGAAGGGACAGTGAGCTCTTTGACTCAGGAGCGGAGGAAAGGGTGATTCCAGATGGAACAAGGGTACAGGGCACTGACAAGATAGATGTCTGGATTGTATCCAGGCACCTGCAAGCAGGTGTGGGGGTGCTTGAGAACTGGGCTTTCATACTGGAGGCATCTAGCCTTGATGGTGTGACCCAGCCTTGGGTCTCAGTCTGTTTCCCAGCCTTGGGTCTCAGTTTGTGGTGACAACACTTAATTCACAGAGCGGTTGTGGGGATTAAGAAGTATTGCAGAATATTTTATTTATTTATTTAAAAAAAAGTTTATTTAAGAACTTGAGCAGGGGAGGGGGAGGGGCTGTGGATAAGAAACAAGCAGACTCCCTGCTGAGCATGGTTCAATCCCAGGACCCTGGGATCATGACCTGAGCCGAAGTCAGATGCTTAACTGACTGAATCACCCAGATGCCCTGAAATATTACAGAATATTTAAAAAAGAGTAAATCCAGGCATATATATCCACATATGTCTTATAGAAACAGAAATGCAGCACATTTTATTTAACTAATTAATGAGGAGCCAGTGAGCTGCTACAGGCAGTCTACATGAGACCTGGATGTACGGAGATTCATAGTTTCTCCTGGACGAGACTTATTTGCATCTCCATTAGCCTGCTTTGGTTCACACTGTCTCTACAAAACAGCCCAGCCACAGACACTCAAAGGCGTGGATCCCATAGCATCAGACAACTGCAAGGTCCACTAGGTCATGTCCAGATTTCCAGCAAAAGGACGTACAGTAATTCTTTTGCCTATTTAAAGTTTTTCACATTTTTTAAACAACAGTCTCCACCTCACCCCAGGGTTATAATAATCTCTAAAAATTATTCTTGATTCTCAACCAATGGGTCTGATCAGGCTTGGCCTGATTATTTTCATAGGTGCAGTAAATTAAATGTTCACAAATTTACAGGCCTCCTTGAGTTTGTTTGCTTTCAAATCTAAGGAGCCGTGCAGTATCATCAAATGACTTTTGCAAAGGCCCTGGAGTTAGTGTGTCTGGAAGTTTTCATAAGGGCCCTCAGCCTGAGTTTTTAAAAGTTTTTATTATTTGCTAGGAAATGGAGCTCAGAAACTGTCCACACCAGGTGACTGGATGATTTCCTCTCTTTTCAAAGTTCTTGAGCCAGGGGAATGTTCCTGGCCTGCAGGAAGTCACCTTATTTCCCACCTGTGAGGCCGGCACCCAGTACAATCTCTGAGGAGGGCTTGGTGGTACTGATTCTGTACATAAAGTGGCTCATCAGGCCTGTCTAAGTGAGAATTATCTCCAGGTATGGCATCCCAAATGCACAATCCAATTATATTTCAGTAAAAAGGAGGACAGTTTCTCATTGAACCTATGACGATAACTACACTGCCACGAAAGGCTGAAAGAACGAAGTAAGAGTTTCTGAATTCTGGCAGGTCAGTGGGAATCAGATGAAAATGTTTCTCCTTGTGCCCAGCTGTGAGCTATTTAACAGCTAAAACCAGTGCCAGTTTTCCACTGCAGGTTCCTCTACTCAGTAAGTAGGTCATTGAACCTGCACAAAATGTTTAGTGTAGCGCCACTCGTAGACAAACAATGGCAAAGACCTAAATGTCCACCAACAGGAAATGGGTAGAGTAGAGTTACACGATGAGAAAGTGAATGAGTGAGAACTACATATATCAATACGGACAAATCTCAAAAACAGTGTTCACTACCTTCTTCCCAGAAGAGAAAATTGCAGGTGGAGAGTTACAACATGCTTCCAATTTTATGAAGATTAAAAGCTTGAAAACTATGCCATCTATTACTAAGGGATATCTATCTATAACAAAGTGTTCAAAAATGCATAGGAACAATATATATTTAATTCAGATGAATAGCCACCTCTGTGAAGGGAGGTACATGGGAGAAAAGGCACCCAGGGACTTTAGTCATTTCTGGGGAAAAATGTTTCTTTTCAATATACAAAAGCAAAGTCTTATAGAGAAAGGGCACCCTCACAGATCTGTAAATGAAAGACAACTGAAGTGACATCAAAAAACATCCCAAAAAACAATCACAGTAAAATGACCTCAATCTGAATTAATTCTCATTTGTTGTTGGCTTTCAGAAAGTTATATGGTTTCACTTACATGTGGAGCATAAGGAAAAAGATGGAGGACACTGGTAGAAGGAAAGGAAGGGTGAATTGGGAGAAATAGGAGGGGACAAAACATGAGAGACTGTGAACTCTGATAAACAAACTGAGGGTTTTGAAGGGGAGGGCGTTGGGGGGTTGGATGAACCTGGTGGTGGGTATTGAGGAGGGCACATATCGCATGGAGCACTAGGTGTGGTGCATGAACAATTAATCTTGGAACACTGAAAAAATAAAATAAAACTTAAAAAAAAGAAATGAGATAAGCAAAAAAAAAAAAAAAAAAGAATTTGCGGTAAAAAAAAAAAACAAAACAGAAAGAAAGTTTCTGCTCTGAACTGTGTCCTAGAAATCCTGATCCGTCCATTGGTGTGGTCTGGAGTTGGTCCAGGTGAGGTCCGCTAAGCAGGCTATCCCCAGAGGTGACTCACTCAAGTGTCAGTGGTTGGAGCCTCTGGTAGAGTCTTTTCCTGAGGCTTTCAGGCTGCCCTTCTGTGCAGGACATAGCGCCTGGCCTGCAGCTGACCGCAAAGCCTCCAAGCAAATAGTTAAACTAAGAGCAACCTGTGACAAAACTGTTGCTGTTTCTTTTTTTTTTACAGCAGCCAGTAATACAAAGACAGAAAGGAGTAAAATGCTCTACTTCACTGTGAGGGCACTGACAAGCCTTCAGGGCCTTCCTGTAAAGCGTACAACATCTGTAATAGTCATACCAATCACATTTACTGAGACAAACTTAACCTAGGGAAGGCTGAGGGTCTCTTCTGATGTGACAACGCTCCCAATGCAGCTCTGATAAAGGAAGATGGAATCCAGTAAACAAACATAATGACTTGGCATCTCTCATCCTCATTTTATAAGGTGAAGGAACAAATCTTTATGAGTTTCCAGGGGCTTTCTGGGAAGTTTCAAAGAACGTTTTAACTGAAGATACCTGAAAGTTTTGTTTTTACTGTTTCTGTACTTAGGATCTATTCTTAAGGAGAAATCAAAAGAGTTGTCAGAGAATATTTTGGTGCTTGATTAAGAAAGTATCATGGGTCCCAAGAAACAATCCTTGCTCACCTAGTTAGTACTAAAGGAAATTGTAGGTTGCAAGGTTGGTTCAGTATTTGCAAATCAATTAGTGTGATACATCATATTAATTAAAAAAAGGATAAGGATAAATGATCCTCTCGATAGATGCAGAAAAAGCATTTGACAAAGTACAACACCCAGTCATAATAAAAGCCCTTAATAAAGTGGGTCTGGAGGGAACATACCTCAACATGACAAAGATCATATATGAGAAACCCACAGCAAACATTATCCTCAATGGGGAAAAACAGCTTTTCCCCTAAGATGAGGAACAAGATGAGGATGTCCACTCTCACCACTTTCATTCAAGACAGTACTGGAAGTCCCAACCACAGCAATCAGATGACAAAAAGAAGTAGAAGGCATCCAAATCAGCAAAGAAGAAGTAAAACTTTCATCATTTGCAAATGACATGATATTGTCTATAGAAAACCTGAAAGACTCCACCAAAAAACAGCTAGAACTGATATATGAATTCAGCAAAGTTGCAAGATACAAAATCAATGTGCAGAAATCTGTTGCATTTCTATACACCAATAATGAAGCACAGAAAGAGAAATTAAGAAAACAATTCTTCTTTATCCATTCATCTGTTGATGGGCATCTAGGGTCTTTCCATAGTTTGGCTATTGTGGACATTGCTGCTATAAACATTCGGGTGCACGTGCTTGTTCGGATCACATTTGTATCTTTAGGGTAAAGAAGATGTGGTATATATATACAATGGAATACTATGCAGCCATCAAGAGAAACGAAATCTGGCCATTT
>CM053605.1:93987741-94038687 GCA_028646535.1 Procyon lotor | reverse complement strand
CTACCATTCCCTCTGCTTGTGTTCCCCTTCTAGCTGTGTTTCTCTCTATGAAATAAATAAAATCTTAAAAAAAAAAAAAAAGAAAGAAAGCACCCTCCCAAGGGTTCCATTCCAGCTGCAGAGGTATTGGTGGGCAACTTCAGTGCTTTCAGAGGCCTCAGGCATGAACAAGGAGCAGGGAGAGGCCTGGTCCTTCCCAGCCCCAAGACTGGGCCTGTTTGGCCCCTTTCCTGGCACAGCTTAGACCATGACCCCACCGTCATGCCCATTCCCATTCCCTGTGGCCCCTGCTGGCGTCCCTCCCCACCTGCTTCTCACTGGGGGCTGGCCTGCAGAAGCCACAGGGCCGTGGCCCAGCTCTCCCTCACTTCCGCCCACTGGGCCCTTCCCAGAGAGGGGAGAATCACCAGGCCCATCTCACGCCCCTCTTCTGTATCTTCAGATACAGCCACAGAAGTGGCTAATTCTAGGGGCACCTGGGTGGCCCAGTTGCTTAACCGTCTGACTCTTGATCTCAGCTCAGGTGTTGATTGCAGAATCATGGGGGAAGAAAGTGGCTAATTTTAGACTTAGCAGATTTCTGTGAGGGAAGAGCTTAAGGTATTCAGGGTCCTTCAGTCAGGAAGTCCTCCCTGGAATCTACCCACTGCCTCCGGGGTGCCAACCTGATTCAGCCCCTCCTGTCACTGGTCTCTGAACCATCTAAAGGAACTGGTAAGGGTGCCATTGCTGTCTTTGGAACCAAACAAACGGGGCTCTAAATCCACTCCCAAAGCAGGACGGCCTGGGGCAAATTACCCAACTTCTCTGAGCCTCAGCTGCTTCATCTATAAAAGGGGAATGATGATACTGGATACCTTACAGCGCTGTTGGGAGGCATCCAGAGGCCATGCTCAGCAAGTGCTCCGATCAGATCCTGTCTGCTCTGCTCCCACAGTGAACTCTGCAAATGCTACTCTCCTCACAAGAAGCTTCTTTAGCTCCCACTTGCCTTGATATTCGAGGTTTTCCGGAGTCTGGCCAAAAGTTATTACCCGCTCCCCACCCAAACCCTCTCATCCCGCCCACCCCGCTCCAGGTCTTCCTATGCCTTATCAAAGACCAACAGTATACCCCCAGCCCTCCCTCCTATTTCCCTTGGTCCACGCGCAGAGCCAGTGCTCCCTCTTCCAGGAAGTCTTCCGTGACCTCACTAGCCCACACCAGCCCCCTCTCCCAGGTCTCTCACTCCACAAACTCAGCTCTTGACATTTTTTACCGGGCAGCCTCGCTTCCACTTTGCACAAGCTCCCTAAGGCCGAAGGTCACCCACACTCACCAGCTGCTTGTTGAAATTCTGGACACACTGTTCAAACTGCTCATCCTTTGTCTCATCCGCCTTTCCCAGTTTCTGGAGCACCTGCCAAGGCAGCAGGAGAAGGAAAGTGTTACTATGAGAAGGAGGGTGAGCAAACCAAGAGTGCCCAATCACCAACACCACAGATGGCTTCCCACCCCGGCCAGCATCCTGGAGGCCCACGGCCAGCATCGCACAGCCCAGGGCTCTGGGACCATCAGAAGGTTTCATGGCTGCTATGATCCCCAAAAGCAACCCTGAGACCATCAAGTCTTGGACCTCCTCATCCTCTATCGGCCAAGAGGAGGAGCTTAAGTCAGGCTTGCTAGAACGACTGAAACCAGGAGGAGGGGGACACCCTCAAAGACAGCTTGAGGGGTCAGGCATCCCTTCTTGCTCATCTCACACTGCACCACTGGGAGCTCCACCCCAATTTTGGTGGCTAAAAAGTGAGCTGAGCACAAGAGGGGCCAGGTAAGGGCAGCCGCACCTCCCCACGTGATTCCATTTCATGGGCCCAGGACTCTTAAATGCCAGAGGGAGGACTAGAGCAGCCCTGAGCCAGGAGGTAAGTACCCCCAGGACACGAAGGGCAACAAGGGGTGGCCAGGGGTCAAGTTGTTCATGTCACTAGAAGCCAGCTTGCAATTTGACTAGATTTCCAGATGTGACCTACTCCAGCCACCCTGCTCCCTTCTCTACAACCCAGCGGGCCATGCTGGGCCCACTCGTGGCACTCACACTCACACTAACACACCTACATTCACACACGCACTTACACATATACACACACACACAGCTCACAGCACCCGCTCTGCTCCCAACTAGACATCTCAGAGGCGGACTCTCCCCCAGTGAGTCACAGCTGTGCTTTCTCAGCTGTGTGGGGAGAGCAGGAGGGGAGGGCAGAGGTGAGGAGACAGTTGGGTACAGGCAGGGAGACCCAAGGCCAGAAGCTGGCCAGGAGCTGGATCAGGAGCCTGAGAGGAAGTATGATGAGTGAGATGGGGGGGTGGAGGGAAGGAGAGGTGCGTGCAACAGGGGAAGGGAGGGCAGGGGAAGAGAAAGAGGATAGACTGCAGAAAGGGGAAGCTGAGGCAAAGACGGGGTGGGTTTGCAGGAAGAGAGGGTGGCAGAGACCAAGATGGAGACAGAAACCCCCCCATTCACAGCACCTCCACAGGAAGCAGGACAACACTGAGATGCTCAGCAGAGGCAGTGGCCAAAGCCCAACAAGAAGGAGAAGAGCGCCTGAGTGGCTCAGTCGGTTAAGTGTTGCCTTCAGCTCAGGTATGACCCCAGGGTCCTGGGATCCAGCCTGGTGTTGGGCTCACTGCTCAGTAGGGGGTCTGCTTCTCTTTCTCCCTCCACCCCTTCCTGCTGTTCGCTCTCTCTCTCTCTCTCTCTCAAATAAATAAATAAAATCTTAAAAAAAAAAAAAAAAAAAGAATGCAAAGGAAAGGCGGCAGTAGGTGAGGGTGGCAAGCGGAGGGAAAAACGATGGCCTGGACTGGGCGATGCCCCATCCCAGAGCAAAGCCTGGACCCTTCCCGGCCCTGACTGGCCCTAGGATGGCCAGGCTGCCATGCTACACCATCTCCAGCAGACTCAGCGGCCACGGCCAGGCCCGTAGGCTCTCAGACCTTCTCTCAGTGTGTACATTTAGCCAGGTCACCAAGTCCCTGCTCTGTGCACAGCCATGGGCACCTCTGCTGTGGTAGCAGATGCCAATCAGACAATGACCCAGCCAGACAGAGGGCAGCACATGGCACTGCGGGAGCCTGGGATGGAAAGCCCATGCAACCTGGGCAACCAGAGAAGACTTCCTGGGGGAAGTGGCAGCTCAGATGGCAGGGAGAGCATGCAGCAAAGGCAAGGAGACCAGAGAGATGTGAGGTATGTTACCGAGGAATTTCGAATAGCTTGAGGTGACCAGAAGCTACAGAGGACGGTGAGGGAGGATATGGGCAGCAGGAGGAGCCGGGGTAGGCATGGGAGAGCAGCCCACCAACAACTTTGCGCTGTAATGGTCACAACACAATTTTTATTGAGCAAGTGCAGCTGCAGGCCAAGGGCTGACACTGAGGTGACAGGCAAATAGCAAAACAAAACCACCATGAGCAAGAAAATCAGCACTTCCCGCCAGCCACAGGCTCCTCCCACCGCCCCCCTTGGCAACCATACCCAGCTGGTCCCGTGGAAATGGGGTGGAGCTGTGGAGGCGCCTGGCCCTCTCTGCACGGAGCTTGAGTGGGTGACTCACCCCCTATCAGACGCCAGCCCCTTGGCCCCACCACCTCCAAAGACAGAAATGGAACGCCAGGTGGGAAAGAACTTCCAGAAGTCAAGAGAGGCCACTGGAGTGAGCTCTCAAGGCTCCCAAGAAGCAGGATCAAGGCCTGGTTGGCCCTCAAGACAGGAGGACTGGGAAGGTGGGCCTGTCCACCCTCTTCCTCTCTCCTCCCTGAGATGTACTCAAGGGACTTGTTGGCACAAGGTCCCTAGTCCCAGTCCTGCCACCAGTGCACCTGAGGGCCCCAAGCCCCCAGATCTTCACACAGACACACACGCCTGGTCCTGGTTCCCCAAGTGGGCTGTAGGCTCCACCAAGGAGGTCTTCGCACCAGCCACAGCGAGCACGCCAGGCAGTGAGAAGACCACTGAGAAAAGGGACTTTCTCTGAGCCCCAAGGCCATTGTCTGGGAAATAAAGAGAACATCGGTACCCACCCTAAGGCTCGTGTCTGTAAAGTAAGTCTCTGTGCGTAACCACAATCTCCTACCAGGCCTTCAGAGTTTCTTTCACATGACAGGGGGCCAGGCCTGACACCAACCCACCCCCATGCCGGGTCTAGACTGACAGCACCCCAAGATGCTAGACAGAATTCAAGTGCACACACACTGAACATACAGGCATGGGAAGGCACACAGAGTAAACTCCTATCCATCCTTCAAAACTTGGCTCAGGTGACACCGCCGTGAAGTCACCCTGCCCCCACTCTCCCCCACACACCCTGTACCATCTAGGGCCTGGGCCCTGCTCCCTTCACTGCTGCGCCATGTGCCCGAGTGTCTGCCTCTGGCCCTGCCCCAGCCTTATGAACAGTCTGAGGTCGGAGACGGTGTCCAGTCCTTTCTGGTTCCCCAAATCCTGCAGAGGACTGGGGAAAGGGCAGATACACAACCTGCTCTTGGCGGCTGCTGGCTCATCTAAGCCGTGAGCTTTGAGGACAGAGTCAAGACCCTGAACAAAACATCTCGGGCGAAGTATCCCCTTATGCAAAATGGAAAGGCTGTGTACAGAAAGTACTCGGCCTGACCCGCGGACAGAAAGCTCACCGTGGAAGGTCACCCACAGAATTAGAGTTAGAGGGGGCAGTCCCATCAATCTGAGGTCCAGTCCAAGGCAACTGTGGGCCGGCACCAGTGGGCCCCAGGCCTGAAGAGGCAGGGTGCAGGGGAGTGACCAGGACAGGAAGGTGGGACCCGCTCCCCACTGGGCATGACCTCAGGCTAACTGCCTAACCTCTCCACCTCCAACGGTAACCACGGTAACCACGGTGTGGCCAAGGCTTGAGAAAACGCCCCAGTGAGTGGTGCAGGCCTCAGCCTCGTTAATCCTCACTGCACCCACCCTCATTTAATAGATGACAGAAGGAAGGCACACAGCCTGGGTCCCTGACCTCAAGGCGCTGCTGGACTGGCTACTAGAGGGAAAAACAAGCTGGGCGTGCCTGCCTCAGAAGGGGGACCAGGACAAAATTTGGTCCAGTAAAATCCCACGACCTCCTGCTACCGGCTTCCTTTTTTCCACCCGCTGGAACTGGAACTCCTGCCATGGACCAGCCACTAGGTAAGAGGCCTTTAGGATCACCTGCTGGCAAGACCATGACCAATCCCCTCCCTACCCCTCAAAAGCTGTTCAGCTATGCTGCCATCTGTCCCCATCCCCAGGAGAGGCCCAAGGCTGCCTCCAGCCCCCACCAGTGCCTTCGTGCAGGGCAAACATGCACACACTCAGCCTCTACTCAGCAAGAGGGAAGCTGTGGCCATGGCCATGGACCTCAACAGCGCAGGTGCTCCACCCATTCAGTACACAGCTAGTGGGGCCTCCTTGTGCCAGGCTCACACCCAGACCACTGACAGCAGCAGGGGGACTCTGGCGTCCAGAGGGACCTGCTCCCCAGGGGCTCAGAGAATGTGGAACAACCAAGGTGGTTTCAAAGGACAAGCAGAAGTCGGGTGGGCAGGAGGGCCTGGTGGCAGAGAAGCAGAATTCCCACTGTCCTTCCGGGGTTATGTAGGGGGAGAGCCCCAGACACACCCTGGTGTCACACTTTCACACTTGTCACCTACTACCACTATGTCACACACTTTCACACTATGTCTCCCTTTGTAATAAACATGGGAGCCTTTCTGACGATGGGACAGAGGGCAGGTGCACAGGCCCTGCCACACCTTGGTGTTAGCCCAGGGGGAGGGTAAAGAGACGGTTCAGCAGCCCCACGGCCAGCAGTCCAGAAAGCCCCATCGGTACCACTGCTTCTCAACGTGTCCTCACCCCAGCCAGAGAACAGTGGGGCCCGCATGCCCCCAAAGGGACAGTGAGGGGCAGGGCAGAGAAGAGCAGCTGGTGGCAGAAACAAGCCTCCTTCTGACAGCATCCACACTCCAGCCTCCCTAAGCCTGGGCCGTGACCCAGGGCCAGCCAGCAGCCCCTCTCTGAGCAGCAGAGGAGGCCCACCAGGGCTCAGGGGGAGCTTCGAAGGAGGGAGGTATGCCCCTTCCCCAGCCTCTCTTCCGTGACCTTTTCTCACAGCCCGGAGCATCCCACTCCCACCGCCAGCATGGGGCATCCTGCCAAACCCTCACCTCTCCCCTCCCAGCCAGCAAATGACCCCTGGAACAAGGCGCCTGTGTCTCTGCACAGCCATGCTTGCATGACCACCAACCCCAGAGGAACAGGAAGGCCCCTGGGGGCCAGGCTTGTTTGAACTAGGAGCAGTTGATCACTTACTTCTCACCCAGCACTGAGCAAAGCACTTTACAGTCACCAAGCGCCCCCTCCTACAGTTGAGTGTCCTCACCTCTGTGTGACAGATGGCAGGTAAGTACAGGTCAGCTGCGACACACAGACTAAGGTCTTACAGTCAGGAGTAAGCTCTGAGCTTCTCTGCCGCTCCCAGCCCCCAAAACTGGAAGAGGGGCACCCCATAGGCCTCACGGGGCACAAGCCACTCCAGCCCAGCAGATACAGTGTGGGTAAGCATGTCCTTGGGCCCTCACCCACTGGGCTGAACGGTGGGTGGCCCCACTTGGAAGCCTGAACTCAGGACAGTCCCCTCTCAGGGGCTCTAAGCCCTCCTTCCTCCAGAGAGGGACGGGGTTCTCCTGCACTGAGGGGACACACGCTCACATCTGAATGGCAGGGCAGGAATAAGTGCTTTCTAGAAACCAAGGCTGGGGAAAAGGGCCAAGTCCAGGGGCCCAGGAGGGAAGCCCCAGGGAGGCAGGGCCCATGTTCCCAATTAGCCCTGGTCCCCAGGCTCTGGGACCCCTCCAGCATCTATAGTACCCCTTGTCGCAGCTGCTGCAGAAGCATTGCACACAGCCAGCCAAGATGGAGACCCACTCACACCTCACCCCAAGCGTACCCAGAACCCCAACCTCCCCCCCACACACACACACACAGTGGGGAGGGGCCTCATCCAGCTCCCCTCCAAGGACCCACCACCCAGCTGCTGAGACCCTGCCAGACCTTCACCTTCCTCATCATCTCTTCCTGGTGCCTGCCCGGTTGCTGCCTCTGTCAGGGTTGGTGGAGAAGTGAGCTGTACCTCGGGGGCTGGGCATCGCCACCTCACTGCTTCCTCCCAGGAGAGCTTGCGGTCCAGGGGGACCACAGCAACAGGATGCACGCCCTCGCACCTCACACAAAGGCTCCCAGACAGGCAGGACCGGCAGACTGACAGACAGACGGGCAGGCAGATGTAAGGCCAGGTTTTCCCACAGAGCGCTCAGCACACACACAGCCGGGCCCTATTCTGAGGGTTCTGAAGACACCCCAAGAGGGGAAAGGCCAGAGCTGCCCCTTCTCCAAGTGGACATGCCAGTTTAGCATATTCTGCCCTCTCTGCCCAGGGGCCTCTGGGTTTCTGGCTCACTCCCTGTCACCCTGAGGCTTTCTCTCTATGGTCAGCTCTGGCTGCCTCCCTCTGCACTGTCTCTGCCACACACAGCAGGGATGGGCCAGGCCAGGCTGGGGAGCTCTGTGGGCCCTGCAGAGCTGAACCCCTGGGCTCACCTCGACCCATGTGATGGGCTCTGACACCAGTGGCCTAAGCCTGTGGCCACGCTCCTCTGAGACCCTCTGGCAACCCAGGATCTGGGCAGGACCCCAGCAGCACCCACAAGAGAGCACAGGGGAGGAGGGAGGGAGGCCCCCAAGCCGATCACATTGCAAATGCCTCACTGACACACTGCAGATGCCTCTAGAATGAGCCATTTCTCCAAGGAGCCTTGGTTGTCTTCAGGGAGAGGTGTGTTCATTGCTATTGAGTATCCTTGCTTCTGAGTATCTCATTTAATCTTGAGGCCATTTCCTGAGCTACATATTCTTACCCCCACTTTAAAGATATGAAAAGTAAGGCTGATGGGGCGCCTGGGTGGCTCAGCCGTTGGGCGTCTGCCTTCGGCTCAGGTCATGATCCCGGAGTCCTGGGATCGAGCCCCACATCGGGCTCCCTGCTCGGCGGGAAGCCTGCTTCTCCCGCTACCATCCCCTCTGCTGTGTTCCCTCTCTCGATGTGTTTCTCTCTGTCAAATAAATAAAATCTTTAAAAAAAAAAAAAAAGAAAAGTAAGGCTGAGACATTAAGTAATAAGGCCACATGGCTAGAAAGAGGAAAGCGAGGACTCTGGTTTTGTGGTAGCCGTGAACAAGTGTGGCTCAGATCTCATCTACTGCAGCAAATGACCAAGACCTCTGGGTCCATCACTGTATCCCAGCTGAGGCCACAGCGCCCACGGGCTGCTCTGGCCAGTGACTGAGTGTGGGAGGGGGTGGTGGCAGAAGCAATGGGCTCCAACAGATGAATCAGGCCTAAGGATACCCTACCAGCCTCACTGAATCCCACTGCGCTGCAGGCTGAGCCCCTTCCCCAGGACCCTCCTTCCCTGGCCTCTTCCTCCAAAGTGGGCGTCTGGCACTCTCACTTAATGAGAAAGAAGATGGAGGCAAAGAGTGCTGAGGTAGCCTGCTGCCTGGCCAAGGCCAGCCCCAGGGCTCCTGACTCCTGAGTCCTTTCTACTGGGTGCCACTCCAGGACTGTGGCTCTTGCCCCTGAGCACAAGAAAGTAGCTGCACCTTCCCTTCTAGCATCCAGCCCCAGCAAAGTCTGCCCCCTCCTTCCGGAGAGCCCAGGGAGCTCACTCACAGAGCAGTCAGGCAGCTCTGTCTTCAGACCAAGCAGCCGCGCTTCCCGAAAAGGCTGAGGGTCTCCCAGTGACCAGTTTGCCATGGCGAGCAGCACCAGAACTGCTGCTGTGCCCTTGGGGTGTGCCAAGGGGAGAGGGGGACAACGCGGGGCCTGACCGCTCTGGGAAGGAGTGTGGCCCCACTCCAGCCCCACTGCGAACGACCCTAGGGAGAAACCACTGAGGTGTCTGCCTGGGAGCAGAGCCCAGGGTCCCAGAGAGCAAGTCCAGAACACATGCAGGCTGTCCCTGGCCAATAAAATTCCCTAGCCCTCCGGCAGCCCCAGGCTGGCCACACATCAGGCTTTCCCTTACAACTTCCTAAAGGCTCAAAGACTTTTGAAGAAAGATAAATGTTGAAACACGAGCCTTGGGCAAGAGCCAGGAACAGCATTCCATCCCCAGGAGGCAAGAACGCTCCCCAGCACCGAGGCCCCCCACGCAGCGCCCGGCTGCGCACTCCCAGGCTCCCATGCACGCCCACTGCCCTCGCGGTCATGTGCTGATGCTCGCCCACGTGTCTGCGCACACACGCTCACACACACTTCCTGATGGGGCTGCTGCCCACAGCCCTTCGGTCACCCCCAGGCACAGTAGGAAGGCAGCGGGAACCACGAGGAGGCCACAGAGCCAGGCAAGAAGCAGAGCAGAGACCAGGAGACGCTGTGCAAGGAGAAGCCAGAATGAGGAAGAGGAAATGGAGAGAAAACCAGAGAAAGGGAAACCAACAGTAACCCAGAGAGCACGCGAGCTGGGCTCCAGGCCAGGGAAGGGCCAAGCAGCCCCAGGCAGGTGAGTCTCAGGGAGGAGAGAGAGCCTCCAGGCTCCAGCTCCCTCTCCCCATCCCAAACACACATGCACACACACATACTCACACACACGCACCACACACATACTCACACACACGCACGCGCACACACATTTCTGCCCCCAAAAGACAAGTCTGGCCCAGGGCCCTTTGTCCCTTCCCTTGGTGTCACTTCATCCCCACCCTAAGACCTCCATTTCCCCAGGCTGGCTGTGAGGTGGTGGCAAGGGAGGCTGGCTCTGAGGACTGGCGTCTGACATCCTGCCCTCCTCCCAGGGGGGGAAGTGCTGCCAGCTCACCTCCTACTCCGGTGGGGCCCCCTCACCAACAGATCCCAGCCCAGCAGGGCTCCCCCCAGCCTCCAGCTGTGGGCACTGCAACTGCCCTTCCTCCCGATCTCCCCAAAGATCACACGGCAAGGCATGACCTCAGGGAGCCAGGCCCAAGGACCCACCTTGAGGGAGGCCCACCACCTCTGACATCTGCTTTCGTTGAACTCACCGGACATCCTGAGGTGGGGACTGTCATCTCATTTTACAGATGAAGGAACTGAGGCTCAGAGAGGTCACTTAGCTGATGGGTGGCAGAGCCAGGCCCCAGACCCGATGGACTCCAAAGCCCAAACTCAACTTGTAATTCTCAAGTGAGGACTACACAGACGCCCAGTCACAGGCCACACGTTTAGAGTTTACTACAAAAGATTCATCTTGCTGCTACTCCATCTTGCTGCGTTCCAAAGATTTAACTGGTAAAGAAAGCACTTTTGAAGGGGTGCCTGGGTGGCTCATTTGGTTAAGCATCTGACTCTTGATTTCGGCTTAGATCCTGATCTCAGGGTTGTGAGATCAAGCTCTGTGCTGGGCTGGGCATGAAGCCTGCTTAGGATTCTCTCTCTCCCTCTCCCTTTCCCTCTGTCCCCAACTCTGAATCTGCATATATACATATATATACACATATATATTTTTTTACATAAAGGCACTTTCGTGACATAACCAACACAGATAGACAGATTGTGTAGCAGAATGCAAAGTTTGCAAAGATTTTTGCCATGAAATGCAAAACTAGGAAAACATTTCCAGGTTCCCACTGGCCCACTGAGGCTGGGCTGGGCAGGGCACACCCCTGCCCCTCCCCCAACCCAGGAAGCTCCTTCCCTCACCAACCCCCTTGGTGATCTGCTTTTTTTTTTAACAAGTCCTCGTGCTCTGGAAGTCACTGTTCCCTGACACCAGTCCACAAAGACTGGCTGGCTCAGGAAGCCAACTGGCCTTGCTCAGGAGACGGTCACTCTAAAATTACCTCCTTCCTCTTTTAGCGATTTTCCCTTTCCTTTACGAAACACTGGTGAGAGTGAAGAGTGATGTTTGGTTCTCTCTTTTACATTTAACTGAATATATAAACACTTGACCCTCACCAATATCAGCCCCACCACGACGCTTTGAAATGTGACTGGTTGATCAAATGCCAGAGTGCAGAGATCTCTGTGGCCCTCATCAGTTGTCTGTCCGTCAGTCCTTCAGTCCCAGGGCTGGAAGCCTAACCCCTGAGACAGATGGGGGACTGGGGCTTGCTCTTCCTCCATACCCACCTCTCCAGATGGAAAGGAAGGCTCCCTCCCCAGGAGCCTGCAGCCGAAAGCCACCCCTCTTCCTTCTCTCCTGGGAGGGGAAATTCCAGCCTTGTTCAGCAGATAAGCCTGTGGCCAGTGGCCAAGGTAGGGCCACCCAGAGCCCAGGGGAAGCTAGGATGGGCTGGGGTGGAGAGGCAGGAACAGCCCAGAACAGAGCACAGGTGAGCAGAAGCAGCAGGGGCCAACGTCAGGATGGGGAAGGGGTGAAGGAGAGCCCAGAAGGGCCCAGCTGAGCTGGGGAGGGTGAGGTGGAAGGCATAAAACAGCACCAGCCACTCATCCAAAGGCGTCCAAAAGGCTTACAGGTGTTCTACAAATCTGTGAGAAGAGGGAAGTGGAAGAAGTGTTCCACATTGAAGGAGAACGAGGCTCAAAGCCCGTGATCTCAGGGAGAAGTCAGCCGAAAGGAGGTTTAGGCTAAAAGAAGCACTGGAGCCCCAAAGGAAGGCCTGGAGGGGCCCCAGCTGGGGACAGGCTCCCCTCCCCGCAGGGACCACCCACCAGGTTGAGCCCATCCCTAGTCAATAGCAGAACCAGGCTTCCACATGAGTAGAAGGTCTTCTGGAAGGGCCAGAACCACCCAGATGGAGGCAGATCTTCCACAATCAGAAACCCTCTTCCACAATCAGAAACTGCCCGACTGTCCAGACCTCCCCAGAGAGCCCTCCACTCCTCCCATCCTCACTCCAGGGGGAGAAAGGAACTTTTTACCAACTTGCCGGGAAGGCTCAAGCTACTCCCTCCTTGGGAGCTCCCACTGGATTTTGCCCCTCACATACTGTCCACGGTGAGGAGTCCCTCCTCCTGGACTCCGGGATGTGGCCCCCTGGGCTAGAAGAGCTGTGGGGGGGGCTCATCTTGGACACCCTCCCTCAGCCTCCCTGACTCTGCCCTGCAGGGAGCAAAGTAACATCCCTGAGCCACAGTCCAAACAGGAGGCATGACTGGGATGACACAAATCTCGAAACAAACACAGCAGTGCATAGAAAGAGTGAGGCAAGGGAGGTGCTGTTCTTAGGAAGTAGCTCAGGGAAGTGACACGAAGACCTGATGAAGGAGAGACAGCTTACCAAACAGAGGACAGTGCAAAGGCCCTGCAAACAGTGCAAACAAACAGTGCAAAGGCCCTGAAGTGGGAAGAGCAAGGTCAGTGCAAAGGGAAGGTAAGAAGGTGGGTGAAGGAGGAAGAAGTCCTAAAATGCCATGCTGAGCACTTCACGTGATTCATCTATCAATCTCCCGGAATCCTCACAAAGGAATACTAGTACAACCCCCCACTTTGCAGATGAAGAAACTGAGGCACTGCTTTAAAATCTCTCCCGGGTCACACAGCCAGCCAGCAGAGTGGCTGGAATCCAAACCCCAAGGCTGGTTCCAGAGGCCATGTGCTCTCACCACTGCACAAACTCCCCTAGCATCCAGGGCCAGACCACAGGGCCTTAGCTCGGGGCCCCTGCTTTGAAGCTCTGCATGGAATAGGAAGCCCTGGGGAGCTCGGCTCTGACTCACAGTGTTAGAACACCCAAGCTGCTGTTGGGGACAGACCCAAGAGCAGGACGTGGCAGGGAGCCCACTTAAAAGGTGTCCTCAATGACCCAGGTAGAGCCAAAGGTGGTTTGGCAAAGGCAGGAAATGGTGACAAGTGGCTGAATATGGGGGGACAGAGAGAAGCGAAGGAGACTCCAGGGTCCGAGTGACAAAACAGCAGTGGTCGTTCCCCAAGACAGGGACAGCTGAGAGTCATGGTGAGTCTGAGGTGCCCAGAGGTGTCGGGGAGGGAGGTGGGGACACAACAGCCAGGACCCCAAGGTAGCCAGGGCAGAGCCCACCATCGGGCTCCTAAACTCCGCATTCCCTGTCCACTTCTGCCCTCAGTCACTCCTGTTCTGGGACATCCAGCTCAGAGTGTCTGGTCTGGACAGCTGCAGGGGAGGGGGAGAGAGGGAGGAGCATCTCCCGCTCAGGACCTCTTCTGGTGTGAGAGGCCCCACAGCAGAAGATTCAGGAAGCAGGCCCGGGCTGTGCAACCCTGGGCTGGGAGCACCCCTTTCTGGGCCCTAAGCTGAATCAGTAACTTGGAGGATTAAGAACGAAGTCGGGCTGAGTAGATAAGAGGGCCCAGTACAAATCGGTAGCCGATTTCCTTTCTATTCCTTTGCCCCTCACTTGACCTGGGATTCCTTATAGCCAAGCCAGAAAGTTCAGGCAGCCTCTCCCACCTAGTCCCCACCCTGCCCCACCCTCCCACCCCCAGCCCACGTGTGCCTTCCGTGGTGCCTGCCACCAAGCGCATGGCTGCCCGTGACTCACTCAGGCTTAAGCACGACACTCCTGGTGGACGGCAATCCACCCCACTTCCCCTCAGCAGCCTCCTCCAGCCCTCAGCTCTGCAGGGACCCTGCAAGCCACCCCCTTACTGTGCCCCTCTTTGGTGGTAAGAGGGCAAAATGGTAGATTCCGTGGAAACCAAACAGCAGCTATGACCAGCGGCAGCCCCCACTACTAGCCCTGATGCGCTTGACATTCCTGGCATGGAGCCTGGGAGACAGCCCACCCGACGAAGAGGTCCAGAGAAGGCCCACAGCTACGCCGTCTGAGTGACACAGGGCCTCCTGTCCTGCTGGGTGGGGCCTGCAGAGGGCAGGATCAACCCCACCCTTGGCCCACCACCCCACACCACCTGTTGAGAGATGTCAACCACTCCCCATCTGTCTCCTCCATACAAGTGCGGGTGCTATTCTCAGCCCTGGGTTCCAGGACTTAGGCCATGACAGAGGGCGGAATCTGGCCCTCCAGGGTACCACCTCCCACAAACCCCTCATCAGCTGTTTCCTTAGCTCAGAAGCCTGCATGCAAGAGCAACAAAGCATGGGCCCAGCCCACAGCTCAGTAGAGTACAAAGCCGGGGGTGGGGGGGTATCCTGGGGGGGTGAAGTACCCACATCCATTGGGACCAAGAAAGTTCTGCACTGGGCACCCACAAGTTCCACATGGAGGCCGTGCTTCTTCATGATGCCCGCCCATATTGGCCTTTCACATCACCTCTTCCAGGCAGCCTTCCCTGACTCCACCCCAGACGCAGGGACTCACTTGCCCCTCTGGATGCCCTTAGCCCTTCGCATATGTCTGTTTCTATCAGAGAAGTTTGACCTAAATATGCAAAAGGATCATTCATTTATTTCACCAATTGGAATCCTCCATGTCCACTTCTATGAAATTGCTAACTATTAAACAGTACTTAAAGGAAATAAGATATGTGGTATTTTTTTCCGAACACATTATTGCTACTATTTTGGTTATTGCTGTCATTTTTGTTCTTTGAAGGAGCAATGCCCACGATCACTTTTAAATAGCTCGCACCCAGTCCTGCCC
This sequence comes from Procyon lotor, assembly GCA_028646535.1. NCBI lineage: Eukaryota > Metazoa > Chordata > Mammalia > Carnivora > Procyonidae > Procyon > Procyon lotor. Next base: position 94,024,067 of record CM053605.1, on the reverse strand, counting down.
ACCAAAGGGCAGACAATCCACACTTGGCCCAGCCGTCAGTGGGGAGGGGAAGACCCACCCCGGGCCCTGTGCTCACTCCCAGGCCCTCATCAGCCCGAAAGCTGTGCTCAAGACTTCCCTGCCTCAACCCTGGACTGTCCAAAAGCCCCCAGTACCTGTGAGGGCAGCACAGGGACCCCCAATTTCACAGACTGGGAATTAGTGGGTTAGGACTGGCTGGTTCAGTGCTCCCCAGCAGACAAGGACTAGTTCCACTGCATTTCACTATAGGAGGCAGGGTGAGATTCGGGAAGGGCCCTGAGGGGAAGGGGTGTTTGACCACCTGGTAATCCGGTAATCCGGTCGAGAGTGAAGGCTGGGGTCGGGGAAGCAAGAGGGACCACCAACAGACTGGGGGACGTCACATGGCTGCCCCTGACCCTGGGAGATGGAATGAGTATTCAGGGGCCGGGATGGGCTTTTGCAGGCTTCCTTCTGCTGATCCTGCATCCTGTTTTTCTGCACTTCTGGGGGGAGGTTAGAGAAATAGGGTGGGCGAGCGGCAGGCTGAAGGGGAAGGCACCTCCCCCCAAGCCCCAGCAGACACAGGTCAGTGCACAGGAGCAGAGGCCTGGAGGCCTCCCTGGCGTCGGGGACAGCGTGGGGGATGATGTGGGGCCCACCAGAGGCCTGGGCATGTCATCACTTTCCAGGTCTCAGAGTCCTGCCTCTGTAATCAAGGAAGGGAAGTGAGGACCAGGTGATCATGAAAGGCCTGTCCATCTCGGCTTCCCAGGGCTCATGCAGACCACCAGCCCTGGAGCTCCTGTCTCACCAACTAAGGAGGGACCCCAGAATCTGGCCCACATCCCTCCACTCAAAACATCCAGGCTGCCACGAAGGATCCAGAAGGGCTGAGACAGTGAGGACAGGGAGAGGTGGCAGAAATCCCCACAAAATCATAGCAAACACCAGACCATCTTCTATGCCTGCTGGAGAGGGGTTCATGCCCACTTGCCCTTTCCTGCCCTGAGGCCCTCCTTATCAGGAGAAACACAATTCAACATGAAGGGGAACTTTAACAACCAGAGAGAATTATCAATCATTTAAAAAAAAAAAAAAAATTAAATCATGGGAATGTGCCAAAGGAGGCACACAGGACAAGTAGGGCAAGGCCTGGGGATGGACAGTCAACCCCAGATTCTGAAGGTTGGCCCCTGGCCTTCTCCTGCTACAGTTCTGGACACTTCTGGATCATCTAAAAGCTGGAAGGGATTCTGTTACCTACAGGGGGAGGAAATCAGAGAGGGAGAGCTGAGAGGATGGGAAGTAAAGGGAGGTCCATGTTGTCGCCTGGTGCCCCACCCCCAACCCCATGAGGCCCTCTCCAGGCAATGCCTCCTTCCTTCCTCCTCAGAGGCCTCAGGCCCGCCACCTAGATTCCAAGCTGGGTCTGGATTCCTGCACCACCAATGGGCCAAGCTTGGCCTAGACTTGGCCAGGATGGCCGAACAAGACACACACAAAATGCCAAGGCACAGTCGAACACCCCACACCCACCCAAGGCACCTCAGCACCCCCACCCCACACTGGAGCTGGGTCTGTGAGCTGGCACCCCAACTTTCAATGTCCTTGGTATGAAATAGAGACACCATTCTCCCATTTAATCCTCACAAATAGGAAAGCTCAGAGAGGATAAGTAACTTGCCCAAGGTCAAGGGCTTGAGAGAAGCAGAGCTGAGATTTGAACCTGAGCCTTCCACCTTGCCACACTATATGAGGTACTTTATTGCTTCTGCACTGGAGCCTCTCACTTCAACACCCTTAGCATTAGGTGTCTACTATGTCCAGGCACCTGGGTCACAGACCCACGATGGGACCAGCCTCCACCCTCAAAGACTCTGGGTCCAGCGGGAAGGATGGTTACCCCATTCTGCGGAGGAGCAAACCAAAGCAGGAAGGGTTAAGTAGCTGGCCCAAGTCCCAGATAAAGAGAAGGAGAGCAGGAGTTAGAATGCCAGGTCTCAGGGTGTGTCAAGAGCACATGACTGCCCGGAGGCTTCTCTCTCTACCGCATTGCTCAGGAGCAACACCGCATTGGCTGCAGAATGTGGTGGTAGCCTCCCCAGCTCTCCGGGGGCGCACAAAGCCAGGGTGACCTGTGAGTGCAGTGGCACAAAGCAGGGATGCAGACACCAGGTTCTGTCCTGCTGCTGACCGTGGGATTCCCATGGTGCTGACTCAGCTCTCCCTCCAGGTAGCTTCTGCAGTGCCCTGGGCGAGCGGTGCCAGGATCAGACATGAGGATGTGGCCCCCACCGGCCCGCCAGATCCAGACAGGGCCTCCCCAAGCATCCTCAGGACGGGCCCGGGGCCCTCCTTGGTCGTGGCCTCCTTCAGACCCACAGTCCACTCAACCAGGAAGGCTAGGTGGTCAACTTGGGGAAGGTGTTGACATTCCAGCTGAGCCAAGCTCACTACCCAGACAGACTGCCAGACCGTCCTTGTGGGGTGGGGAGGGGATACAAATAAATAGCCCACTGGCTTGGTTTCTATTTTAGAAAAGCAACAGTATTTGGGTCCTGTCCCAGGTTCAGCAAATGTATCCAACTAATTGTGGATTTTGTTTCTCAGTTTGGATCAGGACTCAGCTCACACCCCAGCCATTTAGCTCATCCTTAAGTGTCTCTGCCCAGGATCCCCCAACTCTTTCTTCTTGGGAGCTGGGAGCTATGGTGCCTGTGCTCAACTCCTTCTCTACAGCTTCGGATTCCCCAAGAAGTACAGATCAGGCCAGCTCTGTCCAAATCTGACCCTCTAGGGTCCATTGATTCCTAGGGGCAGCCAGGTTCCCATATCCCTCATGGAGCTGGTTGGTGGATGCCTGGCTATGAGGGAACCCCGGACTCAGGGAAGGGCCTGCTCTGCACCTTCACCTTCTCCTCTGATGTGCCAGCCTCCTGGGACAACCAAGGGTCAGCTTCCCCACCACAACACACACGCGCACACGCACGCACACAACCACGCACACAGGGCACAGGCATGGGCATTTATCTGCACTTCAGCAGTCTCCCCCTAGGAGAGCCTGGCTGAACTGACTGGATCAGTAAGTAGAGCTCTTGACCTCAGGTATCTAAGTTCAAGCCCCTTAGGTGTAAAGATCATGTAAAAAAAAAAGAAAAATAGTCTCTCCCGAACCCTGGATTCAGGGATGGGGGTGGCAGCACCCAGGAAAGGCCAGCCTAGGGCCAAGTCTGATGGCTGGAAGGGAGGAAATTCCAGGGTTTCCCTGAGCCTCAGTGCTCTCCTCTGCCAAATGGAACCTTAATCCAGTCCTGTCCACCTCACAGGACAGCGAGACAATGAATCAAATGAAAAAAGGTGGGTGTGAGGGTCCTTCATAAATTACACAATGCCTCAGAGACAAGCAGACTCTGTCCCCCTCCCACCCCCGAACCCTCTGGAGCCAACTGGAGCTAGCAGGGACACAGCTCTGCCCTGAGCAGTGTTCACCTTACCTCACTGAGAAGGGGATCTCGTGCCTCTCAAGTTCCCAGATGGGCACACCGAGGCTCGGGGGCCGAACCAGGGTTCAAGCCAGCTCTCTCAAGCCTGTGCTCTTCTGCTGCACATCAGGCTCCCCGAGTGAGAGAATGATGGGGGACCTCTCACCTCTGTCCCCCCCGCTCCACGCCCCTCATCTGGTCCCTGGAAGCACAGACTACCTGGAAGCACGTGTCCTTCCCTGACCTCATTCAATCGGGCTCTGGCCCAGGGGGCTCTGACTTCCCTCCTCGAGAGGATGACACCGCCACCTCCCAACTTAGCTTTTTCAGCCAGTACAGGAAAAAAGAGGGAAAAGAGGTACACCACAGTTCAATTTCAAGAATCCTGTCGTAACACAAAACACAAAAGCCAGCTCAAAACACAAAACACAAAAGCCAGAATGGTCCCTACCTGTGGGTTTGCAAGGGCTTCTCCAAGATGCTCCCCAGGAAAAAAAAACCCATGTGTCAGTGCCCACCAGGGACCAGGCATGGTCCCATCACTTCCTCTTGTTCCCATGTACAGAGGAGGAAATGGGGCACAGTTTGCCCCAGATGGCAGAGGAGCCCAGTGGTCACCGGGACCACACTCCACCCTCTCTGCTAGGGTCTGCTTTCCTCCCATACACACCCCTTAGCCCCAGGTCAATCTATCCTCTGTCCTGGCCCAGCTGCCAGTGTCCCAGGGCCCCAGGTTAGCACCTGCATCCACCCACCACCTACATCTGGCCCGGAGACAGGGAACATGTCCTGGCAGAGTGGATGCCATCCCAAAGCAGAGAAATAGGGAAGCCATGGTGGATGGGGGTGCGGAGCAGGGGTCCCTCTGAGGGGCCTCTCCCAGCCCTGGTCTCCTGTGCCAGGTCTGTCCCTGGTGCCCTGTGGTGGGCCCAGGCTCGTCCAGGCCTCAGGCATGTTGGCGACAGTCCTAGGGAGATGCTGAGCTGACCAAAGGGTCCAAAGAAAGTAGCAGCAGCTGTTGGAAAAGGGGCCAGTCTGACAAAGGCTCTACGGTCACCCGATCCCCCTTCCGGCCCCATGGCCTCTGATGGCTCCTCCAGCCACAGGCCTGAGTAGAAACCCCAAAGGCAGCCAGAGCTGCCCCCAAGCCTCCTTCCGTACAACATTGCTAACATTACTGTTCCTATTGTCCACTCGTCTCCCAGTAGTCTGCGCTTACAGCCCGAGGCCCCCACCCGCTGGCATGACTCCTCCTCCCCTGAGGACACTCCTCTTCTGAGGACCCCTGCTCTGACCCAGGAGCTGGGGGACCCCCACATAGCCATCTGAGCAGTGGCCTGGCCACGAAGGGCAGAGCACACAGGGTGTCTGGAAGGGGAGAACTGAAGCTGAGGGCCCCTCCCAGCTGTTAGGCTCTCCAAGCCTAGCAGTGTCAGAACCCCCCAGTGTCACCTTGGGGCCCCAAAACAAAGAAGCAGGTACACATGTGAGGTGAGGAGTATAGGATGTTGTGTCTTTCTAGCAAGCCTAGGGAACAGACATCACCCAGCCCCTGTGATCCCAGCCCTGACAGGGTCGACTCCAAGATGGCAGGCCGACTCCAGACCCCCTTGAGCCTTCCTGGGCACAGTCGGATCCTAAGCTGGCCAAGCCTGAGGTCATTCCCTCAGGGGACTCAGAACTCACCCCCTCACCCCAGGTCTCCTGCTTTTCCTCGGAAAGCCAGGGGCTTCCTCGGCCCTGGACGGTGAGACACCGGGTGCTCGGCTAAGCCCAGTCTGGAAGACAGACAAATAGACAAATGGCTCAGGCTGCACGTGAAGAAGAAAGGTGAGCAGGCTGAGGCACATAGGGCTCTGGGGTCCCTCCTGGCCCTCCAGGGCCTGCTCTCCCCCACCTATCCTTTCAGTCTCGGGCCTCACCCCAGCCACTCTCACTCACACACATTCCAGCCACCCTGGACAGTCTGCCAGAAACATCCCTGCCCACCCCACAACCCAACTCTTCTGCCTTTCAAACCTAGCTCAGATGCCTCCTCCGAGGAGACTTCCTTGATTGCCCAGGCTGGATGAGAAGCTCTTCAGGCACTGGCACCCTTGCCCTGATCTCTCCTCACTGCTGTGATGGGCTCTGGGAGCTCCTTGAGGGCAGGGGCAGGTTCTCTCTTGGTACCCCCAAGCACCTCAGCCTCCTGGCCCACAGTGGGCAAGCCACAAACAAGGGAATGGCAGCCAAAATAAATAAGGTCACCACAACCCGAGGGAACTAATTCAATGTAAGTTGAAGCAACAAGGAGCCAGCAGGGGACGTTCCTACAAAGGTGCCCTGGAAGCACCAGGACAGGGAGGCCTGCGGCGCCCCAGAAGGCCTCGGAGCCCTGGCCCAGCACCAGCCGGTATGAGTCCTTCCCTGCAGCCGTGTGGTGGCTGATGCTTGCAGCCGCCCACTCACTCTCCAGCCCGTGGGGCTCAGCCCAGAGCCACTGCGGCCCTCGCACTGCAGAGGCGGGCATGTCTGCAGCTCACCGCCCTTCTGCTGAGGCAGCAGTGGAGGGCTGGCCCATGGCCCCAGGCTTGCGCACAGCATGGGAGGCACAAGTACCCACCCCAGGGGCACCCCAGTTCTCTGTGCCCTGAGGCCACTGTCTGCAGCCACACTCCAACTCCCCCTCTTAGCCCATGCTGGGGCCCCAATCCCACACCATCTGCTGGGCAGCAAGGTTGCAGGTGAGGTCCAGGAAGCGGAGGGAAGAAGGCCTACAGAGTCCAGTGGAAATGGGTCTGAGGGCAATAGCTCACTGGCCCTAACAGTGAAGTCATGGGTCCAGCAAACCACACAGACCCTGTGGTGGTCTCAGGTCAGTGATCCCTGGCATTTCTGTCTCCTAAAAGCTGTTTCAGGTTGGAAGAAGGCTCTGGCAGAAAGAGGGGTCAGGCCAAGCCCTCTCTGGCATGTGGCCTAAAGCCAGGCAGGGCTCCCGGGTAGGGCCCCAGCCCACTCCTGAGAATCTCAGTTTCTGGGACCAAGTACTATAGCCCCCGGCTCAGGGAAGCTCCACCACAATCTTAGGCCATTTTACTGTGGGAAGTGGTACTTTGCAGTGATGCCTGAGTCCCTCAGAATGGCCTGTGGTGAGGAGACAGTGCCCCTTCCAATGGGCTCCAAGTCCTGAGCTCTAACTATGGCCTCCTCTGTTCCCCGAAGCCCTGAAATCCTACAGCTCCAGCTGCTCTCCACCCACCCTGAACCCTGAAAACCCAGGGGATCTCCCAGGCCTCTGCCAACCCTGCCTGAAGAGTCCATGCATCCCTGTGAGCACACCCCATGTGCTGGGAGAGGCCACAACCACTGCAGGAGGCAGGACCCATCCTCAGGGATCGGATACTCAAGTGGGCTGGCCCCAGGCTACCATGGGCCAGACTCAAGCCTGAACCCAGGAGTGCTGCCTTCCCACTCCACACAGCAAGCTCCCCCGGGGCAGTGGGTCCCACACTTTGAGATTCCACTCCAGGAAGACGTGTGTGTGTGTGTGTGTGTGTGTGTGTGTGTGTGTGTGTCTGTGTGTGCGCGCGCGCACACATGCAGGTGTCTGTGTATGTGTAGTCAGTTGCTTGACTATATCCTCCCCAAGAACATTAAAAAATAACTAGCATTAACATCATTTCATATAAAAGAAACACTGTTGCAACAACATAAACAAAAGTAGACAGACTCTCAAAATAAAGAGGGTTTCTTTATACTGAATGAACTGGATGCAGCTTTTATATTTGGGAAAACACACTCACATACACACCACATTACCTCCTTTGTCCTCATTTTCTTGCAGAAACTCTTGCCTTAGACTGCATCAGGAAACCTCAGGCCGTCCCCTCACCCCAGAGCCCACCACACATCACAAAAGGGTAAAGGTCACACTCAGATGAGAATCCAGTGGGGGACAAGAGCCCTCAAATCTCCTTTAATGGAGGAGGAAGAAGGTCTTGGGGACCCAAATCTGTCAAATGATCCCCCTAACAGGAAAGGCCTTCTTGGTCTGGAGGGGTCACAAAGGGTCACTAGAGATTTACGCCTCATTTGCAGGGTTCCACTGGAGATGGGGTAAGGCAGACAGACTGGGAGAGCCCATGGGCAAATCATACCACTGCTCAGCCTCAGTGAAGCTGCTCAATGGGAATCATCTTTCTTCATCTGCTCAATGGGAATCATCATGACCTCACCTGGTTGCAGTGGGGATGAGAATTTTTACCAAGTACCTGGCACTCAACAGGTACAGAATAAACCACGGCTGTTATTACTAAGTTAATATTTGACAAGGACTTCCCTTGGAGCAAGAAGAGCCTGCCTTTCCCTTTTCAGCTGCCCAGCCCTGACCCCTGTCAGCCCTCAGCACGGAGCCAACTTTGCTGCTCAGTCCACAAGTGGGTGGCCTCTTTGGGAGATGGAAGCCTCTTTGGGAAGGCCCCAGGAGCCCCAGCTGCCAGCCAGTTCCCATGAGAGGGCCCCTTGACAGCATAAGAGCAGCTCCTCTGGGGAATGCTGGGCCCTGCCCTTCGCTTCTGTCCACCGAATCTGCACAGCACACTGTATGGTACATATGCCCTACATCAGGTGAGGAAGCAGGCTCAGAGAGGTGAACCAGACTTGCCTGAAGGCAGGAAGCCCTGGGGAGCAACGCAAACTCAGCCTTCTAAAAAGTCTTACAAGTGCCTGCCCCCAAGTCTGGGCCATGTTCGGTGCCTCCCTCTTCCCCTTTCAGGGCCCCCCTGCCCCCTCTCCTCTCATCCTACATCCTACATCCAGAGTCCCTGCCCAGGCTCTGAAGCTGCCCAGGCCTGTCCTCTGTCAGTGCCCTGGTGAGGGGTTTTAGCATTGGCATCCTTTTCTTTGTACCTTTAATCCCAAAAGGAGACTTGCCAAAGAGGCTCTAGAAAAACACAACATACCAGGGTGACATCCAACAGAAAGCCTTCCTCCCCCAGGTGCCCTCTTACCTGGAGACCAGAAGCTTCCACTCAGCCTCTCCCTGTCCGATCCCATGAACTGTGTGAGCACCCACATTCACAACCCCACTTGAGTCCTCAGCAGGGGCACTAGGGATGCTTAGGAAAGGCTGCGCCCATTAATCAGACTCCACTAAGAAAAAGTGAAGGGCCACCTCCTGCTTCACTACCTGCCAGCATCTCGCCCCCCCCCACCCCCACCCCTACCCCTGCTCCCTGATGGGTCAGTTCCCTGAGGGTGGGGCATGGTTTTGTTCAGTCCTGTACCCTCTGTCCCTAGAAGAGTGCCCAGCATCTAGTGGGTGCTCGATGTTCATTTCATGAATAGAAGAATGAATAAGCAACCCCTCATCACTTTACTGAGGGCCAAAGTGAGGAAGCCCAGAGAGAAGAGGGTAACTTACCCAGAGCCACTGAGTTTATGTGTAAGATGAGTTAAGATTCACCCCAGAACTCTCTAGGCTGCTCTAGGCTGCCCCTCTACACACACACACACACACACACACACACACACACACACACACACACCACTACTACCACCACCACCACCACCACCCGGGCGCACTGAGGCATCATAAGCCCTGATCAGCTAAGGGCTCAGCAGGGATTAGCTGTCTATAGAGGCCTGAAATGGACACTCACAGGGAGAGGGTTGGGAAGCAGGCCTAGGCAGGGACTGCAGGCTCCTGGGTGGCTTCACTGTATGGCCGTGCCCTCCCCCAGAGTGGGCACCCCCCCAGAGTGGGCATCGAGTCAGCACTTGCCATGTGCTGGCCCATCCAAGGCTTTACTCTCCAAAACAAGTATGTGCAGAGGAACCATTATTGTCCTAGCTTATACATGAAGGTCCTGCCACTTGCCCAAGCTCATAACTAGACAAGGAAACTGAGGACTGCCTGCGTGCCAAGCCCATGCATGTTGTCTCTCCAACGTGCCATGGTAGTCTCTTCTCCTGTGGTGAGAAAGAAGCCTAATGCTGAGGGTAGGACCCATGGACCCTAGAATCTGATGGAAACAGAACCACACAAGGCCTGGCCTTGGGTTAAGGCAGGAAGGAGGGACAGAAGCATTCTCTTCACATTGTCAAAATCACACAGCTTATAACGGACAAGCTGGATCAAGATTGCCTACTCCAGAGGCAGGGACCTGGTTGGCTGCAAGAAATTAGAGGTGGGAAGGGGGCCCCTGATGGGGTCATCTGCGAAGAAGGGAGAAGAGTTCAAACCTTGGCTTCTCTGAGAATTCAAGAGATACATAGATTTCCCTGCAAGACTTGATCAACTCTGGCCCAAATCTACCACCCAGCCACCTCTCACCACTCCCAACACACTGTGCCCCTTTTCTTCAAATGAACTAATGGCCTCCTGTGCTCACGCTCACCCTAATGGCCCACATGGACCCTCCCAGAACACCTTCTCTAAGCCCCATGCAGCCCAGGAAGCACACCCTTCTCTGCATGCCCCTAGGCAAAACAGCCTTGGCCTCACTCTGAGTCTCAGCATGAGCCAGCAGACTCCTGAGTGGGGACTCAGCTCCCCACTGGACCCCAGCCCAGCATACTGGGGCACACTGGGGCTTGGGCAAGTCCGGAGGCCATGTCTCCAACCTTTCCATGCCCACATTCCCCAGCCAAATGTCTCCCAAGTCCTCGTAGACACCCTACCAGAGATGATGGTTGACTCAGAAGCCTTCCCTCCAGTGGGCAAGATGAACGACCCACACCAATAATTCCGATTCAGGGAGAAGCTGCTCTGAGGGTAGAGAGGTCAGAGGAGAGAGACACAGAGCAGGGAGGTAGAGATAAACTGAGGAAAAAGTGACACTGGGTGGGGTGTGGGCAGAGAGAGAAGGGCAGGAGGAGTCCTTAGATAACCAGGGACAGAAAGAGAGGGACACCAAGATGAGGAAAGAGAAATGCAGGATATGGGGGAGAGGAGCAACTTCTGGCTGGGGCCTGAGTAAGTGGGGAGGTGAGAGGGTGCCTCACAGGCCCTCCCCCAGACCCAGAGGGGCCCCCTCCCAGGGCACCTCCTCTTCCATGCGGAGTGGCTCCTCTTACAACTGTCGTGAGGGTAAGGATTGGTTGTACAGGCCTGGCTCCAGCTGAGACCGATGAGGCTACTTTGTTAGGAGACCTCGACCAGCTGACGAGCATGGTGCCATCATGGCCATGTGTCAGGGTCCTATAAATAACTGCCATTGCGCCTTCCCTCTCTGGTGAGCATCTACTCCGACTCGCCAGCCCTGGGCCCTGCCCTATCCCCCGGGCCTCCCCAATCGCAGCAGGCTTGGGGGAGGGGGCTGCCACAGAGGACAGAAAGAATGCACACTCCCACCCCTGCCAGAGCCTTCTTCCTTGTGCTCATCACCAGCCCAGCTCTGGCCTCCGTCCGTGAGGACTCCTAAGCAGTGGGCCTCAGGGGCAGGGCCCAGCAGGCCAGATTCCACCCCCACCCCAGCTGTCTCTTTTCCCCCACCTGCCCCTCCCCCGAGGGGCCCAGCTGGCCAACCTCTAATCCTCTGTCATCTGACCCAGGCTCCACCCTACATTGGCTCTGCCCAGCCACCCTACCGAGGCCCAAAAATGGACAAAGTCATTCACAGAGGGTCCAACGAGCCAAACGTAATAGGAAGATGACCTCATGACTCCCAAGCTCCAGGCCCACGCTCTGCACCCCAGCACCCTGGGAGCAGCCAGGGGCTAGGAGGCGAGAAGTGCAGTGCCATTCTCAGGCCCTGCTGACCCTTCCAATACACTCTTATGTCTCCTCACGGCCCGAGGCCGTGGGACCTTACAACAGTAAGCTCCGCAGCAGTCAGAGCCTCACACACCCCGCTCCCCACTGCACCCGGGGTTCACCCAGGACTGGGCACACAGCATATGTCCAAGGCAGGATTTGCTGAAGGAGGGAAAGCAGAAGAGCACACAGCACAAACCAGCCCACCCACAGTCCTCCATCAGGGCTCCCAAGCCAAGCCCCCAAATGCCCTTGTTTGTCCATAAACAGTCACTCTGCACCTGCTGGGGCCAGGTAAATGACTGGGGACACACACAGATCTGCCCTCCCCTTGGGGGGAGCACTCAGACCAGTGATGCAGGGGTCAGGGGAGGATGAGATGGTAATGCCAAGCCAAGACCCATGGAGAGATGCACTCAGCAGGGGACCCAGGAGATCCGGCCCCTCAGGCACCAGAGGGCAAACTTTCCTTGACCCCACTGTCACCCTCTGAGTCCTGGTGGATATTTGGGCTGAGAAGGGAAACTAGGAAAGAAGAAAAGAAGAGATGGCCCTCCTACCTATGGGGATAGTATCCAGGCCCTGCACCAAAGCTGCTGCTTGTCCCTGGTCAGGAAACGCTCTCCTGTGGCAACACCACTGGAACTGCCCCCATTACTCATTGATTTGGTTGAGGTAAGGCGGGGGCAGGGGTGCCTGTGAGACCACTGGCAATGGACTCATGCCAATGGACAGGGTCCTGAACACCACCAGAAGATGCTGGGGAGGCAGCCGCTGACCCATGCTACAACAGGCTCTGAACCACAAGACGGCAAAGGGGAAAGGCTGGTGTGGGTTGAAGCATCAGGCTTCCCCAGAACGGGGTACTGCAGCAGGACCAACAAGGGAGGGGACTGAAGGAAGGCTACTCTCTGGCTTCTGATGCGGGAGGGTCTCCTAACCAGTGCCCAGTGCCAGAGGGGAAGACAGCAGCAATACCACTAAACAACTCCAGTCCCCTGCAGCCCAGGCTTGGGAAGGGCCGGCCCTTGGCCAAGGCCAGCATCCATGGCCGACCAGCTGTCAGCCAACTGCCCATGCCACGGAACAGGAGCTAAAGAGGGAGGAGTGGCCTCTCAGTGGGGTCAGTGACGACATACTGCCACTCACAAGAAGAGGACACAGCTCATGCCTACTGCCCCTGAAATTAGCGGAAGATGCTGCTGCAGAGACAAGGCAACCAGGGCAAAGGGGACACCAAAACAGCAAAGGGGAGCCAGAGAAGAGTAGGACATCAGTGGAGTGGGGGGCAGGGAACTTGTCTCAGCTAACCTTCTGCTTCCCATTTGTCTTCCTTACCCTGAGGAGCAGGAAGTCGGCTTAGCCCAGAGCTGCTGGCTCCAGGCACCTAGATGGATTACCCAGTTCTGGGTGGGAGGAGGGTGGGGGGAGGAAGCAAGGGCAGCAGCATCTGCCCCCCTCCACCAACACCACCAGCGCTTATTGACTTCTTCCCAGCCCCCAGCCAGTATCTGTGGTGCTCTAATCCCTCCTCTCGCCTGGGGCAGGAGGGGGTGGGGGCAGTGGGAAGGGTGTACAGCTGCTGGGCCAGGCCAGATCTGGAGCTTGGCTGAGGGCCCCAACCTCCGCGCACACCACCCATCTCCTTAGCCTGGGACTACAAGGATGAGCAGCGGGACTCTTAGGGAGGCGCTGAGGAAGCTCTAGCCGCTGCCCTCCCCCATCACGTGGCTGCATCCTTAGGGAGACCGCAGGTCTCAGCTGCAAAAGTCATTGTTTATAAACAGCCACAGACTAGCTGGAGGAGGCCGGCCTGTCTCCGGGCTCCCACTCTTGGCTGAGCGTCGAGTGGGAGAGACTCCACTGGGGGGCACTGGGGGACCACCCCGGCTGGAGCACAAATTCTCCAATTCTAGATTTCAGAGTCCGAGTCGGCAAGGGAAGTGGCGTCAGCAGCTGGCGTGATCCAATTCAATGAACCAGAGGTGGCTTGGGATAGAAAGCTGAACCGGCGCGGACCCCCGCCCCCCAATACTGCATTTCCTGCACTGTCAGGCTGCCATGGGAAGCCCTGGCTCCATCCCCTTCGCCTACTGCCAATTGCTCTGGGCACAGGGGATCGGGTTTCCTGCGGTGCCCTCCACGCCCCCGGTGTGGCCCCAGCTCCTGCGGGCCAGGTCCCCATCCAGGTGGTGGGCTCCCGGAGCCGGAGCCACCACCCCCTTCCCAGCCGCCGGAAACGCGAAGCCAGGGCTCGGACAGGGGAATCTCCCTCAGGGGCGCGCAGTGCTGTCCTCCCCGGGGGCCGGGCCGGAGCGTCCAGGCCTCGGGCACCTCTCGGGAAAGGAAACCCGATCCCTCCTTCAGCCGGCGGGGACAGAAGGTGGAGAGGCGGATGGGGAGGAGGGAACGGCGGGCGCAGGAAGCGCTCAGAGGCCTGGAGCTAGCGCGCTGGCACCCGAGGGCTGAGGGGCAGCCTCGGGATTCGCGGAGCAGAACGGCCCTGGGACACAAGGGGCAGGCTCCCTCCTCTAGCACCGGCCCCGCCTGCGTGGCCCGCGTGGGGTTGGGGGGCTAGGGGCGCCACCTCGCCTCGCAGCCTCCGGCCCTCGGCCTCCACGGCGGGATTTACTGGACCTCGAGCCCGGAGAAGAGCGTGGGCCGCCTCTTCTCTGCAGACAGGCGGAGAATATACAAAGCTGGGGGTGGGGAGAGCGGGGGGAGCAGAGAGGGGGGGTGATGGTGAGGGGACAGCTGCGCCCTCTTCTGCCCCCGCTGGGGGTGGGGAGACAGAAGACGCAGACGGAGAGGCGCCCAGAACGCCGGGGGCCGCAGCCTATGGACCCCCAAAGGCCCTCAGCAGCGGTCGTCCTGAGGTGACAGCGCCCGATCTCGGGTGAGGACCAGCCCCTGGGGGGAGGGACGGAAGGGGGGGGCACAGGTGGCCCGGACCGCGCGGAGGCCGGGGATCTGGCTCGCTCACCTTCTCCTGCGCGCGCGTGAGCTTCTTCTGCACGTTGCTGGCGATCTTCCCTGCCGTCACCCCCTTGCTGCCCATCTCGGCCATCGCGGCTCAGGCCTGGCCCGGTGGCGGGCGCCGATCTCCCAGCCCCCAGCCCCTAGCCGCGCGTCCGGCCCCGGCTCCGGCTCCACGCCGCGCGCTAGACAGCGGAGCCGACTGACGGAGGCGGAGCGTGCGCCGGGCGAGCGAGCGAGCCGGCGAGCGACGCTGGGACCCAGGGAGGGACGGACCGAGGGAGGGGCAGGGAGGAGGGGCCGGGCCTCGGGCGGCGGTCAGCGCCCCCCGCCCGCCCCCTCTGGACTAGACTCTGCCTTTTAAAGGGCCATTACGGACGCGGGAATGCTTGGCTAAGGAGGGAGCAGAGCGCGCGGGTGCTGGGAGCTGCCGCGAGTGGGACTCCTGGGACGCTCCTAAGACACCTCCCCGGGGCGGAGACTAAGATGCCAGTCCTCCCGGGAGAGGAGGCCAGTTTGAGACCGGTGCATTCAAACACCGGGGTTTAAGTGCTGCGAGTGGTGCGTGCCCCTGGAATCGGAGAGCCCCTGCTGCGAGCGTGCGGCAGGAACCCACTCTCCTGCCTGGGGCTCGGCTCTGGCCTCACGCTGGTGGTTCCGCCTCCTCCTGGTCTAGACTCACCTGTATCCACCTGGGTTCTCTGAGGGCCTCTGGGACAACTTCACATCTCTGTCCCTGGCACTTAGTTCCATGCCAGCCAGGCTCTCCATCTTACCATTTGCTGGTGCTGGTGGTGGTGGTGGTGGTGGTTGTTACTACTACTACTACTACTACTACAACAATTTAACAATCCTGAGCGCTTACTGTGTGCCTGGCACGCTGCTAAGTGCCTCCACGACAGCCCTAAGAGGTGGGTGCTATTATCATTCCCATTTTACAAATGAGACACAGACAGGCCTGAAACCAAATCGCTTGATTCTGCATTCCGGGGTCTCAACCACTATACTGTGGGCTGTCTTCTCTTCAGGGCTGGGGGAAAAAAAATGATTGAAGATCATTATTCAAAGAGAAGATAAGGTTATTGCTAACCAGCTTTGCCAACAAACCAATGACACTTATTCGAAATTTATAAATATTTATTGAATCTACTGATCCCTCTCACACCCTCCCCCAAATCATGTCAGAGGCTATGAAGGATGCCACGGCCCTTAGCTGTCCTGGAGGCCAAGGACAGCCCTGGAAGATTTCTCAGGGACTGTTGGTGGAGCTGAATGGAGAAAGTCCTGGAAGCCCTGCTGGGGACAGTGGACAGAAGCCAGGGCAGGGATCCCTGGGAGGCTCCTGGGAGGAGGAAAGGTTTTGCAGACCATACACCAAGCCCCCTCCCCATACAAATGAAGAAACTGAGGCTCAGGAATAAAAGGTTCTGGCTTCCCTCTGCCTGGAAGTCCCCCTGAACTCTGGCTACTACTCCTAGTTCTTCCCATTACTGCTCAGCACCCACAGGGGATGATCTTAACCAGTCCTCCCTCCTGGCCTATTATTACTCCTATTTTGCAGAAAGATAGACTGAGGCTTGCTGAAGGTCACAAGAAATAAGCAGATATCCAAACCCAGGTCTTCCTGCACTAAAGCCCTCAGCTGACACACTGAACTGCTTCCCAGAAAAAAAACACCAAGCCCTGCATGAATGGAAAGCATTTTGTCAAAATTATTATTATAAACTCATGACTGATTCGCAAGTTACAAAAACAAAACCTAAACTACCAGGCCTGAGCTGCTAAAGCAACTTTCTTCTAAAAGCTCAACGTGCTTTCACCTCATGGTCTCTTTTTCTAATTTTATGATTGTCATTTTCCTAACCATTCTCTAAGAGCAATTTCTCCCAACACTCCTCTGAGGAAAGCAGAAAGTGAGCAGAGGTCAAACTGTATTTCAGTGGGCTCCCAGGGAACAGTAGGAGATTCTGCCTTGCTGGACTTTGGTATTTCAAAATATCACTTGACAAAAAAATTAGGAGCAACTTACATGATTATTAGCAGGATGGAATCAGTAGCTTGCATAGCAATGGAAGGGGCCATTGGGGGATCATTCTAAACGACCATTACAGAGCTGTAGCAACATGAAAATAATGCTTACGGTATAATTGTGAGTGAAAAGGAGAAGACCAAAAACTGTGTGCACTATCCCGGCAACCTCTAAAAACGAATACAAGTGCTCATGATCCAAGATTCAAAAGGACCATGCACAAAAGAAATAGATGTGTTTAAAGTTAAAGCATTATGGCTGATTTTTTCCTCTTGATTTCCTAAATATTTCATAATATGCTATGTGGCCTTAATAACTAAACACACACAGCTCTATCATTAAACATGGTAATTCTTAATGTGATCTCTAGATTAGAAAGGCTTTTTTAAACACAAAACCATTGGAAGATATTTTGAAATAAACAATGCTAGTTTGAGGGTACATAAAAATTTTAATTTTTTTAAACTTCAAAAAAATACTGTTAACACATAAGGTTAAAAGTTTGGAAGGACATGCTCCGAAAATGTTAGTTACAAGTCCAAGAGGTAGAAATGTAGGAGATTTTTACTTTCTCTTTATGATTTGCTATAATGTTTGATTTTTTTTTAACCATGATAGCCCATTGTTTTCACTCTCACTCACAAGCAAAAATAAAGTTATTTCCATTTTGAAAAGAAATATGACATAAAAAATTAAAGTGTTAGAAACTAGGGAAATATTTTTGAAAATAAAATAGAACTCTCACAATTCACAGGAAAAACACTAAGATCGCAGTATAACTGGGCAAATAGCACAAATGGACAATTCACAAAATTGGAGATTCAGATGATCAGTAAACAGGTTTTAAAATTTCAGTCTTGGGGTGCCTGGCTGGCTCAGTGAGAAGAGCATGTGACTCTTGATCTCAAGGTCATGAGTTCAAGCCCCATATTGGGTATAGAGGGTACTTAAAAAAAAAAAAAAAGACTTTAAAAGTCCAGTCTTACCAGAAAATTTAAAAAGCATTCATTTTTTTAAATTATTTATTCATTTATTTGACAGAGAAAGATCACAAGTAGGCAGAGAGGCAGGCAGAGAAGGGGCAGCTGGCTCCCAGTCGAGCAGAGCCCCTAATGCAGAGCAATTTGGTCAACTCAGCTAATTGACCTACTTTCTTTAGGGACTCTCTCCTCATTTGGTATGGTTTGGTGCAGCCATGTCCCTTTGCCATTATGTGTAGGTACCCCAGGCAAGCCACTCACCCAAGGCATAACAACTGCTCAGGGATGAGCACATGACCCAAGCAGAGCCACGGAGAGCCTTCCCTGGGCATGAAAGGATACACAACTTTAAGAAAGGGAAGTTCTTCTTTTCAGGAGAGTTGCTAAGATGGAAGGATGTGAGTCTAGAGTCCTCAGGGGCCACTTTGCCCACCATGTGGACAATCCTGCCTGGAAGATGAAATTGACAAGAGTTGGAAAGATGAGAACAGAGAGAGAAATGGGGACAGAGAGACAGATGTAACAACATTGTTTGAGAACTTGGTTCCAATCAGTCTTGGGTCCTGCACACCCCTCATCTCCAACAGTCTAGCTGTGCCAACCAATACATCTTTTTCTTACTAAGGCCAACTGGAAGTCACTTACAATCAAGAGACTCATGGCTAATGTGTGTTCTCATAATAATGCCCTTCTGAGAGACAACCTTAATGACTCCCTGATGTATCATCAAATGAGAGTTTTCCTAAAGTGCCTCTTCCTAGTCCCTCTGAATTAATATAAACCAAAAGGGGTTGTAGGGGGAGGGTAGATTACAACTGATAGTAGACATGAACCAGGAGTGTTCTGGGCAAATCAGGACATATGAGTACCTAGTGAAGGGATAGGAGTCAAGACTAAAGACGGAAAAGGAGGCTGAAGACATGCAGTTCACAATCTCTGCTCAAGCTGATGCTGAGCACTGACATCTGTCCACTTTCCCAGGCCTGTGCAGCCATAATTTAGGAGATCCTTGCAGAAATGGCAGGGTGTCCTTCCAGAGGAACTTCTGACAGGAGACTTGCCCCAAGCTTTTCCTCCTAGTCTTCAAACCTACCTCCCCAGATGTTTAGCTCCAGTCTTGATCGGATTTAATCAGGGGCTGCAGGAAAAGTCTGGGGAGTAGGGCAGTCACTGGGCCACCAAATGCCTCCGACATATTTCCAAGGCTTCCGGGAAACAAGATTTCCAGTTAGAACCAATTATTCCCTTTTGCCACCAACAAATGAAGTCTCTAAGAGCAAAGCAAAAATTTTAAAATAATCAACTTGTGTTTTTCTTCCATATCTTTAAACTTTTGCTGTCATGTGTGTGGTTTGCAGTGCAGCTAAAATGTAGTAGAGCAAGAAAATGACAACATCAGAGGCTTCAGAGCCAGAAGGTCCAGGCTCCACCACGGTAAGTCATGTGACCTTGGACCAATCACTGCCTGTAGCTTCTAAGTGAAGCAATAATACACACAGGGAAAGGCTGCTGTTGAGAATTAGAGGTAACATAAGACTTACTGACCTTGATAAATGGTAGTTACTATCATGACACATTGTCCTGAAGGTCAAGAACTGTGTCTCTCAGTTAATCTGGCCTGTGGCCGTCTTTGAGGTGAGACACAGCAGGCTGACCTTTGCCAGCTTTACCGACGGGCAAATAGAGACGCAGAAAAGCAAACAGCCCTTTGCCCAGTGCTCCTTCAATAAATCACTGCTGACTTCCTTTGGAAATAAGATTCCAACCTTTGGAAAGGCTCACTGGAAATTTACCAGCATTGCCTTTGTATTATCTATGAAAAAAATGGCTTCCCAAACACAGAGCAGGAATGAAATGGCACATGCATGTTTTCAGACATTTCTAGAGCTTCACTAATTTATAAACAAACTAACAAGGTATGGGACTCTTAAGAGAGAGGACTAGATGGTCCCTTGAAACTAAGCTTCGCGTACAAGTGACCAGGATACCCCTAGGAAAACCATTTCAGAACATGTAACAAAAGACTTGCAAACATTGGCATCCTGAGAACAGAACACAGGTTTAAGTGTGACATTCCTCACAACAAGTAAAACAGTAAAAAGTGGGAAGCAGCCTCAGTGTCCAAGCATGGGCTGGTTAAATAAGTAAATTTCTAAATTTTGGCATATCTGTATTTTGAATATTAAGCTCCCACTAAAAAGTGATAAATGGGATTTCTTCAACATTTAAAAAGTCTGTTCTCTCAAAGAGATCATTATGAGGTCATCCACTCGCATAAAAACTACTCATGATGCATACAAGCAAAGATTTGCATTGAGAACATATAAACAACTGTTGTAGCTCAGTAACAAGAAGGTAAACAACCTGCTTCAAGAAACAACAAAAACGGGGCGCCTGGTTGGCTCAGTGGGTTAAAGCCTCTGCCTTCGGCTCAGGTCATGGTCTCAGGGTCCTGGGATCGAGCCCCACATTGGGCTCTCTGCTCTGCAGGGAGCCTGCTTCTTCCCTCTCTCTCTGCCTACTTATGTGACCTCTCTCTCTGTCAAATAAATAAATACAATCTTAAAAAAAAAAAAAAAGGCAAGCAAATCATCAAAGACTACAAAACACACATGAGAAGACAGTAAATTTGATTAGTCTTTAGGGAAATTCTTCTCTCCTTGTACCGGATTCCTCCTTCTTTCTTTATGATGTATTTTTCTCTTCTCATCTTTTTCTCCTACCTATTCTACTCAAGTTCATAGTATATACCTGAAACATAATTGTGGTCCAGCTGAGTGTTTTGCTCCCGGAGCATCCATGTGGAGGGGGGCTGCCTGATTCGTGTCACCCTTGTCCAGACAGCCCCCAGGTGTGCTGGGGCCTTGAAGGTACCCTTCCTAAAGTCTCGTATGCACCTGCTGCCATGCGCAGCCCCCAGCCCCATGGCTTCACCTGGCTACCTACCAACCCCTCCTCACCCTTCAGACACAGCTCACACGTCATCTTCTCTTGTGAGCCTTCCTCCATCCTAATTCAGGCCCGGCTAAGTGACCCTTCTCTGAGCTTCTCTGTGCCTGCTTTCTCACATACCTGATAGCTCCCAAAAGTCAATCTGTGATTGTGGGGGGAAAACGATCTAGGACCCAATTCTTAATTCTGAGAGTGAGTGGTGATACATCCAATGTGTTCCTCCCAGCCTGGTGGTGACCAGAGCGGAAGTAGAGGTTATGCTTCTTCATGGGGAAGAATCACTTCTTTCTCAGATAATGAGCTGAGAAATGACAACCTCCTACACAGAATCATGGTTGCCTTTGAGTGGAGGCCGTGCTCCGTTTGAGAACCACAGCCCCCAGCTGGCATTCCTGGGCCACAGGGACTGAGTCTGGTTAGCTCTGACTCCCAATGCCTTCCATGAAGCATGGATCAGCAAATCCCTGCTAGAATGTTGCCACTGCACCTGGTTCTGGGCATGGTCCACCCAAGGTCAGCCCAGGCACTCAGCACCAAGCGGGGGAGACCTACCTGGAGCTGGTGTCTCATACGTGGGCAAGCTGCATTCAATCAAAGTCGCCTGCCTTTCTGTCTTCACACAGGTCCCACCCTTGTCACTTCCTCTCTCTCTAACTGATGCTTGCTGCATTCAGGATGCTGCATTTGCTTATGGTTTTATAGCTCACTGGCCATGCTTCATTCACTTATTTCCTGCCGACCCGCATTGCTTCTAAAGCCAGTTTCTACCACCCAGCCTCGTTCCTGGCCCCCGGGAGCTGGGAGAGGCACCAAGGGTCTGGCTGAGCGTGACTGGAGGGCCTGCGGTGTCGGCTGCGGCAGCGCAGACAGTGATCCACATTCACAGAGTGCAGGTGGCAAACGCTCTTGCCATGAAGTCATGTTGCTCGCATTTTATATTTTACGGAGTGGAACACAGAACATAATAATAGTTTTTGTTCATTCTAAGTAAACATCTGACAATGTCCAATTCAATCGCTTCTGCCTCCAAAACACAATGCTTCCTTAAATAAAAAATGGTTGAATATATGCACATTCATAGGTAGCAGAGACAGAGCTCATCCACAGTCTGGGCTGTGTAAGAACAAACTAGCTTCCTTTACTCTTCCCTCTCAGCGCCTTATTTCACCAAGAGGTCATTCCTGCCCCCGTTCTCATTTCTCCAGACTTAGAAAGCTCTGGTCCTCACATTTGTCTTCTGGCCACTTCTACACCATGGTGTACCTTTCCCTTCTCTCTCCAGCCTGGGTCCTCTGGGTCACCCACACAGCTGCATCCCAGGTCTGGTCCAGGGCTTGAGAGAAACATCCTACGTCCTTCATGATTGAGGTCCTAGGATACCTCTCAGGTAGGAAGGCAGGTGTAGGAATCTTTTTGCCTGTCCCTCCATGCTGGGGCCATGGATAACCTTCTGAGGCTTCCTTAGCCCACTGCCCAGACAGGACAGCAGAGTTTCCTGTGCCTTGTGCACGACTGCAGGTGGGTGGGGGGATGGACTCTGGGCAAAGTGTACTATGCTGTCAGATTCTTCCAGACCTGGCTGGGATTTCCGTCACCCTCCCTGTCCCCAGGCATTGGTCTGGGCAGCAAGGCTAGGATCTCCAACAGAACCTAGAGCTTCTAATTTGTGTTCATTTCCCCTCTGACTCTCCACAATCCCACCCTAAGAGTAACTTTCTGGTCTGATAGGAGGCAGACTTGCTCTAGGCTAACTCATAAGGCGCTGCCCCCAGTATACTGGCTTATGAACAGGTCCCAGCTTTCAAATATCAGAAGCCAAAAATTTGACCCATCCCTTGAAGCAATGAAAGCAGAGCACTCCTCTGTTTGAACCAGGAAAGGTCAGGGGCAACAGAAATGCCAAGGGGCAAAGCAGAGGTTAGCATTCCCAATGCTATTCTGTATATATCATATATAGTTTATGTACATAAGTAGTTTATGCAAATTGTGTGTTTACATATATATATAAATTTTATGTAAACCCCACTGTAAACATGAAGCAAGGAGGTGTTTTTTACAGCCTAATTAGACCCCAAAACAAGCTTGCCTGTAAGTACAGAAACGAAGGCTGTTGGAAGAAATGTCTGCCCTCTGGGAGAGAAAATTCCAGATCAGCAATCAGCAAGCTCTGAGCCGGCTGGCCCCGGACCCTGGGGAAACACACACAGGAGAACAAAGCAGGTCCCTGCCTGCAAGGAGTCATCAGTCTGAAAGGATACAGAGAATACTCTCCGAACTACCCACAGTAGATGATAACCTGTAACGTAATAAAGTGTTGCCTGTTGCCCAAAATTCTACAAGTGGAAGGGGGGAGAAAACACGAACGAGGTAGATGTTTTGAATTGATTGACTTTTACAGATACACAAATGTAGACACCTTGGGAGGAAAGCCACTGCCTCGGGTGGGACCTACGCCTGAGGCCTTCACCGTGGTGGTTGCAGCCTCCTGGAGAGGGGGAGGTCCCTGCAGTGAACACTTTGACATACTCATTCTAAAATTCTGATCTTGGTGCAGGTCATCTACTTGGTGCAAGTCATCAGGAAAGTAAGACATTCCCCAGCTGTGACCAGGCTCTTGGCTCGGCAGCTCTGAGAATGCTGTGAGGTAGCCCGGGGGTAGGCCCACCCTGCCCCAGGGTCCAGGCGGGGACCATTTGGCAGCCAGGAGGAAGTCCTGTTCCAGAGATTCTTGGAGGGGGCTTGGCTTGGGCTCTGAAACCATTATAGCCACATTGTGTCTACACAGCCCTGCCCCTCCAGACCACCTCCCTCTGAATCCTCTTCCCTGTGCCCATAGCCTGTCCTCCTCCAGGCCTCCTACCTCTCATCTGCCTGGCCCTCCTGACTGGACCCTGGCCTTTCCCCTCCCATCTGCTCTTTCCATTCTCTGGGGAGATTTTTCTAAAATGTTGTTCTAACAATGCCACTCTCCTGCCCTCCACTGCCTCCTGA
Organism: Procyon lotor; assembly: GCA_028646535.1. NCBI lineage: Eukaryota > Metazoa > Chordata > Mammalia > Carnivora > Procyonidae > Procyon > Procyon lotor. The sequence continues at coordinate 94,000,916 of CM053605.1, read as the reverse complement.
GATTCTAGTATAAATTCCAAACACTATATATTAATGCGCAGGTTCTTGGTGGCCCAGCTCCCACCTGCCTCTGCACCTTCTTCTCCCTGCACTCTTAGGTGCACAGCCAGCCCCAACCCTTACCTGCCAGCCTCCCCTACAGGCCTTGTCACAAGCTGTTTCCTGTGTCTGACCCGCATCCTCCCCCTTGCCTCACTGTTTCCAGCTCAACACTAGACCCAGTTCAAGAATCCCACGATCCAGGAAGCCTCCTCGGGTTGACCAGATGGCAGCCCTTGCTCTGCGATCCCATAGCATTTATTTTGCCTTATTGTTTGTCTCTCCAAGGAAAGGTCAGTGCCCACAGCATCTGATGCAGAATGCATTCAAATGCATCAGAGAAGCTGAGAAGGAGAAAGAGAGGGAGAGCAAGGGCTGTTTTATTATTCTTACCTCTTTCAACTAGATGGAGCCCTCCTCTGGGACAAGCTCAGACAACCATCAGGGTCCCCTCAGGGCAAGCAGGCAGCATCTGCACAGAGGAGGACTCAAACCCAGCCTCTCCATCTCTGTGATTCTCAAACTGGGGTTGTGGGCTCTGGAGGGGAGCAAAGTATACTGAGGTGCGCAAGGCAATCCATGTCCTTTATTACAATTTCTTTCTGGAGAAGTCTTGATTTTGCCCATTTTTTCTTTACTTTTAACTATGAAATAATGGCAAATTCACAGGAAGTTGCAAGATAGTAGAGAGAGAGCCTGTGTACCTTTCACCCAGTTTCCCCCAGAGCTAACATCTCACGTAACTATAATACAATATAAAACCAGATCCTGGGGCGCCAAGGTGGCTCAGTCATTAAGTGATCTCAGGGTCCTGGGAATGATCCCTCACAGGGCTTCCTGCTCAGAGGGAAGCCTGCTTCTCCCTCTCTTACTCCCCCTGCTTATGTTCCCTCTCTCACTCTGTCTCTTTATCAAATAAATAAATAAAATCTTAAAAAAAAAAAAAAACAGACCCTGACATTGGTATGACATATGTGTGTAGATCTTTGTCGTTTTGTCACATGTGTAGATTAATATAAATCACCACCATAGCCACACGTGTAGGTCTATTTCTGGGTTCTCTATGTTGTTTCATTGATCTATACATCAATCTCGTCACCAATACCACATAGTCTTAATAACAGTAGCTATATAGTAAGCCTTGAAAACAGATAAAGTGGTTCCTTCCCCTTTATTCTTCTTTTTCAAAATCGTTTAGCTATTACTATGTAATATATATAAAGAAATTTATACTATATTATATAATATACTATAATATATAGTATAATATTAGCTATTATCATATAATAACATATATAGAGAAATTTGTACTACATATATATGTATATTATATATATATACTATATATACTATATATACTATATATATAGTCCAGTATACTCTAATATAGTAAAGAATTTGACTGGCATCTGTCTCTTGTTCCTAGAAGAGAGAGTAAATTCTTAGAATTTCCCAAGTAATAGGAGTGTCTGTTATTCACGAACCCTTTGAGTTTATGCTCATCTGAGTTTATGCTAAGAGATAAAATGACTCTGAATAAAGGCTGGTCACCAAAAAGACTAATCATGTGATTGGAGGCCTGGGGCTTTGGGCCAAATGATATCAGCCCAAACTCTGCTCTTAGGGGAAGCAGGGAGAACCAGAGATTGAGTTCATTCACGTGGCCAGTGATTCAATATATAATGACACCCCAATAAAAACTGTGGATACTGAAGCCCAATGGAGCTTCCTGAATGGTGAGCACATCGATGTGCCACGAGAGTGATGTGCCCTGATTCCACAGGAACACAGCAGAGAGGCTCTGCATTCCCTCCCAGACCATGTCCTACATGTTTTTTTCATTTGACTGTCCCTAATTTGCATAATAAAATTATAATCTTAAGTATCGTATTTTCCTGAGTTCTATGAGTCATTCTAGTGAATCAGTGAAACTGAGGAGGCTATGGGAACCCCCCAGTTTGTATCCAGTTGATCAGAAATGCAAGTATCGGACCCCACTTGTGGCCAGCATCTGCAGTGGGAGCAGTCTTGTTGGGGACCACGACCTCTAATTTGTGGAGTCCAATTCTGCATAACTAGTCTCAGAACTGTATTATACTACATCCACTGCTGTAGAATATTTAGAATCGAAATGGAATGGCAATTCTAGTTCCTTTGTCTTTTCACATAAGTTTTAGGATAATCTTGTTTATATCTACAAAATTTCTTGCTGCAATTTTGATAGGAATTGCATTGTATGTCAACTTGGGGAGAGCTGACATCTTTTCAATGTTGAGTCTCCCAACCCATGATCACTGCAATGTCTTTCCATTTATTTAGATCTTCTTTGACTTCTTTCATCAGGATTGTCTATGTAGAAAATCATGTCAGTTGCAAATAAGGATAGTTTTATTTCTGCCTTTCTCATCTGTATGCCTTTAACTTTCTTTTCTTGATTTATTGCCCTGGCTAGATCTTCTAGTACTATGTTGAACAGCAGTAGTGAGAGTGGGGAAAAGTATTCAGTCTTTTACTATTAGGTATGATGTTGGTTGTAGGCTTTTTTAAGATGTTCTTTATCAAATTGAGAAAGTTCCCTCTATTCTAGTTTTTATCATAACAGATATTGAATTTTGTCAAATGATTTTTCTGCATCAATGGATATTATATAATTTTTCTTCTTTAGACTGTTAATGTGGTAGATTACATTGACTGATTTTTTTTAATATTGAGTCAGACCTGCATCCCTGGAATAAATCCTACTTCGTCATGGTGTATATTTCCTTTTAGATATTGCTAAATTCTATTTGCTAATATTTTGTTAAGAATTTTTGCATCTACATTCACGTCATATATGATGACCTAAACATCTAACATTAGTATATTCAGAATGAATCATTCAGAGATATATTTATTTGCAAGTTAAGACAGTAAACACTGGCTTAAACACATGAGAGTGTATTTTTTATCTAGAAAGAAGTCTGGAGAAAAGCAGTCTAGGGCAGATGCAATGATTCAAGGATGTTGTCAAGGACATAGGTTTCCTTCCATCTTTTTTTTTTTCTTCCATCTTCCAACTAAGGTACTCTAGTTAGTTTATGGGATATTTATGCTCATAGCAGCAATATGACTACTGCACCTCCATTTTTAGTCAGGGAGAAATGGAGGAGCAAAGAGTAAAAGACTGAAGCCACATGCCTTCCAACTGTGTAGAGATTATCCAGGAGCCTGGATATGACCCATGAATGACTTGCTTCATCCAATTGGCCAGAACTGGGTCACATGCCATGCTTCGCAACAAGAGAATTGGGAACATGAGCATTAAAGCTGGCACTGTGGGGAGCCTATGTGGCCCACTCAGCTAAGTATCTGCCTTCAGCTCTGGTCATGATTCTAGGGTCCTGGGATTGAGCCCCACGTTGGGCTCTCTGCTCAGCGGGAGTCTGTTTCTCCTTCTTCTGCTCCCCCTACTTGTACACTCTTTCTCTCTCTGTCAAATAAATAAATAAGATCTTTAAAAAAAAAAAAAAAGAGCTGGCACTGTGCTAGGGGCACCTGAGTAGCTCAGTCAGTTAAGCATCCGACTCTTGATTTCAGCTCGGGACATGATCTCAGGGTCCTGGGATCCAGTCTCACATCGGACTCCCTGCTTAACGGGGATCCTGCTTCTCCCTCTGCCTCTGCCTGCTTCTCTCCCAGCTTGTGCTCTCTCTCTCTCTCTCTCTCTGACAGATAAATAAATAAAATATTTTTTTAAAAAAAGCTTTTGCACATAAAAGGAAACCATTAACAGAATGAAAAAGCAGCCTACTGAAAGAGAAAAATATTTGCAAATGATATAACCAATAAGAGGTTAATATCCAAAATATATAAAGAAATCCTACAACTCAACACCAAAAAAAACAAAACAAACAAACAACAACAACAACAACAAAACCCACGAGTAATCCTATTTAAAATAGGAGAGGACTTGAATGGACATTTTTCCAAGGAAGACATCCAGATGGCCAATAGACACATGAAAAGATATGCACCATCATTTACCATCAGAGAAACACAAATCATAATCACACTGAGATATAACCTCACACCTGTCAGAATGGCTAGTATCAAAAAGAAAAGAAATAACAAGTAATGGTGAGTATGTGGAGAAAAAAAAATAGCGTTGTGTCGGTGGGAATGTAAATTGGTACAGACATTGTGGAAAACAGTATGAAGTTGCCTCAAAAAACTAAAAATGGTTAATTCCACTCCTAGGTACTTACCCAAAGGAAATAAAAACACTAATTTGAAAAGATGGACTCCTATGTTTATTGCAGCAGTATTTATAAAAGCCAAGATATGGAAGGAACCCAAGTGTCCATGATAGATGAATGGATAAAGCTGTGGTATACATACACAATGGATTATTACTCAGGCATAACTAATAATGGAATCTTATCATTCAAGACAACAAGAATGGACCCTGAAGGTATTATGCTAAGTGAAGCAAGTCAGACAAAGAAAGACAGACATCATATGATTTCAGTTATAGTTGGAGTCTAAAAAATAAATCAAAGACACACACACATACACAGTGTCATAAATACAGAGAACAAATTGGTGGTTGCCAGAAGGAGGGAATAGAGGAATGGGCAAAATAAGTAAGAGGATTAAGAAGTACAAACTTCCAGTTGTAAAATAAATAAGTCACAGGGATACAAAATACAGCACAGAGAATATAGTCAATAGTATTACAATAACTTGTATGGTGCCAGATAGTGACTACCCTTATTTCAGTAAGGACTGCATAACGTATACAGTTGCCATATCATTATGTTGTACACCTGAAACTAATGTAAGGTATCTTAACTATACTTTGATTTTAAAAAATGTGTTTGATTAGCATTAACCTTACATTTATCAATAAATACCAGAATTTCTTTTGAAAAAAATAGCACAACAATCATACTAACCATCACCTTAATGCAATGGCTGTGAACACTTGGACACATTATATATATAGTAAAATATTACATATACATATAACATATATATAGTTTATTTACACATATTTATAGTATACATTTTTCTATATTATATTAATGTATACATAATTTATATATTATATATAATTTAAATAAATATGCAATATATATGACCTATTTGTGGTTTTTTTAAAAGATTTTATTTATTTACTTGACAGAGAGATCACAAGTAGGCAGACAGGCAGGCAGAGGGAGAGGGGGAAGCAGGCTCCCTGCCGAGCAGAGAGCCTGATGCGGGGCTCGATCCCAGGATCCTGAGATCATAACCTGAGCCGAAGGCAGAGGCTTTAACCTACTGAGCCACCCAGGCATCCCATATGACCTCTTTGAAGTGTAGCTGCAGTTATCATGACATTTTACTTGTAGAGGCTTCAGTGTGCATCTCATAAATTATATGACCACTATCGTACCTAAGAAATTTAACAATAATATGTCTATAGCATCTTATATCCAATCCATATTAAATTTAATTCTACCAGTTTTACTAATTTAATTTTACCCTTACTGGATTTTTTTTTCTTTTCTTCCTTTTTTTTCTTTTGAAACATGAGTCAGTTAAGTTTCACATATTGCATTTATTCCTGGGACATTTTAGTCCATCTCAAACAGTTCTCCCTTTAGGGGCTGGGTATATGATATTACCTGTTTGACGAAACCAGTTCAGCTATCCCATAGACTGTCCCATATTCTGAAGTGTGTTTCCTGGAGGTTCGTTTGACTTGTCCCTCTGGACTTTACTATCAACTGGAAGTTCAATCCAACCACTCGTCAGCAGGCTCACCTGACCCCTGTGCACCTCACACCATATCACAGCAGGAAGTGCCTGATGTTGGCTCATGCCATTACTAGTGATACTTTATTTGTTCACTTGGCTAAACTCTTTCCATGTGGAGCTGTGCTTTTGCTGTGTGATCAGCAGGTGAACTGAGAAATGTCATTGTGGCACCATATAAGAATCCTAATCCTAACACACTTTCAACTAAATGGTTTTAACATCTATTGATGAGCTAAGTCAGTTATTTCACTGGGGATTGTAAAATAATTGTTCATTCTAACATTCCTTCTACACTTTCTGCTAAAAAGATAGATTGAAAGCTTAATTCTTTCTCTTTATTTCCAGGTGAGGAATTGGTATAATAGCCATCTAGGGTAGTAAGTGAGATGCAGTTTTCCTTTTCCTTTTCCCCTCTCTCTCTCTTTCTCTCTTTCTCTTTAAGGTTTTTTGTTTATTTATTTTAAAGAGAGAGAGAGAGAGCACAAGATGGGAAGGGTCAGAGGGAGAAGTAGACTCCTCTCTGAGCAGGGCGTGACATAGGGCCTGATCCCAGAACTCCAGGATCATGAACTGAAGGCAGACATTTAACCAAGTGAGCCACCCAAGCACCCCTCTCTTTCTTTTTAAACATTACTATGGACTCATAGGTTTTTACTCATTGACTGTTTTCAATCTCTTCTGTCCTTTTTTTTTTTTTTTATATTCGAATTGTCCCAAATTTGGCCAGCGGGAGGTCCATCTAGCTGTCCCCTTTCTCTTTTGCTATGTCCCTATTAGTCTTTTATTTTTTAAGATTTTATTTATTTGAGAGAGAGAAAGTGAGATAGAGAACACAAGCAGAGGGGGATGGGCAGAGAGAGAGGGAGAAGCAGACTCCCTGCTCAATGCAACATGGGGTCTCAATCCCAGGACCCTGGGATCATGACATGAATGAAAATAGATGCTTAACTGCCTGAGCCACCCAGGCGTCCCTCTCCTTACTAATCCTTAATGGGATATCAGTCAGGGTCCTCCAGAGAAACAGAACCAATAATTTATAATATCATCATAATTATTATAATTATTTGTATATTTATATGTTATTTAAATATGTAAATATATTTAATGTGTTAATATATATTATTATGTATTAACTTAAAATGTAATTATGTATTTGTATATAAATGTATACATATATTTAAGTATTATATATATTTGTTATATAATTGTAATATAATTCACACAGTTGGACAAATGAATTTGAAATCTGTGGATAGGCCAGCAGGCTGGAAGCTCAGGCAGGATTTTTATGTTATAGTCAGGCAGAAAGTCTTCTACTCCAGGAAACCTCCATTTTTGCTCATAAGGCTTTCAACTGATGGGATGAGGCTCACTCACATTATGAAGGATGAACTCCCCTACTCAAAGTCAGTTGATTGTAGATGTTAACCACATCCACAGAATACCTTCACAATAGCAGCTAGATTAGTGTTTGACCAAACAACTGGGCACCATAACTTTGCCTAAGCTAACACATAAAATTCACCATTCTGGCATAAGTGTTGAAAGCTTACTTTGTGTTTTCTCTTTCCATTCCTAGAATCAGCCATTTTTCCAAAAGTTCTAATTTCTTTCAGTGGAAAATGGCAGTAAAAACCTAAATCTGGGTGCTCAGTTTGCCCATTGTGCATTGAGATATGATTGCTTATTGGACCTTTTTGTGGATGGAGCTAGAAAATTCACATTTAAGAAAATCATACGTTCTTATTGACAATTCATATTCAAATTTAATATTGCAAATATAACATATCCCCATCAACTTCTTTGATTTTTATATTTATATCCGTTTTCCCTTAAGCTGAAAAATCTTGGTTTTAGTTATAGTACATTTAATTTTTCACTTTCCCCTACACCATGCATCAAATAAGTACAAAATTACATTACTAATATTACCTGTAGGACTAAAACTCTTAAATAAAAAGTTTAAGATTTTTTTCAATTCTTTTGAAGCATAGGCATGTTGAACAAAGAATAAAACAAAACAAAACAAAAAACAAAAGTAAAGCATTTTATGTCTCCCAGTCATATTGTAAGTTATTCATTTTCAGTAAAATATGAACATCCTTCATGTTAAATTAATGTTATTTTGAATCTTACTGATTTTGTCATTTTGTTTATGTATGGTTCTTTCCTTCTTAAGATTTCTCTTTATTTATGAGAGAGAGAGAACAAGCATGAGCGGGAAAAGGGGCAGAGGGAGGGGGAATAGCAAGCTCTCCACTGAACAAGGGAGTCCAATGAGGGACTCAATCTCAGACCCTGAGATCATGACCTGAGCTGAAGGCAAATGCCTAACTGACTGAGCCACGCAGGCACCCTGTTTATATATGGTTTTTAAATTTGTTTTAGTTTTAGAATAGTATAAGAGCCATAAGCATAAAGAGTTTATGCTTTCTTTTATATTTATATACATGTAAGAAACATTGTAATCAAAACAATTTAGGTCATAGTTTCAATAAAGATCTTACAACAAAACCAGTTATAGGCTCTTCTTTCTTGAACAGCAAGAAAAGGTACAAAGTTAGTAAAAAAGAAAAGACAAAAAATTTTACAGATTCAGTTTTTATATTTCTCTACAGTGAATGACTTCTTTATTAGCCTAGAGCATTCTCATAAACTAAAAAATAATAATTAAAAAAACAAAGCTACTTTAAAAATGTAATTTAAGCCCACACTTGAGGTAAGGGAGAATTTCTTCCTTTAAGAGATAGCAAACACTGCTATAAGCCCAGACTTGGCTTTTAGAGAAGGTGGACAGCACAGACAATCTCAAGAGAGAGACTGCTGTTGGAGCTAATAATAAAGAGGTACCTCCCTGGAAGGAAGAGGCAGGAGAAAGGAGTCCAAGACACCCTGACTCATTCTTTTATGATGAGTGCCCATACTGCCTTCTCTTCCCCACCAGGCTGGATCAGCATGGCTAGAGCCCTCTCTGAGGCTGGAGACTGCCTGCCCAGTTGATACTGTCACAGGTAGTAACCCACAGCTTTCTTACTCCTGCCTCAGTTGACCCAGCGTGGGGGATGCTTCGAACCAGCATTTCTGTCCCTGTTGTCTACACATGCATCTATACCTATGTGCACATAATCATACATAGTGTTGCTTTTTAACTCTTTCCCTTCCACCCCAGTTTTCCTTCCTATCTGGACTCATACGGTTATTTCATGAAGCTAGACCATAATAGCTTCAGGAGTCCTCAGACACCATTGTGTCCAGTTAAGCTCATTAAGGAGCCTGGAAGTCAAAGTCCAGAGAGAGGGATGGACTAACCAATGGCCACACTTTCTAATGAGACAAATCTCTGGACCCATCCCAAATCCCACACTTGACTCTCTCTCTTGTGTACCCTAGGCATTAACCTGATAAGCTCACAAAATGCCTCTATGCCACAAGTCAATCAGAAAGAGGAGGGCAGGAGTACCATAAACTGGGGCAGACTGCTGTTGACTAAACCAGTAGGACTTTTCCCCTGCCTCTTGCCACCTCCCTAAAAGTGCTTGGGAAAATTACTTTCCAGCCTCCCCTGAAACTAAGTGGGCATTTGACATAGCTCTGGGAAATGAGACTTAAGTGAAAATTTTCTGGGATTGGGAAAGGTTTCTGCTTTTCTTAATTAAAAGGAAATTGCAGCTCTTCCTCCTTCATACTACCTTGAACACAAATGTAATGTCTGGAGCCCCAGCAGCTTTTTTGTTATCACAAGACAATAAGCAAGAGATTTGCACATAAGCTTTTACTGATGCCATGAGTTACAGAACCAATGCTAGGAGCTACATGATTTGGAAAATCTTTTTATATGACTAGGCCTCTACAAAGAGTATTTTCCATTTCTTGTAGCAAAAGCATTCTTTTTTTTTTTTAAAGATTTTATTTATTTATTAATTTATTTGACAGAGAGAGAGATATCACAAGCAGGCAGAGAAGCAAGCAGGGGGCGGGGGAAGCAGGCTCCCTGCCGAGCAGAAAGCCCGATGAGGGGCTCAATCCCAGGACCCTGAAATCATGACCCAAGCCAAAGGCAGAGGCTTTAACCCAATGAGCCACCCAGGTGCCCCGCAAATAGCATTCGTGTGTGTGTGTGTGTGTGTGTGTGTGTGTGTGTGTGTTTACTTGAATATTTTCTGCAGAAGCACAAGTTATAGTGATACTTGTATGAATCACAATGGGTACATACATTTAAATATCATTTTAATTAGAATACTTTTTATGTTTTATTTTTATCTATTTACTTTTTAATTTTGAGGTGTATTGACATGCAATATTATATTAGTTTCAGGTGTACAACATAATGATTCAACATTTTATATATATTGCTAGGTGATTACCTAGCTGCCACCTGTCACCATACGAAGTTGTTGCATATTATCAACTATAATCCCTACCCCGTGCTTTGTATTCCCAAATCTAATTTATGTTATAACTGGAAGTTCGTAGCTTTTAATTTGCTTCTCCCATTTTTCCCCTCCTCTAACCCCAGAAAGTATTCTTAACTGATACATACATATATAACTTGGAAACAAGTTAATTCAACAGACAGGTATTGAGCACTTAGATGAGCCTGAAGCTAAGGATTCAGACATAAATAAGACATTCTCCCTGGTCTCAAGGAATTCCCAGCACCTGGACTATATTTGCATTCTTCACATAATTCTGTAAGATAAATATCATTGTCTCATTTGGCAGATGGGATAAATGGAAGCTCAGAGACGCGAAGGAATTTGCTCAAGATCACCCAGTACTTAGAACTGACACATGACCCATATAGGGCAATCAATCCATGAGCAGGCCAGCAACCAAAGACAGGAACCAAATCAACCAGAAACTTTCTTAGAACTCCTCCCCCCCAGGTGTTTTTTAATTTGAACTGGGAACTTGGACAAGTTCCTTCATTGAGGGGTGGAATGGGTGGGGTGCTGAGAGGAGGAGGGAGAAGTGGGGAGGTGGGGAGTGGGGAAGAAAGGAAAGGGGAGGAGGAGAGAAGGGGGAGAGGGGAGCACACTAACAGGAGCAGGAGCAGTGCCAAGGACCCAGGCATGCCCAGGTGTCATCCCTGACCACTGGCCCCAGTTAAAGGGAATTGGAGCTGGACCTATAGCAGTCACAGGAAAGGCAGAAGCTATAGTGACATCATAGGAAGCAAGCAGAGCTCTGGGGTGCCCAGGCCAAGAGCAGAGCTCCTGGGGACCCACAGGGAACCCCCCCTCAGTCTATAAGGATATGAGCAAATCACTACTCCCTGGAACCAAAACCACTCGTCTGGGATTCAAACAACAGAAACTAACTGAAGTCAACTCAAGCAACCAGGGAGATGTTTGACACGGACACCGATGGAAACCAAAGATCTTCCTGTCCCTGTGCTATCAAGTGGATGACCACCCCTGCCTCCTTGTTGCAGCCCCTCTTCCCCACAACACTCACTGAGCAAATACTTGGAAGAGGAAAGGCTTCTGAGCATCAGGGTTCCCAGTACCCTAGGCTCTGAGCCCCCATAAAGACAAGCTCTTTTATTCCCTGTACTTACCCCATCCATGATCAATGCTGACTTTTCTGGAAACCAGGATTTTAAATAAGCTTAAAAAGCAAACAAGAAATAAAACCAAAACCCTTGTTCTGCTTTTTAAAAATTCCTTTTTCCTCTTTTCGTTTTCAACAGAAGGACCAAAAAAAGACTAGGGGCGGATGCCAAGGGAAGGTGGAAGGAGAGAAGGGGAAGTCTAGATATTGACTGTGAGGCCCAGTAAATAAGAATGTCTTATTTGTAAGAATAAATAAGAATGTCTTATTTATGTCTGAATCCTTAGCTTCAGGCTCAATACCTGTGCTCAATACCTGTCTCAATACCTGTGCTCAATACCTGTCTGTCAAATTAACTTGTTTCTAAGTAGTATATGTACGTATCAGTTAAGAATATTTTCTGGGGTTAGAGGAGGTGCAAAATGGGAGAAGCAAATTAAAAGCTACAAACTTCCAGTTATAACATAAATTAGATTTGGGAATACAAAGCACGAAGTAGGGACTATAGTTGATAATATGTAACAACTCATATCATCCTCCTCATCCTTGTCCACGTCCTTGGAGATTGCTGGGCACCAGCCCCATTGAAGTCAGCACCACCAAGCCTGTGAGGGTCCTCACTGCCCATGCCTGCCACCGTGCAGGCCCAGAGCAGATACTCACTATTAAAAAAAAAAAAAAAAAACTAACAACAGCCACCCATTTAAGCATGTGTTCTAAGGCACTGTGCAGAGATTTTCACGTATTATTCACTTCAGCTCTCATATCAACACTGTAGTTCTTATCCCATTTTACAGATGAGGAAACTGAGGTGCAAAGTGCTTGAATGACTTGCCCGAATCTCTCAGCTAGCCAGTGCTAGAGCAGGCTTTAGATCTAACTCCAAAGCCTGTGTTTTGGATCCCATGCCATAGGGGGTCCCAGGGCTGATTCCAGCCTGTACATACTTTGTTTGACTTTTACAACTGGAGCCTGCCAGATGTTTTTAATTTGATTAGTTATTAATATTTAACATTGGGAGAGTTTACATAAAAGCTCACATTTCTGGATTCTCTAGAAAAATCAGGGTATCAGGATCCATTGGGTTCACATTTCCTCTTTGCAATAACTGACTGAGTTGATCACTTTATATCAGACTCTTCTCCCTACTTTTCCCCCCAGTCCTCACTGCTCCCTATTGCACCTCTAGCACCAAAGGCAAGTATCAAAGGCTAGGGATCATCCTCCTCCTGGTCTGCTCCACTCAATCATGGTACCCACATGTTACTGTACACAAGAGAGTTTGGAAGCCTGCACTAATTTATACTGTTTTTTGGATGGATGGATGGATGGATGGATGGATGGATGGATGGATGGATGGATGAATGGATAGATGGATGGATGGGAAGGGATCAGAGGATCTCAGCTGCCTGTCCAGGAAGTATCTGTGGACAATGGCCCAGCATCCTGTCAGCCAATTTACCAACTCCAAGGTATCTATCCTAACAAGTCAGCCTGGATACTTATCCCCTTGCCGCTGAAGCCCAAGCACTGAGTCCCTAGTACCAATGAGATGATTCAGCCCTACTCTCAAAGCGTCACTCTGCCAAAGCCTGAGGTAGGCAGGCTCTGGAGAAGCCCTCACCTATAAGAAGGGCAAGCATTGCTTTTTCGCAACGGGTTTGCTGCCAGAACACAGGTGTCGTGAAAACCACCGCTCAACTTAAACCAAAATGGGAAAGGAAAAGACTCATATCAACATCGTCGTCATTGGACACGTAGATTCGGGCAAGTCTACCACTACTGGTCATCTGATCTACAAA
>CM053605.1:93954401-93987241 GCA_028646535.1 Procyon lotor | reverse complement strand
AAGGATTGCCACCCCAGCTTTCTTTTGATGTCCATTAGCATGGTAAATTGTTTTCCACCCCCTCACTTTAAATCTGGAGGTGTCTTTGAATCTAAGATGAGTTTCTTGTAGACAGCATATCGATGGGTCTTGTTTTTTTATCCATTCTGATACTCTGTGTCTTTTGATAGGGGCATTTAGCCCATTTACATTCAGGGTCACTATTGACAGATACGAATTTGGTGCCATTTTATTGCCTGTAAGGTGACTGTTAACTGTACACTGTCTCTGTTTCTTCCTGGTCTGTTTGGCTCTCTCTTTGCTTAGAGGACTCCTTTCAATATTTCCTGTAGGGCTGGTTTGGTGTTTACAAATTCTTTCAGTTTTTGTTTGTCCTGGAAGCTTTTTATCTCTCCCTCTATTTTTAGTGACAGCCTAGCTGGATATAGTGTTCTTGGCTGCATATTTTTCTCATTTAGCGCTCTGAATATATCATGCCAGTCCTTTCTGGCCTGCCAGGTCTCTGTGGATAGGTCTGCTGTTAATCTAATATTTTTGCCTTTGTATGTTACAGATTTCTTGTCCTGAGCTGCTTTCAGGATTTTCTCTTTGTCACTAAGCCTTGTAAGTTTTACTATTATGCCATGGTGTAGACCTATTTTTATTGATTTTAAGGGGGGTTCTCCGCACCTCCTGGATTCTGTTGCTTATTCCCTTTGCCAGATTAGGGAAATTCTCTACAATAATTTTCTCCAATATACCTTCTGCCCCTGTCTCTCTTTCTTCTTCTTCTGGGATCCCACTTATTCTAATATTGTTGTGTTTTATGGTATCACTTATCTCTCGAATCCTCCTCTCATGGTCCAGTAGTTGTTTGTCTCTCTTGTAATCAGCTTCTTTATTCTCCGTCATTTGGTCTTCTATATCGCTGATTTTTTCTTCAGTCTCATTTATTCTAGCAGTGAGAGACTCCATTTTTAATTGTACCTCGTTAATAGCTTTTTTAACTTCAATTTGGTTAGATTTTATTTCTTTTATTTCTCCAGAAAGGGCTTTTATTTCTCCCAAAAGAGATTCTCTAATATCTTCTATGCTTTTTTCGAGCCCTGCTAGCATCTTGATAAGTGTCATTTTGAACTCTATTTCCGGCATATTACTAATGTCCGCATTGACTCGGTCTCTGTCCATCGGTACTGTCTTTCTTTTTTTTGTGTTGAGTTTTTCCGCTTCATCATTTTGTCGAGGTAAGAGTAGATGGGTGAGAGAAAGATTCTCTGGAGTTTCGCAGTTTTCACTGATTGATTAACTAGGTCTTGGCTGGATATTCTCGCTGATCTTCTGGGGGAGGGACCCGTAGCCTTGGTTCTCAAATGTCTTAGCCCGAGGCGGAATTGCACCGCCCTTGCCAGGGGATGGGCCAAGCACTTTGCTCAGGTTCGCTCTAGGAGTCTTTGTTCCCTGAGCACTTTTTGTACCGCCCTGGAGGCCGGGAATGAAAATGGTGGCCTCCCATTCCCTGGCCCCGAGGAGCGGGGTGCTGGGCACCGTGATCCTCCACAGGCCCTCAGAGGAAAGCCGTTATCACTCCTGTCTCCCTTGTCTGTGGTCAGTGCTCTGGGCTCAGGTAGCCCGTGGTAGAGCGCTTCTATCTGTGGTGTGCAGCCCCGTCTGGAGTCCCCAAACCAGTAGATTCCTGCTGCGTGCTCCTGCACTGCTCCTCCCGGAGGAGGAAGGAGGGGGTGTCTCCAGAGCTGCCTCCCGTGGGGTCCCCGCTTGCAGTATGGCAGCCCTATATAGACTATATGCCTCAGTTCCTATAGTACAAGGTAGGCCTATGCGGTGATGCGCGGCTCCTTCTCTGCCGCTGGCTTCTCTGCCCCCATTCCTGGGAGCTCTGGTGCACTTGGGCTCTCCTGGTCCCTCGGTGACCCCACGGGTCCTGAAACCACACTGTTCACGCGAGTGCTGAACCCCCGGTTAGCCTGTGGAGCGATGTCCCTCAGTGGAGTGGAGTAGAAGTTCTGGGTTTTGTGGTCCGTGGCTCTGCGGCTGCTGGGAGCCGACCCCTCCCCACCGGGGTTTCTCCTCCGTTGCTCTAAATTCACTTTTTCCACATGTCCTACCTCCTGAAAGTGGTCGATTTTCTGCTCCTAGAATTGCTGTTCTTATTCTCTTCTCTCTGCTGTTGTGTTTGCCGGCTTTTAGAGTGATTTTCTGCCTCTTTAGCTGGACTTCTGGTTCCCAGGGCTCTCTGTGGCTCCTACACCTCCGCCATCTTTCCTCCTCGAATTTTATTTTATTATTATTATTATTATTATTTTTTAAATATTTTATTTATTTGACAGCGAGAAACACAGTGAGAGAGGGAACACAAGCAGAGGGAATGGTAGAGGGAGAAGCAGGCTTCCCGCGGAGCAGGGAGCCCAATGCGGGGCTCGATCCCAGGACCCTGGGATCATGACCTGGGCCAAAGGCAGATGCTTAACGACTGAGCCACCCAGGTGCCCCTATTATTATTATTTTTGAGAGGGAATCAAGTAAGGAATGTTAATTAGGTTTTTTTCTCAGAATATTTCAATGGAAGTTCAGGTTTGACCTGCGTGGCATGTCTTCGCCCTTTGTGGTTCCCAGGAATTGCTGCAGATGAAGACAGAACTATCAGAAAGCTGTAAGAAGAAAGAAGAGCTTCTCTGTGATGCACAAAGAGGATTAGCAGGTATGGGGAGGGCTTAGCTCATGAAGGGGCAGGAGGCTCATGCCCCAACGGGAAGATCTTCCTGAAACAAGGAGTTTCCTCTCCTGTGGAATGCACACTCCGCGAAATATGAAAATAACAAGGCTCAACAGCCGTCCGTCAGGGTCTTTCCCATCACATGCTCCAACCTGCTCTCCAGGTGTGGTCACCAGTTGAATTCAGACATTTCCCTCTGTGCTTTCAAGACAGTTTGGTGTCTGAGAGCGTGGGGGTTGTGGGAAAGGGGGTTGTAGCTCTCAGGCTTAACCTCCGTTATCTTTCCTCTTGGAATGAAAATCTTCCTAGAGCAGAGGAGCAGGCCAAAAGAGAGACAGCGGAGGGGGAAAAAGCAGCTTCTTGAGGAAAGGTGTAAAGAGCTGGAGCAAACCTTAAAGCTTCTGCAAAGAGAGTTCAAGGAATGCAGGATCCGATTTTATTTTGCAGGCTAGTTTCTCCTTGAAGTCTTGGATTTCTGAAATCCCCAAAACTGTGGAGAATGGCCCTCCTTTGTGCTCTCATTGCATCTGGTTCTGGATGGCTGGCTAGTGCACTGATCCTCCATTAAGATACACTTGGGAGAGAAGCCAGGACTCCATCAGGCAGCAGATTTAAATGCAACCTGCCACCCATTAGCACCTGAAACCCCAAAAGGACTTTCAGGGGATGGGCTGTCTCCAACTTGTAGGCTATGCAAGTAGTTGCGGAGAGTGTGGCTCTACTGGTCTGGAGAGCCTCTGTGCCCCAGGAGCACTCCAACAATGAACAATTCTAAAAGGAATTTAAGACAGTTCCATTTACAATAGCATCAAAAAGAATAAAATCTCAGGAATTAACAGGGAGGTGAAAAACTTGTACAATATAAATTACAAAACATCACTGAAAGAAATTAGACATAAATAAATGGAAAGACATCCTAGGTTCATGGATTAGAAGATTAATTAATATTGCTAAGGTGTAGATACTTTCCAAAGCAATCTGTAGAATCAACACAATCTTTATCAATATCTCCATGACATTTTTAGCAGAAATTAAGAAAATACGTCTTAAAATTCAAATGGAATCTCAAGGTACCATGAATAGCCAAAACAAACTTGAAAAAGAGGAACGAAATTGGAGTACTCAACCTTTTTGATTTCAAAACCTATTACAAAGCTGCAATAATGAAAACTGTATGGTGCTGGCATAAAAGACAGACACATAGACCAATGGAATAGAATAGAGAGCCCAGAAATAAATGCATATGATCAAATGATTTTTGACAATGGTGTCAACAAATGATGGTGGGTAAACTTGATGTCCACATGCTGAAGAATGAGGCTTGTCCCTTACCTTACACCATATACAAAAATCAACTCAAAAATGGATCAGAGACCTAAGTGTAAGGGCTACAACTACAAAACTCTCAGGAGAAAACATAGGGTAAACTCTCCATGACATTGAATTTAGCAATGATTTCTTGGATATGACACCAGAGGACAGTTAACAAAACAAAACAAAAAATAAATGAATTGGATTTCAACAAAATAAAAACTTTTGTGTCAATGGAATAAAAAGGCAACCCACAGAATGGCAGAAAATACTTGTAAATCACATTGCTTTCTTTTTTAAATATAAACACATATGAAAATCCTTTAATATACCTAAATACCCTAAAATATGTTTTTTTTTTACACAATTCACAGTGCTCACCATAGCACAAACCCTCCCTAGCGTCCATCACCCAGCCACCCCATCCCTCCCACCTGCCTCTTCTCCAACAACCCTCAGTTTGTTTCCTGAGATTGAGTCTCTTATGGTTTGTCTCCCTTTCTGCTTTCATCCTGTTTCATTTTTTCTTTTCTTCACCCATGATCCTCTGCCTTGTTTCTTAAATACCACATATCAGGGAGATCATATGATTGTAAATCACATTTCTAATAAGAGATTACTGTCCAGAATATGTAGAGAACTCCTACAACTCAACAATGAAACGATAAGCAAACCAATTAAATAAAGGGCAAAGGACTTGAATAAACATTTCACCAAAGAAGATATACAAATGGCCAATAAGCACATGAAAAGATGCTCAACAACACCAATCATTACAGAAATGCAAGCACTATTTTAAATGAGATTCACATTTTTTTTTATGTATAGATGAGAAATTCCATGGACTTAAAGATTTTATTTTTTATTTTATTTTTTTATTTTCAAAGATTTTTATTTGAGAGAGAGCATGAGCAGAGTGAGAGGCAGAGGAAGAGGGAGAAACAGATTCCCTTCTGAGCAGGGAGCTGGACATGGGGCATATCCCAGGACCCTGGGATCATGACCTGAGCTGAAGGCAGATGCTTAACCAACTGAGTCACCCAGGTGTAACTTAAAGATTTTATTTTTTTAAAAAATTTCCAT
This sequence comes from Procyon lotor, assembly GCA_028646535.1. NCBI lineage: Eukaryota > Metazoa > Chordata > Mammalia > Carnivora > Procyonidae > Procyon > Procyon lotor. The sequence goes on along the minus strand of CM053605.1, from coordinate 93,982,137 downwards.
ATAAGCAAAAGAAGGTGAAAGTAGAAATGGTCATTTTCTGCTTTAATTAAAAAATACACAAATATTTATCATTTAGAAACAAGGATATTGAATATTTAAATATTGTTACCAAGGCAAATAAAATATTAAAAAAGAAAAGGGGGGCACCTGGGTGGCTCAGTCATTAAGCATCTGCCTTCGGCCCACGTCATGATCCCAGAGTCCTGGGATCGAGCCCCACATTGGGCTTCCTGCTCAGCAGGAAGCCTGCCTCACCTGCTACCATTCCCTCTGCCTGTGTTCCCTCTCTCGCTGTGTTTCTCTCTGTCAAATAAATAAAATCTTTAAAAAAAAAAAGGGATCATAATTACATATTTAGGAGTCAAAATTAGTTTCATAGGCTATAGTAATAATTTCTGAAGTCCAAGTATGTACTTTGTTAAAAAGAAGAAAAAAGAAGGATAGTTATTGATACTTTTCTGCACCTATTGGGAAAGAGGCAAAATTTGCTTCTTCTCTTGTTGAGATTTTTTTCATCAGCATTTTACAAGATCCTATCATTCTAAGGCTAAGTACTAGGACTCCTTTGGTTAGAACAGAGAAGGGAAAGACAGGACAGGGACCCAAAACTTGCACAATGGGAAAGAAATACAGACAGGAGAATTACATAAATGGCATTATACTGTATATCTATAATCACTTGGAGTTTTAGCTAAAACTGCAACGAATTCATAGACTGATTTAGAGAATTGCCATCTTTTTGAGAGTCTTGTCATAACCAAACGTGCTTTTTCTCTCCATTCATTTTAACCTTTCTCTTTTCATAGTTTTTGAAATTCTTACTTGTAAAGGTCTTGCACATGTTTTCTTATATTAATTCCCAGGTACCTATTTTGTTGCTAAGGGAAAACCTGTCCTTTGTAGGATTTCATGTTCTAATTGATTGCTGCTGTTGGGTAGGAGAGCTTGGGTGACCTGCTGAGTGCTCTCATTTGTTACAATATTTGTTCTGTCGATCTCTTTGAGACATCTGCAAGTCATTATGGGAAAATTGTGATTTTTTAAAAAAACTTCCTTTGTAATCCTTACGTTTATTCTTCTTATGTTATTTTGACAGCCAGGAGCTCCAGGACAAGGTTAAAAAGAAGTGATGGGAGCATTGTGTCCACAGATTTGATAACCAGTCATGTTTTGTCTTGTTCCAGGCCTTGAAAGGGATGGTCTACCACTGCACTATTGACAACACTTGCTGCTGTAGGTTTTTGAAATGCACTTTATCATGTTAAGGAAGTTTATTTTTATTTCTAGTTTACTATGGAATTTTTTCATAAATCATGAGAGAGTGTCAAATTTTCTAAGATGATTTTTCTGCATTTGCTGACATTTTTCTGTTTTTCTCCTTTACCACGTATGGGCACATACATAGGTATATGTCTGAATTTGAATGTTTATAATATTTATTCCTGGATTGATGTGGTTTTTTTTTTTTTTTTTGTATTTTTCTCTACATATCCAAAGATAAGACTGGGTTTAATTTTCCTTTCTTATACTGTTTTTTTCCTGTCTTGTATTCAAGATTTTGCTAGTCTATAAAATGAATCTAAGAGAACTCATTAGTAAAACTTTCTGGACTCAGTTTATTCTGTGGACTAAATTTTATTTTTATTTTTTAAAAATTAACATATAATGTATTATTTGTCCCAGGGGTATAGGTCTGTGAATCATCAGGTGTACACATTCCATAGCACTCACCATAACACATACCTTCCCCAATGTCCATAACCCTAGCCACCCTATCACTACCCCCCACCCCCAACAACCCTCAGTATATTTTGTGAGATTAAGAGTCTCTTTTTTTTTTACATTTCTACATGTTTATTATTTTTTTCCCCCAAAAGTGTTTATTTTATTTTTTCAGTGTTACAAGATCTATTGTTCATGCACCACACCCAGTGCTCCATGCAATACGTGCCCTCCTCAATACCCACCACCAGAAGATTAAGAGTCTCTTATGGTTTGTCTCCCTCTCAGTCCCATCTTGTTTCATTTTTTCCCTCCCAACCCCCACAACTGCCCCGCCCTGCCTTTCAATTCCTATCAGAGAGATTATACGATAATAGCCTTTCTCTGATTGATGTATTTTGCTTAGCATAATACCATCTGGTTCCATCTACATTGTTGAAAATGGCAAGATTTTGTGCTTTTTGGTGGTTGCATAGTATTCCATTGTATATATATATACCGCCTCTTCTTTATCCATTCCTCTGTTGATGGACATCTACGTTCTTTCCATAGTTTGGCTATTGTGGACATTGCTGCTATAAACATTTGGGTGCACGTGCCCCTTTGGATCACTACATTTGTATCTTTAGGGTAAATACCCAGTAGTGTAATTGCTGGGTCACAGGGTAGTTCTATTTTCAACTTTTTGAGGAACCTCCATATTTTTTTCCAGAGTGGCTGTACCAGCTTGCATTCCTACCAACAGTGTAGGAGGGTTCCCCTTTCTCTGCATCCTCGCCAACATCTGTCTTTTCCTGACTCATTAAATTTTAGCCATTCTGACTGGTGTGAGGTGGTATCTCACTAAGGTTTTGATTTGTATTTCTCTGATGCTGAGTGATGTGGAGCACTTTTTCATGTGTCTGTTGGCCATTTGGATGTCCTCTTTGCAGAAATGTCTGTTCATATCTTCTGCCCATTTCTTGATTGGATTATTTGTTCTTTCTTTGGGTGTTGAGTTTGAGAAGTTCTTTATAGATTTTGGATACTCCCCCTTTATCTGATATGTCATTTGCGAATATCTTCTCCCATTCTGTCAGTTGTCTTTTGGCTTTGTTGACTGTTTCTTTTGCTGTGCGAAAGCTTTTGATCTTGATGAAGTCCCAATAATTCATTTTTGCCCTTGCTTCCCTTGCCTTTGGTGATGTTTCTGGGAAGAAGTTGCTGTGGCTGAGGTCGAAGAGATTGCTGCCTGTGTTCTCCTCCAGGATTTTGATGGAGTCCTGTTTCACCCTGATGTAGGTCTTTCTTTCATTTTAAGTCTATTTTTGTGTGTGGTGTAAGGAAATGGTCCAGTTTCATTCTTCCGAATGTGGTTGTCCAATTTTCCCAACACCATTTGTTGAAGAGACTGTCTTTTTTCCATTGGACATTCTTTTCTGCTTTATTGAAGATTAGTTGGTCATAGAGTTGAGGGTCCCTTTGTGGGCTCTCTGTTCTGTTCCATTGATCTATATGTGTCTGTTTTTGTGCCAATATCATATTGTCTTGATGATTATAGCTTTGTAATAGAGCTTGAAGTCTGGAATTGTGATGCTACCAACTTTGGTTTTCTTTTTCAATATTCCTGTGGCTATTCGTGGTCTTTTCTGGTTCCATATAAATTTTAGGATTATTTGTTCCATTTCTTTGAAATAAATTGATGGTATTTTGATAGGAATTGTGCTAAATGTGTATATTGCTTTAGGTAGCATAGACATTTTCACAATATTTATTCTTTCAATCCATGGGCATGGAACGTTCTTCCATTTCTTTGTGTCTTCCTTGATTTCTTCTATGAGTACTTTATAGTTTTCTGAGTACAGATTCTTTGCCTCTTTAGTTAGGTTTATTCCTAGGTATCTTATGGTTTTGGGAGTAATTGTAAATGGGATCAACTTGTTAATTTCTCTTTCTTCTGTCTTGCTGTTGGTATATAGAAATGCAACTGATTTCTGTGCGTTGATTTTATATCCTGACACTTCACTGAATTCCTGTATGAGTTCTAGCAGTTTTGGAGTGGAGTCTTTGGGTTTTCCACATGCAGAGTATCATATCATCTGCAAAGAGTGAGAGTTTGACTTCTTCACTGCCATTTGGATGCCTTTTATTTTTCTTTGTGGTCTGATTGCTGAGGCTAGGACTTCTAGTAATATGTTGAATAGTGGGGGTGATAGTGGACATCCCTGCCGTGTTCCTGACCTTAGGTGAAAAGCTCTCAGTTTTTCCCCATTGAGATTGATATTTCCTGTGGATTTTTCATGGATGGCTTTGACAATATTGAGGTATGTACCCTCTGTGTCTACTCTGTGAAGAGTTTTGATCAAGAAAGGATGCTGTATTTTGTCAAATGCTTTTTTTCAGCATCTATTGAGAGTATCATATAGTTCTTGTTCTTTCTTTTGTTAATGTATTGTATCACATTGATTGATTTGTGGAAGTTGAACCAACTTTGCATCCCAGGAATAAATTTCACTTGGTCATGGTGAATAATTTTTTTAATGTACTGTTGGATCCTGTTGGCTAGTATTTTGGTGAGAATTTTTGCCTGTGTTCCTCAAGGATATTGATCTGTTATTCTCCTTTTTGATGGGGTCTTTGTGTGGTTTTGGGATCAAGGTAATGCTGGCCTCATAAAATGAGTTTGGAAGTTTCCCTTCCATTTCTATTTTTTGGAACAATTTCAGGAGATCAGGTATTAATTCTTCTTTAAATGTTTGGTAGAATTCCCCTGAGAAGCTGTCTGGCCCTGGGCTTTTGTTTGTTGGGAGATTTTTGATGACTGCTTCAATCTCCTTACTGCTTATGGGTCGGTTCAGGTTTTCTATTTCTTTCTGGTTCAGTTTTGGTAGTTTGTGTGTCTCTAGGAATGCGTCCATTTCTTCCAGTAAATTGTCTAATTTACTGGCGTATAGTTGCTCATAAAATGTTCTTATACTTGTTTGTGTTTCTTTGGTGTTGGTTGTGATTTCTCCTCTTTCACTCATGATTTTATTAATTTGGTCCTTTCTCTTTTCTTTTTGATAAGACTGGCCAAGGGTTTATCAATTTTATTAATTCTTTCAAAGAACCAGCTCCTAGTTCTGTTGATTTGTTCTACTGTTCTTCTGGTTTCTATTTCATTGATTTCTGCTCGGATCTTTATTATTTCTCTTCTTCTGCTGGGTTTAGGCTTTCTTTGCTGTTCTTTCTCCAGCTCCTTAGGGTGTAGGGTTAGGTTGTGTATTTGAGATCTTTCTTGTTTCTTGAGAAAGGCTTGTATTGCTATATACTTTCCTCTCAGGACCACCTTTGCTGTGTCCCAAAGATTTTGGACAGTTGTGTTTTCATTTTCATTTGTTTCCATGAATTTTTAAAATTCTTCTTTAATTTCCTGGTTAACCCATTTTTTCTTTAGTAGTATGCCCTTTAATCTCCATGTATTTGAGTTCTTTCCAACTTTCCTCTTGTGATTGAGTTCTGGTTTCATGGCATTGTGGTCTGAAAATATGCAGGGAATGCTCCCAATCTTTTGGTACCTATTGAGACCTGATTTGTGTCCCAGGCTGTGATCTATTCTGGAGAATGTTCCATGTGCACTAGAGAAGAATGTGTATTCTGTTGCTCCTGGATGGAATGTTCTGAATATATCTATGATGTCCATCTGGTCCAGTGTGTCATTTAGAAGCTTTATTTCCTTGTTGAACTTTGGCTTAGAAGATCTGTCATTTCAGTAAGGAGGGTATTAAAGTCCCCTACTATTATTGTATTATTGATGATGTGTTTCTTTGATTTTGTTATTAATTGATTTATATAATTGGCTTCTCCCGTGTTAAGGGTATAGGTATTTACAATTGTTAGATCTTCTTGTTGGACAGACCCTTTAAGTATGATATAGTGTTCTTCTTCATCTCTTATTATAGTCTTTGGCTTAAAATCTAATTTATCTGATATAAAGATTGCCACCCCAGCTTTCTTTTGGTGTCTATGAGCATGGTAAATTATTTTCTACACCCTCACTTTAAATATGGAAGTGTCTTTGGGTCTAAGATTAGTTTCTTACAGACAGCATATTGATGGGTCTTGTTTTTTTTTTTTTCCCATTCTGATACTTTGTGTCTTTTGATTGGGGCATTTAGCCCAATTACATTCAAGGTAACTATTGAAAGATATGAATTTAGTGGCATTGTGTTGCCTGTAAGGTGACTGTTACTGTATATTGTCTCTGTTCCTTTCTGGTCTGTCACTTTTAGGCTTTCTCTTTGCTTAGAGGACCCCTTTCAAGATTTTCTGTATGGCTGGTTTGGTGTTTGCAAATTCTTTTACTTTTTGTTTGTCCTGGAAGCTTTTTATCCCTCCTATTTTCAATGATGGCCTAGCTGGTTATTAGTATTATTAGTATTCTTGGCTGCATATTTTTCTTGTTTAGTGCTCTGAGTATATCATGCCAGTCCTTTCTGGCCTGCCAGGTCTCTGTGGATAGGTCTGTTGCCAATCTAATATTTCTACTATATGTTACACTATATGTTGTCCTGAGCTGCTTTCAGGATTTTCTCTTTGTCACTGAGACTTACAAGTTTTATTATTAGAAAATGGAGTGTGGACCTATTTTTATTGATTTTGAGGGGGTCTCTGTGCTTCCTGGATTTTAGTGCTTGTTCCCTTTGCCAAATTAGAGAAAGTTTGTGCTATAATTTGTTCCAATATACCTTCTGTCATACTCTCTTTTTCTTCTTCTTCTGGAATCCCAATTATTCTAACACTGTTTTGTCTCATGGTATCACTTATCTCTTGAATTTTCTCCTCGTGGTCCAGTAGCTGTTCATCTCTCTTTTTCTCAGCTTCTTTATTCACCATCATTTGGTCTTCTATATCACTAATTCTCTCTTTTGACTCATTTATCCTGGCAGTAAGAGCCTCCATTTTTGATTGCACTTCATTAATAGCTTTTTTTTATTTCAACTTGGTTAGATTTATTTCTTTATTTCTCCAAAAAAGAATTTTTTTCTCTGGAAAGGGATTTTTTTAATATATTCCATGCTTTTTTAAAGCCCATCTAGCACCTTGATAATCATCATTCTGAACTCTAGTTCTGATTTATTACTAATGTCCCTATTGATTAGGTCCCTAGCCTTTGGTCCTGCCTCTTGTTCTTTTTTTTTGTGGTGAATTTTTTCTGCCTTGTCATTTTATCCAGGTAAGAATAGGTGAATGAGAGAACAAAATACTAAAAGGGTGCTATGACCCTTGAAAAATATACACTAACCCAATCAGAAGGTACCTGAAACTGGGAGGAGAAAAAAGGGAGGAAAAAAGAAAAAAATATATTTATTAGACTAGTGAATAGAAAAGAGCCACACTTGATTTTGGTTGTATTTTGGTCTGTTAGAAGAAACTACTTCTCAAAATTATAAAGAAAGAAATATACATATACAAAAATAAGGGTAAATATGATGAAAGGATGGAATATGACTGTAAAGAGGAATATTAAAAATATTCTATAAATGGAATTGATATGGTAATAAGTTGGTTGAAAAAAGAAAAAAAAGAAAAAAGGAAAGAATGTAATCTGGCTGGAGACTAGAACAAAGCCATGCACAAGATTTAGGGTATATTTTGATCTATTAGTAGAAATTGTATCCCAAAATTTTAAAGGAAAAAAACCCCATAGGTATACTAAAAATAAGGTCAAATACAATGAATGGATAAAATATGACTATAACAATAAAAATTAAAAAATATTGATAAGATAACATAGGTAAAAAACATTAAAATTTGAAATAGGAAAAATTTAAAAAAGAATAAGAAAAAAGTGAAATTTAAAACATTTAACTTTGAAAGACTAAAAGGTCATGGGGGGAAAAGCCAAGAATTCTATGTGTTGCTTTCCCTTAGCTCTGGAGTTCCACAGTTATCATTGATTGGTGAAAGTGGACTTGGTTGGATTTTCTTGCTGATCTTCTTGGGGTGGGGTCTGTTGCAGTGATTCTCAAATGTCTTTGCCAGAGGCAGAATTGTGCTGCCATTGCCAGAAGCCAGGCTAAGTAATCTGTTCAGGTTCGCTTTTGGTAGCCTTTGTTCCCTGAATGCTTTCCATACAGCTTTGGAGGATGAGAATGAAGATGGCAGCCTCCTAATCTTCGGCCTGTAGGAGCTGAGAGCTCAAGGCTCCACTCATCATTTCACCCTTGGAGAAAAAGCAGTCAATCCCTCCATTCTCCTTGGTCTCCGACTCACCTAGCCTATGACAGAGTGTTTCTATCACAGAGTGTTTCCACCATCTTGCTCCTCCTCCACTGGATTGAATTTTAAATATGAGTTTGATGTCTTTAATAGTGAGAAACTCATTCAGGTTATTTTTTTTTGGAAGTGTGTTTGACATATGACATTGTATAAATCTAAGGTATACAATATGTTGATTTAGTAAATTGATACACAGTGATAGCCATTATAGTGATAACTGACACCTCTATCATGGCACATAATTATAATTTCTTTTTGTGGTGGGAATAATTAAGATCTATTCTAGCAAGTTTGATGATCATAATAAAATATTGTCTATATTCACTATGCTATGCATTACATCTCTTTTAGACTTAACTCATTTATCATAATGTCCTCAAGGTCCACCCATATTGTTGCAAATGGCAGGATTTCCTACTTTCTCATATACAATACTTCTTGTATACAATATTCCATTGATATATATATATATATATATCTCCACTCATGTATAGTCTGGTTGTTTCTGTATCTTGGCTATGGTGACTAATGCTGCAATGAAGCCAGGGGTGCACTTAATTCTTCGATATCCTGTTTTTGTGTCCTTTAGGTACATACCTAGAAGTGGGATTGCTAGATCCCTTTCAAGGTTTTAATTTTCTTCTTGAGCCACATTTAGTGATTTATATTATTTCTGGAGAATTTCCCACTGTACCTAACTTCCAAGTTTTTTGATGTAAAGTTGTACATAATCTCTTAGGATTTAAACATTCTTTCCATCATATTTGTAATTAAGTCCCTTCACCTTTCCCAATCCGGTATTGTTTACTCTGTACTTACTCCTTTTTCTCCTTAATCATTCTTATTAGGAATTTTTCTTTTATATTGGTCTTTTCAATGAACAGGTTTTGAAAAGGATATGTATTCTGTAATTTTTGAGTGAAAGGATTTATGTGATTATATTCATTAGATCAAAATTATTTCTTATGTTGTTTTTCTATATCTTTCCTTTCTCTCCCTGTCTTGGCTTGACTTACTTTCCAGCAGAGACCTGTTAAAACCTCCCATTATGATTGTGCCTCTGTTTGTTTTTTTCTCGTAATTTTGCCAACTTTTGCTTTGTATGGTTAAAGCTTTTCTGTCAAGTAAAGTTGTTATCTTCTAGGGGAAAATATTTTGGAATGAGCTTCCAAGTCTATTCTTAACTGATTCTGAAAATGGGGTGCTTTAAGAAATAGAATCTAAAAGTGGTGGCAGTCTGGCTTCTGGCACTGGGCACACAGACATTGCAGGTGGGAGAGCTGATTGCTCTGTTCTGCAGCAGTGGGAACGATGGGGCAGACTGTCTGCTGAGAACCTTAGGATGCAGGCCTGTCAATGGCTTGTGAAATGTTGGTATGTGAGGCTTCCAGTAATGAGCAGAAAAAGAAGGACAAACTCAGACTGGAGGAAGGTGGTCTACAGGCAGATGAGAGGGACTATGTTGTACTGATAGAACATTCTCTGCTCACAGCCTGAAGTGTAAATTGGCTAAGTGTCCTGTGAGTTGGAATGTTCAAGGTTGAAGGTTTCAGACAGACAGGGCTGTGAGTGCCAGCCTTAGCAGAAAGTGAACCATGGGCCCTGGACTTTCTCACACAGCTCAGATTGGTTGTCTCTGGCAAGATGAGTGCATGGTCAAAGCAGATTAGAGGTAATTCCCTCTCATGGATCTCTGTTGGTTGCAAAGGATGTGGACACACTGCTGTTTGTCTTTCCTGACATCCATTCTGCCCCTTCTCTTTGGTAACAGAGAAACTTGGGGCATGAGGTGCTCAGTTATAATTTACATCTCTCAATTTTCCTTGCTCACTATATGAGAGTTTGGAAAATTTCTGGATAATGAGGTGTACAAGGACATTTTGTGATCCTTTCAGGAAATCACTTTAGAAGTATAGCCATGCTTTTTTACTTTCTTTTGCTCTATCTTGTTTTTTTTTTTTTAGATTTCATCTATCTATCTATCATCTATCTGTCTATCTATCTATCTATCTATCTATCTATCTATCATCTATCTATCATCATCATCATCTATCTATCATCTATCTATCTATCTATCTATCTATCTATCTATCTATCTATCTATCTATCATCTATCTATCATCATCATCATCTATCTATCATCTATCTATTTAACAGAGAGAGAGCAAAAGAGCACAAGCAGGGGGAGCTGCAGAGGGAGAGGGAGAAGCAGGCTCTCCAATGAGCAGGGAGCCTGATGCAGGGCTCAACCCAGGACACTGGGGTCTTGACCTGAGCCAAAGGCAGACGCTTAACAACTGAGCCACCCAGAGGCCCGCATCTTGCTTTTGGGAAAACATAAGTGATGGCTGAAGCTCTAGCTGCTATATGCCAATATTTGACAGTATTTTTATCTCTCTTGCTTTTTTAAAAACAGCTTTGTCAAGATATGCTTTGCATACTATAAAGTTCGCTCATTTAAAATATCTATTTCCTTAGCTTTTACTATATTTACTGAGCTGTGCAACTGTCATTGTAATCAAATTGTACAATGTTTTCATCTTCCCAAAGGAAACCTCATTCCCATTAGCAGTCACTCCTTATTCTTTTCTTTTCTTAGTTCCTGGCAATCATTAACTGCCTATTACAGACATTTCATGTAAATGAAATCATATGTGTAATCTCCTGTGACTAGCTCCTTTCAATTAATGTCATGTTTACAAAGTTTATCCATGTCATAGCATGTGTTAGTACTTCATTCCTTTTAATTGCTAGATACACTGTTGTATGGATATCCCACATTTCATTTACCCACATATTTAAAAATTTTATGTTCCCAGTATTTGTTCTTATATCTCTTGTGTTATATTTGTAGTCATTTTACTCCTGTATGAGGTACTTCCTTTAGAATTTCTTTCTGTAAGGGTAAATCTTCTCAGTTTTTGGTCTGTAAATTTCTGAATTTCTCTCTCAGTGTTGGAAGATAGTTTTAGCAGGTGCTGTGGGTTGAACTGTGCCCCCCCCAAAGATATGTTCAAGTCCTTAGTACCTATGAATGTGACCTCATTTGGAAATGGGGTCTTTGCAGAGGTGATCAATATCAGATGAGGTCATCCTGGATTAGAATGGGTCCTAATGCAGCGAGAATATTCTTATAAGAAGAAGGAAATGTGTGGGACACAGACACAGGGAAGAAGGCCTTAATGACAGAGGCAGACAAAGCTATGATACAGACACCTCCCAAGGAACTCCAAGGGTTGTTGACAAGGGCCAGAAGCTGGGACAAGGCAAGGAAGGATTCATCCCTGGAGCTTTTGGGAGAACATGGCCTTGTTGATACCTTGACTTTGGACCTCCAGAACTGAAAAGAATAAGCCCCCCAGTTTGTGCTAATTTGTACAACAGCCCTAGGAAATGAGTGCACTGAGTACACAACTCCATGTTGATAGTCATTTTGTTCTGAATGTAAGAAGCACATTATGCCAGTTTTCCTGATTGCCTTTGCTCAAAGTTCACTGTTGATCTAACTGTTGTTCCTTTGTAACTAATCTCTGTTTTCTTCTTCATTGGTTTTAAAATCTCTGTTTCCAGCTACCTGCACATTTACTATCAAATATCTGGGTTTGGATTTCTTTTTATTTATTCTGTTTGGGATTTATTGGGCTTCTGAATCTAATGTGTGCCTTTCATCAATTCTGGAAAAACTCTATGCCATTATCTGTTTGAATGTTCTTTCTTAAACTTTTTCTCTATTGTCTCATTCTGGAAACCTGATTATGTGTAAGTTAGTCCCTTCCCCTCTAATCTACCTTAACCTCCTTTTCTGATTGTCCATGTCTTTGGTTATTAGTGCTATGTTCTGACTTATTTTTTTCAAATCTTTCTTCTGGTGTTTCAGTTCTCCAATTATGTATGATACGCTGTTGAACCCATCCATTGAGTGTTTTTTTATGATGCAATATAAATAAACTTTTATATTGTTCATGATTGTAAACATAGAGAAAAGTGTGTAAAACACAAACATATCAGCTTAACAAACTGTGGCAAACACTTGTGTAATTGCATGAATGGAAGAAATAGAGTTCTGCCAGCTCCTGGCAGTCTCTGTATGGCCCTTCTTAGTCAAGTCCTCCCCTCCTTCAGCAGTAACCAAAATCTCAGCTCCCTTGGGATGATTCTTTTTCTTGGTTTGTTTGTTTGTTTTGGCTTTGGCTTTGGTTTGTTTTACAACCTAAGCATGCATCCCTAAACCTATAATTTAATTTTGCTGTTCTTCAACTTGATACAATGAAATTGGACAGTGACATTCCGATTTCTTTTTGCTTGATATGTTTTATTTATTTATTTATTTATTATTTATTTATTTATTTATTTTTTGCTTGATATATTTTGAAGATGAATCTATGCTGTATGTACAACATAGCCGAGACTTACTCATTTTCATTGCTGTATAGTATTCCTTTGTATGAATATACCTCAGTTTATCATTTCTGTCATTGAGCTGCTGCCTCTGTGACTATTTCAGCATTTTTCAAAATGTAGTCTAGTGCACATAATCAAGTGTTTCCATAGAATTTATACCCAATAGCAATATTTCTGAGTGAGATTTATTGGATATTACCAACATTTACCCAGTGTGGCAGCATCATTTTACACTCCCACCAGCAATGTATAATAGGCCTTATTGCTTCATACCTTTACTGGATATGGAATATAAAATTTAAAATTTAAATTTTTGGTGTGTAAAGATTAATTTACACATCATGTTTACATTATGTAAACATAAATTTAAAATTTTGGTGTGTAACATTATTCACTGTGGCCTTAATTTGCATTACCAGCGAGGATGAACCTGTATTTATATTTTTATTGTCCATTTGGATATTCTTTCTCATCAGTGCCTGTTCTAAATTTTTTAATTAAAAAATTGTAATTGAAGTATCATATAATATTAGTTTTAGGTGTACAAATAGTGATTCAACAATTATATACTTTATAAAATGCTCACTGTGATAAGTGTAGTCATCATCTGTCACCATACAAAGTTGTTATGGTATTATTGACTATATTCCTTATGTTGTACTCTTCATCTCTATGGCTTATTTAGTTTGTAACTGGAAGTTTGTTCCTCTTAATTTTCTTCAGTTATTTTGTCTGCTCTTCTAGTCTTTTGCCTATTTTTCTACTTGGTCTTTGCCTTTTTCTTATTGATTTGGGATAATTTTTTTTGGCCTTTTGTATTTACTTATCTTTTTTTCTTTTAAAGATTATTTATTTATTTATTTGACACACAGAGAGAGATCACAAGTAGGCAGAGAGGCAGGCAGAGAGAGAGAGGGGGAAGCAGGCTCCCTGCTGAGCAGAGAGCCCAATGCAGGGCTCCATCCCAGCACCTTGAGATCATCACCTGAGCTGAAGACATAGGCTTTAACCCACTGAGCCACCTAGGCATCCCTGTATTTACTTATCTTATTAAGTTTCTAATTTCAATTCCAGTTGGTTAACATACAAGGTTGTATTAGTTTCAGGTACACGATATAGTGAGTCAAAACTTCCATACATCACCTAGTGCTCATTATGACAAGTGCACTCCTTAATCCCTCTTACCTGTTTTACCCATCTCTCTATCCACCTCCCATCTGGTAACCATCAGTTTGTTCTCTATAGTTAAGAGTCTGTTGCTTGGTTTGCCCCTCTCTTTTTTGCAACATGGATGGAGTTAGGGAGTGTAATGCTAAATGAAATAAGTCAGTCAGGAAAGACAAATACCATATGATTTGGGGTAATTTTTCACATTTGCTGGTAATAGGCTTTTTGTCATTCATCACCTTCTTTAACTCATCGACTTGCTTTTCACACTATTATAGTGTATTTTTATAAAACAATTTTCTTAATTTTAATGTAGTTAAATTTATGAGTCCTTTTTTCTATATGAGTCCTATTTTCTCTGCCTACTGTGTCCTGTTTAAGAAATCTTTCTCTACCTTGAAGCCATGGAAGATATTCTCCTGGATAGTCTTCTTAAATACTTACTGTTTTGCTTTTCTCTTTTAGAGTTATAATCTTCCTGGTATTAATTTTTGAGAATGGGCTGATGTAAACATCAAAGTTTTTCTTTTTCATATGGATTTCTAGTTGTTTTAGCACCATTTGATGCAAAGCTAACCTTTCTTTAATGCTCTGCGGTATCACATTGTTCATTTATCAAGTGTTTTTATATTTTTGGGATTTTTTTCCTGGAACTTCTAATATTTTTCCATTGGCCTTTTGGTCTGTCTTTGTGCCAATACCATGCTTCCTTAATTCCCATTTGTGATAATTAATTTAACTTGGCTGGGCCATGGTGCACAAATATTTGCTTAAACATTATTCTGGATGTTTCTGTGAAAGCACTTTTGGGATGAGATTAACATTTAAATTGGGGGACTTTGAGTAAAGCAGATTGTCCTTCATAATGTGGATAAGTCTCATCCAATCAGTTAGGGCCTTAATAGAGCAAGGACTAGCTTTCTTTAAGCAGGAATGAATTCTGCCAGCAGGCAGTCTTTTTTGTTTTGTTTTTAAATTTTTTATTTTGATTCCAGTATAGTTAACCTACAATATTTAAATAATTTCAGGTGTACAATATAGTGTTTCAACGCTTCCATACATTACTCCAGCAGACTGTCTTTGGATTAAACTGCAGCTCTTCTGTGGGTCTCCAACCTGCTGGATTTACTAAATCCATAATCATGTGAGACAATTCCTTAAAAATAAGTCTCTGCACATGTACACATCCTGTTGATTCTGTCTGAGGAAACCTTACTAATACACCATGATATTATAATGTTTTGATAGTGGGGCAAGTGGATTTACTTTTTAAATTCTTTTTAAAAATTGAGGTATAATTAACATATGGTGCTATATTAGTTTCAGATATACAATTTAATGATTCAACAATTCTTTTTTTAAAAGATTTTTGAAGATCTATTTATTTATTCATTTATTTATTTATTTATTTGGGGGAGAGAGAGAGGGAGAGAAAGGGGAGGGGCAGAGGGAGAAGGAGATAAGCAGACTCCCTTCTGGGTAGGGAGCCTGACATGGGGCTTGAGCCTAGGACCTTGAGATCATAACCTGAGCCAAAATCAAGAATCTGATGTTAACTGACTGAGTCACCCAGGGGCCCTGATCCAACAAGTCTATACATTTTTCTGTGGTCATCAAGATAAGATCTTTTTTAAAAAAGATTTTATTTTTTTGAGAGAGAGAGAACAATGGGTGAAGGAGAGGGGCTAAGGGAAAGGGAGAAGCAAACTCCCCAGTGAGCAGGGGGGAGTCCAATGTGGGGCTCAATCCCAGGTCCCTGAGATCATGACCTGAGCTAAAGGCATATGCCCAGCTCACAGAGCCATCTGGCACCCCAAAATAAGTATATTCTTATTTATCTTAATCCTCTACACCTATTTCACCCATCCCCCCACCTACCTCCCCTCTGGCAACCACTAGTTTATTCTCTGTATTTAAGAACCTGTTTAAAAAAAAAAAAAACAACCTGTTTTTTTGTTTGTTTGTCTCTTTTTTCCTTTGTTCGTTTTGTTTCTTAAATTCCACACGTAAATGAAATTATATGGTATTTGTCTTCCTCTATCCAACTTATTTCACTTAGCATTATAACCTCTAGACCCATCCATGTTATTGCAAATGGAAATATCTCATTTTTACGTCTGAGTAATGTTCCATGGTAAACTTTTATTATTTTTTAAAGGATGCCCTGGTTAGTTTGGGTCCTTTGCATTTCCAAATAATGCAGGTGTTCAGTTTTCCTCTACAATGCTGTGTGTTTTTCAGTGGAAGGAAAGGGTCTCGCACATCTTTCCTCCCTAATAACACCTTTAGGCATTCTACAGGTCCTTTGAAGTCTCAGCATCAGACAGTGTGCTCCCTGAGGGTGTAAATGCTGATTTTGCCTCTGTATCCCTGGCATCTAACACAGGCTGCCTAGAGTAGCTGTGTAACAAATATTTCTTGCATAATTTAATAAATTTTATTATTCATACAGAGGGTGACTTTTTCAGTGGTCTACCAAAAGATTAATAATGCAGCAATGAGTCATCAAACATTTATTGGACACCATAACAGGCAAGGATGCATATAAAGCACCTGTCTTTTATTTTGATATGTGTCTCCAGCTTTAACACAGCTGACAGAACATCTCTGGGGTCTCTCCAGCATCAGGCATCTCTCTGCTCCCAGCACAAGGAGCAAGATGTGATGGAGCTGGTACACAATGTGCACTTTGAGCATGCTTCTCCTCTATTTCAGTGACTCTTCCCAGGGGGAGAGACTTCATATAGAAGGCAAGCTAGCTGGTCCTGAGTCTCTCCTACCAAAGCTGTAGCTCAGAATGGTTTCAGCACCACCTGGGTCCCAGTTTTACCTTCCACCCAGGCCTGCCCACCACACCCCACCATTTCCCTCTGGCTTCCCCCTTGTTCTCTTTGTGCAAAACTCAATTTGCATCTTGATGGAGATGAATAATTAGAACCCTCCAGAGTGAATAATTCTAAGCAAATTAATTTTCATGCCAATCAGGGAAAATTAATTGGCTTCATGATGTGTCAAATTTTCCAGGTGGGGCTCTCCAAGCATGGCCCCCACCTGAGCCTCAGGCTCTTCCTTCCCCAGTACTTTGGAGAAGATTGCTTGTTTGTTTTATTTATTTTCAATGCTACAATGTTACGCCTCCTTGCAGCTAAATGACCCATTTAACATGCATGATGAAAATCTCCTTAGGGCCACTACTGGCTGAGTTAAATCCACCTGGTCCAAATACAAAAAACACACAGAGAAGTACATAAAAGATATAAATATGCAGGCGAATGAGTTATTCTAAAGCAGCACTCCCGAATATCTTCTCCCATTCTGTGGTTTAGTTTTTTCCCTTCCCTACCTTTCCCTTCCTTTCCCTTCCCTTCCCTTCATTTTTCCTTTCCTTTCCTTTCCTTTCCTTTCCTTTCCTTTCCTTTCCTTTCCTTTCCTTTCCTTTCCTTTCCTTTCCTTTCCTTCTCCTTTCCTCTCCCTTTCCCCTTTCCTTTCCTTTCCTTTCCCCCCTTTTTTTTTTTTTTTAAGATTTTATTTATTTATTTGACAGAGAGAGACAGAGAGGGAGC
Organism: Procyon lotor; assembly: GCA_028646535.1. NCBI lineage: Eukaryota > Metazoa > Chordata > Mammalia > Carnivora > Procyonidae > Procyon > Procyon lotor. The sequence goes on along the minus strand of CM053605.1, from coordinate 93,965,044 downwards.
ACTAGCAAGGGGAGCAGCAGGCAGAGGGAGAGGGAGAAGCAGACTTCCCACTGATCAGGGATCCCAATGTGGAGCTTGATCCTGGGATCATGACCGGAGCCCAAGGCAGATACTTAACCGACTGGGCCACCCAGGTTCCCTATCCTTTCTATTTCTTTAACAGTATCTTTGGATGAAAAAAGTTAATTCTAATATAGTCAGATATAGCAATTCTTCCCTTTATGGCCTGATTAAAAATTTATTCCAAAATGAAGTGTCTATATTGTATTCTTATGAGAAAATTGTAGTTCTTTCTTATTTTTCCCTAAAATGATACAGCTTTACTTTTCTCTGATAATAAAAATAATAGGTGATTCTAGTATTTCCTTTGCATACAACACACTCACAAGAACTATTTAAAAGTAGGTTCCAAATGTCATGACACTTAGCTCTTAATTATTTCAGATGAAAGGTAACAGTACCATCCCCACATCTAAGAAAATAAATAAATACCCAATACTGCCAAATATTCAGTACTTATTTATATTTCTCTAATTATTCCCCAAATCCTTTTGATATATGTAGGATTACTTTGCCTCTTCTTAAATTTCATATAAATGGGATCATACTTATAGACTCTTGTGTTTGCTTTTGGTTATTGTTATACCTGACTAAATCACCCACATGTATCTGTAGTTTATATTTTTTCTTTCTTATGAAGTATTTCATTGTATGAACACCCTATAAATTACATATCCAGTCTACTGCTGATGGATAATTGAGTTGTCTTCCATTTATAAGTAAAGCCATGATCAAGATTCTTTATATTACTTAAAAAATCATTGTCCAACAACATTTTCAGAACTTTGGAGTTTAGGAGAAAAAAAAATCAACAAAACTTAATTTGTGTTTTTTTTTTTTTTACATTTACAGCAGTTAAAAATGAAGAACACATATGTAGATTCATTTGTAGACACCTATCACAATAAATGGAAGGACCAAAACAACAACAACAACAAAACCTAAGATCCATCACATATAAAAACTTCTGTATAGAATGACAACTTTGTATAATCTAATATTTTTATCCTATCATCTATATGTTTTTATCTGCTATAATAATGATACTCTTCTGGTAGGCTCAAAGATTATTTGTTAACAAAAAATAAAATGCCATTTAAAAAGAAACAGAGATTCTATTATGTTCCTATTAATGTAAACACTCGAGTGGAGTTGCTGGGTCACAACATTTACGTGGTTGTCTTGACTGTATTCCCACCAGCAAGGCATGGGAGTTTTAGTAACACATATCCTTGCCAGTGTTTGCTTTTGTCAGTACCTTGAATTTTAGCTTTTCAGGGGTTATAGTGGTATCCTGTGAGGGTTTTAATTTGTTTTTCTGAGAAGCAAAGATGTTCACACATTTTTATATACTTATTGGTCATTCAGATATTCTTTTTTATAAAGTACAAATCTTTTGCTCATTTTCCTCTGGGGTTGATTGTCTTAAAAAACAATCATTTGTAAGAGTTCTAGATATAAGTCTGGATACAATCTAATTCTCAATACAAGTCCTATGCTGAATTTATGTAAAGCAAATATATTCTAGTGGTTCATATTCTAACTGTTTTAATGATGTCTTTTGGTGAATAGAGCTCTTAATTTTAATCAATTTTAAGTTTCATTTTTCAAATTTGTTCTGTTTAAGAAATTTGCCTATCCTAAGTTCATAAAGATATTCTCCTATATTTTTCTTAAGAATCTTTAGTGTTTTACCTTTCATATTTAGTTCTATTATCCTTCACAAGTTCACTATTGTAGGGGAAAGGGTTGAGGTTTATTTTTTCCCGTGAGTATCAAATTGTTCCAGTATCATTTATTGAAAAGATCATTCTTTCTCCTACTGAATTGTAGCTGCCTCAGCCATGAATAAAATGACTATATATGTGTGGGTTTTTTTCTAGGATTTAAAAAGTTGTATTCTATTGGTTTATATTTTTATGACAGTGTTACATTGTCTTTACTGTGGTTTTATAGTATGCCTTGACATTTGGTAGTCACTTCACTTTGTTCTTTTTTTTTAATTGAAATATAGTTGATATACAACCTTACATTAGTTTCAGGCTTACAACATAGTGATTTGACAATTCTATACATTATACAGTGCTCATCACAATAAGTGTAGTTACTGTCTGTCACCATGTTGTTATGTTGTAACATATTAGTAACAACAATATGTTGTTACATATTATTGACTATATTCCCTATGCTGTACTTTTCATTCCCATGACTTATTTTGTAATTGGAAGTTTGTATCTCTTAATCCCCTTCACCTATTTTGCCCATTCTTCCATCCACCTCCCCTCTGGCAGCCACAAGTTTGTTTTTGTTCCCTGTATTTATGAGTTTGTTTTTGTTTGTTTATTTGTTTGTTTTGTTTTTCAGACTTCATTCTTCAAAATTGTCATGGCTATTCTAGGTTTTTGTAATTCTAGGCTTATCAATTTTAGAATCACATAATAATTTACACATCCATGACTAGTGAGATTTTGACTGAGATTGGTTTGTATCTATAGATCATCTGTGGAGAACTGAAAGTTTAACAATATCAACTCTCCCAATCCACTGAAAAGGTATATTGCCTCCATTTATTTAGGTTGTCTTTTTTTCCCTTTAACCATGCTTTGTAGTTTTCAGTTTTCTTTCAACTTTTATTAGATTTATTCAGTATGTGCTGGTAAACCTGCTCTCTGGGATGGAAGTGGGAGGCAGAAGCCCTGACTTACAGCATTTGCTTACTTTCATGGCATAAATACTCCCAACATAGTTTAATTTCAAGGTAACAATAGGATGTCAAAGAATTTGGAGTTGGAGAGAGATGCTGTGATAAGCAGGATTCCCCAGGCTCCTCAGCTCCCTAAGATTTTCTGCCCCCCCTGGTGTACACACACTATATCATCCCCACAGTTGTAAAGATAAAGGATTTTACTCCTGTGATCAGATTGTCAAATGGCACAGCTGACCTTAAGATGGGGAGATTATCTAAGTGAGCCTAAGCTAATCCACACGAGTCCTTTAAAAGCATGACATTTTCTGTAGCTGGTTGAAAAGGGCTAAACTAGAGAGATTCAAAGCATGAAATGTATTCAACCTGAGGGAAGCTCTCTGTTTATGATGTGGAAGGAGATATATGGTGAGGACCTGAGGGCAACCTGTAGGAGCTGGCCCACAGCTAGCAAGATATTGGGACCTCAGTCTTACAGCAGCAAGAAAATGAATTGTGCCAACAACGAGTGAGCTTGGAAGAAGAACCTGAGCCTCAGGTGAGACCTACATCCCAGTGAGACCCTGAAATTTTCCTGATATATTCACCTTTACATAATTAATTTACTGCCTCTAGAAGTTCAAACTCCTTTTCCTTTGTCTTACCACCTCTTCTTCTTCTTTTTAAAAAATATTTTATTTATTTGAGAGAGAGAGGGAGAGAGGTAGTGAGAGAGAGCATGAGCAGGGAAGAGAGGGAGAAGCAGGTTCCCTGTGAAGAGGGAGCCCGATGCAGGGCTTGATCCCAGGACCCTGAGACCATGACCCAAGCCAAAGGCAGATGCCTGACCAACTGAGCCACCCAGTCACCCCTGTGACTTACAACTTCTTCACAAATTTATTACTGTTTGCAGGATGGTATATAAACTGCAAATTCTAACTATCCATTTGAGTTACTCATCACTTAGTTCTCTTGCACGAATGCAAATTAGACACTTAAATAAACTGTATTTTTTTTTCTCTTGTTAATTTGTCTTTTATTAGTTTGATTTTGGACCCCTGTCACTAAACCTAAGACAGTAGAGGAACTTTTTCCTTTCCTACAAAAATTAATAAGGCAATGAGAACAAGACTAGGTTTCACTCTTACATGGCACCAAAGAAGTAGAACAAAGTGGTAAAAATGGGGATCGTCTGTGATCAGCTTCCCTGTCTCTTCCCAGGTGTCAACAGGCTCACCAGAGCTTCCGACTCCATCCTGCAACAGGAAGCACTATGAGTCAGCCCTTTTCCTCCTCTTCCTGGTGGCAGTGGGGCCCAGCAGAGAGCTGATCTTAAATCCCCACTTGGAAGCAGTGACTCTGTACCAGTTGGTGCCTCATTTCCCAGGAAGGTGTTAGTGGGAGTTGAGGGAGCAGCTAAACTGCCACCTTACTCACCTGCAAGGATGTAGTATGAGTCACTGCCCTGCTTTTGCAAGAGTGTGGTCAGTGAGCCCAGTGAGAAGCTGAACACATACAACCACTGGCTTTTGTGCTACACTTCACCAGGGAGACTGCCTGCTTAACAAAGGGAAGATTAAATAGGATCCAGAATCTCATAATATAATTTCTTTTTTTTTTTTTTAAAGATTTTTATTTACCTATTTGACAGAGAGAGAGAGATCACAAGTAGGCAGAGAGGCAGGCAGAGAGAGGGGGAAGCAGGCTCCCTGCTGAGCAGAGAGCCTGATGCGGGGCTCGATCCCAGGACCCTGAGATCATGACCTGAGCCGAAGGCAGAGGCTTTAACCCACTGAGCCACCCAGGCGCCCTCATAATATAATTTCTAAAATGTCCAGATTACAATTGAAAATTATTCATCATACCAAGAAACAAGAAAATCACAACAGGAATGAAAATAAGCAATGAACAGATGGCAGCACTGAGACATATCAGGTGTTGGATTATCTGACATAGATTTTAGAATAGCCATCATAAAAATGCTTCAACAAACAATCATGATTTCTCTGGAAACAAATGAAAGAATAGAAAATATCAGTAAAGAGAAAGAAATTATAAAAAAAGAATCAATAGATAGGTATAGAACTCTCCACCCAACAGCAAAATAGACATTTAAGTACCCACTTATCTTTTCACCAAGATAGATCATATTCTGGGTTATAAAACAATCTCAACAAATTTAAGAATTGAAATCAGTTTTTTTCAGACCCTAATGGAATCAAACTACAAATGAATAATAGAAAAACCATAGAAAAATTTCTAAATACTTAGAAATTAAAATCACTCTTCTAAATAATACATGAGTATATATACATATATACATATGTATAAGTACATAAATATAAAAATAAAAGTAAAAAATAGAAGATATTAAAATATGTGGGACACAAGGTAATTCTAAGAGGAAAATTTATAGCTTACTGTATATAGTTTCTTACATGAGAAAAGAGACCAGTTTTAATCAATAATTTAAGCACCTACCTCAAGAAGATAGAAAAGAAGAGCAAAATAAATGTCAAGTGAGCAGTAGGAAGGAAATAATAAAGATAAGAGAAAAAAAAAACAACCCATGAAACCAACAGAGAAAATCAGTGAAACAACAAAAGCTGTTTTTAAAAAATATATATTTATAAAATTAATAAAATGTAGCAAGACTGACAAGCATTAATAGAGTGAAGACACAAGTAATCAATAGCAGGAATGAAATGGGATATAAGTACAGAGCCTGTAACCAATGAGAGGATAATAAGGGAAACATTGAACATCTTTATACTCATAAGTTCAACAGTTTAGAACAAATGGACCAATTTTTCAAAAACTGCAAGCTACCAAAACTCAATCAAGGTGAAACAATTTAATGAAATTGGATTTGTAATAAAAAGCCAGATATTTTCAAGTCTAAATGGTTTCACCAGTGAATTCTACTGAACATTTAAGGAAAATTTGACACCAGTTTTACACAATCTTTACTAGAGAGTAGAAAAAAAGTAAGCAGTTCCCAACTTATTTTATGAGGCCAGCATTATCCTAATATGAAACGAGACAAAGCACTATAACAATAACAACAGAAGGCCCCCAAAACTTCAGACCAATATTTCCATTAAGTTAGATGCAAAAAATGCTCATAAATGTTAGCAAACCAAATCCAACAATGTATAAAAATTATCATACATCATGATTAAGAGGAATTTATTTCAGGTGGGTAAGGCTGGCGCACCATTCTAAAATCAATGTAATCTACCATATTAACAAGCTAATATGCAGAAAGAGCATTTAACAAAACCCAACATCATTTATAATAAAAATACTCAGCAAATTAGGAATAGATGGGAACTATCTCAATTTGATAAAGAGTGTCCAAAAAAAATACGGTTAATATCAAGTGATGTTTCATGATGAAAGACTGAATGCTTTTCCTCTAAGACTAGAAGCAAGGCAAGATGTCAGCTTTCACCACTCAAGATAGTACTGGAAGTTGAAACAACTGCAAAAAGGCAAGAGAAAGAAATAAAGATGTACAGATTGCAAAGGAAGAAACAGAATGGTCTAGATTTGCAGATATCATGATATTTATGTAGAAAATACCAAGGCATATATGAAAAAAAAAAAAAACCCTCCTAGAACTAAGAAGTGAGTTCAACAAGATCACAGGATGCAACATCAGTGTGATTATCAATTGCATTTCTATGTACTAACACACTACAGAAGCTGAAATTAAAAATACGGTGCCACTTATAATCAATCCAAAGAAAATGAAAATTTTAGGTATAAACTTTAAATATGAGTATGTGTGCTGAAAATGATCAAGTCATGATGAAAATAATCTAAGATTTAAATAAATGGACAGACACATCGTGTTCATGGATTGGGAAATTCAATAAAGTAAAAATGCTAACTCTCCTCAATTTGATATACAGGTTTAGTGTAATTTCTATCAAAATCCCAGCAAGTTATTTTTGTAGACATAGGCAAGCTTATTCTAAAATTCATATGGAAATGTAAAAGAACTGGAATAGCTAAATTAATCTTAACAAAGAATATGATGTGGGATGAATCACTTTACCCCAAATTAAAACTTAGAATACGGGGCGCCTGGGTAGCTCAGTTTGTTGAGCATCTGACTCTTGATTTCAACTCAGGTCATGATCTCAGGGTCATGAAGTTGAGCCCCACATTGGGCTCCATGATCAGCATGGAGTCTGCTTAAGATTCTTTCTCTCTCCCTCTGGCCCTTGTCCTGCTCATGCTTCACTTTCTAAATAAATAAATAAACTTAAAAAAAAATACCCCAAACCAAGCAAAAAACCTTTAATGTATAGTTATAGTAATCAAAACATTATAGTGGGGGGGGGGATATAGACACATAGATCAATGCAACATATTAGAGACTTACATATAGACATGCACATATATCCTCAACTCATTTTTGATAAAGCCACAAAAACAATTCAATAGAGGAAGGATAGACTTTTCAACAAATTGTGCTAGAAAAATCTGATATAGATAAGGGGAAAAAAAAGAACCTTCATCTAAACCTTGTATCTTATACAAAAACTACCCATATGGATTAAAGATTTAAATATAAAAAGTATAACTTTTAGAAGATAGCAATAGGGGATTTTTTTTTTTTTTTTAAATCTAAGGCTAGATAAGAGTTCTTAGACCTGACATCAAAAACACTAAAAAAGGCTTGCCTGGCTGTCTTCATCAGTAGAGCATGTGATTCTCGATCTTGTGAGTTCAAGACCCATGTTGGGTGTAGAGATTACTTAAAAATAAAATCTTAAGGGGCGCCTGGGTAGCTCAGTGGGTTAAAGCCTCTGCCTTCAGCTCAGGTCATGATCTCAGGGTCCTGGGATCGAGCCCCACATTGGGCTCTCTGCTCAGCAGGGAGCCTGCTTCTCCCTCTCCCTCTGCCTGCCTCTCTGTCTACTTGTGATCTCTCTCTCTGTGTCAAATAAATAAAATTTTATTTTTTTAAAATTTAAAAATTTTTTTTAAATTAAAAAAAATTTTTTTAAATTAAAAAAAAATCTTGGGGCGCCTGCGTGGCTCAGTTGTTAAGAGTCTGACTTTGGCTCAGGTCATGGTCCTGGGGTCCTGGGATGGAGCCCCACATTGGGCTCCCCGCTCGGCAAGAGGCCTGTTTCTCCCTCTACCATTCCCTCTGCTTGTGTTCCCTCTCTCACTTTATTTCTCTCTGTAAAATAAATAAAAATATTAAAAAAAAATCTTAAAAAAAATGTCCACCAAAAAAGGAAAAACTGATATATTGGAGTTCATCAAAATAAAAAGTTTTCTCTATGATAGATCCTGTTAAGATGAAAATACAAAAAGGAAATATTTGCAAACCACATAATTGACAAAGTGCTAGTATCTAAAGTATATAACAGATTTTCAAAAGTCAACAGTAAATACTCTAGTTAGAAAATGGACAAATATCATGAAGAGACTTTCCATCAATCAGCTATGCAAATGAAAAACCAGTATGTGTAAAGATGTTCAACATGCATTAGTTAACCCAAATCATAACACAAAGAGATATTATTACAAAGCTCTCAGGATGGCTAAAATAAAAAATAGTAAATACACCAAATACTGCCAAGGATACAGGGAAACTAGATCACTCATCTTGCATATGGGAATATAAAATGGTATGACGACTCTGAAAAATAGTTTGGCAGTGTCTCAAAAAACTAAACATATATGCCATACAACACAGTGTTGTATTCTAGTGTTTGTCTCAGAGGAATGAAAAATATTCACACAAGAACTGTACACATATATACATGGCAGCTTTAATAGCCCCCAAATGGAAACAACCCATGTGTTCTCCAATGGGTAAATGGTTAAACAAACTGTGGCCTATCCATCCTGTGGAATACTACTCTGCAATTAAAGGAATGAACTATGATACATGCCACACCTTAGATGGACTCCCAGGGAATTATGCTACATGAAAAACAGCCTATTTTAAAATGTTCAATACTGTGTGACTCTATTTATATAACATTCTTGAAATGACAATATTCTAGAAATTGAGAACAGCTTGTAGTTCCAAGGGATCAAGGAGGAAGGAGCTGGATGTAGATATAAAAAGGTAACATGAAGAGTATTTGGTGATGGAACTGTTCTGCATCTTGATTATATCAATGTCAATATCCGGTTGTGATATTTTGCAAGATATAACTGTCAGGGGAAACTGGGTAAAGGACACATGGGATCTGTTTATTATTCCTTACATGTGAATGTTCACTGATTTCAAAAAGTCTGAATAAAAATATTGAAGTGACTTCAGAATCAGTCGATTAGCAGAAGGTGGAAGAATTTTGAGCATTAAGATAGAAAAAAACCCCTTAATTGCCTTGAACAGATTGATAATAGAAATATGGACATTAAAGTTTCTGCTAGTGAGAGCTCAAAAGGAAGTAAGGAGCATTATAGAAATATCCCAAATTGCCTTAGAGAAAACCTAAATTAGCTGTGAACAGACTATTAATAGAAATCTGGAATTTGAGAACACTCTTGGTGAGGGTTCAGAATTTAGTAAGGAATATATTATTGAAAATTGGAGGAAGAATTATCCTTGTTAAGAAATCTTAACAAAATTGTGCCTGCAATTTTGTGGAAAGCAGAATCTGTAAGTGATGAATTTGCATATATGGCAAAGGAGACCTCAAAGCAAAGCACTGAAGGTACTCCCTGGTTTCTTCTTATTGCTTATGGTAAAATGAGAGAGGAAAGAGAGAAACTGAAAGATGATCTGTAAACAAAAAGGAATCAGGAGTGGATGATTTTGAAAATTCTCACCTTCTCTCTTCAGATGGTAAAAGATGTTGATTCCTTTTCCTTTGGAGACATGCCCTGAAAGAAGTTGCTGTGGCTGATGTCGAAGAGGTTACTGCCTATGTTCTCCTCTAGGATTTTGATAGATTCCTGCCTCACATTGAGGTCTTTCATCCATTTCCATTTCGAGTTTATCTTCGTGTATGTTGTAAGAGAATGATCAAGTTTCATTCTTCTACATATAGTGGTCCAATTTTCCCAGCACCATTTATTGAAGAGACTGTCTTTTTTCCACTGGATATTTTTTCCTGTTTTGTCAAAGATTATTTGACAATAGAGTTGTGGTTCCATATCTGGGCTCTCTATTCTGTTCCACTGGTCTATGTGTCTGATTTTGTGCCAGTACCATGCTGTCTTGGTGATCACCACTTTGTAGTAAAGCTTGAAATCAGGCGATGTGATGCCCCCAGCTTGGTTTTTCTTTTTCAGCCTTTCCTTAGCAATTCGGGGTCTTTTCTGGTTCCATACATATTTTAGGATTGCTTGTTCCAGGCCTTTGAAAAAAACTGGTGGAATTTTGATCAGGATGGCATTGAAAGTACAGATTGCTCTGGGCAGTATAGACATTTTAACAATGTTTATTCTTCGGATTGGAAGAATCCAGGAACATGGAATGCTTTTCCACCTTTTTGTGTCTTCTTCAATTTCTTTCATGAGCGTTCTGTAGTTCTTTGAATACAGATCCTTCACCTCTTTGGTTAGGTTTATTCCCAGGTATCTTATGGTTCTTGGTGCTACAGTAAATGGAATCAATTCTCTAATTTCCCTTTCCATATTTTCATTGTTAGTGTATAGGAAAGCAACTGATTTCTGTGCATTGATTTTGTATCCTGCCACATTGCTGAATTTCTATATGAGTTCTAGTAGTTTGGGGGTGGTCTTTTGTGTTTTCCATATAAAGTATCATGTCATCTGCAAAGAGAGAGAGTTTGACTTCTTCATTGCCAATTTGAATACCTTTTATTTCATTTTGTTGTCTGATTGCTGTCGCTAGTACTTCAAAGGCAAAGGAAACAAAAGCAAAAATGAACTTTTGGGACTTCATCAAGATAAA
>CM053605.1:93938788-93953901 GCA_028646535.1 Procyon lotor | reverse complement strand
CTCAATACCCTCTATCTCTGTGCTACCACCATTTCCCCAAATACCTAACCATATCCCCTTCTCAGAGGCTGTACTCCCTTCTGGCTCTCAGCCAAACCAAAAATGGGTCACTTATATTTCTGTCTGAATTGAAAAACCTGGGAGACCCAGAGCAATAGAACACCACTGAAATGCTTCAGGCCCCCACATTTTTCTGTTCAGGACATTCTACCATGTGACCACCCCTGAGTAAAAAAATGTATACCAACGTGCATGTGTGCAAATAACTAGACTTAGTACCACATCTCTGTGAGACTGAGAGAAGTTTGGGAAGCTAATCTACTTCCCATCTAAGAATGCATTCCTGAACCAACATCATTTTTACCAGGAACAGAGTGGGGTTGTGTGGTGGACTTTAGAGAAAAGTCTGCTCCTGGGTCTAGCATTCATCTTCTTGGCTTCATTCTTCTTGGCCATAACATCAACTAGAGTAATTTCCTGTTTGATTCACTAAACCACTGTGACATCCTCCTCAGCAATCTGCTCAAATCCAGGTTTCTCAGAAGCTGGATTATGTTTTCAGGGCATAGTTCTGATTGTTTACTCTGTTGCTGTAACACCTTCCCCCACCCATAAAGCCAAGTCAAAACTCTTCAGATAATCTCTCTGTGACTAAGAGGTATCTCCCGTTACTCTCAGTTCAGGCCCCATTGCTGAGTATACTGTGTCCACTCAGCAGAATCCTTCTGACTCATCATTCCTATTTCAAATGTCACCTCCTCCATGAAACCTTATTCTCTCAGGTTCTTTCTCTGTTTCTGTATCTCAGACCCCCCTCCTCATGTTCATCAAACAAAATCCATGGGAAGGTTGAGTGAGTTTCAACCTCTCTTCCCGAGACCCCTAAATTCATATTGCTTTGTCCTGACTTGACAACAACATTAAGTCTACAGAGTAAAGGATAACCTGCTAGATTGAGGGATGGGTTAAGACATCTATATTGAGGATGCAAGTCTGGTGAGGACAAGTGCTTTAGAAGAGAAAGTGGCTTAATTGTAAATCATAGAGGATTTTGTAGAAAAATTTCAGCAATTATAAGCTGCCCCATTGTTGGCAAAATTTATTAATTTTAATGGCCTCAAACAGTGACATAAATAAGCATGTCAATGGATCTCAACTTTAGCCTTTGCAATTTGCAAAATTCCAATTAAAAAGCCAGAATCGCTTTCTGAGTGACTGTGTTAATAAGAATACCATGATCTCTTGTAAAAAAAAAAAAAATGATGTAGGAGGAGGGGCAAGATGGAAGAGAAGTGGAGGACTCCATTTCAACTGGTTCCCTGAATTTGGCTGGATATCTACCAAACCAGTCTGAACACCCATGAAATCAGCCTGAGATATAAGATCATACATCTGGATCTCTACAGGGGCAGAAGATCATCAGTCTGAGAGGTACAAAGGGTGGAGCTGGGATTGCATGGACAGATATCAGAGGATAAACAGAAGAGGGAGGGACCCACCAAAAGCTACCCATTGGAAAGTAATATAATAGCCCAGTGCAAAAGCATCCTGCACCTGGGGACCAGTGATAGCTTGCAGAGCTGTGGTGGTGGGACAGGAAGTGCTCCATAACAGTGCTTGAACAGAATCCAGGAGCTTAAGGGGCAAACACTGGTGCTGAGTGGCCACTTCTGTGGAGCTGTGCCTGAGGACCTGGGAAGCTGGCCATCACCAGAGCTGCCATGGCCACTGCTGTGGCACTGCCTACAACCACTCAGACCAGGATCCTTCACTGTTTTGGAGGCACAAGGGGCAGAGAAAAATGGGGCTTGGGTCCACCACTGAGAGGATCATCTGAGGCATGCACTACCTGTGGGAGGCCGCTGCTTTTAGTGGCACTCACAGAGGGAGACTGTGTGTTTTTGGAAGGTTCAGAGAGGAGCAGACTGTGGCTTCTCTCTTCTGGGAAGGAGATCTGGATATGGACATTTTCATTTGCCCTGGACATTTTCCTTTGTCCTTTCCTTTCCTTGCCCTGACCCTCTGAAAATGTGTGAAAAGCTGCCAGAGAACAAAAGCCCAAAAAACCAGTTTCCGTGGAGCCCAGCCCCTTGATAGCCCAGCCCCTCCCCCAGAAGACAAGCTGGAAGAACAAGAGAACAACAACCCAAGGGTTCCCCATAAAACTGTAAAACCCCAACACCAGGGGAAAATAGTATACTGAACTCCTAGCGTTGCCTCATGGCTTGTGTATTTCATAGATACAACTTTTTTATTCTTATGTTTCTTCTCTGTTTTTTTCTTTTTGCCTACTTAGCATTTCAACTAGAATATTCTGTAGTAATTTTTTAGCTTCTACTGTTTCACACATATACTTTTTTCTCTTTTTCATAGATAGATGATAGATGATAGATAGATAGATGATAGATATGTTTCAGTGTAGTCCTTTTCACTATTCAATACTAATATATACCAGTTTTAATTTCCCTGTAACTCTGGGAAATAGTGTTCTCTAACAAAGAGAACAAAATACACCCAAGAGGAACTGAAACACCCTAACTTGCCCACCTTACGAAGTTATAGCTCCCCACCACCCATCCTTTTTATCCCTAAGTTTATAAATCTAATTCTTGGGTTTCATTTTGGCTGAGTTTTCTTGGTGGTGGCTTCCAATTGCTCTGAACTTTCCCTTGCCTGGATTGTAGTTGATATTTTTGACTCTATACATTCCCTAAACCAACCCTCAACAGAACGACTAGGACAAGGAACTCCCAACAAAGAAAAGAACCAGAGGCAATGGCCTCTACTGCAGGATGGATATGGATATAAGCAAGATGGATATGGATATAAGCAAGATGGACCTAATGGATATGGATATAAGCAAGATGTCAGAAATAGATTTCAGGGTAACAGTTATAAAGATAATAACCAGGCTAGAGAAAACCATTAATGGCAACCATTCTGCCTTTTCTAAGGGCAGAAATGAGAGCTAATCAGGCTGAACTTAAAAATGCTATAAATGAGATGCAATTTAATCTGGATACTCTAACAACTAGGGTAAATGAGGCAGAAGAACAAATTAGTGATCTAAAAGACAAGCTGATGGAAAGGAAGGAACAAGAGGAGGCCTGAAACAAACACCTTAAAATCTGTGAAAAGAGAACTAGAGAAATAAATGACTTCAAGAAATATTTCAATGTCAGAATTATTTGGATCCCTGAGGGGGTGGAGAGAGAGAGAGAGAGAGAGAGAGAGAGAGAGGACTAGAAGATATATTTGGGCAAATTTTAGCTGAGAACTTCCCTATTTTGGGAAATGAAACAAACATTCATGTCCTAGAGGAAGAGGGTACCTCTCCCAAGATCAGTGAGAACAGACCAATGCCCCAGCATGTAATAGTAAAACTCACAAATCTTAGAACCAAGGAAACCATCTCAATGGCAGCTAGATGGAAGAGATTCCTTACCCACAGAAGGAAGAACATCAGAATAACATCAGACCTGTCCACAGAGACCTAGCAAGCCAAAAAAGGATGGCAAGATATATTCAGGGTATTCAATGAGAAGCATGTAGCCAATAATACTTTATCCAGTAAAGCTGTCATTCAGAGTGGATGGAGAGATAAAAAGTCTCTAGGACCAGCAGAAATTGAAAGAATATGTGACCACTAAGCCATCCCTACAAGAAACATTAAGGGAGAAATATAAAGAAAAAAATATAAAAGGAGAAAGACACCAAGAGTAATATAGAACAGAAATTTACAGAGACAATCTATAGAAACAAGGACTTCACAGGCAACAAGATGACAATAAAATGATATCTTTCAATAATGACTGTAAGCATGAACAGCTTATACATTCATATACATGAACAGCTTATACATTCATATACATGAACAGACCTAAATACTCCCATGAAATGGCATAAGATTGCAAATTGGATAAAAAGACAGGACCTGTCCATATGCTGTCTACAAGAGACTCATTTTGAACCAAAAGATATATCCAGACTGAAAATGAAGGGATGGAGAACCATTTTTCATGCCAACAGACCTCAAAAGAAAGCTGGGGTAGCAATTCTCATATCAGACAAATTAGATTTTAAGCTAAAGACTGTAGTTAGAGATACAAAAGGACACTATATCATTCTTAAAGGGTCTTTACAACAAGAGGCTCTAACAATTGTAAATATCTATGCCCCCAACATGGGAGCAGCCAACTACATTAGCCAACTGTTAACCAAAATAAAGAGACATATTGATAATAATACATTAATAGTAGGAGACCTCAATGCTCCACTCTCAGCAATAGACAGGTCATATAAGCAGAAAATCAACAAAGAAACAAGAGCTTTGAATGAAACACAGGACCAAATGGACCTCAGATATATACAGAACATTCCACCCTAAAACAACAGAACACTCATTCTTCTCAAGGGCACATGGAACTTTCTCCAGAATAGACCACATACTAGGTCACAAATCAGGTCTCAACTGATACCAAAAGATTGATATTATTCCTTGCATATTCTCAGACCACAATGCTTTGAAACTGGAACTCAATCACAAGAAAAAATTTGGAAGAAATTCAAACACTTGGAAGCTAAAGACCATACTGCTTAAGAATGTTTGGGTCAACCAGGAAATCAAAGAACTTAAACAATTCATGGAAACCAATGAGAACAAAAACACATTGGGCCAAAAGCTATGGGATACAGCAAAGGCAGTCCTAAGGGGGAAATACATAGTCATCCAAGCCTCACTCAAAATAAAAAAAATCTGGAATTCACTAACTAACTTCACACCCTAAAGAACTGTAGAAAAATCAACAAATGGAGTCTAACCAATGTATGAAAAGAGAAAAAATAAAGATTAGAGCAGAGATCAATGAATTAGAAAACAGAAATACAGTAGAGCAGATCAATGAAACTAGAAGCTGGTTCTTTGAAAGAATTAATAAGATTGATAAACCACTGGCCAGACTTATCCAAAAGAAAAGAGAAAGGACCTAAATTAATAACATTATGAATGAAAGGGGAGAGATCATAACTAACACCAAGGAAATAGAAATAATCATCAGAAATTACTATCAGCAACTATATGCCAATAAATTAAGCAAATTGGAAGAAATGGGTGCCTTCCTGGAAACCTATAAACTACCAAGAATAAAACAGGAAGAAACTGACAACCTGGATAGACCAATAAGTAGTAACAAGATTGAAGTAGTGATAAAAAACTTCCCAAAAAAACAAGAGTCCAGAGCCTGATGGATTCCATGGGAAATTCTACCAAACATTCAAAGAAAAAATAATACTTATTCTCCTGAAACTGTTTCAAGAAATAGAAACAGAAGAAAAACTTCTAGACTTTCTATGAGGCCAGCATTACCTTGATCCCAAAACCAGACAAAGACCCCATCAAAAAGGAGAATTTCAGACCAATATCCCTGATGAATATAGATGCCAAAATTCTCAACAAGATCCTAGCCAATAGGATCCAACACTACATTAAAAGCCTTTTACATCACAATCAGGTAGGTTTTATCCCTGGGATACCAAGGTAGTTCAACATTTGCAAATCAATCAATGCAATAGAACACATTAATAAGAGGGATAGAAGAACCATATGGTCCTCTCAATTGATGCATAAAAAGCATTTGACAATACTTTGATGCAGCATCCTTTCCTGATTAAAACTCCTCCGAGTGTAGGGATAGAGCAAACATTCCCCAATTTCATAAAAACCATGTATGAAAAGCCTAAAGCAAATATCATTCTCAATGGGGAAAAGCTGAGACCCTTTTCCTTAAAATCAAGAACACAAGGATGCCCTCTCTCACCACTATCATTCAGCATAGTACTAGAAGTCTTAGCAACAACAATCAGACAACAAAAAGAAATAAAAGTTATTCAAATTGAGAAGTCAAACTCTCTCTCTTTGCAGATGACATGATACTTTATGTGGAAAACCCAAAAGATTCCACCCCTAAATTGCTAGAACTCCTACAGGAATTCAGCAACATGGCTGGACACAAAATCAATGCACAGAAATCTATACAGTAAAAATGTAACTGAAGAAAGAGAAATTAAGGAATCAATTCCATTTACAATAGCACCAAAAACCATAAGATGCCTTGGAATAAACCTAACCAAAGTGGTAAAGGATCTATACTAAAGGAACTACAGAACACTCATGAAAGAAATTGAAGAAGACACAAAAAGTTGGAAAAATATTCCATGCTCATGGATTAGAAAAATGAACATTGTTAAAATGTCTATGCTGCCCAGAGGAATCTATACTTTCAATGCCATCCCAATCAAAATACCAATAGCAGTTTTCAAAGTGCTTGAACAAACACTCCTAAAATTTGTAGGGAACCAGAAAAGACCCTGAATAGCCAGGGGAATGTTGAAAAAGAAAACTAAAGCTGGGGGCATCACATCGCCTGATTTCAAGCTATATTACAAAGCTGTGATCCCCAAGATAGCATAGTATTGGCACAAAAACAGACACATAGATCAATGGAACAGAATAGAGACCCCAGATATGGACCCTCAACTGTGGTCAACTAATCTTCAGCAAAGCAGGAAAAAATATTCAACAGAAAATACAATTTCTTTAATAAATGATGCTGGGGAAATTGGACAATTCTATACAGAATAATGAAACTCGACCATTCACTTACACCGTACACAAAGATAAACTCAAAATGGATGACAGACACTTCTCCAAAGAAGACATACAAATATCTAACAGACACATGAAAAAAATGTTCAACCTTATTAGCCATCAGGAAAATTCAAATCAAAACCACATTGAGATACCACTTTACACCACTTAGAATGGCAAAAATTGACAAAGGAAGAAACAACAAATGTGGAGATGTTGTGGAGAAAGGGGAACCCTCCTACACTGCTGGTGGGAATGCAAGGTGATACAACCACTTTGGAAAACAGTGTGGAGGTTCCTCAGAAAGTTAAAAATAGAATACCCTATGACCCAGCAATTGCACTACCAGACATTTAACCCAAAGATACAGATGTAGTGAAAAGAAGCGCCACACACACCCCAGTATTCATAGCAGCAGTGTCCACAATGGCCAAACTGTGGAAAGAGCCAAGATGCCCTTCAGCAGACAAATGGATAAAGAAGGTGTGGTCCATATATACAATGGAATATTACTCAGCCATCAGAAAGGATGAATACCCAACTTTTGTATCAACATGGATGGGACTGGAAGAGATTATGCTAACTAAAATAAGTCAAGTAGGGGCACCTGGGTGGCTCAGTGGGTTAAAGCCTCTGCCTTCGGCTCAGGTCATTATCTCAGGGTCCTGGGATCAAGACCCGCATTGGGCTCTCTGTTCAGTGGGGAGCCTGCTTCCCCCTCCCTCTCTGCCTGCCTCTCTGCCTACTTGTGATCTCTCTCTCTGTCAAATAAATAAATAAGATCTTTAAAAAAAAAAAAGTCAAGTAGAGAAAGTCAATTATCATACAGTCTCACTTTTTTGTGAACATAAGAAATAGCATGGAGGACATTAGGAGAAGGAAGGGAAAAATGAAGGGGGGATTCAGAGGGGGAATGAACCATGAGAGACTGTGGGTTCTGGAAAACAAACAGGGTTTTAGAGTGGAGGAAGGTAGGGGAATGGGTGTGCCTGAAGGCATGTATTGCATGGAGCACTAGGTGTTATTCGCAAACAATGAATCAGAGTACACTGCATCAAAAACTAATTATGTACTGTGTAGTGACTAACATAACATAATAAATAAATAAATAAATAAATAAATAAATAGATAAATAGATAAATAAATAAATAAATAAATAAATAAATAAAAATACCATGATCTCCCAGATGTTTAAGGGAGCACCTCCTCTCCACTAACAAAACACAATCATTACTAAAAATTCAGAATTTAGGAAGAATGGACCAGAGCCAGGGGAAATTGGGACTATCTCACTGAAGACCCCTGGGGGAAACCTCCATCAGCTAGTTATTATAACAGCTAACACAGTATAACTTACTAGGTGTCAGTTACTGTTCCCAGCCCTTTACACTTATTAAATCATTTAAACCTTACCTCCCCTCTATGAGAGAGCTGCTATTAACACATTACTATTGGAATTACTTTGTGCTAACTAACATATTATTCACTTTCATTGATTCAAATAAACCCACATTGACTTTTGTTTGTTTACAATTAGATTATTGTTACTGTGAGGTTGATTCATCATTCATGTATTAATTCATTCATATACTGAGCCTGAAAATACATATTAGAGTACTTAATATAAGCGCAACACAATGTCTTATTGAGCATGCAAAGTGAAAAGATTCACCATATTATGGGTTTCCAAAATCCTTTATTTTTCCTTTTGGAAACACAGTTAACTATATTTCTGAGACTCCTGGAAGTTAGTCTGGTCTATGTGATTGAACTGGGGAGTGAGGATTGAAATGATATAAACCACCTCTAGGCTTGGCCCATTGGAAATCTCCACTCCATTCTCTTCCTCTGTTGTAACATTTGTGACCATATATTAAAGATGTTGGCACCATGAGACAGAAGGGATGTGGCCCCTGAAAGACTACATCAAACAGATCATTTATCAACTACCTACCAATCACATCATAATTGACCAATTAATACTATTTTGGGTCATAAGCTATTGATATTTAGAGGCATTTTGTTACAACAACTACCATTACTTCTCTAATATATATATAGGTCTCGGAGATTTGGGGTGACTGATGTTCAATTTTTTTTATGTCAACATCCCTACTTTACTCCTTATAAGCTATATGTCTTTGAAGAAAATTATTTAACCTATGCCAACTGTGATTTACACATTGCAAAATGGGCCTAATAACATTTAAAACATAGGGTTATGGGAATATTTACATGTAATTACAGAAAAATGCTCTCCCTGGTTTATAATAGGTGATCAATTAATGGTAGTTAGCTATTTCCTCTGCAGCGCTTCAAGCTCATAATTTTCACAGAAATAAATGATAGTGGATAAAGAAGGAAGATAATTTTATTTTCCTTCTTTCTTTGGGATGGACTTGAGCCCAAGATTTTCACAGTTTGCCCCAGTTGGCTTCACACTTCTGTGTTCACCAGGGGATGCTTTATTTACCTGGATGTAGAATGAATAGGTGTGAACACCAAGGTAACGGCTCTGTAGGACTGACATTAACATTTCAAAAAAGTCGTCAAATGGCTGATGGGAAGTGTTTTCACACACTGCCTAATCTTTTTTCACACATCTTTGCTCCAGGCTGGATGCTTTTTAGCACCTGTAGAAGGAATTGAAAAGCTGTGAGTTCCAAAGCCAAGAGGCTTACATCATATTTTAGCATTTCAAAGAGAAATCAAAGGAGCTTTTAGAAAGTACTTTCATTTTTCTCAAAGATATACCTGAGTTTTTCAGGCTTCTAAGAAGTAAGTTTTATTTATTTAAATCAAAAAAAAAAAAAAAGAACTGAGAAATATTGAAAAACCACAGTTTCACTGTTGGAAGGACCTCAGAGTCCAGAAGGACCCCTTCTGTCATATGCTGATAAGATGGTCTCTCAGCCTCTGCTGCATCCCTTGGGTAATGGGGAATTCATTCTTCAGGAGACAGCTGCTCCATTATTGGATGACTATGGATTTTCCCTCTCATTAGCAAACATCTGCTTCTCTAAACATCTGCCCTTCCATCCTGGTTATGTGTGTTACAGTAAGACAAGATAAGCTAGATTCTCCGTTATGAAACAATACTTCAGATTGGAAGATACGGAAATCTCGCAGACATATCACAGATTCCTTTCACTTTCACTATTATAGAGCATCCCCCATTTATTTCCTGTCTCTGAACTGCCTTGATTGAGTCTCCTCCCAGATATCCTGGTCACTCCTTCTTGTGGTTTTTTAATGACCCAGCTCCTCCCATTAGGAGACATCCATAATAGACTACACTATGCTAGTCCCAACCTCCTCCAGGAATCTGGTCCTAAAATTATCCACACAATCTCCACTAGTTCCTGTCAACTTGAAGTTGTGCCTCTGGTTTCCAAAACCCAAGCAGCATTACTTTGAATTTTTTTTTTAGTTCCTCATTCCATATAATTTGAAATCTGGGTTCTTTAAGGAAGGAAAAATAACTTTCTCTCTACCCTTCTGAATTCTTGGCTGAGACTCCATGTAATAAGACAGGTTAACAAGAGAAAAACAAACAAGTTTATTAACATGTATACTTAATTTATGCATGGGAGGTAACCAGGAAAACAGTGATTTCTTGAGATGGCCCAAGCCACCACCTTAAATATCATCTTCAACTAAAGACCAAAGAAAGATCTTGGGGTAGAGGGAGGGGGTAAAGGAAGACCAGTTAAGGAAAGTTTCCAAGAAAAGTATGCAAACAAGGGTAAGTTTTGTTATGCAGATTGAAGTCAGTGCCTTCTCTACTGAGATTTTCTTGTGATTTAGAGTCCTCCTTCTCTTACCCAATATAGAGAGGGAGAAACCCTTGCAAATAGAGAATTCTAAGTACTAACATAGACATATCAACTACCCCACCCAGACTTTGGTCTCTCCTGCACTGGGATTAATACCCTCTATGTGGTGAGAGGAAAAACATTCCACACAGTTTGCTGTTCATAACTTTATTATTCCAGGAAACGCTTTCCCAGAAAAATAAAAGATCAATTTTTTGATAGAAAACAGAAAATGATGTTACATGCTAACACTCTTTGGTGGCTTTGCCCCCAAAATCTTCTCCTTGCAGTGACACCATTCTAAATCATTATATCATGGTCCTTATGAAGTAGGCTGTCCAGTCTGAAGACCCAGAGGGGGATCCTGCAGGACCAGCCAAGAGGGTCCTTGGCTTCATGCAGGATGGAAATCAAACATGAGCCAGTAGGAAGTGAAAGCAGAGTTTACTGAAGATATATAGAGAGATACAGACGGACCATCAAAGAGACTCAGAAAGGAAAGAAGCATGAGACTCATCTTTGTCCGGGCCACGTGAGTTTTTTGTGGTGGTTGTGCTCAGGTGCACATGTCCTCTCAGGCATCCAGGAACTGGCCAGAATGAGGTCAAGATCCAGGTGTTCATCATAGGTCACTTATTCCTTAAAGCCAGAGGTCTTGGCGTTGAGATGTCTAGTGTTGGTGGTCTAGAATACACAAATGATAGCTTTATCCAGTCATTCTTGATGAAGAGAACAAAGGCAAAAAGAAATTTAGATAAAATTAAATTTCCTTATAACTCGCAACCCATTGACAAATACTTGAGACAGAGAGAGTATGACATTCTTCCGGAAACTCCCAACTGTCTTAATGTTAATGCTTTGCTAAAGGCAAAAAGCAATCTTAACTTGACAATATCCAGACCTCCAGGATCCTGTTAGTCTTCTTATAAACACACTTTTGGAAACTTCTTTATCTCTACCAACCCCCCCCCCCCGCATACACACATGCACTCAAAATTATATAATCGATCACTCCTCAAAATCCCAGTGCATTTCTTTCTGCCCACAGGTCCTGTCCCCATGCTTTAATAAAGCCACCTTTTTTGCACCAAAAAATGTCTCAAGAATTCTTTCTTGACCATTTGCTTCCAGACCTACATCAAAATCACATCATTTTGGTATCCACCATGGGCCCTGAGTCTTCTCATCTGGACACTGAGCTTCAGTGAATGTCCTTGGTGAGTGCTGCTTCTTTTCCTTTACTTTCATTCCAGGGGCTTCCCATGAAGTATTGTCTCATTGAAGTACTTTCACGTCCATTGTTCAGACTGAAATCCTCTAACCCATAGCTATTTTACAAGGAGGAATTAAAAGCCTACCTTTTAGCTAGAAGGTAGTACCATGGCCAGAATGATGCTCTCTCTTCATTTCTGTGCTTATACAAAATTGTCTTTCTTGGGCACAGAATAGCCACTCAAGTCATTAGAACAACTTCCAATGTAAGACTCCCATGTGAGGTTTCCTCCTCATTGGTCTGATGTGATACCCTTCATATCTCTGATCTAGCCACTTCTGGCTGAAAGACCTCTGCTCAGAGCTGGCTGAAACCAGTGCCTGATTGAATTAAAACCCAACTGGGGACTATTTCCTAGGGAAGTCAGCTGTAAGGACTACATGTGTTGGAATGTTTCTTAAATCATGATGGATTTCTATCTTTACTGTTTTCTATCTTTCTATCTTTACAGTGTTTTCTAGGTTTTCTATCTTTACAGTGTCCCCTATTAACTACTTAAATTACAAAACTGGGTAAATTCTTCTTTGTAAAACTTTTCTAGTGTTTTGCATGGGTTAAAACAGCAGGTTCTTCAAAGCACACCATGGGCATGGTATTCTGGTCCATTCACCAGCACTCATTTGTAGCCTATGATGCAATGGGGAAGCAGGACACTAGCATTTTTTTTTTTTTTGAGGGATGCCTGCAGTGGCTTTGACACCAGGAAGCTCTGACACATCCTGCTTGGGAGGCCACATAGGAGTCATGGAGTGGCGGGGTGGATGGGTATTTTCTTGGTAATGGACCTTCTCTAGGCTTGTACAGTTCCCAGGGGCTCTCCTGTGGGATGTCTTTTAACCCACTGGAAACAATACACATTGCAAGAGTTAGAAAAAAAGACTGATTTTTTTCTATAACACTGCATGACCTCAGTATTCCTTAGAAGATGAGAAAAAATGGCTCATTAATGGGATATTCAACTTTAATATGATCTATAAGTTAGATCTCTTCTGCAGGAACAGAACAAATGGACAAAGGTACCCTGAGTCTGGTCTGCATGGTCCTAAATCGGGACCTTGACCATAGGGTCTCTTGCAGAATGTGTTTGGCCACTAACCAGGCTAGTAAACTACCTCCTGATATATTGGATGATTGTCTAAACAGGCCTTCTCCAAATAAACCCAAGTTGCCATCCTTGATGAAGGGGGCACTAACTCTCTCTCTCTCACTGCTCCTCTTAATAGACCTAGGTTACTCTTGTTGCATGTAGGGGCTTCTTCCTCATTCATTTCCTGCTTAATGACTATGATAATTGAAACCAATTTTCTTTGGTTAATCTAACTCAGGACAGGGACTTTAAGGAATATTACCAGGCAGCTGCCAAAACTCCTTTTTGTTTTCTCTGTCTTCTCCTGACCAACATGGACTCTCTATTTCCACCTGTTGGTAGAAGTCTTTTCATCCATCCAAGCTGATGAGCTTTAGAACTGGGAGTCCTCTGTGCTCTGGGTTTTTAACTACCTTCAGCCTTGATGGCGGCATCTCACTTCAGCCTTCCCCTTCCCCCCTCATTTTCCTGTACCGCCTTGGGTGTGGTCTGCATAACTGGCTCCTATACCATCCTTGGGGCCTCTGGCACCATCAACTCCTGCTTTCTCTACCCTCACTGTCAAGGAGCTAGGACAAACCCTTGAAATTACACCACTCACTTCATATTTCCCCGCCAGTACCCCAGGTAAAAATTAACAATGGGGAACAAATTGATTGATATGCGAATGGACTCAGGTGGAACAAATTTGGTATTTTAAACTAATTTAAATTTGTTGGTTTAATTAAGATAAACACATCTTTAGAGTTATCAGCATTAAACATGAAACTTTTATTCCACCTAAGTTTACTGAAGGTCAAATAAGCTCATGTTATGTCTGTTGCAATTTGTCAACAAAAAGATGACTTAAAATGATGGTTAATTTTGTCTATCTCAATGTTTTCTTTATTCTTTATTTTTTTAAGATATTATTTATTTATTTAACAGGGAGAGAGAGCACAAGCTGGGGGAGTGGCCGAGGGAGAAAGAGAAGCAGGCTCTGTGCTGAGCAGGGTGCCTGATGTGGGGCATCAATCATCCCAGGACCCTGGGATTATGACCTGAGCCAAAGGCAGATGCTTAACTGGCTAAGCCACCCAGGCGCCCCATCTCAAAGTTTTCATGGTAGTTGCTAAAATAGCTTTTGAAGTCTTTGGTAACCTAAAACTTTAAAGGTTTGCTTGGATGATAAATTGGACTGAATTCATTGGACATGTAAGTCTTTTCCAAATAAGATAAAATACTGAAGCACTGATTAGTAAACATAAGGTTTATCTGGTTTTGACCTCTTATGGAAGAGAAACTAGGAATACTTGGGTCCATGGGTAAATATGCTTTGTGCTTTATTGAAAGATTGTACTATGGAAAAATATGGGCTTTTTTAAGATCATAAAATGTATTTATAGAGTTCAAATCTAAAGAATTCTAGTGTAACAGACTGTTTTCAACTGGTTACTTAGTTTTCACTGAAGTCTAAGGTTTCAAAGAGTTAAAATTCTGATAAAAGTAATCAAGACTGATGGAAATAAGGGAAGCAACTCTGAATGAAAAAGTTATAGAATGTTTATTAAGGGAATTCTTTGGAAAGGAATTTTATATGTGGTCAAGAGTAAGACTGACATGAAGGATTTTGAAACTACATTGGGATAAGATTAAAATTCTGCTTTTCTCTGCTAAAAGGCAAAGTTTTCTTTGATTGTTGGTCTGCTCTTGATAATAAAATAGAAACAAAAGTTTTTTTCTCTTTCATCTACCCAAAAGAAACCAATGTTTCTATGTTTTGTCTTTATCAGGTCCTTGATTATCTATAATCTTATCTGGGCATGTGCTTTAAAACTTTCTAAGGTTTTTAACAAACTTCCCTGTAATCTGAATTATAAATGAAGTCTTTTTTACTAATTAGGCCTTATTTGGTATATTAAGTTATTCCAGAAGGATTGTTAAACAAATAATAAGACTTAGGTTATATTGTTTGGGTAAAAGCTTAAAATATTCTAGAGATTATATGCAATTCCTAAAGCTTAGTATGTTTTGGCATAAGACCATCATTTGATAATCTGATTATCTGAAGTGTTAGATGTCACAGAAATAACTGGATTCTCTCCTCAGCTATATTTTAATGAACTCTCATCAGATCTTTAACCATGTTCATTTTTTTAGTCTTCTGTCATTTATAGTTATTGTTGTTATTCTCTTGTGAAATGTTTCATCTGCAAAGAGATTGATAAAAAGGGTTTTTGACAAAGATAGGTTTTAATATCTTTAAAATCATAAAACTAAAATTGATAAGAATTTCCAGAACTAAAAAAAAAA
>CM053605.1:93927524-93938288 GCA_028646535.1 Procyon lotor | reverse complement strand
ATTTGAGAGGCAAAGCAGGAGTTTGGGGACATTAGGGGAGAGAAATGAAACAGGAAGGGAGGGGAAGGGAGACAAACCATAGGAGACTCCTAGACTCACAAAACGAACTAAGGGTGGCTGGGAGGCAGTGGGGTAGGGATAGGGTGGCTGGGTTGTGGACATTGGGGAGGGTATGTGCTGTTAAGTGCTGTGAAATGTGTAAGCCTGACGATTCACAGACATGTACCCTGGGGCAAACAATACATTATATGTTAATAAAAATTTTTTAAATAAATAAATAAATAAAAATAAAGGTACGAAAAATAAAAAAATAAAACTTTGTTGGTTCTTTCATGTTTGCTTTTTCTTAAAAGGAAGAAAGGAAGCTTTTTCTTAAAATACCCATGATATACAGAAATATGATAAAATATTCCTTCATGAACAATTTGAAGTGTTTAATTTTTCTCCCTACCTGAACCCTGCAAAACTCAGAACATTCTCAGTAAATGTTCTTTCTTCCATGACAATTACAATTATTTGCATAAGTTCAATAAGAATCTATTCTCCTGGTAACAGGACATCATTGAAAACATTGGTTATTTACAAAGTTTTTGACTGGAATGTCATATTTGACACATGCATAGACTCAGATATAACCAGAGAGCTTTAAGGAACTAAAGTTGGCTGTATGAAGCATGAAGCCAATAAAGCTCCTTGGAAATGTTGGCCTGATACCTTGCTTACAGAGTTCCCAGCAGCCTTACCAGATGAGTAAAGAATGTCATTTCCTGGCAGGTGGAAGAACCTCAAGATATTTTGGAGACCTCAAGAAGAGAAATTTTCCCAAATCTATAGGTATTATAGGCATGTCTGACAGCAAGTATTTGGCTTGGTTTCTGGCCTACAGAGGCTACAAAAAACTGCAATCAAGATTCCTTATAAAATGTCCCAGCAAAAAAAAAAAAAAAAGTCCCAGCAAAGCAGATTTTGAAAGATCTATATGATCAATCACTATTCTTGCTGAGCTTATATAAATAATTAGGCCTAGTTTATAAAAGCTAGACTTGTTTTATAAATGAAGTAGTCTCTATTTGGCTATTTCTGATTAAAAATAAGGCTGATTACATAGAGAAAAAACATTTCAATAACATGTTTGTAGATATTAGAATTTATACTATTTCCTAAATCTTTCTGTTTTCCTCAAATATCTAGATATGGCTCTCCAAACTAAGGTTTCCAATCTTCTTCATTCTCTTGACTTAAAGTCATTTCAAACCAAAACTGCCCTTATGCCTGGACCTGACCATTGTACTTCTATCAAACATAATTGTTCAGAGCTTATTAATCTTGTTTATTCTAGTAGATCAGACTTAAAAGATTCTCCTATTGATAATGCAGATGACAGTTGGTTTTCTCCAACTTGCTGGTGATGCCTCATAATTAAGATATCCTTAAGGCTAGACATCAAATAAAGAGGCCTCTTGATGGTTTTATCCTTTAGCCATATTTGTCCGAGGACTGCCCCTATTGATATGAAATTGCAAATAGAGGCTTTAGCCAACAGAAAACTAGCTGAAGACAAAGCATAAGCTGACACCCTGCAGCTTCCACTCACCCCCCCACTTTTGGGGGGGTGGTTATAAATGTTATTCTTCCAGGAAGCTCCCAACTGTCTTAATGTTATTGCTTTATAAGAGGGGAGCATAACCTTAACTTGATGACGGCAAGGCCTCTGGTATCTTATAGGTCCTTTTTAGCATATGGAAGTTCTTTCTAGGGGAGCCTGGGTGGCTCAGTAGGTTAAGCCTCTGCCTTCAGCTCAGATCCTGATACCAGAGTCCTGGGATCATACCTCACATCAGGCTCTCTGCTCAGCAGGGAACCTGCTTCTCTCTCTCCCTCTGCCTACCACTCCTCCTGCTTGTTTTCTCTCTCTCTCTCTCTCTCTCCTCCTCCTCTCTCTCTCTGTCAAATAAATAAATAAAATCTTTAAAAAAAAAGAAAGAAAAAGTTCTTTTGAAAACCTCCCTTTTTCCTTACCTCCCCCAACCCCATAGAATATAATCAATTGCTCCTCACAACCCCAGTCCAGCTCTTTCTGCCCACAGGTACTGTGCCCGTGCTTTAATAAAATCACCTTTTTGCACCAAAAACATCTCAAGGATTCTTTCTTGGCTGTCAGCTCCAGACTTCACCCCACCAAACCTCATCTATATTCCAAAACCACATCAATATCATATTTAACCAAGCCCAACATGCAGTCACCCACAAATTCAAATGGTGGACGTCCAAAACTTAATGGCTCTTGATATCCTAGCTGTAACTAAAGGAGGAACCTATGCTTTATTAAAAGAGTGTTATGTATAAATTACATATTACCACAAAATTATGACAAGGTTACCAAAAGAGCTGAATACTCAAACTGGCACTTTCTCCTTTAATGATTGGTTAAACTCCTGGACTAGAGGAAGATCTTTATCAACTGCTAAAGAACTTTTATTTGAGTTTTTCTTTCTTCTTGTTATTCTAATTATGCTTTCTCCCCTCTCTCTCCACCTGGTGCCAAGACTCCTTCACTACCATAACTTCCAGCTGACAGATGATCCTCTCTAATCAAGGAAGTTCATATATTTTGTCTACTTTGGATTCAGCTCCCTCTGCCTTTGGTAGTTCTTATATATAAATTCCTCAACTGACCAATGTTGACCCACAGGTAGAGACACCTTTATACCCCTATCAGCAGGAAGAAGTTACAGAAAATGAGACCTTTCACCCTCTGCAACCTTAATAAGATTTAAGGCTCAAAATTGTTCAGGGGGGAATGATGTGGAGAACAAAGGAAAAGGAAATGTAGAGGGCTCCTAGGTGACTCAGTCAATTAAGTGTCTGCCTTCAGCTCAGGTCATAATCCCAGGGTCCTGAGATTGAGTCCCACAAGGGGCTCCCAGCTCAATGGGGAATCTGCTTCTCCCTCTACCCCTCCCCCTGATCCTTCTCTCCCTCTCTCTCTCTCTCTCTCTCAAATAAATAAAATCTTTTAAAAAAATGAAAAGGAAATGTAGATAAAATTAAGTTTCCTTACAACTTCCAACCCATTGACAAATAGTTGAGGCAAAGAGAGTGTGACATTCCCCCAGGAACTCCCAGCTGTTTAATGCTAACGCTTTGCTAGAGGGAAAAACAACCTTAGCTTGACAATAGCCAGGCCTCCAGCATCCTCTAAGTCTTTTCGTGAAAATCCTTCTGGAAACTTCTTTATCTCTACCCTGTCCCTAACTTAAAAGTATATAATCAATCACTCCTCACAGTCCCACTGCAGCTCTTTCTAACCATGGGTTCTGTTCCCGTGCTTTAATCAAACCAGCTTTTTAGCACTGAAAACAGCTCAAGAACTCTTGGCCATTCGTAGGGAACCCACATCAAAATCACACGAATTCTCACCTAGTCCTTCTTTAGACATTCCATTCTAGAGAAATCATTAACTCCTAGTCCCTTAGGAAGAGGACATAGGCTATTTGTATTACAAGGCATATGTAAAGTGGTTGTGAGGGAGGGTGAGGGGAGGTGGATGCAGGTCCTGGCAAGAATAGAAGCAGGGAAAGAAGCAAAGGAAAAAACCAACTTTGTCTCTCCTTTGATTTCCCTGTCACACTTAAACGAACCAACCAAGTCCCTGATTAAGACACTCCTTAAACCAGATTTCAAATCTCAGTAAGTATACCAACTTTGCCCTTTCTCCTCTAAAACACTCAACTGACAAGGCAAGATTACCCTTACCCCAGCAAACAATAAACTCATTTGTCTTACAAACAAGTTATGTTGGTGACATTTTAGGGAGCCATTATTCAACAGAATGAGGAAATAATCCCCACTTTACAGGAACATTGGGAGGATTCAATACTTACAAACAAACAAACAAACAAAAAGAATGTTATCAAGTTCTCTATTTGCACTACAGGCTCAATAAGCACAGTACCTGCTACACAGCAGGTACTTTGAATGTAATTAACTAATAGAAACTGATTACTAACAAGCAAGGCATTAAGGCATTAAGCATGAGGTCTGAGAAGCAAAGGGAAGAAGTTGGAGGGGTAGATGTGAAGAGAGAGAAATGAAGTGAAAAGTGAGAAAAACAGTGTCCGAATGCACTGACACCACAACATGGGCATCTGAGGCAGTAAAGGTGCCACTGTCCTTTCTATAGAAACTGAGACATGGCTGGAGAGTCACCTAGCCAGAACTATGTAACTCAGACTCATGCATCTAGGTGGAGCAGGTGTCTTCTTCCCACCGTAAGGGTAGAAAAATTATTTTCCCTTTATCCTTCTAAGTTCTCAGCTGGGGCCTGTGGAGGCAGTATTTTCTCTTCTTCCCTTTTAGAAGAGATATAATAGTAATAATAATAGCTGATCTAATAATTAAATTGATATGAAACAGATTAATAGAAAGACAAATAAATTTCATGTGTATGGGAGCCCTATAAAAGCATGAGACCCAAAAGGGGGCAAGTGATTGAGTTAAGGATAGATAGGGGGTAGGGGCCCAGGATACAAAGGGAAGGAAGACCATTCACAGAAAGTCAGCAAAGGTGTTTGGAAAACAAGGGCTGCCCTGTTATAGAGATAGCTCCTTAGGTTAAAAATTATCTCTGGCAATAACTCTTTCTGGTACAGGCCCTCTTTCCAATGCGGATTTAGGTAGTTGAGGGGGAGGTAAAAAGCTTTTCCTAAATCTGGTGGGTTTTGATTGCCTTGAGCTCAAAATATCCTTATGCCAAAAAGACATACCTTGGGGTGGCAAAATCTCCTCCCTTTCAGGCTCCTGTAAGAAGAGACAAATTAATGAGAAAAAAAATGAACAGAAGCTTATTTAACATGTATATCTTGTATATGGGAGATACTGGGGGAAAAACAAATAACTCTCTAAGAGGTGGCTCAGAATTCAGGCTACAATACCATCTTCAGATAAAGGAAGGAAAAAAGTTGGGGAGGGGGGCAAAGTTATGCAAAGACCAGAAAAAGTAGGGTAAATAAGGGTAAGCCTTGTTTTCACAGATTGTTGTTATGGCCTCCTACATTGATAAAATTCTCTTTGTGATTTGTAGTCAAACTTCTCCTCCCAGTACAGAGATACACTCTTCCAAATGGAGAGTTCCTGTGCAAATGTAAATTTCCCTTACAGAAGGATAACTTCTACTCTGCAGAGTTTCTCCTGTATCTACAATTTCTCAAAATAATCAGCTCAAAAGACTCATGGTGCCATAGATGCATATTTCAGGGTGGCATATTCTGGTCTCCTATACCACCAATTGAATGACACAAGAAGTGATATGCTGCTTAAAAATGGATCTCCCTTTCTAGCTTTTACTTTCTCTTTCTGCCAAATAAATGCCAGTGAGCATAATGGATTGGTCCCATTCCACCCAAAGGAGCAGTCTGTCTGGTCCCTGAGATTACATATTCCTGAGGGTTAGGATACACACAGCTTCCCTCCCCAGCCCCTG
Organism: Procyon lotor; assembly: GCA_028646535.1. Taxonomy (NCBI): domain Eukaryota; kingdom Metazoa; phylum Chordata; class Mammalia; order Carnivora; family Procyonidae; genus Procyon; species Procyon lotor. The sequence continues at coordinate 93,932,806 of CM053605.1, read as the reverse complement.
TGTGAGCCACACCAGCCTAGCTGCTTTTCTACCCTTCTGGCTTCAATCAACCCCTATTAGCCAATGCTGGAGCAGTCTCTCTGTCCCACACTTGTATATGCCATGGCAACTTGGACACCTTTGCTGCATGTCCCACAGGCACACCCAAGCCTGAGTCACCACTTTGCACATCACTGTACACCCCATCTCAGGGAAGGGCATCATCATCCACATGAATCCAGAAACCAGAAATGCTGGGAGTCACTCTGCCTCATCACCAGAACCCAGGTTTTTTCACCCATCATGTTAACTACTGCCCCCAGCCTTGGTCACTCTTGCCCCACTTCTACTTATTCCCCATGACTCTTCCTCTGACTGGTGCCCACTTGGTCTGAAGCTCTATTACATGTAATTCTGATACTATGCATAGCCTACAGTGTGGTGACTTGATTGCAGGCAGCATGAACAATCATCATAAATGACCCAATCCAAGGACCTAACACAAAAGCATCCTTAGGGGCTGGGCTGAAGATGCTCAGGCAAACTGGACCAAGAAAAAAGGAAAAGAAAGACCAGGCAGAGTCCTGTAGTTACATTTGGCTTGGAACTCCCTGTCAGACGGAGGAATTATTCAAAGTACCTGAACAACATGCACAGTTTGTGGCTTATAATTATATCTAAGTTAATCGTTCAGAGAACTGTATTTTTTTTTCATTCTGAGTGAAACCCTGATCATGTTTTTAAAGTCCTAAGCTAACCAAAATCCTCCAGAGACCATCATGGGCACATCCTCCTGCCCACCATGGCCAGGTTTCTGAAGCCCACAGTGGCCATACCAGCTGAGCCATCTAGTACATAGAAAACTGACTGACCGGAGGGATTTCTTTTCTTTTTGTTATTAGTTTTATTGATTTTCTTCCTCCAATTGTATAAACAGCACATGATCATTCTAAAAACATGTTCTGTGGAGGCAGACTGCCTGGATTCTAGTCCTCACTTAGCCACTTACTAGACTGCTGACTGTGGGCAAGTTGTTTGACCTCTCTTATGCCTCAGTTTCCTCATCTGCAAAATAGAATTAAATAGTGTGGTGACTACCTCATAGGGTTTTTGAGAAGATTAAATGAGTTCCCTGTGAGACAAGTACTATCACCCATTTTGTATTCACATTGCTCACTCGCTCTCTTTTTTTTAAGATTTTATTTATTTGCCAGAGAGAGAGAGAGAGAGCACAAGCAGGGGAGTGTCAGGCAGAGAGAGGGGAAGAAGCAGGCTCCCCGCTGAGCAAGGATCCTAATGTGGAACTCGATCCCAGAACCCTGGGATCATAACCTGAGCCAAAGGCAGCTGCTTTACCAATTGAGCCATTCAGGCGTACCCACATTTTTCTCTTAAGTGCAATATCTGTTTACCTAAGTGAGCTTACCTGCACACTTAGGCAAGTGCTAAAGTGTGCTGGTGCTGCCCTGTGCTGTTTTCTCTAACAGTATGAGGTATACAAAGCCCATTGCTCAATACCAGGGACGTCTGCTCTTCTCTTTGGATCCCCAAGTTCCCTCTCTCACAGCCGCTCTTAGAGGCCCACCTTTGTGGCTGCTGGTCAAGTCTGCCCCTCTGCAACCACCACTTCTCCTGTTTCCACCTGTACTTCTTCAGACTGAGCCAGCTGGGGCACTCGAGAGCAGGGACACAGCCCACCTAAGGTAGGAGGTTCACTCTATCAGCAAACATAGCCTCCAGCCATATTCACCCATCATCATCATCCCTGCAGAGAGCCTCATTCCCTGTGCACGCCCACTCTCCACACCTCACAGCCAAGAAGGATGAATCAATCTCCTGATGGACTCTAACCCACATCTACACCTGGCCATAGCTTCTACCATTGTCCTTTTGGACTATCAGGTTTAGGATCAACTCTAGGCTGGCATGATAGCCACATTCCCCCAAATGGGCTGGCATCTCACTGCCTTTGGACACCAAAGCATCCTGTGCTTCTTGAGGGTTCTAACGAGGCAAGTTTCTTCCCTAAGTTATACCTCAATTTCCCTATCTATAAAATGGAAATGTTGCATGAAAAGGCCTCCAGTGTCCCTGACATTCCACATTTGAGATTCTGCCTAGGACTCTGACATAGACTTTACTACTGTTTTATGTCCCTGAGGAACTTCATTCTGCTTTTGGACTTTTGGCAAAACACTATGGCATCCTCCACCCCTGGCCCTCCACTGTCAAGCTTTCCCTCTTCTGAACTGGCCTTCATTTCCTTAGTGTCAGTATAATGATAAATCACTCGGCATTGGCAGTGCCAGGCTGCATATAGAGAGTCAATGCAAGCATTGATCCTGAAACACAGTCAAGTCCAGACCCCCTTAAAAAGTTGCAGACACCTCAAAACTGAGGTGTTTCACTGTTTCACAGATATTCGTTCTCAGTCTAGCAAAAGTGATGCTGTCAGCTAGGAGAACCTTGGACTCTCACCTGTGCCCTTACTACCTACGGTGAGCCCTGACAGACATTTCCTTCACTGGAACCCATGTCAAGGCTGGACCAGCCCTTGTGACTCCTGTAATTTCAAAATGCACCTTAGCAACAACCATCAGGGAACTTGAAAAAGCAAGATTTTTTATTCACAGGTCCTGCAGTGTATATAGCACACAATAGGGCCACACAACAAGGTTACAGGTAGAGAGAGGAGAGAAGGAGAATCAAACATGGACCTGGGGCTCTCCCTTTGCTTAAGTTGAGGATGTGCTGCCTAGGGACTCAGGAGTTCACTTTTTATGGTGAATTTAAAAGCATAAGAGTGGGAATTAGGGTGCAGGAAAGGAAAAGCAGGGTGCCTCAAGGAGTCAGTTATCTGGGTCACTCAGAGCTTACTAAAAAGAGAAATTCATCTATGGGGGCAACCTAGCTCTTTATGAAGTTGTGTAGCTGGCAATATGTTTATGCAAGATGAATGTCTTTGACATGGATGCTTTAGCAACCAAAAGCTTAATGTCGGGCATTTATATTACAATTTTTAAAAAGCTAATTGTCAGGCACTTACACTACAATAGGTTTTAGCTTCATTGTTATGATTAGTCTTTAAGCAAAGAGGTAGGTGTAGTGCCAACCACCTACTAACTGGCACAGCACTCTCTAAACCTCTGTATCCAGATCTCTTACATGGGGAGAGCAGCTCCCACCCTCTTCCCAGAGTCATGAAATAATTTTTCCAGCTTTATTGAGATATAATTGACATATAACATAGTGTAAATTTGAGATAGACACTGTAGTGATTTGATACGTGTATATATTGTGAAATGATCACCACAAAAGGTTGGTTAACAGACCCATCACCTCACATAATTATAACCTTTTGTGGTGGTGAGAACTTATAAGATTTGCTTTCAGCAACTTTTAAATATACAATACAATACAGTGTTGTTAACTAAAGTCACCAGGCTTTACATCGTACCAGGATGTACATTATATCCCCAAATCTAATTCAGCTTAAAACTGGAAGTTTGCACCCTTTGACCACCTTCACTCATTTCCCTCTCCCCCCGACCCCTGCCTGCTCCTGGAAAACCACAAATTTGCTCTCTGTTTCCATGAGTTTGGTTTGTTTAGATTCCACATATAAGTAAGAACATTCAGTATTTATCTTTCTCTGTCTGACTGATTCATCACTTTGCATAATGTCCCCAATGCCCATTGCAAATGGCAGGATTTCCTTCTTTTTAAGGTTAAGTAATATGCATACAAGATGTATATATATCATATCTTCTTTATCCATTCATCCATCAATAGGCTTTAGTTTCCTTGTTTTGGCTATCATAAATAATGCTATGTTTATAAGGGTGCAGATATCTTTTTATTATTTCGTTTCCTTCATATACATAACCAGAGGTGGAACTGTGGATCATATAGTAATTCTATTTTTAATTGTTTTAGGAGCTTGCATTCTGCTTCCCACAGTGGTTAAGTGAATTCACAATCCTATAAATAGTCCATGAGGATTCCTTTTTCTCCATATCCTCTCCCAACATTTGTTATCTTTTGTCTTTTTGATAATAGTCATTCTGACAGGTATGAGATGATATCTCATTGTGATTTTGACTTGCATTTCCCTGGTGATGAATGATGTTGAGTGTGTTTTCATGTACCTTTTGACCATTTGCATATTTTCTTTAGAAAAATGACCATTCGGGTACTATGCCCATTTTTAAATTGAATTATTTGTTTGTCTATTTACTATTGAGTTGTATAAATTCCTGATATATTTTGGATATCAGCCACTTATCAAACATGTGGTTTGCAAATATTTTCTTCCATATTATATGTTGCCATTTTATTTTGTTGATCACTTCTTTTGCAGTAGTCTTTCAGTTTGTTGTAGTTCCAGTTGTTTATTTTCACTTCTGTTGCTTATGCTTTCGGTTTCATATTCATAAAATCTTTGCCAAGCCCAATGACAAGGAGCTTTTCCCTTATGTTTTCTTCTAGGAGCTTTATGGTTTCAAGTCTTACACTTAAGTCTTTAATCCACTTGAGTTAATTTTTACGAGCAGTATAAGATAGGGCTCCATTTTCATTCTTTTGTACGTGAATATCTAGTTTTCCCAACACCATGTATTGAAGAGACTGCCTTTTGAGTATTCTTGAAGAGACAGCCCGTTGAATATTCTTGACTATCTTGTGAAATATTAGTTGATCACATATGTATGGGTTTATTTCTCAGATCCGGGTTCTGTTTCATTGGTTTATGTGTCTGTTTTTATACTAGTACCATACTGTTGTGATTAATACACCTTTGTAGTACAGTTACAAACAGGAATTTTGATGCCCCCAGCCTTGTTGTTCTTCCTCAGGATTGCTTTAGGTATTCAGGGTCTTTGTGGTTCCATACGAATTTTAAGATTGTTTTTCCTATTTCTGTGAAAATATAATTAGAATCTTGATAAAGAATATATTAAATCTGTAAATGGCTTTGGGTAGTATGGACATTTTAGCAATAAGTAATTCTTCCAGTCCATGAACATGGAATATTTTTCCATTTATTTGTGCCTTCTTCAGTTTCTTTCATCTATGTCTTACAGTTTTCAATGTGTAGATACTTCGTCTTCTTTGTTAAAGTTATTCCTAAGTATTTTACTATATTGATGCATAGTAAATGCGTTATGCCAACATTATGATTGTCATTTCATGAGAGATCCAGAGCCATAATCACCCAGCCAAGCCTCTCCTGAATTCTTAATCTACTGAAAGTACGAAAAAATAAGTATTTGTTATTTTAAGCCTGTTGTGTAGGGGTAATTTTT
>CM053605.1:93903613-93927424 GCA_028646535.1 Procyon lotor | reverse complement strand
TAATACTTCGTTTCCATGTTCCACTTTCCCTGCCATCTTCTGAACTATTCTCAAATGATTTTATATATTTTATTCTGTCTACTATATTGGATTTTAGCTATAATTCTTTGTAATTTCAAGTGGTTTCTCCAGAGATTACAATAGTCATCCTCAGTCTATAGCAGTCTGTCTTGACTAAACGTTACTGCATTCATACAACATATAAAAACTTTATAACAGTATAGTTCTAGTTATTCCCCCCATTCTGCCCTTTGTGCTTTTATTGTCATATTTTATAAGTATGTGTATTATTGATTCCATCATATATTTTTATTATTGTTTTAAACAGTCAATAATCCTTTACACAAAAAAATTAATATATCCTTTTATATTTACCCACATATTAGAAATTTTCAGTGTTCTTTCTTCTTTTTTGTTAATCTGACCTTATATCTGGAATCCTATTTATTTGCCAAAAAAAAGACAGCTCTCTTTGACATTTTTGGTGGCATAATTCTGATGGCCACAAATGGTCTTAAATATCCTCGTCTTAAAAAGTTTTTCTTTTTTTCCCTTCATCTTAGGAGAATATTATCAGGGGATATAAAAGTTTTCATTTGCAGTTTCTTATTTTATTTCAACAATTTAAAGATGTCATTTCATTGGTTTCTACTTTTGTTGTTCCGCACATGAGAAATCAGCCTTCATTCTTCTTGTTATTTCTTTTAATGTAGTATTACACACATCTACCCCAACAGCTTTTAGATTTTCTCATTTTCTTTGGTTTTCAACAGTTGACATGTGCATAGATGTCAACAGTTGACATGTGCAACAGTTCAACATGCATAGATATTTTTTCTGCTTTATATTTGCTGAGCTTCTGGGATCTGTAGTTAACGTCTTTCATCAATTATGGACATTTTCAGCCATTATCGGTTTTAACATTTCTTCCCTCTCTTCTACTTCTGAAACTCCAATTCCTCACACATTAGACTATTTGACATTGTCTGATAAGCCTTAAGCAGTCTGTTTGGGGTTAGTTGTTTTGTTCTTTTATTTTTATTTTTTTTTTATTCTTCAATTTGCATAATTTCTATTGATTTGTCTTTTAATTCACTAATCTTTTCCTCAACTATGTCCAGTTTAGTGTCAAGTAAGTCCAAAGGATTATTTTTTCTTCACATTTTTATTTAAATTCTAGCTCGTTAGCACACAGTGCAATATTGGTTTCAAGAGTAGAAATTAGTAAAAAAAAAAAAAAGTAGAAATTAGTGATTCATCACTTATGTACAATACATGGTGTTCATAGTAAGTGTTCTCCTTAATACCCATCACCCATTTAGCCCACCCCTCACCCACCTCCTTCCATCAACTCTCAGTTTGTGCTCTATTTTTAAGAGTCTCTTTTTTTTAACTAGCAAAAAGAAATTTTATTATTTTTTTAGTGATCCCCAAACATATTTTTAATTTATTTTTATTTTTTTTAATTTTATTTTATTTTTTCAGTGTTCCAAGATTCATTGTTCATGCACCACACCTAGTGCTCCATGCAATTGTTGCCCAGTCTCTTATGGTTTGTTTCCCCTCTCTTCTTTTCTTTTTCTCTCTCCCATATGTTCATTTGTTTTGTTTCTTAAATTCCACATTTGAGTGAAATCATATGGTATTTGTCTTTCTCTGACTTATTTCTCTTCGCGTAATACACTCTAGCTCCATCTATATTGTTGCAAATGACAAGATTTTATTCTTTTTGATGACTGAATAATATTCCATTTTATAGATGTGTGTGTGTAGACCCACACACAAAGAGACACACATACCCCACATTTTCTTTATCCATTCATCAGTCTATGGACATTTAGGTTCTTCCACAGTTTAGTTATTGTTGATGCTGCTGCTATAAACATTGGGGCACATGTCCCCCTTTAAATCTGTGTTTTTGTATCCTTTGGGTATACACCTAGGAGTTTAATTGCTGAATTGTAAAAACCCAGTGGATTCTTAATTTCAATGACACTTGTGAGTATTAGAATTTCCATTTTTCAAGTTTCTATTTTAAGTTTCCATTCTTTTGATGAAATTTCCCATCCAGTCACCTCTTTTGTTCACCTTTTCTTTAAGTTCTTTAAAGTACTTATAATAGGTTTTTATAGCCTTGTCTTCTAATTCCAACCTATGAATTAACTGCAAGTCTACATATATTAACTTCATTCTTATTATTATAGATCATATTTTTCTGTTTCCTTGCAAGTTTGTTTATTTCTTATTGTATGTTGGAAATTTTCAATGATACTTTATAGAGATTCTAGGTTATATTATCTACCTCTAAATGTACTATGTTTTGTTCCATTAAACAGTTCCTGGCAAGATGGGTCTATTTTAAGGTTATTCTTAATCTTAGAGTGTTACCCTCAAGAGATGCAGAATTTTCATCCTAGATGTGGTCTTTATATTATCTAAGGTTTTTATTAAATGTCTAGTATGTTCAACAAGGTCATCTTGCAGGGACCACAACCTCAATGTCACCCTAGCATTTTGCAACCTCAGAAAACTCTTCTCAGCTCCAGTTCCATGTTCCAGTTACTGCTTCCATTTAACAAATTATCCCCAAAATTTAGCAACTTAAAAAACTATTTTGTTATGCTCTCTGATTCTGTGGGTTGGGAATTTATGCAGGATAGCATAATGTTGACTTGTCTCTGCTCTACAATGTCTCAGGCCTCAGCTGGGAGGATTCAAGCAATGAGTCTACCTTGAAAACTCAAAGGATGGAATCACCTGAACTGTCTAGTGCTTTGCCTCAGATAACCTGTAGTTCAGGACTGCTGACCTGTCTAGATGTAACTTTTCCATATGCCTTTGAGATAGCCAGAATGCTTATATAGCCACCCAGAGATCCAAGCACAAGAATTCTAATGAACAAATAAAAACTGAATAGTCTTTTGTTGCTCAGTCTCATAAATCACATTTTCCTGTGCTTTATGAGTTGAAACAATCACAGTCCACTCAGACTATGATGAGCACAGTCTCAAAGGAAGAGAAACAGACTCCATCTCTTGATGGGAGCATGCCAAAGTCACATTTTAGAAGAGCATGTGGGATAGGAGCATGTGGGATGTGACCATCTTTACAAAATACAATCTGCCACAGTACCTCAGCAGCTGTTAGTGGTTTCTCAGTCTTTCTCTTTATATGAGCAAATTGGCATTTGGCCAAGTTCTTAGGGGATTTGGGGGACTTCTACAGTGAAGTTTACTGTGCCTGGTACCTTACCCCTCAAATAGCAGCCACCTGGCAGCCTCAAATTCCAATCTCTGTTCCCTCTGCTCATAAGACTTATACCATTTATGTGAACTCTATTCCTTGTACTATAGTTTGAAAATTGCCCCCAGACTGAAAGCCAGGGTAAATTCACACCTTACCTCTTGTGCTTCTCTCTAGGCTCACAATTCAGGGCTGTTCTCTGTTTAATGTTGTTTCAGGTATTTTGTTCCATTTTATAGTTGTTTGCTGTGAGATGGTGTAGTAAATAGACTCTAAAATGGCCCCCAGTTATCTCTCCCTCTTGATGTTCACATGCTTGTGTGATTCCCTTCCTTTCAGTATGGGGAGGACATGCTTCTGGCCATATAAAATGTGTCAACAACAATGAGATTTACACCATCATGTGTACACAATTACTGCATGTGACTATGTTACATATGACTGTAGTGCCTATTATACAGTAGTTTCTCCCTTCCCTTTGCTAGTTTTGAAGAAGTAAGCTGCCTGTTTAAAGCTGTCTCTGGATAAAGCCATGTAGCTGGGAACTTGGGATGATCTCTGGCCAGAGGCACTGCAAAACTGTAGCCCTTAGTTCAATAGCCTGCAAAGAAACTGATGAGACCCCAGATGTGCCGACCCATTGACTGCAGCTTTGAAGAGATCCCAACTATGGTGTGCCCAAAATCCTGACCCATGAAAACTATGAGATAATAAATGGTTGTTGTTTTAAGTTTAAAAGTTTGGGGTAATATTGCTATACAGCAAAAGATAACTAATACAGAATACAGAAAGTAAGTCTGATACCACCAACTTTTTTGTGACCAGAACAAGAAGTCATCCTTTGTTGTAAATCAAAGAAGGCAAATCATATGGGACCTGATAAAAACAAGATACAACATTCTTTATTCATCAATTCTCAGTCAACTAGAAAAGACTTCCCAGCCTTCAGTCACCCCCTCCTATCATAGTGCCTGCTAGTCTACGCTTAGAGCTTTATTCTTTGAATTAAACATTTGTGCTTTCAACAAAGTAGTATTAAGTCTCCTATGTGACAGCCCCTGTGCTTGACAATGAGGAACCAAAGATGAGTTATACACTGTCTCTGTCTGCAATAAAGGCACAATGCTACTCACTTTATGTATGTTATCTCATTTAATATTCACAATAAGCCATGAGGTAGGTGCCATTATTGTCTGTATTTTACAGATTAAGAATTAAGACTCAGAAAGATTGAATCACTCATCATAGACATACAGATGATGAGTGGTCAGAATCTGAAACTAAGATTTTTTTAATTTGAAGATCTTCCCACTATGTGCTAAATTTCTGCCTAGTGTGAGAGGTAGACAAATGAAAAATATAATTGTAACTCAGTGTAATAAATACTCTACTGGAGAGAGTAAGGAGGAACTAGGGAGCAAAAAGAAGAAAGTTTTGGACTTAAGAAAGACTTTAGTGAGAACCAGAAAATTAAGCTGGTTCTTCCTGGTGATCAAGGAATAGGGCAGTGCTGAAGTGATTCATGCCAAGATCAGAAAGTGCAGCAGGAGGCAGAGCCATGTAGCATGGCACATGTGAAGGACTACAGCCTGCTCAGTCATGGGAGTAGAAGGGTAGGAAGAGTGACAGGTGGAAGCAGATTCCTACTGCTAGGACAAAAGTGCTAGAATGGGAACGAGATAGTGAAGGAATTCCCCCTCAAGGCAGGAAGAAGCAACCCAGAATGATTTGAGCCATTGGAGGCTATGGGATCTCTGATCCCAAGGGATACTGGGAAGGAACAGGCCAATGTCCCCAAATCACCATGACATCCAATGTCAGCCATCCTGCACCAGCCACGCCCCCACACTTATTGAGAGGAACTTCTTTACCCACAGCCTCTGCTGGAAGATAGTCTAAGCAGCCGTAACTATATCCATTGACCTCATACCTCTAACCATAGATGATTGGCCGAGGAATGGACACATGTTTTTGTTTTCCTCCAAGATCACATAATTAGCCTATCACACCAGGACTCAGAGTGACTAAGGTGCAAAGTCATGTTGGTCAGGGCCACAGTGGATTCCAGGGTTGGCCAAAGCCACAGCTGAGCTTAGGTATAGGAGGGAATTAACAAGTCACAGAAGAAATTAGTCTACAGAGGAAAACAGAAGAATAGAACAGAGACACAGAGTGAAGCAGAGTTGAAGACATGAGATCCCAGAGGGAGAGAAAAGAAAAAATGATTAGAGGAGCTTCTTCATAACTTCCTATTCCTCACAAAGTCTAGTTGTACATCTTTCTCTTCAATTCCAATTTATTTCCTTAAGTACTCACAATAAATTACCTTTATACATGAGTTAGTTTGACTAGGTTTTCATTCATTACAACAAATAATCCCAGTACTGGTCAGGACTCTTGACTGCAAGTAACAAAAGCCCAATACTAATAACTGGCTCCATTATAAATGGGTTCTCATCACTCATGGCTGAGAAGGATGGAGTCGGAGTGAGGTAGTTGGCATTCCCCACAACTGCAATTCATGTCCCTAGTGAGCTCACGTGACAACTCCAGGCCCTCTATTCTTTGAGCTTCCTCTCCAACAAATGGGCTTCCTCCATAAGATGGGAAGATGCTTCTAGTAACCCAGAGTTAACATTTTTCCAGCATACAACTCCACGGTAAAAGATAGCCTTTCCACCATCAACAGGAGAAAATTTCTGGGGAAAGACTCTAATTGATCAGATGGATCACATTAATATTCCTGAACAAATCACTGAGGTCAAAGAAATTAAGGTGCTCTAAAAGGCCAGGTATGGGTCTCATGCCAGTCTCTGTGATCTGGAGGAGACTTGAGGACCAGGTATGTCAACCAAAAAAGGGGAAAAAAAGAGAGAGAGAAAGGAATTCTGCTGGGCAGCCCAGTATAATAGCCACCACATTCTAAACTAAGTTGGAAGCACAGGAACAGTACCCCATTTATCATGAATCACTTAAAATACACAAGGAACCAATCAATATTTGATTCCTTGTAACCCCAGCATATGTGCAAAAGGAGAGTCTCTGAGGGCCCATACCTCTATTCTTTTACCTTCAAACACCAAACCAATGAAGGTGCCTCAATTCTTACACAAAGCAGCTCAGGAAAGCAGAAAGAGCTCATGCTTAGCATCAGAAACCCGAATCTGAGTCTCTATTCTCCTGTTCACTAACTGTGGGATCTTCAGTAGACTATGTAAACTTTTTGAGACTCAATTTTTATCAATAGAATGGAAGAAATATTATCTACATCACAAAGTAAACATAAGGATCACATGATTACAAAAAAAAAAACTTATAATGTTAAACAAAGAGAAAAGAGCAAGAGCCAGTATTACATATTTTGGTAGGCGTCAGACAATCCTGTGAAAAATACCTGCACATGGAAAACATTAGAACCATGAAAATGACAGCAGAGGTTGTTTTCTGGCAATGTATCTTGGGAAGAAAATGGTTCTGACTGAAGAAATTTCTTCCTATTTGTAATCTCATACCTGAAAATTTGAATTCTGTTATGACAATGTCCTACCCCCTTGCTCAAGGCAATGGTCATACTCATGGTTCAGTTTCCCAAACAAGGGACAGTTTTAATGTAAAGGGCAAAGATAAAACAATATCAAACAGTCTGCATTATATATGCCCCAATATAATAAAATTATCCTCCTTTTACATCAAGGGGAGAAAGCCTTTTCCCTCAACTTCTATCTTAAAACGAACCCAAATCCTTCATGCCACAAATTCAGTGCTGTCTTCCTCATGTCCAATCCTCCCTGGAGGGAGGGAAGTCAGACACCTTCCTCTAAGATGTCATAGGCATGGATTGCTTCAGCTCCTCCACTGCATACTCTCCAATGTTGGAACTATCAGAGAGCTCATACCTCTAAGGAAGGGCTGGAGGGCCCCAGACCTTGCCTTTGCATCCCAGCCAATGTGAGGAAACACACACACTCCTCAGAAACAGATGCTCTCTCAGGCTCAAAGACTGAGCCCCTGGGCATGGGGATCCATCCTCCCCAGAATCAAGCCCAGATATACCTGGGTTCCCCTGCCTTCTACACTGAGTCACTGGTTTGTAGAGTCTTCTGTCCTTTCTCTTGTCTCTCACAACTGCTCTTCTGTGCATCTCATTCCAGTATCAACACAATAGTGTCATCCGCTGGTTACAAGTCTGCCTTCCCTAGTGTCATCTGAGTTTCCCAAGAGCTGGGCCTGCATCTTAATTATATAAGCAAAATGGCCAGACACAAAATAGAGATCCAAATTTGAAAGCAATACTGAATTAATGAGTGGATGGATAGATGGATGGATGGACGGATAAATGGATGACTTTTATGTCCCAGTTCCTAGGTTTTATCCTACTGCCCTTAAGTTCCCCAGTTTGTTCTCAACATACTCTCTCTGCCTCCTGGCTACTTGTAAAACATCTCTCTTCCTCCATTGCCTGGTAGGACCCAGAGCTGCTCATGGCTTCAGGTTCTCCCTTCTGACTCCTCAGGAGCTTCTACTCAGGTGGGGCTGTTCTAGCCAGGACACACTGTCAATTTGGCTTCCTTCCTTCCTAAAGCTTTTTGGACAGCCAGCTCCCTGCTCATCTCCACTCCCTGCCATAAATGACTCTGAAGGGCCCCTTGGATGTCAAAGTTATCCTTGTCCTTCTCTGAAGATTCTTGAGCTGCAAAAAAAGCATGACTTTGCTTTCTGGGAGGCACAGTATGGTGGCAGAAGCACAAGCTTTCCAGAGACAAAGACACTCTTGGGTTCAGAGTCTACCTTTCTGCCTCTCTTGCTGGATAAATCCTGAAATTCACTAGAAAGATTTCAGTTTTCTCATCTACAAAATGAGGGCAATTTTATCTTCTCACAAGGTTATTTTGAAGATGAAAGAAAATGAAAGTAGAGTACATGACCTGGTATGGAGTAAGCTTTCAATAATGTGTTTCCTTCTCTGGCAAATGTAAGTCCTTTCTAGCCAACTACTAACCCCACTGAACAACATCCCACTAACCTTCTCTTGCCCTCCATGCCTCAGCCACTGCATCAGCCCATTCTCTGCTCTTAAGACTGTCTACAGGATTTTCAAGGTCTATTAAAGTGTTGTGAAGCAAGGTGGTAACTCTTACTAAACTATTTGGTTCCATTTGACAAGAGAAACTGAGGCTGGGATATCAAGCACTAGGGCCATCAATTCTTCATCATTCTCTTTGGTTTCCCTCCCCTTGAGCCCAGCCTGGTCCTGGGCCTGTTTAACCGGAAGTCAACAGCAGTAATGCTGTGCTGATCCAAGAAGTAGACAGGAAGTGGAAACTTCTACTTCTTCCCTCTTGGAACACTTCCCCTGCAGAGACTCCTTCTGGGAAGGTAGCCACCTGGAGTGGCCACATAGGGGCACCAGCACAGTCAGCAGCCCCAGTCGCACTCCTAGTCAACAGCTGGCACCAACTACAGGCCACATGAATGTGCCATCTTAAACATCCAGCCAGCCAAGCCTTCAGGGCAGCCAGAGCCAATGCCATGTGAGTCAGAAGAACTCACAAAATTGTGTGATGATACAATTGTTGTTTTAATTGTTTTAAGCCACTGAGTGTTGGAGTGGTTTGGTACATAGCACGTAGGTACCCAAAACAAATGCATGGGTAACAAGGGTCAAATACAGCTCAGGTCTGAACCCCTGAGCTCTGTCCAAGCTGTGTGGGGAGTTTGGCAGGGCTGACAAGCCTCCCTTCTCAACAGCGTGCCAGCACTTTGGTGCTTGCCCTTCCTGGGCTGCAGACCAAGTGTGGGGCTCTATCTCCCCCTTGCTGAGCAAAGCCAGAACTGCACAGAGCTCCCTGCCCAGCCTGCCTCCAGGCTGCCATCTGCCCTCCCTCCTGCTAGACAGGCAGTCCACCCCAGAGGCTTCCCCCTGCCAGGAATGTTTCTCTGTGAGGCAGCGGCCTGCGGCTATACCAGCCCCAGCTGCCAGGGCCACTGTCAGAGCAGCAAGCCCCTTGTTCTCACAATGGGATCTGAGAGATTTGAGAGAACAACAGGAGGCCTTTTCCTAATAAATCAGAGATGCAAAGTAGGGCTGGCAGTGGAGGGGAAGCTCTCAATCTGAAAGCCTGCCCTAAGTAAGCCCACCAAGTGAGGTTTAGCCAACAGAGGGGCCTTTTCTACTCAAGATGAGACCACACATGATTGGGTGGGGACATTCAGGGAATAGGAGTGGGGGTTAGGAGCCTGAGAGGGTCAGTCAGCCCCTTACCCTCTTCCCACAGGGAATGCTACTCCCAGTGAAACTTTGTATTTCTTTTTTTTTTTTTACTGTGATAAAGTGTGCATAACACACGATTTACCATTTTAACCATTTTCAATAGTACCTTTGAGTGGCATTTAATTTACTCATAATGCTGTACAACCATCACCACCATCCATCTCCAGAACTCTTCTGACCCACCTGACCCTGTTCTGCCCTCTCTGGGAGCACAGGGCAAGGCCAGAAGCCAGGCTGCCCACAGGTAATTGCAGGGGTCTCTTAGTAAATGTCTTCCCAAATTGAAACTCCTTGCCCACTTAAACAGTAACTCCCCAGCCCCCAGCACCCACCTTTTTATTCTCTGTTTCTGTGAATTGGACTATTCTTGGTGCCTCACAAGTGGAACCCTACAGTTTTTGTCTTTTGGGGACTGGCTTATTTTACTTAGCATAATATCTTCAAAGTTCATCCATGTTGTACATGTGTCAAAATTTCCTTTCCTTTTCAGGCTACATTAATGGGTACAACACATTTTATTTATCTAGTCATCCATCGATGGACACTTGGTTTACTTCGAGATTTTGGCAATTGAAAATAATGCTGCTATGAACATAGGTGCACATATATCTGAGTCCTCACTTTCTTTGGATGCTTTTTAGAGTATTCTTTTTCCCTCTGTTCACTGTAAAATTTAGAGATGTAATCTTTCCTACCTGTCTACCTGGCTAGAACTTGAGATTAAGAGGTCTCACTCTTAAACCTCTTGTCCCGACCCATCAGGTAATAATAATAGAAATCATCACATGTCACTGCTTTACAAATATTTTCATTCTTACAACAACCCTGTGAGGTACGTATTGTCTTCCCAACAAGCACCATAGAGGGCACAAGCTTTGCTAAGGTCACTGGCTAACTGTGCGTAACAGAGTTAGGACTTAAAGTCGGGGCCGTGTGACTCCAAATTTCATACCTTACAGCTGCTGAGTCTACCTGATGTAAAGAAGCCCATCTGCTGGGGCCCACTCTTGTCCCACAAATAAGAACCTTAATACTCTTTTTCCTTCCCTCCTGGGCCCAAACTCAAGCAGTTCTTCCCCCTGAAAGGGGGCTTTATGGTGTACGACTGTTCCTCCCAGGTAAGTGCCAACTCTGAGCCAGCCCAAGGTATGGCTATGCCCCACACAGCTCACCCTAGCCTAAGCTCATGACAACAGTAGGGATAATGGCTCTGGCAACAGCTTCCAGGGATGTTATGGGGAAAAAAGAAAAGAAGGCTTCTCCTGATCAGTTCCTACTAATCTCACATCTCCAGTAGAAAAATGTCTCCTGATGGGTGACATTTACTAAGAGACCCCTACAAATACCTGTGGGCAGCCTGGCTTCTGACCTTGCCCTGTGCTTCCAGAGAGGGCAGAACAGCGTCAGGTGGGTCCCAAGACCTAGCTCCAAGGAGTCAGAACAAACAGCTATCACAGTCCTCTGGTGACACAGGCACTTTGTTCCACTTGATTCAGCTCTTTGCATTCAGCTTCTCTTGGCCAGAACCCTGGCGGGAAGAGAGTAGGAGGTGGAGGGGATGGTATAGGCACCCAGCCACCCTGAATCTCCACCAGGGAGGAGAAATTTCACCTGAAAGAATGGCTGAATTTCATATTGTAAGGAGGAAGGTGGGGGAAACTGGTCGATAACTTGAGATTGACTCCAGACACTATCATCAGGTCAACCAACAAGGCCCTGCAGCAAAGAGCCAAAATTACCACTGCAAAGGAGGTTTTTAATGCCCTGGTGCTTAGAGAGGTGGGATAACCAAAGACAGGAGCAAATCCCTTCAGGGTCCTAAGGAGATGGACATGCGTGCTCTCTGCCCTGTCTCATGCAACCTCCAGTCTTAACATAAAGACCACAGAACCTCTGAACCACCAACCCTGTAGTCACAGGTCTTTCACTGGATGATTTCAGGGAGTCCATGAACCCTTAAATCCAAACAAAAAGAAGTACTTTAGGGATTTTTCTGGGCAGAGTCTGTAGAGAGTTTCTTCATAAACCAGCAAAGTGAGTCCAGATGCAGGACATGTTCAGAGGTGCTGGTCTAGTCCAACACCCCCTCCATGCTACCAATAAAAAATCTGGTCACCAGGGAAGGAACAGGGCATGTCCACAGACACACACCATACTGCACTCTAGAGATGAACCTGGTACCTACATAGCCTGCCCTTGGGGTGGCTCCAGACTTGTCCACAGCCCAGAAGGAAGAGGAGGCAGAAGAGAAAACATGGGCGATGGTAGGGAGAAGGGACCAACAACACCCATCTCCAACAGGAATTCAGCAAGAGGGAGAGAGGTCATTTTTTCCTCCTGGAAAGAGCACCATTTAAAGTGAAAGAGAAAACCTGAAACATAGGGACAGCAACCCAGTCACAAGAAAATGGTTATTCACAAGTGGGAGAAACACTGCTTTGTCCCCTCCGAGAGCAAAGAAGAGATGGGACTTAGCCAAAGGACAGTGGAAAGAAGGCCAGGAGGCATCCAGGAGTGAGAATCCTGCTTTAACCTTGACTTGTGAGACCAGCCAAAAGTCAGGTCTGGTTTGGCCTTAGGGCCTCCTCCTGTACATGAAAGAAGGTCACTTTCAAGTAACTGCTTGCAACAGCCCATGGTTCCCAGTGAGCATGTGAAACCACTCCTACTGCTAAGAATGGAAGAAGTTGGAGAAGCTCTTCTTTGCTCCAGCCAGCCTCCAGGACACCACCAATGGCTGGGATGGTGGCCTATCCTGAGCCCCAAGCCCCTTTCAAAGGCACAACTCCCCACACTTCCCCTCCCTTCCACCTCCACCATATACATGGCTTTGTCTGCTTTAAAGGAGATTTTTGAGTGATTTACCCAGAGATCCAGACTTGCTAGCTAAAACTCTGGGGAGAATAGGAAGAGAGCGGGGCCCAGGATCTCCCTCTGGGAGGCACAAACCCAGATGATCAGAACCTATTCAACTTCCTCTTGCCTGTATCTCATGTTTTATTTGGGAATGACTAATAGAAGTCATGTTGGCTAAGGGTTCCGACATCAATAGCCATTTTAATTTAATTCTGAGGAAGGACCGCTTTGAGCTAGTGTCTGTGCATTTGTGTAGCTCTGCATGACCTTTGGAGGCCAGCTGGGCCCACTGACTAAGGACACTGGCTCCAGAGAGTCCTGAGGGAGGCCAAGAGGTGGGAAGCTGGGACCACTCAGGACTGAGGCAAAGGGATGCCTCACATCTAGAGAAGGAGGAGTTGTTGCCCCCTTCCCTGCTCTCGCCTGGCAGCACTGTGCCATGTTTGACTGAAATTTAATTAGAATGTAATGTAAGCAGGAACGAGCAAGGATTCTTAATTGAAAATTACATTTCCAACTCCATCACAGCTCACAGCTCTGATGGTATTAGAGCTTCTGTAAACATGGCCAGCACCCTGCATAGTGAGTCTCCAAGTCCCATGCTGTATGTTTGCAGGCCAGCCCTGCACGAACATCACTCACTAGGGAAAGCCTTAGTTGAGACTCTCCAGCTTTCCTCTGCTGCTCCCAGGTCACCCTGCCTCCTTTCACTGTAGGCATGTTGAGTACCAGAAGCAGGAGGAAATGAAACCATGGGGAGCCCCCACTACACACATTCTCACAATTGATCCTCTCAGATAGTTTCTACTCTTTCATATCCGTATAGGTGAGAACAAGGAGGCTTAGAAGTTAGACCACTTATCTGTTTGTCTTGGTCACCCAGCTGGTCACTTGGAGGAGCTAGGATTTGAACATAGAAATAACCACCTACAAAGCAGGTAGCAAACTTCCTTCCACTGCTCTTATGCCTCCTACACTGTACTCTCAGTAAGACACATTTCTTGGGGCCAGGTGAAGGGGGAGCACTGTCTTCAATAAAACAGCTCCCCAACCATGGCAGATTGATCCAGAAGACACCTGACCCAAGCAAGGATGTACAAGGTTCTGTCCCTAGAATATGAATTTTGAAAGGACAAATATAGAAGCTGGGCATTGTTACTGGGCAGTGACTCAGGTTCCACCAACAACAACTGCCAAAACCTAGGAGTTGGCCCCTCAGTACCTCCTTTGCTTCTATAGAACACTCCCTTATTCTTCCAATATATTTTGAGATTTTGGAGAGGTTTTGTTTGCCTGCTTCATTCAGACAGAGTAGGTTTCTGTTGCTTGCAACCAAAGAACTTTAATATGCATTTAAAAGAGGTTTGAAAAGATGTTTGGCATTTTTTCCCCACTCAATTGCTCAAATCTTATTCTTCCCCATCCTCAATACTCACTTTTTCTAGCCAGGCCAGTCTTCTCTGCTCAAGCTGACTCCATCTTGGCCTGTGCTCAGGACATTTTTCTGCATAGAGCATCTCCTCTACTTCAAACTCCACTTTTCCTATAAGCAAAGAAATTCTACCCATTCTCTAAGATTCAGCTCAACCACCTCAGCACACTTTGAACAACTGAAATACTAATAATCCAAAATAATAATCGAACCCAAGATATGTTGCTTTCAATTGCTATTTGCTTGGCATAAGGCTTATGATCATAGAAATCTCACATTGTTCTGGTGTTATACAACACAGAGGGTCTAACACAGGCTGGGAGCAGAGCAGATATGCTGAACTGCTTGTAAGGATGGCTTGGCAGAGGCTGCTATCACTTGCTCAAAAACTATTTCATTTTGCAGCTACACTACACATCCCAGACCCCTCGCATCAGGACATGGACACATGACCATGTTCCAGCCAATGGAATATAAGCAGAAATGAAATGTGCACTTCCAGTTCAAGCCTTTAAGAAGCAGATGTTCCCACCCACACTCTCCTTCCCCTTCCTTTGGCTACATGAAGACAACAATGAATCCCCCAGTTCTAAAGCATTATGTGGCAGTCTCCTGCCAACAAAGAACACCTGCTTCAGACAATTATATAAATGAGAAATAAATTTCTATTGCATTTGAGCCATCATACATTTGGTGATCCATTTGTTAGAGCATCTAGTACTACTACCTCTTATAGCTGGTAATCACAATAATGCTGGAGAAGGTAATGGTGTCTATAGTGGCGATGATTGTGAAGATGGCATGGTTACAGGGCAGTGGTAATAGTGGAAATGTCAGTGAAGGTGGTAGTGATGGTGACAGTGACAATTTTAATGATTATAATGATATGGCTGATATTATTAATGGCTATGATACTACTAAGGCAATAGTAATTTAATAAGCTGCTGATAAAGACTTTCCCTGTTATCACAGAACCAGGCCCCAAAGCTGAAGAAAAAGGAACTTGGATGTTATAGGAATAACACTAAGTTCTCTCTATGTAAATAATATTCCCTTTAGGGGAAGATACAACTTTTTTATACTGCTACCCCACCCATTTGAGTCTTCTGTATTCTACAATGGGAACAGAGGTGATTCATTAATTTTTTTTTTACAAAATGTTTACCAAGTATCTACCAAACTCCATGCCACATGTTGAGGAAAATAATCTTGACAGTGACCACCATGGTGAAAATGATAATAATTCTTGAGGAATGTGGGTGGCTCACCGGGTTAAAGCCTCTGCCTTCCACTCAGGTCATGATCCCACAGTCTCGACCTCCGCATCAAGCTCTCTGCTTGGCAATGAGCCTGCTTCCCCTTCTCTCTCTGCCTGCCTCTCTGCCTGCTTGTGATCTCTCTTTTCTCTGTCAAATAAATAAATAAAATCTTGGGGCACCTGGGTGGCTCAGTGGGTTAAGCTTCTGCCTTCATCTCAGGTCATGATCTCAGGGTCCTGGGATCGAGCCCCGCATCAGGCTCTCTGCTCAGCAGGGAGACTGCTTCCCCCCCCCTCTGCCTGCCTCTCTGCCTACTTGTGATCTCTCTCTCTCTGTGTCAAATAAATAAAATATTAAAAAATAACAATAATAATAATTCTTGAGGGTCTCCTTAGATGGCTGGGGGAATCTAAGTTCCATCTGCCCCTGCTGTACCCCAGGCCATCTCCCATTGTAATCAGGCATATCTGTTAGGATACTGGTATGCCCACTATAATAGAGACCCAAGTCAATAAAGATAAAGCAAAGTAGATGCTTATTGCTCACCCACGAAAACATCCAGGTCAGTGACCTAAGGTTGGCAAGGCAGCCTCACCCTATTACTCTGTCTACTCATAGGTCTGTCATCTTCATCAGGCAGTTTCCTTCTCAAGGGCTACTCCCAGTCTCGTCCACATCCAATCCCTTGGAAGTAGGAAG
This sequence comes from Procyon lotor, assembly GCA_028646535.1. Lineage (NCBI taxonomy): Eukaryota > Metazoa > Chordata > Mammalia > Carnivora > Procyonidae > Procyon > Procyon lotor. The sequence goes on along the minus strand of CM053605.1, from coordinate 93,911,664 downwards.
GGGCAGGGGAGGCCATGAACCTTCTTTTAAAGAGCGCGCCCCAAAGCTTCAGGCTCTCTGCTCAGCGGGGAGCCTGCTTCCCCCTCTCTCTCTGTCTGCCTCTCTGCCTACTTGTGATCCCTCTCGTTTAAATAAATAAATAAAATCTTTAAAAAAAAAAAAAACGGAGACATGGCTACTGAGGATTAGCTAGCAGCCATGGCCATAGAGTGGTGGCTCCATTAGCCAAAGAGATCTCTTAAAAAATATAAATGGGGTCCTGTCACCCTCCCCCAAATTAAAATCTTTTTATCTTTTTAGAATAAAATCCAATTTTCCTGCCATGGCCCACAAGGCCCTCTAAGATCTGAAGGCACTTGTCCTTACTCAAGCTTCATCTTGTACCTCTCTCTTCCTTACTCATAATCCTCTAATCAACATTGGCCACATTCTGTGAGATTCCTATAACATCCAAGTCCCTTGCCACGTTGGGGCCTTCAGGTTTTCTATTCTCCCTGCCAAGAGTGTTCTTCTCTCAGCTTTACTCATAGATAGTTCTCACTCATCTTGCAAGTCCAGAATAAATACAGGCTTCTCACACTGGCCTTCTCTGGCCACCCTATGTAAGCTAGACCCCCACCTACCCACCAAAGTACTCTCTACTATGTCACTTCAGGCATTTCTTTTCAGGAGTCTCATCACCATTTATAATATCTTGCTTATTTATTTGTTTTCTTATTTACTGCACTTTTCCCCACAGGAATGTTAGCTCCCTGAGGTCAGGAACCCTGTCTGGTATATTCAATATAGAATTCTTATACCTAGCATGTGTAGAGACTCAATAAATATTTGTCAAATAACCCTTGGTTTCCAAGACCTCCTCCTTCCTCTCCAAGAGTAACTCTGCTAATCAGTATTTATCATCATGCCTGAAAAGAGTTAGGTAGGTAATTTAGCCCAAGAAGACCCCTAAATATTCCTGCCTAACCACCTACTTGATAGAATATGTCTGGCCTACTTGCAGGTCCTACACTATGAAAGCAACACACAGAAATAGAGAGAAATTGCACATGGTTCCTGATAGTAAGGCCTGGAAACCACATTGCTATCAAAACATGGCCCAATGAATGTGTCAGGCTCTTCCCCTGGGTAAGAATGTAAGAGGACAAAGAGATAGGATCTACCATGAAGACAATCAGGAGCCTCACTCCTTAAAGCTAGTGATTTCAGTAGATTACTAAACATGAAAATTAAGGCCCAAAGTGAAGAAGTAAGGGAGACTACCTATAGCTTCAGAAAGCAATCAGCTGTGGTTGTCGGAAGACTGAGCTGCCGGTTTTAGCCACACCTTCACTCACTGCATGAGTAAGATAAATCATGTCACCTCTCTGAGCAATAGTCTCTTCATCTGTTTAATAAGAGTGGGAACTAAGTCATGTCTAAGGTCTCTTACAGTTCTGATGGACCATAGGGAGGAAGAGTTTCCTTCACTAGTCTTAAAGACCAACAAGCTGCTGCACTGAATGTGTTCTGCTCCTGCTGTCTCCTTTCTCCATCACTACATGGATTTTCCTTTTTCTTTTTCTTTTTCTTTCTTCTTCTTCTTTTTTTCTTTTCTTTTCTTTTTTTTTCTTTTTGCCAAAATAGTACTTCTATTGCAGTTATTCAATGATATTTTATGCTTTTCATAATTATTCACTAGGTATTTGTTGTCTTTTTGTTTGTTTGTTTCTCCAAGTTTTTATTTAAATTCCAGTTAGTGTAATATTATTTTCAGGTGTAGAATTCAGTGATTGAAATTTACATACATGACTCTTTTTCTCACAACTCCTTTTTCTAATCAAACTCCTGTTCAGCACATCTCTGAGTCAGCAAACATTGACAAAGGGCACTAGAGATGGTCTTGTTGCTGGTCTAGCAAGCTGGTATCTATGAAGTAGCCAAAAGTGGGTTCTTGTATTCTTTGGATTCTTTGCTATAAGGAGGCAAGTACCTTGTTCCCTGAGCACCATGCCAGCAGGGAGACAAGTCTTACTTGTTCAATGGCCAAAAAATTCCAAACATATATGGAAACCTTGGATATCAAGATCCTTTTCGAATGCAAGTTAACATTATGAATAGCAACCTTTCTGATCTGGAGGAAAACAAAACTCCCAACTATCTATAGGCATTCCTCATAAAAGTCTACTTATAGGAATAACACAGAGAGAGAAATTCCACAGAGTTGGGAACAAAAAAGAAAATAGAAAAACCAATAACCAAATATTAAATATATATTTTAAATTTATCCCTAGACTAGCAGCTGTGAGTGATGATGCCCAAGATGGAGTGACAGCTTTAAGGTAATATCTTCATATCACCTAACTTCTAGGAAACAGGATGATGATGCAGGATGATAGGAGGCCTGTGAGAATAACATGGAGGTAATTTTCTTTTAGAATTGGACTATTAGAAATGAATAAATTTCTAGAAATTCACAAGAAATGTTAAATCTGAATAATTCTATAGTAATTATAGAAACTAGAACTGCAAATTAAACAAAACTATTTCCATGAATAGGCAGGCCAAGATGAGTATGCCAGAAAATTCTAACAAGCATTTAAAAAAGAAATAAAGCCAATATTATACATAGCTTTCCATAGATACAAAAAGAAGAAACATTGCCACCAGACCAGCATAACCTTACTTCTGATATCTGACAAGGACAGTAAGAAGAAAGAAAATTACTAAACAAACTTATTCACAAAGAGTGTGCAAAAATTCTTTTAAAATGAGAAAAATTGAAAAAACAAAAAAACATAATGAGCAAAATTGGAAAAGAAGTGATAAGGAAGGAGGCTCAAGATGGCAGCATGGGGAAGATTCTGAACTCAACTTCTCCCATAGACACAACAAATGAACCGATCTTGGAAATTTTCCTCTGAAAAAGTCCTGAAAACTAGTTAAACAGCACCTCCACAACGAAGGATAAAAAGGCCACATCGAAAAGATGTTAGAGGCAGAAACACACTCACCAAAACTCCATCCCAGGCACAGCGACTCACAATTGAGAGGGACCTCAAGAAAGTAGAATTTTCCCTAAGGAATGAGGGGCTGTGCCCCACAGCAGGCACCCCAACCCTTAGATCATGCACCAGAAAGACAAGCCCCCAAAATGTAAAACCAATGAGGATTACATCCAAGAGAACCATAGAACTGTACAGGATGGAGAGCCCACCCTTGAATAGTTCATATACAGACTCACTTGCCCCAGTGCAAAAGAAGAACTTCAAAAACACCTAAACCATATGTGAAGGAAACACACTTACTAATCTTAAAGCACCTGCTGAAGAGGCAGGAACCTGTTGGGACTCCCCCCACCCACCCACCCAAGAGAAAAGTACTGGCAAGTGCCATTTTTGTCATCTCACTCTACCTTAATGCCTGCACTAGCAGACATCATTTTGGCAATCTCATTCTAACCTGCTAGTGTGGGTAGGTCCTTCCCACCCCTGTATACTACACCCACACCACAGCCAGCTGGGTGAGTACCCCCTGCTACCCATGTGCCACAGCCATGTCATAGTCATCCAGACAAGCATACTTCCCCCATGCCTTACCTAAGTCACACTATGTCTAGCCAGGCAACAATTCAGCCCATACACACACACACACACACACACACACACACACACACACACACACTATAGCCATAACTCAGCCAACTGCATCACAGCCAGCCTATACAGTATCTGCAGTCCCACCCCACCCACATGGCAGCTGGACCACAGCTGGTGAGGGAAATGTCCTGCCCCCATTGTACGAGACAGTGGACTCATGCAGCCCACACAGGAGATAGCCCTGGAGTGCCTGGATCTAGTGGCCAGGAGGATTGAGTTTCTAGGCTCCACAGATCATCTCCCACACAAGACCACTCAAGTCTTCAATACTGGGAGAGGTAGCTGTTTCACCTAATACATAGAAACAAACACAGAGAATCAGGCAAAGTGAAGAGACAGAGGAATATGTTCTAAACAAAAGAACAGAGATAAGTAATCTACCTGGTAAAGAGTTCAAAGTAATTGTCATAAAGATGTTCACCAAACTAGGGAGAAGAATGGATGAACACAGTGAAAACTTCAACAGAGGAATAGAAAATATAAGAAAGTACCAAACAGAGGCCACGGCACTGAAGAATACAATGGCTGAACTGAAAAAATACAGTAAAGGGTTTAACAATAGACTGGGTGAAGCAGAAGGAAGGATCAGCAAGCTGGGAGACAAAGCAGTGGAACTCATCCAGACAGAGCAGCAAAAAGAAAAAAGAGTTTTAAAAAGTGAGGATAGCTTAAGGGACCTAGATGACAAAATCAAGTAGAACAACACCCACCTTATAGAGGTCCCAGAAGAAGAAAGACAGAGAAAGGTGCAGAAAACTTATGTAAAGAAATAATGGCTAAAAATTTACCTAATCTAGAAAAGCAAATAGACATCCTGGTCTAGAAAGACCAGAGAGTTCCAAATAAGATCGATCTAAACAGAGCCACACCAAGACACACTATAATTAAAATATCAAATGTTGTACACAACTGATAAATTATTGAACACTACATTGGAAACTAAGTATGTACTATATGTTGGCTAATTGAATTTGAATTATAAGAAAGAAAGAATTAAAAAGATAAATAAAAAAATAAAATGTCAAATATTTGGGGAGCCTGGGTGGCTCAGTCAGTTAAGCATCTGACTTTTGATTTTGGTTCAGGTTATGATCTCAGGGTTGTGAGACTGAGTCCTGCCTCAGGCTCCATGCATGGAGCCTGCTAAGGATTCTTTCTCTTCCTCTCCCTCTGCTCTTCCCCATCTCTATAAATAAATGAGAGATGATAGATGATAGATAGATAGATGATAGATGATAGATAGATGTAGATAGATGATAGATGATAGATAGATAGATAGATAGATAGATAGATAGATAGATAGATAGATAGATAATAGATAGATAGATGATAGATAGATGATAGATGATAGATAGATAGATAGATAGATAGATAGATAGATAGATAGATAGATAGATAGATAGATGATAGATAGATAGATGATAGATGATAAATAGATAGATAGATAGATGATAGATAGATAGATAGATAGATAGATAGATAGATAGATAGATAGATAGATAGATAGATGATAGATGGATAGATGATAGATAGATAGATAATAAAACATCAAGTGTTAAAAAGATAAAGACAGAATCTTAAAGGTGGCAAGAATATATAACTTGTTATGTACATAGGAAACCTCATAAAGCTATTGACTTAAAAGAGACTTTTTAGGGGCTCCTGGGTGGCTCAGTGGATTAAAGCCTCTGCCTTCCCCTCAGGTCATGATCTCAGGGTCCTGGGATCAAGCCCCACATTGGGCTTTCTGCTCGGCAGGGAGCCTGCTTCCCCTTCTCTCTCTGCCTGCCTCTCTGCCTACTTGTGATCTCTCTCTCTGTCAAATAAATAAATAAAATCTTTTTTTAAAATGGACTTTTTAATGCATAGCTTGTTACATGTGAACCTCGCAGTAACCACAAAGCACAAATTTATAATAAATACACAAAAGAAAATGAAAAAGGAATTTAAACATAACACTAAAGAAAGTTATCAAACCACAAGGGAGGAGGGAAAGAGAAAAAAGAAACAGAGAAGAACTACAAAAATAACCAGAAAACAATTAACAAAATGACAGTATTTACATAGTATCAATATTTACTTTAAATGTAAATGGACTAAATGCTCCAACCGAAAGATGATTGAATGGGGGGAAAAAAGACCCATCTATATCCTAATCTATATGCTATCTACAAGAGGTTCACTTCAGACCTAAAGACACATACAGAATGAAAGTGAAAATGGAAACATATGGTCCAAAATCTTTGGGATTTGTATGGAATTACAAAATAAGCAAAGCAATCTTGAGAAAGAAGAACAAAGCTGGGGCTATCACAATCCCATATTTCAAGATATACTACAAAGCTAAAGTAATCAAAACAGTATGGTACTGGCACAAAAATAGACACATAGATCAGTGGAACAGAACAGAAAGCCCAGAAATAAACTCATACTTATATGTTCAATTAATCTACAACAAAAAAAAGCAAAAAGATACAATGGGGGAAAACACAAGTCGTTTCAATAAATGGTGTTGGAAAAACTGGACAATTATACACACAATAATGAAACTAGACCACTTTCTTACAACATACACAAAAATAAACTCAAAATGGATTAAAGAACTATGTAACACCTGAATATGATACTTGAATGTGACATTTGAAACTCTCAAAAGAAAACATAGGCAATAATCTCTTGGACATTGGGCTTACACTTAATACAATTTGTAAACAGAGTTTCATTTTGTTCTTTTTAGTCTTCTTTTTCTTCGCCTGCAGCACAATGTTGGATAAAAGTGATGAGAATGGCTGGAAAGGAAAAAAGAGATAATGCCATTTATGATAGCATCAAAAAACTATCAAGTATATAGGAGGTAATCCAGTGCCATGTTGGAACCAAATTGTACTTGCTCATGACAGCCAATTAAGCACATTTACATTCATGTTCTATTGTAGCATAACAAATTACTGCATATACAACACCTGTGTATTACACAGTTCTGAAGATCAGAACTTTGCACAGTATGCCTGGTTCTCTGTTCATGGTCCCACAAGGCTGAAACCAAGCTGTCACTAGGCTGAAATCTCATCTAGAGGCTCTGGAGAAAAATGCACTTCCAACATTATTTTGTTGTTGGCAGAATTCAGACTGAAGTTCCCATTTTCTTGCTGGCTGTCAGTCAAGGGCGCTCCAAGAAACTCAAGATCACATGCATTCCTTGCCATATGGCCCCTTCCAGCAACTTAGAATTTCTTGCACATCAAATTTCTCCTGTGCTTTAAATATCTAACTTTCTAGCAACCAGGCAGAGAAAACCCTCTACTCTTAAAGTGCTCATGTGACTATATCACACTCATCCAGATAATGTCCCAATCTAGGGTTAGATTAGTCACAGAAAGATCCATCACCCTCATGGTCCTGGGCTCAGCAGGGCATGTAAACAAGAAAGAGGGTAATCTTGGGAAACATTTTAGAATCCTGCCCAACAACCTGCCCTCTGGTCCCTAAATATTTACAACCCCTCAAATGCAAAATATATTTACCTCTTCCCAAGTTGGCAATGTTCTCACCTCATTCTAGTACTCAAAGTCCAAATTCTCACGGAAACTTTATCAGCTCAAAAGTCCAAAATTTCATCATATAAAATAGGTAATCAGGTGTGATGAAGCTTCTGGGTATAATCCATCAGTATAGCTTGGAGGCACATATACTCTCCATCTGTGAACCTGTGAAACTAGAAACTGTTATCTGCTCCAACATTCCCATCATACAATTGTGGGACAAGTATAGTGTAATAGTTACATGCATTCTGGTTCAACAAAGGGAGAAATGGAAAGTAAAAAGTAGTTACCAATCCAAAACTGATTTGAAATCCAGCCAATCACCAGCCAGAGGTTTCTGATTAGGCTTCATGACCTGAGAATGACTCTCTGTGGTTCTTGGCTCCATCCTCCATTTTTCATGAAACATAGCATGTGTTTGTAACAGGTGGTATGTCCTTTAGACAAAAGCCACATTGACACATCATTTCAAGATAATCCCTTCTCTATCTCTGACTTCCTCTGAGATAACTGAGGGACAAGCCTTCTAAGCTTCCTAGAAGCCCTCTGGCTTCATTGAGAAGACCTATGAGGAGCTCTCTTATCCCTTAGATTAAATGTGGCTGAATACTCTGACCTTTATCTTCCTAAGGTTTCAGCAAAGGGGTCCAATCACACGTGTACTCAGCCCTTTCTCTGAGCCACACTTAGAAATAGCAGTTTCCATGACTCAACATCTTTTTTTTTTTTTAGTGTTTGTTTGCTTTATTTTTTGCCCCAAATATGTTTATTTTTTCAGTTACAAGATTAATCGTTCATGCACCACACCCAGTGCTCCATGCAATAAGTGCCCTCCTCAATATCCACCACCAGGCTTGCCCAACCCCCCCCC
>CM053605.1:93874831-93896940 GCA_028646535.1 Procyon lotor | reverse complement strand
GATAATCATAACACATACCACCTACCAAGTGCTTACGCAATGCCAGATAGTATTGTGAGCACTTTCTTGGATCCTACTATTATCCCTTTTTTAGAGATGTGGAAACTGAGGGACACAGAAGTTGTGACCCCAAGCTGTTAACCACTATGCTCCCCACTAAACGGGACAAAGTTTATGGCACCAATCAGAGGAGGAATGAGAATGGTCCATCCAAAAATCAGGATCCCATGGGGAACAGGAACACCAGCCACAGCAGTTGTAGTGGAGATGTGAGTTTGTATATAAGCAATGAGAGAAGCAAAGAAATATCAGAGCTATGAAACAGGGGCCAGAGGGCAGTAGCTGGAGAAAGATGAGTCAAAGTAGAAATTTTATTTAAATTCCGGTATAGTTATCTATAGTTACCATACAGTTCAATATTAGTTTCAGGTGTTCGATATAGTGATTCACCACTTGCATACATCACCTGGTGCTCACTATGACATGCGCCCTCCTTAATCCCCATCACCCCTTTCCCCCACTACCCCACCCACCCCCCTCCAGTAACCTTTGGTTTGTTCTCTATAGTGAAGAGTCATTTCTCGTTTCTGTCTCTTCCCCCCACTTTTCTCATTTGTTTTATTTCCTAAAGTTAAAAATAGAATTATCCCACGATCCAGCAATTGCCCTACATGTGTTTACCCAAAGAATACAAAAATACAGGGCGCCTGGGTGGCTCAGTCGTTGAGCGTCTGCCTTCGGCTCAGGTCATGGTCCCGGGGGTCCTGGGATCGAGCCCCGCATCGGGCTCCCCGCTCCTCGGGAAGCCTACTTCTCCCGCTACCAATCCCTCTGCTTGTGTTCCCTCTCTCGCTGTGTTTCTCTCTGTCAAATAAATAAAATCTTTAAAAAAAAAAAGAATACAAAAATACTAATTCAGAGGGATACATGCACTCCAATGTTTATGGCATCATTATCTACAATAGCCAAATTGCAGAAGCAGCCTAAGTGTCCACTAATAGATGAATGGATAAAGAAACGACAATGCAATATTACTGAGCCATCAAAAAGAAAGAAATCTTGACACTTGCAATGACATAGATGCAGCTAAAGAGTATCATGCTAAGGGAAATAAGCCAGTCAGAGAAAGAATTTCCTTAATATTAGTGAACTTGAGAAGATTTAAATACCATCAGGAAGGAACCAACACAAAGAGGTCTAATGACACAGAATGGAGAAGGGATGGCCACTGAAGTCAAATCCCCAAGGAGGCAGGAAGGGCTGGAAACCAGAACAACGTGGAGGGATTGGCCCTGAGCAGTGGGGCATCCCCACCGAGGAGGAAGGAAGGAAGGGATAGAGGGAGGGAGAGTGGTAGGGAGGAAGTGAGGGAAGAGAAAAGGGTAGGGGCAGAGCAGAACACAGGTCAATGTGTTAACTTACTGGGGGAGAAGGGAATTTCTGTCTGATAAAATCTTCCAGTTACTCAGCGAAAGAAGAGATCAGTCACTAGCTGAGATGGGGGAGTAACAAAAAGAAGCAGGAGGTTCAAAGCCACAGAAGATTCAAGATGGTCACTGTGGTGACAGAGGAGCATTTGCTGGCCAGAGCCTTGCCCATCACTCCCTCTGCTATGCAAGAATCGGGGATTCCTGGGTCTGGGATGTGACCAGAACCTGCACGAAAAGTCTTTTCTGTCCTGCTTTTAGCAAGGCCAGGCCCCATGATGGAGGGCTGCTGTGGTTCAGGCAGGGACTCTTTGATTTGGGGGTAAAGTGCTGAGAAGCCTGATAAGCTGGGCACAATAATTAGATTATGTAATAAAACCACAACATATTATAATATGGCCAGAAAGAAGATACTATATTGACCTCCCTCTGCTCAACTCCTGCATTTATCTCTAGGGAAGAGAAGGACTGGACCAGTTTGAGAACAAGATGAGAAGTCCCCAACTGTCATCTCAGGAGGGCTGACCATCTGGCCTCCTGCTGTAGGATCAGCATCCACCTCTGCAAGGTGGCAACTCGGCACCCACACAGCCCTGCCCATCACTGGAGCTGGCACTCAGAGAAATCACTGCAGTGCTAATTACCAAGCAGAGCACTGATATTCCATAATTAAATTAATTCAATATGGTCCATAAAATAAAACTAGCATGACCACTCACCGAGCCCCCCACACAAGGTCATGATCGTCTCATTTCAGGAATATTTATTCACTCCCAATCCCTGGCACTTTCCAGCAACAGAAACTGTTAGTTCCTATAATTTAGGTCTCTTTTTTTTTCCTTCGTAGAAAAATAAATTACCTAAACAAATTGAATAAACAGCTTGAATTGCAAATTATAAAGTTGCCTAGTCCAGCAGTACAGGAGGTTGTTATTCACAATATGTCACTTTAAGATAAGTTAATAAAGAAATATAGAAGAGAATCCATTTTTGGTTATCATTAGCATATACAGTACAAAAAGCTACAGGGTATTCAATTAATTCTAGACCATAATTATGGAGCAGGAGTCTTGCATATAAATCAAATTTCTTTTCTTTTCTTTTTTCTTTCTTGCCTTCCACATAATGGGAAATGCCATTTCCAAGCAGAGTTCAGCAGAGGATGAATGGCTGCTGCCCAGACATAGGGCTCAGGAGCACCAAGAACTTACGTGGGAGCTTCAACCCTGAAGGTATTTCATAAACTTCTCACATCTAGAAAATCATAATTACTGTCTCTGCCATCATTTCCCATTTTTCTCCAGCTGCCATCTGTCAAGAGGCACTGGCCACCTAAACCTCATGTAAGTTGTGCAGTTACTAATTAATCCCAGGAGACAGCACAAGCTAAGTGGAAATATATTATTTTAAAAAGATGGAAGGAAACCAGCCACCATATGATAGACACTACATCAGGAGGGCAACTCCAACTGAGGAAAACAAAATGATGGACGAAATGATTTGCAAAATGGCAAGCTCACATTCCGTGCTTCATGTTAGATGCTGGAAATCACGGTTCTAGAGCAGAGAGTTTTCAGTTGCGGTCTGGGGACGGCTGGGCTCTGGAGACATTTCTCAGGGTTGTATGGTGTATTTTTATGCCAAGTTCACTTCTGGATGTTTTTGGAAAATCTGAAGTTTCTTTCTCAACTCCTTCCCTTCGGCCCCCAAATCACACATTCCTCTTCTCCCTGAGCATTGTGAGATAGGACACCTCTATTTAACCAAGCTTCTCTGCTTGCCTTTAAACAAACATTTCCCAAGTCTTGAACACATGGAAATGTCCCCAAGTCACCTGTTCCCTGTTCTGAGGATGTGACTGCAATTCTAAGGTGCCTGTCCCAGAACGTGAGGCCCACCTACTGCTTCTGTTTGCCTGACAGCTTCACCTCTCTGGGGCCCTAGGCACTGCTCCTCCCCCAGCTGCCTTCCCCACACCAAGCAGCAATGTGACGGGACTGGCCAATCAGAGTGATCTTGCCTGGGGTAGGACTGACAAGCAGCCAAGCAGAACCTTCTGGGTGGGTCTGTACAGAGGATGGGGTGGAGAAGTCATGGGTGCTAAAGACTCATTAGGCCTGGGGCTAGGAGCCCATCTATGCCACCTGCCTGAGAAAAGTATTCCCAGAGAAAGACCAAGCTTCCAAGTGTGGACAGTCTCCTGGGAACATCTTCAGAGCTTTGGACCTGGCCATACCTGAGCCATCGTGCTCTGGACTTCCAGTTCTGAGATCTAACTTATTCCTTTTTGTTAAGACAATGTGAGTGGGTTTCTGTCAGTTGCAAATTAAAAAGTCCTAACTAGATAAATACTTCACCTGCCCCACTCATTGTCTGTACTCTGTAAGTCTGACCTCCCACCACCCTGTCCTTGTTCAGGTAGCAGCCAGAGCCTGGAAGGAAGGTAAGTCTTTCATAAAACCCTGACTCCTCTCTCCAGCACCTGGGAGGGGTTGTGGATGTGCCAAGCCATGAGCTGAGGGTAAGTAGCTTCTGGAAGAATGGGGGGGGGCTGTTTTCATGCTCCTGACTGCCACCAAGGTCTTCCTACGGTCTGGGAAATACCTGGTGCTCCCTTTCACCCATCTAACAGAGGTCACTGAGCTGACAGATGACAGCAAACACATCCAAAAATAAGACAGACATGGTTCTGCCCACCAGCCCTAGCCCCTCTCCAAGGCTGGAGCCCTTCCCTTGCCAGCTTCTCCTCCTTCCTCTCCAAGATTTCCTTCACACACACACATGCACTTGCATGCACACAGAGACACACTTACATCCATGTACGCACATGTACATATAGCTGCAAACATATTCAGCAGCTCCATGTTCAAACACAACTCCATTCCTTTGCCAAGTCCCTCTTCTTCACCTTTCCTCCTCCTTTACCATCTCCAGGCTAATCCTTCTGAGAACTTTGTAACTCAAGCTCAGCTGTCACATCCCTAGGATGCCTACATGCGAAGCCCCACCACCTGTGCCCAGAGCCCAGATTTCCCCATCTCATTCTCCCACCTGTGGAGAGACCTCTTCCCTTCGAAGCTGTGGACACCTGGCTCATGGCACAGCCCCCACCCAGATGAGCTTGGCAGCCTCTGCAAATGAGTGAGTTCTTGAATCCCTGCAGGTGCCTAGCTGAGCTCCGGGAGCTCCTAGTTGTGAATAATAAATTTAAGGAATTTATTATTTCAAAAGTTTGGCTGACTAGAAGCGGAAGGTGGAGCCCTTTCTAGAAAATTCTAAAGGAGCCCCTTCTCATCTAATTCCTGGTGAGTTATTAGGGAGTTGGGAGTATATCTATAGCTCCTAGACCAATGCCACTCACTCACCAGTGGTGTTCACTGAGCCTGCTAGGGACCGGTGCCTCTACCAAGCCCTAAGAGAGGGTGAAAGAGTCAAGACCACCTCCTGCATGGTGCTCAGAGGAGGCAGTCCTGTCGGCCTCCACCATCTGTCTTTCAGTGTTCTCATCAAAGCCTGGAGACACTGGAGACCCTGGGCTGGAGGACAAGGGCTGTGGTTTGGAGGCAGTAACCCCAAAAATCACAAAGCCTCAGAGTTCCAGAGGTTCCTGGCACTGCTGTTCAACACCCTTCATGTACACATGCACTTTGCCCAGGGTTCCAGGGCACTGGTGACAAACTAAGCTCAAGGCCCACACCCCCTGATTCCTAGAATAGGACCTTTACTTCCTCCTCACGTTCCTCTTCCCCAGGGCATTTATTGAGTATCTGTTCCACATCCATAGCCTTGTAGTTTACAGATGGGGAAAATAAGGGCCAGAGGACCTAAGTGACTTTACAGGTCCTCTGACTAGCTGGATGAGAGACATTCAGGCCCATGAGCCCAGGCCTGCCTGACTGCACAACTCAGACCAGTACTGCCTGATCTGAGGGTTTCTGGAGAATGGGGACTTATTAGGGCTGAGCCCACAGGACTGGGTGAGGGGACTTTTCTGACACCCAGGGAGCAAGTATCCACAGGACAGAATAGGCAGGGTCCTGTATAGGGGAGATGAAATGATTCCCCAGGAGGAAAGAAGGCTGTGGCTTCAGTGCCCAGTTGTGGCTCTCTGACCCAGGAGCTTCTCAGGGGACCTGGCCTCCTCCTCATAAATCATCACGGAGCCTTGTACTGAGAACACTCTGTACCTGACTGGGGAGGCCTGTGGCTTGGGACCATTAGCCTGTATTTCTTTCCTCGCCTGGGTTTTAATTCAAGCAAATATTTTAGGTCCAAACAATACTTTTCACAAAATTACTCACTGTATTGCTCATACCAGGACTGAATGAAAATGAAGTGGGATGTACCAAACTATCCAGGATGTGGTTAGGTACCCTGAGACATGAGCTTGCCCAGCTTGCCAGTGGTGGACACTATGTCCATCACTGAGGTTAAACCCAGGAAAGACAGTGCTGCATACCACATCATACAAATTCTTTGAGAAGAGAGCCTGGGTGAGTCATGCTGGTGTTTGAGTCAACATGTATGAGTTACCCAGTATGTGAGTCTGCATGAGTGTGAATCAGCTGGTATGGGAGTTACCCAGTATGTGCCACTCTGGCATGAGTCATCCCATGGGACAGGTGGGTTTCACATACAAGTCAGCAGAATGGGTCTGTAAACCACAGGCAGAATCACAACTTTGTCCTAAAGAGCATTGTTGAGGTTCTTAGCCACTTCTGCAGCCTTCAGTCCTACCCCTTGACCTGCCATATATCTGTGTCTGGGAAGCTGCCCCCTGTCCTTTGTTGGATTGTTGCTGGGGCCTTCTGAAGAAGACAGTACTACAGTGAAGGAAAGATGTTGAGCCTGAGAGCCATGCTTATCCCCAAAGCCATGCTTGAGGACCCCTGGGCTGCCTCTTCTGGACAGTGCAAACCAGCACGCACCCACCACATCTCCCGCTCAGACCCATTCCTCCCATCTCTGCTCTGAGAATCTGTCCACCCCTTTTCCCCCTCTGATGGAAGTCCTTCCTGGTAGCACTGTAAGGGGGCATAGACTCCGTCATTCATCTTTGTGTTCCCAGGGTTTTGGAGCAAGCTTCAGTAAGCCCAATCATTAATTCATGGTTTACTCAGCCCTTCATTCATTTATTTAGAGGTCATGGGTAGACCACCTATTGTGAGTGTTTAAGAGTCAGGGCACCAGGTTCAAAGTAGAGGCTCCTGCAGGGGTCTCCACATCAGGTGATAATGCTAGGCTGTCTGTGCATTGAGTCCAGACATGGTGACCCTTCATCTGAGACCCATTAACTCAAAATAAAAGCTGCCTTCCCTTTCCTACTGCACACATAGTTTAGGAACATGGGTGGGACAACCAAAACCCATGCTACCACCAGGAAAGGGGGAGAATGGGAGACACACAGCCACATAGGTCCACTGAGATTCTGAAATCCTGCTGGGTAGGCTTACATGGAACCCCTAGCCAGGAAGAGCAATGTTCTTTAATTAGATCCTACTTCTGCAGGGCTTCACAGGCCAGGCTTCTGGGGGCCCTTGCCTCTGCCCTTGGGGGAGGGCCCTCCTTTCATGTTATTCTCATTGGCTACTCTTAGATAGGGTGTTAGAGGATGTGTCCTTTCAGGGCTGAGCTGTTTGTTCTACCTCCTCTTTACAGAAGGTTGGAGGTCCAAAGCTCATTTTAAGTCTCATTACAAACCATTCTGGTACAGACTTTTGGTTTCTTTGGCAATATAACTCTCTCAAAAAGCTAAAAACGTAGTTTCTTACCAATATAATTGTCATCAATTCCATATGCTATTGCCATACCTAAGTTCTTGAGAATCCTCTCTCTCCCTCCCTCCCTGCTTCTCTGTCTCCCTCTCTCTGATGTGATAAGCAAATCTTCAGTTCAGTCCTTACTACAAGTCTGACTTTTAACTGCCTTTTTTGCTCAAATATTCCCCAACATTAACTTTACTATTTGGAATTGAGAAGCAGTTGCCTCGTCCAGCTGTATATATTCCCAGATTTCTCGACTGTATTCTTTTTTCACTTTCAGCCAACAGCAACAAACACATAGTATCAACATTTTGCTTGACAAACTCCTCTCCTTAAACTAGGAGTTCTAATTATTTGGGTAATTATTATTATTTTTGTTTTTTGGTAACCGCATAGGTGGTGCTGTTACCAAATATTTCACCAGCACCTGACACATGGACCACAACCCCCTCAGCCTCCAGCACTGAATGAGTGGAGAGAATAAATCAAGTGTCCTGTTTCAGCCAAAATAATTTTTGAGATGCCAGTTAGACATACACTATGCATTTGCAATTCAGGGAAGGGATTAATGGTAAAGCTATCAAAGAGGGCCTCTTGCTTGTTTATATAGCAAGAAACATAAATAAACAAAATAAATGAAGAATTTATTCTGGATGAATTTCATTAATTTGGCAATCCCCTAAATGAAGCATTTTTGCAACTCGAAACAACATTGGAAGACTTTGTTGCTCTGAAGCATGCAAACCCTTCCCCCTTTTGCACTCCCACCTTTCAACCACGATAATCATTGCCTTCAAGAGCACTGATGCCAAGAGAAACTGGGGCATCCCTCAGGCATCCTGGAGAATGCAAAACTTGTGAATCTCCCATCACCCAAGATAATCTAAGTCCTTTTCAGATCTAACAATCTCTGACTTCATAACTATGAATTAAATGCACCATGCTTCCTTTATTATAGATACTCTGAAATATTAAAGAAGGTTAATAATTAAGGCTAATCTTGAACCAGTTCAAAGCTCCAGCACTAATGATCTGAGCCGCTTGGCTGCTTCTGAGACTTCCCCATCATGCAGAAATCTCTGGATCAGTCCTCCCAACACCTCAGGCAGGTAGACTTGGTGAAAAGGCAGTATGACCTGCATCACTTCAATGCATCCATATGGACAATTCCAGAAGCTCATGGAGAGAGCTGTCTTCTCTCTTCAAGGCTCAGGTAAACAATCAATTTAAAGTGATTCATTCAGGTCTTTTTTTTTCCTTTATAGACATGAATAAGTATGTCATCCATGTACACCAGAAGCTTAACAACATGGTATTAAATATTACACTGCCTGGGTAAATACATTTGATGCCTGAGTCCCAGCTTGTTGCATCTTTGTCCAAAGCCCATTTTAAATCTGGGCGTTTATCAACATGTTTAAATAATGGCACCAGATCCCTAGGAACAGCTGGAGTTCACGCCTAGGCCCTGGCTGATCAAAGGTGACCTACAAGCATCATAAAACTGAAAAGAAAAATGAGGCTGCTGCTTTGATTATGTGTAAGCTAACAGAGAGCTACTTCATGGGATACTGAGAACTGGAAGGGACACTAGATATGTGCCCAGAGCAAGCTTCCAAACTAAAAATGCAGTCCATGGCTAAAGGATAGCAATTTGGAAGAGCTGCAAAACATTGTGGGGAAAAATATACATTCATTTGGACAGGTGCCTGCTGTGAAATCACAGGTTCTGATGAGACTTTTTGCTGATGCATGCTCTGGGACCAAAGTGGGGACTTCTGTCCCTAGTGAAACTGAGTTATTCCACCCCTGGGCAAATGGTATTGGTACCCAGAAGGTGCCATGAGGCTCAGAGGATGTCCAGAGGAGAAGTATGCTCTTTGCATAAGTAATAGCACAGGTGTAATTCAAGCACCTTTCAGTCTTTCATTTAATTAGAATTTTCTTGAAATTCTCTTGTTACTTCACTTATTTTTACCCTTTTGATGCTGGATGCAGGGCAAGGCATGGCATTCCACCTCCTTAATCAACTACTCTTCTCAGTTGCTTTTCTCAACTTCTCCACGTCGGCGTGCCCCTCTTCACCCTCCCTAGGCTATCCTATTCCAGCCCACAACTTCACTGCCTCATCAATCAGCAGTCCTTGGATTTACAGGGTCCTTTGAAATTGTCTGTTTAATTTTTATTATTGAAGTATAGCCAACATACAGTGTTGTATTGGCTTCGGGCATACAACATAGTGATTTGACAATTCTATACATTATGCAGTGCTCATCACCATAAGCATAGTCATCATCTGTCACCATACGTTATTACAGTGCAGACTATATTCCCTATCATGTGCTTTTCATCCCTGTGACTTACTGATTTCCCAGCTGGAAGTTTGTATCTCTTAATCCCCTTCATCTAAATTGCCCATTCCCCACCTTCCTCCCATCTGGCAACGACTAGGTTATTCTCTGTATTTATGAGTCTGTTTCTGGTTTGGTTGGTTTGGTTTATCTTAGATTCCACCTATAAGTGAAACCATATGCTTTCTTCTGTTTCTGTCTGACTTATTTCAGTTAGCATAATACCCTCTAGGTCCATCCATGTTGTCATGAAAATTTAATGAGACTTGTGAGTCTTCTCTTCAGAATACACATGCTCATACACACCCCCAAAATTTTGCATTCCCTTCAGAGGAGCCACTGACTTGGCAGAACCCTCTCCAACCCGTATGACAGTGCCCTGCAGTGCCCTGGATTCAGGACTATAAGCCACTGTAAGGTCAGTGGAGGCTACTGTGCTCCACTGAAAGCCCAGAGCTTACATTATAAGAACCCAACAAATAATTATTAAATGGTGAAAGAAGTTTAACTTCTTTTTTAAAAAGAGTTTTTTTAATTTTTTAAATATATTTTAAAAATATATTTATATATATTTTTATATATAATAATAATTATATAATAATTCATATTTAAAAATATGAATTATTTTTTTAAAATATGAAGAATTTTTAAAATATGAAGAAGATATTACAAAAATGCATATAAAATATGATCTTAATGATGGAAAAATATGCTTAGAACAAAAATTGAAAGGAAATACACCAAAATATTACCAAGTATGTTATTTCCAGGTGGTGAAATCATAGGAGATTTTTCTTTTATTCATTAAGCTTTGCTTTATTTTACAGATATTTTTAAGCACATGAAGCCTTACATTTTAGTCCAATTTTCTCTCATGAGATGTTTTGAAGAATGAAAGTGTAAATCCTGGGCTTCGCCATTCACCACTTCATCCCCACTCCCCTCTCTTACACGGAACAAATCCTGGGGTCTTGAAAGGGTCGTGAAAGACTTTTGTAGTTAGGGTCCCAAATGGAAGTTTCTAGGCACCCTGAAGTCAATCCATATCCTGCCTTATTTGAGAAATCCAGGCTCAGTAGACCAAGTGGTTCACCTGGGGTAGGGAAAGAGGGAGGCAGGAGAGAAGGAGGTGGGTAATTGAGGGGAAGGGATTGGTTAGCTTACCCCAGGAGTTTAGAGGCTTCTGAAAGAGCAGAGACTCACATTGTGGTTGGCTGCCATATTCCCAGAGAGTCAAATCTCTGAGAAATGCAGTTTCTCAGGCAGTGGTGCACCAGGCACGTAGTGGGCATATCTAAGCCCTGGGTTGTAGGGCCAAAGAGCAGTGTGAACAGTGGAGGCAGCTGAGAAGAGGCAGGTTCTCTAGCACTGCAAGGCTGGGATGTTCATAGGAGTTCCTAGACAGAAACAAGGAACTCCAGTAGTAACTGCGGGTACACATCTCCAACAGCCTAATTTAGCTCAATGTGCAAAAAGAAAACAAAATTACAGTTTCTGTACCTGGAAGTCTAAAGCAAATTCCTCCTTGCCACATATGTGGAATTGAGTGTATTTGGAGTCCCTGAGGAATTTGATGTATTGGTTGGCTGCTGGTTGTTTTCTGCTGCTGCCTCTGATAGAGCTGACCTTTGGAATCTTAGCTGCAAAAGACATGGTCACCTTGGAAAGTGGCCAGCCCCATGGCTTTCAAACTGTGCTCCCCAGAACTTCTTCAAGGCCCCTGAAGAAGCTGAAAGGATCAAGAGGCCAGGGCTCCCCTCCATACATTGGGCACCCCTCAACTCGACCAGAACAACTCTACTCTTATGTTTCATTTAATACAGTTCCCCGAATCCACTCACCACAAGACTGTGTGACTTTAACATGCAGGGGAAACACCTGTCCTGGTCTCCCATCTCACTGTGGCCCAGAAGTGAAAAGTTATCCCTTGCCCCAGGGAAGCATGGCAGAGGATGAACTAGAACCCAGGACTCCTGATGCAGTCCAGGGCTCTTTCCACCTGTGTTATTTTTTCCCTTAAAGAGCAGAAGACGTATGTGTGTGCATCCGTGCAAAGGGATTGCCTTGGCTGTTTCTGCAATGCTACTATTCTAACCCTTACATCTCTCCAGGCTCAGGAGGAAGCACGGGAAGTCACTAGCAAAGAGAAGTGTGTTTGGACAGATTTTCGCAAACACACTTATGTTCACAGAAGGGTAAAGCTCTGTATTTGTGACAGAGTGATCAGAAGAGACACATTCGGCCCTTCACAAGTACCCAAGCCCAGAGCCCATCAGTTTCATGCAGACTAGAAGGGCACCTTCCCCCAGTGACGCCTGAGAGAGCCAATGGTAGATCCATTAACTGGCTCTTCAACCTCCATTCCTGTCCCTGAGTACACCAAGGCTGAGGAGCTAGAAATGACACCCTCCACACACCTTAGCAGGCAGAGCTCCAGAAAGGGCCAAGTTCCACCAGTCGGATGTGCTACCACAAGACTGGTTTGGAGCCTATGCTTACAGAGGCAGAGCATGAGACGTTGTCTGGCTGGGGTATAAGAGCCAGCAGCTGGAATACCAGCTTCTTTTTTTTTCCACCAAGGTGTAGTTGACATATAATATTATGTCAGTTTCAAGTGTATAGCATAGTGATTCAATATTTATATACATTATGAAATGTATGATGTATATAATAAATCATATAATAATAAATCTAGCTTCTGTTACTCACCATACAGTTTTCACGTATTATTAACTGTATTCCCTATGTTGTACATGGCATTCTTGTGTCATTTATTTTATAACCAGAAGTGTGTACCTTTTAATCCCCTTCTCCTATTTTACCAATCCCCACCCCTCTGGCAACCACCAGTTTGTTCTCTATATCTATGAGTCTATTTCTTTTTTGTTTTGTTCGTTTTGTTTTTTATATTCCATCTATAAGTGAAATCATATGGTATTTGTCTTTTTCTGTCTAATTTCACTTGGCATAATTAATACCTTCTAGGTTGACTTGTGTTGCTGCAAATGGCAAGATTTCATTGCTTTTTACGGCTGAGTAATATTCCATCACAGATAGATGATAGATAGATGATAGATGATAGATAGATAGATAGATAGATAGATAGATAGATAGATAGATAGATAGATGATAGATAGATAATCACCTCTTCTTTGTCCATTTATTCATCAGCAGACACTTGGGGTCCTTCCATAGTTTGGCTATTATAAATAATGCCACAATAAACATAGGGATGCACATATCTCTTTAGTGTTTTTGTGTTCTTTGAGTCAATACCCAGCTATGTGATTACTGGATTGTAGGATAGTTCTATTTTTAACTTTTGAGGAAACTCCATACTGTTTTTCAGAATGCCTGCACCAGTTTGCACCACATAGCGGCAGCTTCTCAATTTGCTAAGTGGTCTCCTAATTTGACGACTTTTGCAGCAATGGTGAAAGGTCTCCATGGCATTCTACAGCAGCAGCCACAGCCGCCTTCATCTTGACAGAGTGACCTTGGGCATGGGAATTTTTCCGAGGACACTACTTAGATTCTTAACTATTTTGTAAGTACCTAATTCCCTGCACAAGAACCATTTTAGCCTACACCAGGTAGGTGGATTCTATTGTCTACAACTTAATCTTTGTTTTTTTTTTTTGTTTTGTTTTTATTATTTTTATTTTATTGTTTTATTTGTTTTGTTTTGTTTTGGTTTGGTTTGGTTTTATAGGCTCCATCCCCAGCATGGAGTCCATCATGAGACCTGAACTCACAAACCCAAGATCAAGACCCCAGCTGTGAGATCAAGAGTTAGGTGGCCAACTGACTGAGCCCCAGCAAATTTACCCTTATTGAACTTTGGCATCTTTGCCAATCCAATAAGTGAAAAAAAAATGTATTCATTATAGTTTTGGTTTAATCTTCTTTTTTTTAAGAATTTTTAGAATGAAACCTTTTTCATATTACCACTTTTTTATTATGTTCAGCTAGCCACTGTATAATACATCATTGGTTTTTGATGTAGTGTTCAATGATTCATTAGTTGCATATAACACCCAGTGCTCATCCCAACACGTGCCCTCCTCAACACCCATCACCCGGCTACCCCATCCTCCCACTCCTCCCACACCACTTCCCTCTGAAACCTTCAGTTTGTTTCCCGGAGTCCATAATTTCTCATGGTCCGTATCCCTCTATGATCTCTTCCCATTCAGTTTTCTCTTCCTTCCCCTATGGTCCTCCGTGCTATTCCTTATGTTCCACATATGAGTGAAACCATATGATAATTGTCTTTCTCTGCCTGACTTATTTCACTTAGTGTAATCCCCTCCAGTTCCATCCATGAAGATGCAAATGGTGGGTATTCATCCTTTCTGATGGCTGAGTAATATTCCATTTTACAAATATACCACATCTTCTTTATCCATTCATCTGTTGAAGGGCATCTCAGCTCCTTCCACAGTTTGGAAGTTATTGTGGACATTGCTGCTATGAACATTGGGGTTTATGTGCCCCTTCTTTTCACTACATTTGTATCTTTGGGGTATCTCTTAACTTGAGTGAAGTTAAAAGTCCTTTTCTGAGGGTACCTGGCTAGGTCAGTCTGTAGAGCATGCAACTCTCGATCTCAGGGTTATGAGTCCAAGCCTTATATTGGGCGTGGAACCTACTTAAATTTTTTTAAAAATAATAATAAAATTAAAAATAGTCTTGGGGCACCTGGGTGGCTCAGTCATTAAGCGTCTGCCTTCGGCTCACGTCATGATCCCAGGGTCCTGGGATCGAGCCCCGCATCGGGCTCCCTGCTCAGCAGGAAGCCTGCTTCTCCGGCTACCATTCCCTCTGCTTGTGTTCCCTTTCTCACTGTGTTTCTCACTGTCAAATAAATAAAATCTTTAAAAAAAAATAGTCTTTATTTAAAAAAAGTCTTTTCATCTGTGTTAAGAGGCATTTGTATTTCCTTTTCTGAGAATAATAATTTGTTCTTTTTTTAAGAGGTATGACCTCATTTGTCATACTTATTCTCCCGTACTTATATTTTCTATTAGGTTTATAGTTTTACTTTTCGCATTTAGGTCTTTAACACATCTGGATTCCTCTACTGTATATAGGTAAGGGTAGGTAGCCAGTTCTCCCAATATTATCTACTTGTTGATTTATGTTCATTTCATCAAACACCATATATGCATGAGTTTGTCCCTGAAACATCTCTATGCTGTGCCCATTGGTCTATTTGCCTGTTTTTATACCAATCTCACACTGGTGTGATTATACTAGTATTGCTACCTTTTCATAAATAGTAGGATAAATCCCATTTCTTGCTCTTTTTTCCCCTAAATCATCTTTAAAATTTATGAATATTCATTCTTCTCTATAAATTTAACAATAATTCTGTTGAAGTCCTCAGAATATCAAGCTAGAATTTTTGTTGGGATTGTATTAAATTGACAGAATAATAGAATAGTAGCACCTTTATGAAGTTAATGTATTCAGTCATGAGTATTTATTCAGATGTTTTATGTCCTTTAACTTTTACACTTTTATCCATTGATATTTTGTGTAATTTCTGTCAATTTCTAACTAATGTATAGTCTTTATAACTATTGTGAATGTATTATTTTATATTGTATATTTTTATGGTTATTGATGTTGAAGGTAAATGTTACTGATTTTTGTACATTGACCTTGTATCTAGCAATCCCAACAACTGTTCATTATAGATTTAATTATTTTCTGTTGATTCTGTTGTTTCTTATGTAGAAAATCATCTATATAGAGAGTTTTATCCTTTACTTCTAGTTCTTATAACTTCTGTTCCTTTTCTAATTGGATTATATTTTTGAGAATTTTAATATCTATAAAATCTGATATCAAGAAAGGTCATCTACAACTTTTTCTTGATTTTAAATGGAATACATCTAAAAATTCTGCATGAAGTATGATATTTGCTGTTGGTTTTTGGTTTGCAAAGTCTATCAAGTTAAGGAAATATCTTTGTAGTTCTACTTTTCTAAAATGTTTTACATTGTTAAATGGTTGTTGATGTCCCAGCAGGGCTAAACTGAACAAGACCCAAGGCACAGCAAGTGTTGACAAAGATGTGGTTGGCTGATGCTTGGAGTGTAGATTGGCATAACCACTGTCACAGACACTGTCAGTGCTCCTCCAAGAACTCCTCCATCCCTTGTCTGTGCTTCCCAGTCTTCACTGGCTTTGCCCCCAATTGCCCACACCTGTAACTCTTTTTAAGAGAGTGGGTCTTATGCTGCCGGGACCACTTAGCTCACATGGACAAAGAGCCAGAAATGTTCCCCACGGCAACCATTAGGCCAACAAATGGTTCAGGAGTATGAAAGCCTAGTAAACCTGGCTTCGGTGAGAACAACTCAGAGGCGTCTTTTATGCCCCTGATGTCTTTTGTGGGGCCAGTGAAGCTCTGCTCCACAGGACTTTGCCTTACATCATACCCTTGCTTCAGTTCTTCCTCTTCTCTGTCCTGCTCACCCCTCTACTTCCCTCATTTCTCATGAAAGCATATCATTAATAAATCACATGTACATAAATACTTATCCCAGGGTCTGCTTCTGACCATTACCTTACTTCTAACCTAAGACAATTACCTTAGAAAATTGTTTAGCATTAGCTATAAAAATTGAATATACAAATTTCCTGTGATCACAATCCCACTCCCAGGTACATACAGAAGAAATACATACATAAGTTTAGCAATAATCATGTATGAAAATATTCATGGCGGCATTATTATTAATAGCCCCAAACTGAACACAACCCACATTTTCATCAAATTATCTCAATTGGCAAATAAAATGCCTTATATTTACATGATGGACTACTACACCTCAGTAAAAATGAATAAACTACAACTGAACTCAACAATATTAATGGATGTGACAACTCTCAAGTGAGAGAAACAAGCCAGACAGAAAGGGGGACAGAAGGTATGACTTCACTTAATATGCAACCAGACAAAACTAAATTATGAATCCAACTTTGTTTTTTTTCATATGGTTACTGAGTGGTCTCAATATCGGCATTTATTGAATAAACTTCACCCTGCTGTTTTGAAGTCAGGATGGTGATTGCCCTTGTCCAGCGTGTAGGGGTGACATTGAGGGTTATGGGTACTGGATGCATGGATGCTTGCATGTTGGGGTTAATGTAGAGCATGAAATCATCCATAATACCTGGCTTGCTAAAATGTAACATGGAAGCCGCTGGGCCTTGTCACACATAACGGGCTTGACAAACAGTGATAAGGATTTGTGATTATCTTGAAGAACCAATAAAATCAAGAGCAAAGAATAGCAAAGGGTCTTTGTCTCTGAGTATTGACCCCCTTGCCATCTCCTCTCTTTCACAGCAAAGTTTGGAATAATCTTTCATCCATCAGTACTGGTATTGCTAGCCATTCCTGGCACTTGCAGTTTATGAAAATTAATGGAACTATATACACTTGTGGTTTGCACACTTTTCTGCAAGTATATTATTTGTCAATACATCTTTAAATTAGAAAATAATGAAATGTTAAACCTTATCCAATTTTGTCTGCATATATTGACATAATTACAGTTTTGTGGGTTTTTTTAGTGTTGGACTATCTTTATACTCTTGAGATAAACCTTTGAGCATATTGAATGAACTTTTTAAGGCAAGTTGGATTTGATTAAGATTTCCATCTATTCTAAAAAGTAAAATAAGTCTATAATTTTTTGTTCTATTATACAGTTTTGGAATTCTGGCTAACTTATGAGCTTGAGAACTTGATTTTCTTTTCTACTTTCTGGAATAACTGAATTATATTAGAAACATCCCTTCATTGATAGTTTGCTGGAACTCACAAATTATCTGCATTCGGGGCTTTTGGGAAGGAGGGGGTATTTATCCTTTCTGTTTATTTAGTGTCTATTGAAATATTAGTTTTCTATTTCTTCTTCCTTCAATTATAATATTTTATAAAAATTTTTTAAAATGAGTCCATTTTCTCAGGATGTTCAAGTTTATCAGCATAGTTTCTGCTTTAATTTCATGGTTTTATTTTATATTTTTGTTTAAAACTCTTACCCATCTGGAATTTATTTTGAGATAAAGGGAAATTGTGGCTCCAAAAAAAAGCAAAATTGTGGTTCTAGCTTTGGGTTTTTTTTTTTTTCCACATGGCTACCCAGTTGTCCCCACATCATTTATCAATAACGCCTCTTTTCCTCAGGGAAGCTGATTCATGTCAGCAGGATGGCTGTGAGTGGCAGCTCTTTTGTTCACTGGCAACATCAATGAACTTAGAGGCACTGGGATAAACAGTGAAGATATGACCCCCCTTGCCATTTCCTCCACTGAGAAGATAGAACAAAAGAAGAAACAAATAACCAGATAAACATGCCCAGGCAGACCCCTGCCAGTCTATCTCCAATGGCGGGGACCCACTGGGAAACTAGTCAGGTAGGATCAATCACACAGCAGGGAGCTCAACTGGTACTCAGGATATGAGGTTGTCAGAACAAGAGAGCCAGTGTCTCCCTGCTTTCTCCCTCTGTATTTTATTCTGCAATGTCATAACAAATGATCAATTTGCACAGAGTCAGAAAGCGCCTTTGACTTATTTTGCCAGGACTGTCTCTTTCAGGTCTGTTGGAGAGAATCGCCAAGGCTTCAGATAGGAGAGGGCTCACTTTCCACAGCAGCAAAGAATAATAGATCCCATCTCCAGGGGTTTCCTTCATTCCTTGACAGAAGCCTCAATTGTGCCCCCCAATCCAGCTTGGACAGGGTAGGACATACAGTAGAACCTATGTGATACAAATCCAAAACATAAGTACCTCAATTGTTCTTTAGAATATTCATAGTGAGATATGAATGAAGAGAAGGGAAAAGATCTTTCACCCTTCAAAGAACTACTTTCACTCCACCCTACATGTGTGTCTCCATTTATAAAGTGCTTAGCTAGGAAACATTCCAGTGTTCATCAAGAGGAAAGAAGAAAGTAAACTTCTCATAATGTAATGAATATTTTTCCCTTCAGTCTGACTGAACCATTTTGGGTTATGTGAGCACTGCTGCACCAATAATAGTCCTCCAAGAATCCCATGCCCTGATTGGCTTAACCCTGGCTTCCTAAGCCAATCACAGGCAATGGAAATGAGATCCTCATGATTGGGCCACTCTTACTTGCATTCAGGTCTGGGTGCTGGTTACTTAGAGAAACCCAGGAAGAGTTATGTTCCTGAACCAAACTGAGCATGTGCTAGTAAGAAAGAATGCGTGAATAGATGCTATGAAAGCAACTCACTGTGTTCATGATAGATTTTTTTTGTTTACTCTTTATTTTTTTAAATCTTGGTAAAATATACATGACAAAAATTTCCATTTTAACCGTTTTTAAGTGTACAGTTCAGTGACACTAATTACATTCACAATGTTGTGCAACCATCGGCACTAAATATTTACAAAACTTTTTCATCATCTCAGACTGAACCTCTGTATCCATTAAGCAATAACTTAATTTCCCATTTTCCCCTTCCTGCAGCCCCTGATAACTTCTAATCCACTTTCTGTCTCTGAATTTGCCTATTCAAAATACTTCACGTACGTGGAATCATGCAATATCTGTCCTACTTTTGTCTGGCTTATTGCACTTAGCATAATGTTTTCAAGATTCATCTATGTTATACGATGCACTCAGCATTTTATGGCTGAAAAATATCCCACTGTATGTATATACCACATTTCGTTTATCTATTCATCTGTTGATGGGCACTTGCATTGTTTCTATATTTTGGCTATTGGGAATAATGTTGTAATGAACTTTGGCATACAAGTATCTGTATGAATTCCTGTTTTCAATCCCTTGGGGTATACAGCTAGAAGTAGAAATGTTGGGTCATAGAGTATTTCTATATTTAGCTTTTTGGGGAATTGCCAAACTATTCCACAGAGACTGCACCATCTTACAGTCCTAGCAGCAATGTGTAAGGGTTCTTATTTTTTCCATATTCTCACCAACACTTGTTATTTTCCTTTTTTAAAAATAATTTTATTATTTATATATATTTATTATGTTATGTTGTATATATTTATTAAAAAATTTATTTATTTGAGAGAGCACCAGCGGGGGGGAGGCAGTAGGGAGAGGGAAAAGCAGACTCCCCACTGAGCAAGGAGCCCCACCTGAGGGCCCAATCCCAGAACCCTGGGATCATGACTGAGTCGAAGGCAGATGTTTAACCAACTGAGATACCCAGGCACTACTATTTTCCTTTTTTTCTAAAAAAAGAAAAAGAAATTATAGTCATCCTAGTGTTACTCATTGTGATTTTGGTTTGCATCCCCCTAATGACTAATGATGCTAAGCAGCTTTTCATATGCTATTGACCATGTGCATATCTTCAATAAAGAAATGTCTAATTCCTTTACCATTTTTCCCAACTATTCTTCCAAATAACTAGGGTCATTTGTGTTGTTGTTGAAACATCTATCAGATAAATGATTTGCAAATATTTTCTCCCATTTTGTGTTTTTCACTTCACTTTCTTGATAAATAGCCCTTGATGCACAAATGTTTTTAATTGTGACAAAGGCCAATTTATTTTTTTCTTTTGTTACCCATATTGTTGTTACCCATATTAAGAATTTCTTGCCATTTGCAAGATCTTGATGATTTGTCCCTATATTTTATTGTAGGAGCTTCAGTCCTTAAATTTAGGTCATTAATCTATTTTTAGCTGATTTTTGTATAAGGTATGAGATAGAAGTCTTAACTTCATTCTTTTACACTTAAAATCCAAATAGTCCAGACTCATTTATTGAAGAGACTGTCCTTTTCATATTGAAAAGACTTACCACTCTTGTCAAAATTCAATTGCCCATGGATGTATGGGGTTATTTCTGGATTCTTAATTCTATTCCACCAGTCTATGTCTATCATAATGTCACTGTTACATTATTTTATTTACTATAGCTTTGTAGTAAGTTTTGAAACTGTGTAGTATGAGACATTCAACTTTGTCAAGAAACGTTTTTGTCAAGCAAGTTTTTTTTCAAACTTTATTTCAAACCTTTTCAAAATGGAATTGCTATTCAGGACCTCATGCAATTCCACACATTTGACAATCAGCTTTTCCATTTCTGAAAAAAAAAATGGCTATTGGAATTTTGATAGAGATTGCACTGAATCTATAGATTGCTTTGGATAGTATTGACATCTGAAAAATACTAAGTCTCCCTACCCATGAACAAGGGATGGCTTTATTTATGTAGGTCTTCTTTAATTTCTTTCAACAATGTTTTGTGTTTTCAGTGAACAAGTTTTTCACTTTGTTGGCTAAATTTATTCTTAAGTATTTTATTCTTTTGGATACTATTTTTATGAAATTGCTTTCTTAATTTCCTTTTTTAATTGTTCATCGCTAGTATATGGAAACACAATTAATTTTTTGGTCTGTTAATCTTGGACCAGTAACTTTGTTGAACTAATTTTCTAGTTTTAGCAGGTTTCTCATGGGTTCATTTTAATTTTTTAATAGGATTGTGTTTTCTATTAATAGAGATAGTTTTGCCTTTTATTTCTTAATTTGGATTTTTAAATTTATTTTTATTGTCTAATTTCTCTGGCTAAAATTTCCAGTACAACAATGAATAGTAGTGGTAAGAGGGAAGATTCTTGTCTTGTACCTGATCTTATAAAGAAAGTTTTCAGTCTTTCACCATTAAGTATGATTTTAATTGTGAGCTTTTTGTAAATGCTATTTACCACGTTAAAGAAGTTTCCTTTTATTTATGGTTTTCTGAGTGCTTTTAGAATGAAAGAATAACAGATTTTGTCAAGTCCCTTTTCTGCATCAGTGGTGAGTGTTATGTGTTTTTCCCCCCTTTGTGTTATCAATGTGATGATTGATTTGATTTTCTTGTGTCAAACCACTCATATTTCTGGGAGAAATCCCATTTGTTCATAGTGTAAAATCTTTTTAAAATACTGTTGAGTTCACTTTGTTTGTATTTTGTTGATATTTTTCACCTATGTTCATAAGGTTTATTGGTCTATAACTTTCTTTTCTTGTGATTCCTTTATCTGGCATCAAGGTAATGTTGTTTTCATAGAATTAGTTAGGAAGTGTTCCTCCTCTTCTATTTTTTGGAAGACTTTGGAAAGGATTGAAGTTAAGTTGCCTTTAAATGTTTTTGTAGACCTCACAAATGAAGTAATTTTGTCCTAGAATTTCTTTTTTGGGAAGCTTTTTATTACTAGTTCAATCTTTTGTTATAGGTCTGTTCACATTTTTCTATTTTTTCTGAAGTCAGTTTTGATAATTTTTTTTATTTTTTTCCCAAATATGTTTATTTTAATTTTTTAAGTGTTACAAGATTTATTGTTCATGCATCACACCCAGTGCTCCAAGCAATATGTGCCCTCCTCAATATCCACCACCAGGCTCGCCCAAACCCCACCCCTCCCCTCCAAAACCCTCAGTTTGTTGCTCATAATCCACAGTCTCTCATGGTTCATCCCCCCCTCTGGTTTCCCCCCATTCACCTTTCCCTTCCTTCTCACAATGCCCTCCATGTTTTTCTTTACA
>CM053605.1:93842076-93874331 GCA_028646535.1 Procyon lotor | reverse complement strand
GTTCTCTTACTTGGGCCTCTCCCTTCAGCCATATCACATTTCTTGGATTTGACTGAACCTATCAAACCTCTCATACCTCTGCTCTGCTGCAACACTAAACTCTCAACTGCAACACTAAACTGCTGCAACACTAAACTCCCAATAACAACACTTCTCCCTCCCTTCCCACCTTCCATGGTTTTTCATAGTTGAAGACACCACCTTGTGGGAGAGGGGAGGTGGGCTTCCTGGATCTCCCTGGGCTGGGAGTTGGAGATACCTATGGCTAGGGATCCACAGCTACTCTCAGTCATCAGGATCCCTGTCCTGGTTGCCATTATATACATCTTGCCTCAGTCTCTTCTAGTTTCCCCACTGCGGCCAAGGAGCAGCCCTTATGGTGAGCTGGTGTTACTGGAGTCAGGTCACTTACAGCCTGGGTGCTAGCTCTGGAAGAGGAGCACCAGCAAGGTCTATGGAGACAGGAAGGCTTATTTCAGGAACTGGGCTGTGGGTCCAGCAGGATTTCAAAGCGCTGGAGATGAGGGGAATGGGTGAGGGCAGTACATTTTGACCCAAAGCATGAGCAAATGTAGGATGGCAAATATGAATCCAGTGGGCTCCAAGGCCTGGGCACACTAACCTGGCTAAAGCATGACATCTTCCCTGCATGCTCAGATGGAGGAACAGATGCAGAAGGGGGAGCCCAGATCCTTAGCATCAGAGACAGAACTCGAGTCCAGCTTGTGGGATCTTATCCTTAGCTCTGGTTCCAGACATGATTCCTTTCAGCACCCAGGAGTTGACCTGCTGACTAGGGCTCTGGGTCTGGCAGTGGCTTCAATGTTGCCAGAGTAGAGCTTGTTTAATCTCAGAGTAGAGCCTGAGCCAAGGACAACAGGCCAGAGAAGCAGTGAAGAAGGACACAAGGTTGAGGAGAAAGGGCAAAGTGGTGCCTGGAGGACTCAGAGGTTCCATCTAATCTGACAGCCTTGGGGGCAGACAAGGAAAGGGACATGGGGATGGAGGAGGAGGAGGCAAAGCCCCTTCCCTTCGCCTCTCCCCATCCTCCTCCACCCCATGATGACAGGCAGAGTCAGGGAAACATCATTGTTAGCAGCACCAGATCCACTGGGGACGTGGGTGTTTCCAGGGTGGCCATCTTAGCCAGGATGTGAGGGAGGTCTGATGTTAATGTGATTTGGAGCCTGTTTTCTTAAGCCTTTCTTCTGCTAGTCCCTGGGCCATGAGCTGGCCTCTCACTGCCTCTGTTCAATACCTGAATACAGGGACCCAGGCCATCTCTGCCTTCATCTCTGGTGCTGGAATTAAGTGAGGCTGGATTGAGCCTGTGGAGTTACCTGCTGGGACCAAAGCAGTAGGAGTGGGGTGTTTCAGGAGGGTAAAGGTGGGGGCCAGGAAAGAGAGGGTAAGAGGAGGGAACAAGCCCCTTTAGGACCTTATGAAGATGATCTCAGTTTCAGCTGTGTCTGTTTAGACCCCTCAGGAAACCGATGCTACAGTCCATCAGAATAGTAGGAAGATGTTTTAATGAAAGGCATTTACAAGGAATGGGCATAGGGAAACCACAAGACAGAGTGTGGTCTTTTCATGGGCCACAAGAATGCTACCACCCCAGGTCGGAGAGTGTCAGGGGAGGGACAGTTACTGGAACTCCGAGATGTAGGATCTTCCTGAGAGCAATTGTGATCTTGTTTCAGACCAGTGGACTGCTGGGTTTCTGCTAAGAGAAGAAGCAGGGCATTTCAACCCTAACCCTCTGCATGCCCTTTCCTCTGTCCCTCTGAACTCTTACTGGCTGAACCTAACCAGGAGCAGAGAGCAGGAGGGCCATGTTGATTGTATATGTCAGGGAGTGCGGTGGCCCACAGTGGGAGCAGGGTCTTCAGAGGGACAAGGACAGCTATAGGTGGAGGGTAACTTGTGGATATTTGCTGCCACTGTGTCCTGGGCCCCTGGCCTTGGGTGTGTGCTCACATTAAGGGGGGGATGGGGCCTCCCGAGCCCCAGCTTTGATCCCATTCTGCTCTGGATGTCACATTCTGGGATCCAGGGTTGAGACCTCCAGCCTTCCTACCCTCAGCTTTCCTTCCTTGGAAGACCTACATTCTGTCAGGGGTCTCAATTCCCAATACCTTTTCAGCTTCCTTCTTCCTCTTCTTATGCCAGAAAATGTACCATCTGGGCCAGGAAACAGGGTGGAGATGGGTCAGTCAAGGAGTAGGTTTGTCTTCCCTGGGGATGCTAGGGCTTGAGAGTCACTCACCCACTTCCAGCTACGGCTGCCAGAAGCAGAATAATGCCAAGGCTCACAACCCATGCGGAGGCACTGCTGGTCCTGGCTGAGGGGGTGTAAAAGGGGGAGCCAGGTGTTTGAGGGGCAGTGAGGGCCATCTGGGCCCAGAGAGGCTACATTATTTCCTCCTTATATTTGTCCACTTAGTCATTTGTTTGCAAACACCTACTGAGCACCTACTGTGTATCTGGCATATATTTAGAGATAAGTGAGACATGGTCCCTGCTCTCTATGAGGTAGACAAACCAACAATTATGGTATGGTGTCCCAGGGAAGCAGAGGAGGACAGAACAGAAGAAAAGCAGCCACAAGGAAGACTGATGAGCCTCAGAGGTGGGAGCTTGTCAGGGAAACCTTCTCAGG
The DNA here is from genome assembly GCA_028646535.1 of Procyon lotor. Classification (NCBI taxonomy): domain Eukaryota; kingdom Metazoa; phylum Chordata; class Mammalia; order Carnivora; family Procyonidae; genus Procyon; species Procyon lotor. The sequence goes on along the minus strand of CM053605.1, from coordinate 93,871,672 downwards.
AAATAGGACTTCTGACTGGACTTTGAAAAACAAGTACAAGTTCAGTTTTGGTCCCATGGTCAAGTAAAAAATTGTGCTCCATGCAGAGGACACAGAATGTTCAAGGACAGAAGCATGAAGTTGTCTGTACGTACAGCATGTCAGCAGCTCAGTGTGGCTGGGGAAGAGTCAGGGTGGTGGGATGTGTGCAGGGATTATTCGCACAAGGCCCTCTGAAGAGGTAGACTTTATCTGGGGGGAATTGGGCTACAAACAGGGAGTGTCATAGGAAGATTTGCTCCTTGAGAAAGTTACTTGGTTATTGAGTAAGATGTGGCCAAAAAGGGGAGGGGGGCAAGCTGAAAGATGCTGGCATAATCCAGATGAGAAGTGAGGATGCCTGAGGAATGGTGGTGGATACTGCAATGAAAATATGGCAACACATTTAAGAATTATTTGATAAGATTTGGTGATTGCATGTCTTGAATATAGGGGAGGGAAGTTCCTGGTTTAGGAGGTTTAGGGCTTGTGTGGGGCCATTTGCTTAGAGGGGCCCTGAGGGAAGAGCATATTGGGGTGGGGGAGTTGGGTTTGAATATGTTTCCAAGCATGCTTGCTTTGAGGGCCCAAGGGACCTCCAGGGGAGATGTCCCAGAGGCAGGTGGCTTTATGGCTCTGAAGTTGGATATGTGGCATCAAGAAATCCCAGGAGTTGCTATGTTCTCTGAATAGAGAGCAAGAAGAGCTTGGGGCTTGGCAGAGGAGGAAGACAATCCAGACAGAGACAACAATGACCCAGGATTGTGTGGGGGTTGGATGCAGGATGCAAGATGGCTGGCTGCCACTGACCTGGGCAGAGAGTTGGGTCTTTGCAGGTAAGAAGGTATGTCTTGCAGCTGGCACAATTGAGGACCTCCAGTGTGGGGTGTAGGTCTGTGAGGGGGGATAGGCAGAAGCCTTAGCCAGAGCCATGTGCCTTCACCTCTCATCCCTCCCCCGCTCCAAGTCCCCATACATACTCACCACAAGTCTTGTTACAGGCTGCCCAGGAGGGTGAGATGGTAGAGAAACTGAGGTGCTGGGGGAGGCAGACAGAGCCAGGAAGGGTTGGGGTATCATCCAAAAAGGGGACTTAGAGAAGGTGTGGACAGGCACCCAGGATGTGGGCAAGGATGGGGATTCCTAGGGATGGACTTGGGAAGGGCTGCAGAATGGGCTCTGCTTTTCTCAGTCCTGGGGGAGGTGAAGGGCTGGGTGGTGGGCAGGGGCCAGCTCCACCTCTCACCCTTCTCCTTCAGCTTCTTATATATCTCATTCAGCCTGTTAGTAAACACCTTTTTCTTGACATTAATCTCTTCCAGAAGTGATGGTTTATCTGAGTGGAAGAGGAAGAGAAGGGTGTACTCATCATCTACATTTTATAGGTGGAAACAATTACATAACTTAAGATTGAGAATTCAAGCCAGTTTTTTCAAACAGTAACTGCATAGTGCACAGTCACCACTCTTCACCACATATCACCACCCCAGGCCAACAGACCCTCTAGAAGTGCCTTGGGGGTCTGGGTTTTATCAACAGAAGCCTGGGGGTTTCTCACCATCTCGAAACATCTTAATGGCTTCATCTATGTGATTGAATAATCTGGCTGTTGCTTCCTCCATTTGGTTATGATCTGGGAATGAGATGTGGGATGAAGGGCAGTTGAGGGTATAAGATCCCAGGACAGGTAAAGGGCCCAGGCTTGATCTCTGGTGTCTAGGTTGTGCCTCACCAAGATACCAGGGTTCTAGGGTGACATCATCCTTCTTCAGGAATAGGGAGTGGATGCTTTCGGAGATATCTCTGGGTGGCCCTGGGGAACCCCAAAGAATCTGGAGATCATAGTCTATCAGTGCAGGCAGTCGTGACCAGCAGTGGAAGCAACTCTTCCCATTGATGGCAGGCAGGAGACAGCCAAGCAGGAGAAGCAGCATCTTCTGGGATCTTCACTCTGTACTTTTAAAACCCTGCCTAGAGTTCCACATGGAATGATGATAGTCCCTCACCCTGGAAACCACATTCTTTTTGCAGAACAAAGGTAAATTCCACAGGGTATGGTGAAGGCCAGTTATGATACAAAACTAGGCTTTGGTGTCAGACTCAAGTCAAGGTCTCAATGTCTTCTTCTGATTATGAGGTCACTGATATTCTTGGGGAGGATTCTTGTGAGGATCAGAGAAGTGGCTGTGCAGTCTTGCGGCCGATGGTCAGCTCTCCTGATGGTATTTACCATGTTTGAAATAGTCAACTGGCTGAAATTTGAGAAGTCGGGAGAGAGCAGCACAGAGAGAGGATTAGTTGTGTAAAGAGCCTGAATCACTTTTCTACATAGAGATGGCCAGCCAAGGGGAAGCTTATGGAACATACATCTTTTTCATGGCACATATAAATTAGCAGTTGTCTTATGCCTGCCCAAGCCAAAGGAACTGAGCTACTCTTACCACAGTGTAGTGTAGACAGACTGTAGACAGAGTTCCAGCCTGCAATTGGATGTACAGAGAGATAAGTCATCTTTGGGCCAATATTTCTTGTGTGCAATGCGCAGTGAGGAAAAGCAAAGCTCCTTACTTTTGAGTAAAGAAAAAGCCAGTGGGATATTTGTCACTGCTTATCTGATAAGCTTTGTGTCTTCCATGCCATGCTTCTAGTCAGCTTCTGAGCGTCTGAGGCTGGATTATGAGCAGGTGAAAGCCACCAGGCATTTGAAGAATGCTTCTTACGCAAACAAGAGAAAAAAAAAAAAACAATAGCAAGAAATCAAAACAAAAGCAAACAAAAACCATAGGAAAAAGAAAGGGTACAAAGATATGGTGGGAAGCAAAAGAAAACTTAGGTTCCCACTATTTAAATAACTATTGCTTTCTCCAGACAAGAAGGGACTCCTATGTAAAGGGAAAATAGAATAACAAAAGTTACTGGAGATTAAAAATATGATAGCAGGAATTTTAAAAATTCCATAGAAGTATCAGGAGATAAAGTTTTAGAAAAATCCCAGGTAGAAGTTCAGAAAGACAGACAAAAGAAATAGGGGGAAAAAAGATAACATTAAATAATCTATGAATTCCAATATCCAGCTAACACAAGTTTCAGAATGAAAGAACAGAGAAAATTGAGGGAAAAATTATTTATGACAGAAATTCGGTAAGAAGTATATACAGATAGGAATTTTATCTTATAAGGAGAGGAATTTGGAGGACAGGCATCAAGATTTGCCAGAAGAAATAGCTGTTGAATTGGTAAATTCTGTCAGATGGGCTCTGAGATGAGAGAGTGATTCTGAGTACTGCACAGCTGATGCTTTCCCAATGACTTTGGACAGTTTTGGAGTTAAGTAATTATATTTTTCTGCTCAGGCCATGCTCTGGAAAGGCGGGCCCTGAATCAGCTGGAAAAAGCAGTGCTCCCTCTGCTGATGCCCTGGATACCATTCAGAGCTATATATTATGCAAGTCAGTAATTTACAATGTTTGCCATCACTTGTGAGGGGGCTCTGCCCAGCCTGTGTGAGAACAGAGTAGTATTGACAGAAATGAAACAATGAAGAAATTTTAGAAAGACATGTATTTCCATATTGAAGGGCCCACTGAGAAGGTATTGAGGGGTAGAAGCAGGAAAAACCACAACAAAGCACAGAGAAAAAAACATAACATGTACAATAATCAGAATTACTTCAGACTTCTTAAAAGAAATGTAGGAAATAGTAGACAATGGAACAATACTTTCATATTCTGAGAAAAAAAATGTATCCATTTTAGAATTCCATACTGAGGAAAACATCAGTCAAGGAGGAAGAAAGACTATTTCAACCAGACAAGGTTTAAAATTAACCTCTATTATCTTTTCTCAAAAAACTATGAGAGGATATTCTCCAACTAAATGAACAAAACTAGGAAACAAGATGAAGACATGAAGTCAGGAAATGGAAAATCTAACCTTGCAGAGAGGTGAGGAGAACTTCCATAGTGATACCCCAGAATGACAAGTGGCCCAAACTATTTGGCTCTCCTTGGATGAAGAAAGGCCTGGAGTGGGAGCCTAGGTCAGCCTCCTCTGGGCTGATTTCCTTTTTCTGATTTCCTTTCATCTTATTTGCTCTCTTCTGCTTTTCTCTGGTAGAAATAGTCTTTTCTCAAAATAAAGGTGGTGATGTTCAATATTCAGGCTTTTATTTTGGGGGGTGAAATAATCAGAGTAGGCCTTTAGAGTGCTTTGGCATCAGGCTATCAGGAAACCCCCACTTAAGTAAAGGGAATATTCTGTAAGAAGCAGTCATACTTGTTAGAGTTCTACCCTAAGGTTTGGGGCTAAAGCTCTAGAGTGTGCTATATCTTCCTTTCCCTTAGTTTATGCTTGTCCTCTGGAAAACTTGTAAGGGTAGGTTTCAGATGTCACTTTGTCTTTGGCCCAATACCATCTCAATTCACCCTCGCATCCTAGTGTCATTCAATTAAAGTGGTACTGAATCTTTGAAGTGGTATTTAAATGTAGAATCACAGAGACCATGGACTTGGGGAGTTTTTAATCCAACCCATTGCCTATGACTGGTAGCTCTTCACCCATTCTTTTTCTAGCTTCCACTTGTTTGTCTTGATTTCTCCTCTTGTTGTGTACTTGGAATGAATTAGGAATTTGGATTGAATTAGAAGCCTAAATAATAAAGGCAACCCTTTCCATTGCTAGGCATCTTGTGGGTATTAGAGCCTTCTTCTGTATATTGAGATCACATCCATCTTGTGTTTCCTGCAACTTGGGGATGTCTCATAACCCTGATACAGGAAAGCTCATCTAGTTTTTGAAGACACAAATCAAGCTGCTGCTTTGAGGCCAAACATCTCTCTGGCCCAAGAGTGTTTTTTTTTTTTTTAGGTCTCCATCTTAGAATGTGGTTTCATATCTCCCCCACATCCTGATTGCTTTCCTTTCAAACCATTTCTCTCTGCCAAATGGATCTTCTTTGGTATTGGCAAAATTTGCTTGATACCGTCCTATCTCCAACACACATAGATTTCCCTGTATATTGCTTCATAACCAGTTACCACAAATTTAGTGGCCTAAAACAATACACATTCATTATTTTATGGTGTCTTATAGGTCAGAAGTTTGGGCAAGGCCCATCTGGTTCTCTACTCAGGGTCTCATAAGGCTGAAATTGTGATGTTATGGAGTTGACCCTTGAACAACATGGGGTTGTAGCTGTGTGGGTTCAATTATAAGCATATTTTTTTTTTTACAAATACATTATACTACTGTAAGTGCATTTTTTCTTCTTTATGCTTTCTTAACTTTTTTTTCTCTAGCTTATTGTAAGAATAGAGTATATAATACATATAACAGAAAATGTGTATTAATTGACTGCTTATATTATTGGTTAGGGCTTCAGGTCAATGGTAGGCTACTAGTAATTAAGTTTATGGGGAGACAAAAGTTATGTGTGGATTTTCCACTGTGTGAAATGGGTTGGTGCCCCGAATCCCTATGTTATTCAAGGGTCATGTGCATATCATAACCTAATCACAGGAGTGAAATCCTTTATTCACAGCCCTGCCTTATATTCAGAGGCAGAGGATTATACTGAGTATGGACACCAGGAGACAAGAATATTGGGGATCATCACAGAATTCTGCCTACTACAACTCTAAATCTCAAATATTTACTCTTTGGACCTGTGATGATGTAACCAGCCCCCTTCTCCACATAATTAGTCACCAATTTGGGTTATGAAACTATGTATCCCCATAGCCCCTTAGTGTGAACATAAGTTAGTTGGAGGCATAGCTTCAATGCAGCACTGACACCAACTACTTGGAGTTAGTGCACATTCCATAGGTTAAGGACACCATCCTTTATAAGACTGACCTCACTTCAGACATTAGCCACAGTGTCTGGGGTCTCAGGTTATCTTCATTTCTAACCATCTGGCTACAAATATGGGTATTCTCACTATCCCCCCAGGTTTCATGATTTGCTAGAAAGACTCACAAAACTCAGGCAAGTGCTATACTTATGATTATAGCTTTATTATAAAGGATACAAGTTGGGAACAACCAAATGAAGAGACAAATAGGAGGGTTGCAAGTGTGAAGTTTCTGTATCTTCAGGATGCATCACCCTCCTGAAACATTCATTCTCCAGGAAGCTTATCTGAGCTTCAGTGTCTACAATTTTTATTGAGGTCTCATTCTGTAGACATGATTGAATCATTGGCTATGTGATTAAATCCAACCTCCATCTTCCCCCTCCTAGAGGTCGGGTTGATACCACTTGGATCAAAGTGCAAACACTCTAAACACATGGTATTTCAGGCCTGGTGGATCACGTCTTGAGTCATTGCCTTAGCATGAAGTCAGCAGTAAGCCCCTCATAAGTGGCAAGGACATTCCTATCACTCAGGTTAAATCCAAGGATTTAGATGTTACCTCCTGGGAACCAGAGAGAAAGGTCAGCCAGATTCTTTACCATAAAACAACAGCACATAAAGTCATTACTACTCATTAATATTTTGGCTTGAATACACCTGGATCCAGGCTTTATAATCCTTCTGTTGGAACCTTCTGAGAGGTCCTCAAGTTCCAGATCCAAGCTTTTATTCACAGGTGCTGAATTGTGGAGATATCAGGATAGTAGCAATGAGAGATCTAGGGACAAGTGGGACATTATAAGGGCATCTATTTTCACAGAGTGCACAAGCAGATTAGCTCAGTTGGTCAGCAAAGCTAGCTTAGAGGTTATTGACTTGTAAATCCAGTGCAGTTGTTACAAGGAAACTTGGTTGAAAGGGTGTTTGATAAATCCACGAGGGTAGTGTTGGCTTGGTCAATGCCTTTACAAAAGGTTGGATTTAGTTGTTTGATTTTTTTAATGAAAAAATAGAAAAAAATCCTCACCACATGACCCATCATAAATGAAATATTCATTTCATTTTCTTTCTGGTTAAAACTCATGTCTTGAAATGCTTTGTTGTATCTACTTAGAATGATCAATGGAGATGCCTGGGGGGATTTCTCCTGTAGAACTTGCTGGTAGAGAAGATTAAAATTGCATGAAGCCACTCATGTAATTTTAATGACCATCAAAAGAATTTTGACTAGAATTGGGAGGAATTTAAAGTGAGATACTTCTTCTGGGAAAGGCTAAGGCCATGGTCCTTTGGTATTCAAGGAGGCAAGGTCAAGGATCTATAGAACATTTTGTTTTCTACCTCTGTTTCTAGTTAGAGACATTATCTGCATGATCAAGGGTTAAGGAAAGAGGGTCTGCAAGACTTGGAGCTCCTGGCCATCTTCTTGCTGCTTCTAGAGAATCATGCAGAGTGAGAGATGGGATGGCCTTAATGGGCCTAGTGACCCATGTGTTCTTCCCAGAAGGAATGAGCTGAGGCCTAGGATGGGAACTGACGAAGGTTCAAGTGCAGCCCTGTGCTTTCCAGACCAAGACTTACCACCCTACACTTATACCATCTATCTCTCAAATTTTCCATTTTATTCTCACTGGGTTCCTACATCCAAAGCTTACTTAGGTTTTTCCATCTCAGTGATTTTCACATCTTCTGACCCGTTAGAAGGCCACATCTAAGTTTTTCATTAGGTAATTTGTTGTGTGCTGATTTGCGACACATTTTTTACTATTGATTTAAAATGGCATTAAAATCCAGTGTAAGCCATGCTCCCCCTAGACCTTACCAGCCTGCTTTTATTTTTTTATTTTATTTTTTATTTTTTTTGGTTTTTATGCATTATTTACTTTTAAAGATTTTATTTATTATTTGACTGAGGGTGGGGGCAGGCAGAGGGAGAGGGAGAAGCTGGTTTCCTGCTGAGCAGAGAGCCCGTCATCATGCAGGGCCCATCCCAGGACCCTGGGATCATGACCTGAGCAGAAGGCAGACATTCATCTGAGCCACCCAGGTGCCCCTAGATTTTTATACTGTAAAGAGCTCTGCCAACTATAGAGTTTGGTTTGGTGCAGAGATGCAGTGAAAGTGACCAGCCTGCTTTTAAATATGGGGTCACAATCACAATAAAATTTCTCTGGGTAATCTCCTTTTTGTAAACTCTGAACTCTCATGGCTCTCCTCCTGTCACTAGTTTGGGTAGTCCTCAGGGCATGTCTCCCCTGGGGTTGTGAGCACAGTTCATGCAGCTGGCCTGAAGTGTCTGCTCCTGTTCTGATGGTGAGCTCCCGATTGCCACTCTCCACACGCAATGTTCTTAGCTTCTTCTTCCCTATTTTGGATGCAGGGGATTCTGACTTCTTGCCGAGAGCCTACTACTCTCCTGATTGGCTTATGAGACCACAACTACTATCCCAGAGAAGAAGGGGAAATGGCTCCTCTCATTCAGTCATAAGTTCAAAACAGAATGTCTGTGTGCTAAGGCTCTGGGGTAATTCTGATATTACTTGCTTTCTTCCAATGGTTATATGTAGTAGCCCTTGACACAATCTTGCTCAGCTCTTTTTGTTCCTTACAGTAAGTTCTTTCTCATAGCCTCCTTGAAAAAAAGAATAGGACCTTTCCAAAAGTCTTGAAGACAGGTCTCATTTCTAAAGTAAATGTGGCAGGTAAAGATAATGACTGCATTTATGCTGGTCAAAAGTAGTCTTTTTTAAAAAATATTTTATTTATTTATTTGAGAGAGAGAGAGTACAAGCAGGGGGAGTGGCAGAGGAAGAGGGAGAACCAGGCTTTCTGCTGAGCAGAGAGCCTGACATGGGGCTTGATCCCAGAACCCTGGAACCATGACCTGAGCCAAAGGCAGATGCTTAACCAACTGAGCCACCCAGGTGCCCCAAAAGTGGTTTTGATGGGACAAGTCTCCACTTCCCAAATGGAGTATTTATTTTCTCTGGAGAAGCAGGGAAAGAGGCAGAGAACTCACAGGTATGGTAAGACTCCACCCTCCTTGGTTCTTTGGTTTTTGGTTCTTGTGTAGAGTAGAACAGGGCCTTTGGCTTTTGGAAGGCCAAAGCTATGTTGGGACTAGAAAATCTTCTCTCTGATGAGTGGGCCATCAAGGCTGTTATGGTACACACCTGAAGTTGTGTGGCAGGAGCATGTGCTACTGCCAAGAATGTTGGACATCTTTGAAGGACGTGGGGGCTGCCTGTCCTTTAATGAAACAAGAGATACTGGTGTCATAGGTTTATGAAAAGCCCTAAGTACAGAGTTGTTCATCAATAGGGGAATGACACAGCCTTAAGGACAATGGTGGGTGCACATAGCTAAGGGATCTGCAAAGAGGAATTAGGGAGCACAGGCAGAGCAGAAAACCAAAGTGGTGGTGGCCTGCTCCTGCCTGATGTTCTTCAGTCCTGGGGACATGAACACAAAGAAGTTTTGGGTCTGAAAGTGGACTCTGATTATGCAAACCCTGTCAGCCACACTGAGGGTCACAGGTTTAGGGCCCCAGGTGAATGGATGCCATGGCCACAGCCATTCACTACTATCTAAGAAACAGTAGAGATGGGGTGAAGGGATGGAATGGGTTTACTGTGGTACTTCCTCCTTGTGGAAATGAGGAAACAAGGAATAAATGTGCATGCAATCTTTCCTGAGCTGGATCTGGGTTTGAAATCTTGCTCTGACATTTCCCCATTGTATTATTTTGGGCTAGTTTCTTCATGTCCCTGATCCTTATATCTTCAAATTTAAAATGGGGATAATTAAAGCACCATCTCCTGGGGGTTTTGTGAATATGTGTATCAAGTGCTTAACATCATGTGTGTGCTCAATTTCTCTTAAGTTCTTACCCTTGTTTTTGGGTGGATCTGAATTCAAATGGATCCTGTTGCCAAATAACAACAACTAAGCACTGTGAAGTGAGTACTGGATGCTAGGAATGGTGTTCAATCACAACAGACACCTTTAGACGTGTACAATCAATGGGTATCTCCTTGCTAGACACCAGTGTGCCAGGGTATGGGGGGATGGGTTTTGTCCTGTTGGGAGCTGAACAGCCATGTGGCTGGCAACCTAGGCATACGTGTGCACATGCATGGGCACGCGCGTGCATGCACACACACACACACACACACACATTTGTACATACTAGGGTATGCTTTTTACTTAAGGGTTAGCCAGTGTGGATGAGTAGCTGACCGCTGTTGATTTGCATCCATTTAAACACTAATGCCTGCAGGACACTGGAAAACAATTCCTCTGGGTCCAGAGCAAATGGAGATATAGTCAGTCCTGAAGCCTGTGAGTGGTGGGGCCACTGTGGGTGCAGGCTGGACAAGACTTGTTGAGACCAGGGAGAGCCTTGCAACAGAGAAATCCAAGTTTCCACCTGCTGGGTGAGCTTTCCCAGCCTCCTCTGGTTGTCAGGTGCTGCAGCCCTTACCCTTCCATCTAGGAAACATCATTTACTGTGCCTGAAGCTTGTTGAGGACTGTGCTAGGAGCTTCACAGAAATGATGGAATGAAGAGCCTTCTACTATGCCTGGGAGGAGGTGGGTGATTGCTTCCTCTGGGTTTTTTATGTTGCTGGGAAGCTAAAGGGTGGGCAGTAGTGGATGTGGACTGTGGGGCATGAGGTCTAGCCTGGAGTGGATGCTCAGTAGGGCTAGTTGTTAGGGGCTGGACTGGACCTGGCTTGGAAGCTAGTTGAAGGGCAGAGGAGAGGCCTGGAGGGTTCTTTTCCTCTTGTTGGGAGCTGGGCTGTGCTTTCTGCTGTCTGCCAGGCCCTGCTCTGTGCTGCCATACTTCTAGTAAACTCCTCCTCCTATTATTCATCCTCTCTAGCCACAGCTGCAGCCAGGGACTCCCCAGAGCCTTGGGATTTGTCTTCTGGAGTGAAGTCTCCCCAAGGCACTGGACAAGGGTAATCTGCTCTGGATGTGTCGATGGAGGGGAGGATGATATGCAGCATGCTCCCATGCCTCTTCCTACTCCTTTCCTGGCTTCCACATCTGAAGCCTGAATATTTCCACTGCCTTCCTAGCCACAGCTGCTTTTTGGGGAAAAAAAATCTGCTCTTCCTCACTTACATTTCAATATGTACCAGGATGTCCTTTCTGTTGGGAGTATTTGACTTCCTTGCTGTGGAAGGAGGGGCTTTGTCCTCTGTATTTCAAGTTTCAAGGGGACACAGCTATCATTTCAGAACCTGCTGTGAGCCAGGTGCTTTATCCACATAATCACATTTAATCTTTACAATAATTATATCAGTCCAGGTAGGCAAGGTCGGTCTCTAACCACATACCCTCACCTTTCAGTGGCCTGAAAAAACAAAGACTTATTTGTCCTCTATGCTACTTATCCATATAGGTTGACTGAATCTCTGCTCGTCAGAGTCACTCAGAGATGCGGACAGATAAAGCAGCCCCTCTTTTGGATCTTGTGGAGCACCATACCAAAGGGTGAAGAGAGTGCGGGAGGGTCTTATGTGGGCACTTAAAGGCTCTAGCAGCATAAGCAGTAGAGGTTGCTTCCACTCACAAGTCATAGGTAAATAGTTATATGGCCTTTTCCAGCCTCAATGATGTGGTTACTTACAAAGTTATGGTTACCTTACAGGCATGACATTTTATAAAGTAGCTGGAAAGAACCTTTCTGCTAAGACCCCTTCCTCCCCAGCTTGCTCCGCATACCCTCCTTCCCACCTCCCTGGCCAAGAGGAGAAGCAGAAATGCCTGGTGACCAGCAAGGGTGATCACCACACCAGCCTCGGAAGCAAGGGTGAGCCTCCCTATGGGACGTGCACCTGCTATGAGTCACTTCTGTGGGCAAAGTGATGAAACAGAAGGTATAAACTCAGATCTCTCTGACTTGAAGATTCATGCTCAGAGTGAATAGTCCTACTTTTTCAGCTCGTTAATTTTTGTTATCAAAGGTCATTTATAGAATTGTAAGTTTTTTAAACTCACACAGAGCTCCAGCCTGGAATATTGTCATGTCAACTACATGCAAAAGAATGCAATTGGACCACTATCTTATACCATACACAAAAATCAACTCAAAAGGAATTAAAGACTTAAATGGAAGAACTGAAACTATAAAACTCTTAGAAGAACACACAGTCAGTAAGCTCTTTGATATTGGTCTTAGAGATGTTTTTTTGAATCTGTTTTCTCAAGCAAGGGCAACAAAAACAAAAATAGACAAATGGAACTACATCAAACTAAAGAGCTTTTGCACAGTGAAGGAAACAATCAAAATGAAAAGTTTGCAAGAAGAGTTTGCAAAAAGTTTGCAAAAAGAAAAATTTGCAAATGATATATCTTATAAGGGGTTAATGTGCAAAATAAAGAACTCAATTCCGTATTTAAAAAATATGATCTAAAAATGGGAAGAGGAAATGAATAGACATTTTTCCAAAGAAGACAACCAGATGGCCAACAGACACATGGAAAGATGCTCATTATCACTGATAATCAGGAAATACAAATCAGAACCACAGTGGGATAACACCTCGCACCTGTCAGAATGGCTAGTATCAAAAAGACAAGAAATAAGTTTTGGTGAGAATGTGGAGAAAAGGAAACCATTTTTCACTGGTGGTGGGAACGTAAATTGGTGCAGAGGTACAGTCTTCCACTTATGTCCCTCTCTGTGGTCTGTGTAGCTTCCAGGAGCAGGAGGCTGGAACCTCCAGGCCCTACTTGGGGCTAGGGCAGCCATCCTAGAAGTTCCCCCTGCCGCCGCAAGGGGACCCCCATCAATCAAACTCCAAGGAACCAAGCATCTGCAGCGGAACTTTTCCTTCCTACATTTTCTCTCTTCCCTGGCATTTTGTCTGGAGGGGAGGTTCAAAACGGACACTGATCGAGGTTTATAGACACCATGGTCCTCAGTCTTCCTGGTAGCTGTGTATGGCAGGCACTTCTATGTATATTTTAAGGATGGAGGGACTAAGGGTTAGGGAGTTCAGAGTGGTTTGTCTAAGGCTGCCCAGTTAGTGACAGGCAGAGTAGGGCACCCATCCAGGCCTCTGAGCTTGAGGCCAATGCTGCCTGCATACTGACCAATAAGAGGAGAGGGCCAAGAGGTGTAGAGGTTGTGTGGGGTGCAGGGCACCCTGCTGGATCCTGGATGATCCTCTTGCTGATGCAGTTGTTGGGACATTGAGGCCCAGAGAGGAACTAAGACTTTCCCAAGAAGGGATGGGAGATCTGCAAGTCTGCTTTTTGGTGGAAAGTGGGGCTAGGCTCTGGGAGGGGGTGGGAGGTCCCCAAAATGAACAGTATGAAGAGAGATGTTGTAGAGGAGGAGAGGGGTTCCCCTAGGCTTGAGGTAACATGGCTCTCTGAACAGTAGTTTTGGATCACTTATATCTTTATAAATAAGCAGGAACTTTCTGACACACAGTGTCCCTGCTCTTTGCAGTCTCCAGGGTCAGGGGGATTCAGTCAGAATCTCACCCTACAGTCCCCAACCAGTCGTGTCACTTTGGGCAAGTCATTTACTCCTTAGGGGTAAACATAATGATGCCTATTTCATAGAATTGCCATGGGAATTATTTAAAATAGTTAAAGAGCCCAGCACAGAGTAAGCACTATAAATAACAACGATGGCAATAATAATAATGATGATGCCAGCTGCTAGCATGACTGGTATCATTGCGCGAAGTGGGGCTCCAAGAGCTGCTAGCACCAGCACTCAACAAGCCATAACTGGGTGGGAACGGGCTGGCTGCTACAGAGGAGACTTCCATGGTGAAGGGAGACTGAACCTAGTCATGTGTGGGGCCCTTCCCCTGACTTGGATTCTGGCTTTGGTGAGCTGAGTGATCTTGGACAGAGATATATGCCCTTTTGGGATGTCAGTTTGTTTGTTGGTAAAGCTCTTCTAGATTACCTGAGTGATGGGTGGGCAGTTAGACCCAGCGTAGCTTCCTGTGGGTGATGAAGCACCGTGTCTGACTGGGAGAATGAGAAATGGCTCTGTGTGCAGAGCTAAGGGCTAAGGAAGACTGTCCTGGGATATAGTGCTTCTGCACAGTTCCTCTGGGGCTTTGAGCTAAGGCCCCTCTGCTGGCTGCGGCCCCGGGCAGTTGGCTGGAGAACCTGGTCTTGCACACATTCCTTTAATAGGCCCTGTGCTCACTGAAGCAAAGTGCACAAAACTCCCTGTAAGTGCCTGGTAATGTGGCTCAGAATTGGGCCCTGCAGGATTATTAGAGTCATCCATCTTAATTATACTGAAAATCACTTGTACACTTTACATAATAAAGCTGCATTTACAATTTCCCTGCTCTGAGCCAAGCCTGGCAGTGCTCTCACTCTCTGGGTGGGGCATTTTCCTCAAGCCACATTTCCTCGTTTGCAGTCCCTGGATGTTTCTTTAACACTCCTTCTTTCGTGAACCATGGGCTCAGGGCTGGGCTGTGTGGAGACTGAGCCCTCCTGGAGAAGGCACTGTCCATAGTCTTAACCATCTTACTTAACCCTCAGCATGATCCTGTGAGGTTCTTGCACTTATTGCCATTTTACAGATGAGTAAAAAGCTCAGGGAGGCCAAGTAACCTGCCCAAGGCAACACAGTTAAGATATGTTGGCTCTGAGGAGAAAAGCTCCTCTTCTGCCTTTCACCGGTGTGTCTTCAGATGCCTCCCTTCTGCCCTTCAACTTCACCTCCCCAGTTTCACTTCTGTTGTTTTAGGAAGCAGTGATGGGAAGAAATGACTTCCTCATCTAAGGCAGCCCCACCCTGCTCACCATTTAGCCCCAGAAAGCATGCACACACACCACCACCACCACACCCACACTGCACACACACACCACCACTGCACACCACCCACACACTGCACACACACACACCCCACCACCACATACCACCCACACTATACATACACACACTACCACCACACATCACCCACACTGCATACACACACCACCACTGCACACCACCCACACACTGCACACACACACCCCACCACCACACACCACCCACACTGCACACACACACACTACCACCACACATCACCCACACACTGCACACACACACACCCCACCACCACACACCACCCACACTGCACACACACACACTACCACCACACATCACCCACACACTGCACACACACACACCCCACCACCACATACCACCCACACTATACATACACACACTACCACCACACATCACCCACACTGCACACACATACCACCACACCTTACACCACTCACACACTGCACACACACACACACACACTACTACCACACACCACCCACATACTGAACACACATGCACTACCACCACACACTACCCATACCGCACACACAACCCACCACCACACACCACCCACATTGCACACACATACCACAACACCACATACCATTGACACACTGCACACACACACACTACCACCACACACTACCCACACTGCACACACACCACCACCACACACCACTGACACACTGTACACACACACTATTACCACCATACACCACCCATACTGCACACACACATACTACCACCACATACAACCCACATTGCACACATACACTACCACCACCACACATCACCCACACTCACACACACACTATTACCACCTCACACCATCCACACACTGCACACACACACCACCACCACACACCACCCACATACACCATACACACACTATCACCACCACCACCACACATTGCACACATACCACCACACATGACCACACACTGCACACACACCACCACCACCACCACATAACATGCACACAGCACACATGCACCATAACCACATACCACCCAAACCCACACACTGTATATACACATACATGCCACCACTACCACCACCACCATATTGCCCACACATATGCACATGCTGTCACACATACCTGAAACACATACACCACAAATGCAAGCACACATGTGCACACTCATGTACCGCTTCCCACTCATGAGCCATTCCCTGTCTAGTTCAGGCCTTGGTCTCTCCATTAGAACATCATTATGCAGGGTAATACTGGGTTTCCCATGCCCTGTGCACATGGGTGGACCCTGAAGGTAAGGACTTAGTTGGGCTATGAGCTATTCAGGAAGAAAGTGTGATTTGGATTCAGTCTCAGGAGTTGGCCTCCCCCATGAGGGAGGAACTGAAGGAGCCCAGGGAAGGGGTACATGTGTGGGTGCTCAGGTCCAAAGCAGACTCCACTGCTTTTGGTGGTTGGGTCTGAGGGACCCCTCCTATGGATCTTGAGATGACTGGGAACTTAAAATAGAACTAAGGATCAAATATCAGGAGCCAGCAAAAAAAAAAAAATACAGATACAGCATATGTCAACTGTGACCATATCCCTGTTCCGTTTTGCCCAAGATGAGATGAGCTGTGGCTCTGGGCCTTGGAGGAGTTAGGCAAGGGCGGGGGAGGTCAGGGGAAAGCAGAATGGGAAAGAGCAGAGGTCTGCAGGGGTCAGCAGGGACTTGGGGTTCTTGAGGGAAAGGAGTATGGGAGATGAGAAAGGGGAGGCTGGCAGAATCAGATGTTGGAGCTCAGGCAGAGTCTATTGCCAACAGGAGGGTCACCCAAAGGGGAGCTCAGGGGAGAGGGCCAGTGCCTGCTGTGATAGGGGGCCAACAGGAGAATTTTGCAAACTGTGGTTCAGGCAAGGGAGGAGGAGCTGAATTGAAACCTAGTCAGGCAGGGCATATGGAGATGAAACTTTATGGTCTGCCAGGCCACAACCAATCAGGTTGGAGTTGGGAGGGGCAAGAGGGGCTCCAGTGATGAACCTGGCAGATGTAGCATAGTGGAAGATAGATGGGGAGGGTCAGTGACATGTGGCAGGACTGGTCTTCTGAAGCATGGGTGCAGGCCCTCTCCTGGTGCCCACCCACTTGCCTCTGGACTAGAGCAGGACAGCTGAAGCCAGGACAAGCTAATCTGGGACATCAGGAAGCCGTTTAGTCTCTCTGGACCTGGCATTGCTCCTCAGTTCATACAAAGGGTCCATGAATTGCAAGACCACAGAAGTACCTTCCAGCACACTCTGGCCAGGAGAGGCAGTGTTTGGAGTCCTGTAGAGTACCCTCCGCTCCATAAAAAGCAGCAGCAATAGTGGGCTGATGAATGGGCTTCTATTCCAAGGGCCAGACAGCTGCCTTCCATGCCTTCCATGCTGACTTAGCACAGGGAAAGCTGCCTGCCCAGGCAGAAATGTTTCCAAGAGAAGAATAATGCATGAGTTCAATGGGCCAATCTGATAGTGTAGGATAGTCAGGTTTAAGATGGGCCAATCTGATAGTGTGGGATAGTCAGGTTTAAGAGGGGCACAAGGGGTGGGAGTGGAAGCTCCAGGCTTGAGAACGTAGTCAGGGAATGAGGCTCACAACCCCAACCAAGTCCTAGTCAGAGATCCTGTAGTCAGGGAGCAAGGCACTGTTTGCTCTTCTGGAGGTGCATAAAACAATGACTGCCTGGAAAATCAGCAGCAGGACAAACATGCTTTAGGCCAAGGAGCAAGAGTTTGTTGATGGCCTACCAGGTACCCGATGTTTGGCCCATGTTAATTCTGGGATTTATGTTTCCCAGTTCTCATATGAGGAATCTGGGAACCAACAGAAACCCATGACAGCTATTGGGGGAGGGCAGGATGGACCTGCCAGGCCTGCCTTGCCTGCACCCACTACCTCCTTGGCTCCTTCTCACTTCCTCTTTCTAGCATCTTCCCAACTTGGACGCTGCGGGTGTGTGGTCAGAGGTTTCCTAGAGATATGGTATATTAAAATTCTCTAGAGAAACAGAACCAGTAGGATATCTATATTTACTACAAGGAATTAACTCACACAGTTATGGAGATTTGCAAGTCCCAAATCCACAGAGCCAATATTCCAGTTTGACCCAAAGGCCAGAAGCTAGGGAGAGCTGATGTTGCAGTCTGAATGTCTATAGGCAGGAAGAATTCTCTTCTGCTCAATGAGGATTAACCCTTTTTCTATTTAGGCCATCAATTGATTGGATGAGGCCCACTCACATTAGGAAGAGCAATGTGTTTTCTTCAGTGTACAAATTTAAATGTTAATCTCAACTGGAAACACCCTCAAAGACATATCCAGAATAATGTTTGACCAAATATTTAGATACCCTGTGGCCCAGTCAAGTTGAGACATAAAATTAACTGTCATGGATGGAGTATGTTTTGGTGGGGGCAGAGACCAGTGGTATAGCTGCTGCAGGTGTCTGGTCATTTCTCATCTATATAGGGCATGCTGTAAGCATGAGAAGTTTTACTGGATTGTTGCCACCCATCACCCCATGACATGCTTAGCCCATGACATCTCTCTGTCAGACTCGTGTTGGTCAGTCTCCACTGTCCCTCCCAGAAGGAAGCCACACAGGCAATGGTAGTAATGTTCCCAAGCATTCAGAGGCCCAAGGCCTCTTCTCCTTGGCCATGATTCCGTACACTCACCTGTAGCTGGTGTCTGAAGTGCTAAGAATGATACACTGTGGTGCTCCTTGGTGCTATAGAGCCACAAATCTATGGATTCTCTTAGGTCTCTGTGACCTCCAGCATTACTTGGTTCTTCAGAGGCTGACTATCTAAGGGTAAAGAACTAGTGAGTTATAAGCAGGGCTCAGAACACTGGCATTTGCTGTCTGGAGAGAGAGCTGGGGGTGCTTCCCTCCTCTTTATTTTGACGTATTCCAGTCTGGACTCAGTATCCAACTCCCAAGCCTCTGAGCTGGTTGGGGGGGTGATTCCAGTGGGACACTGGTCCCACATCTCATATCCTGATGTGCTCCTAAAACCATATTAAGTGGAAGAACACCAGGCTTCTTAATTATGTGACAAGATATAAAGAAATTTGAATACCAGCTATACGAAACTGTCAGAAGGGAATAGATGTCAAACAGAAAAAAGAAACAATTAATTGGGATCAGATTTCATGACATCCTTTGCTCACACTCACCTGTGTCAACAAGACGAATGACATGCTGAGGAATCAGATGAGTTCCAGGGCCCCGTTGAGTGTGCTGGACACTGTCATCCTGGACAGAAGTCTTCTTGTTCATACAACCATCTCCAGGCTGCATTTTTTCTACTAGGTGGGGAACACATGTATATGAGCCATATTCTACCCCCAGGAGCCTTATTGGGGATATGTACATAGGAGGCAGTTGTAGGAGGTGAAGCCATGTGCACAGAGAAGAATGCCAACCAAAGGTATCCAGAGCTTTCTGGGTGGTTCTGAGGTCCAGCTAGCCAGAGTCATCCTGCTATATTTATTTACTCACTTCCAACATAGTCCCTATCCCACCTACTGACCTTGCTTTCTTTCTGGGTCCCCAGCACCAGATCCTGGTACATTGTAGGTGGGAAAGAATATTTGTTAAATGGATGGATGGGAGGGTGGTTGGCTGGTTAGATGGTTGTGTGGGTGGGTGGGTGGATGGATGGATGGATGGGTAAATGGATGAGTGGGTGGATGGATGGGTAGGTATGTGGGTGGTGGGTGGGTGCTATGTTAGAGAGTAGAGTGTGACTTTCCTTCTGTAGGCTAGAGGCTCTATCTCTTTTAGGGCTTATTTGGTACTGGAGATCCTTTGTTCTCTATCTCTGAAAGGCTGAAGTCAGGCATATTCCTGGTTTTATGGGGTTGGGGGACGCTGAGTAATTTAGACCAAATCTCTTTCATACACTGTGGTGCTCAATTTATCATTAAGTGAACTGGAAGCCCCATATCCTACTTCAGGGCAGCTGAGCATAGGGTCCCTGGTTTCCAGTAAGTGCAATGTAGTGTGTGTGTGGGAAGTCTTTAAAGTTAGTATAGGAAGCTAGATACGGCACAAGGATGTAAACTCACAGAGGTAATGTATCTTGGACTCTGGCTTGCAGGCTAGGGAGGGCCTCCTAGACTTGTCTTATGCCCAATGAGATCCAGAATAGAGCAGGCTTCTAAGGTGTGAGGCTCTCCAGGCCTGCCCTTCCTCCTCTCAAAGCTTGTCAGACTTTCAGCCTTCTGTGGGAACTGAGAGGCTCTGTGGGCCTCTCACATAATGGTTACACAGTGGGCTGGGTGCTCCTCCTTCCTTCCCCTCAGTGTCATGGGATGTCAAGTGCCAAGACCAGCCAGCCAAGGTCACTTGTTTTGGTGATGAGAAGGGGACAAGACTGAATGGGGTGACTTTTGTGAAAAGCTGCACAAGGAGGACCTCTTCTGCTCCAGTGACCTCCAGGTGTGGAGTCTTAGGTCATGAGGGAAAAGATAGAGGCTTTATAGCCAGACACTGATTGATAACCCACCTCTGCCAACACTGTGCCCTGTGACCTCAGGCATATCACTTAACCTCTCTGAACCTCAGTTTCCTCATCTGTAAAACTGGAAATGGCAACATGTATCTAGGGTTTCTATGAAGGACTGATGACATTTTTAATAGAAAACAATTCTAGTACATGGTGGGATCTCGGTAACAGCTCGTTTACCACTGTTCTCTCAATGCAGGTAGTTTCTGGGTGAGCCAGAGCTCTATTACCCAAACTCTCCCCTGTTACAGAACACACAGAGCATGGTAATGTTTGCAGGGCACACAAGGTATATGGAGACAGAAGGTGTCAGGATGGGTGTCTTCTGTAGGCATCCCTCTTTCTGCCCACTGGGAGCCATTTCTGACAGACTCACACTTCCTCAGGGCAACTCTGAGCCAAAGAGTCTTTCCGGGGAGCCTACACGGAAACTGACAGCACCCTTCTTGGTTCTAGACCCAGTGTTTATCTGGTCTGGGTTCTACATAGTGTCCCTTCTTCCTGCTGTGACCTCCTCAGAACTTAGCCCACATCAGGGGCGCAGAAGAGGTAGTTCATTGTACTGACCACTCGTAAATACCTCTTGTGTGCCAGGTGGTGGATAGGGCCTTTTACATATAGTATCACAAATCCTTAAAGTTATAAAAGTCCCTCTGTATTACAGTGAGTAACTTGAGGCTCAGAGAGATTAAATTAATTTCCCAAATTCACACAGCTAGGAAATGGCAGATTTTTTTTCTTTTTCTTTCTTAAATTTTAGATTTTAAAAATTGTGGTTAAGATACACTTAACATAGAATTTACCATCTTAACCATTTTTAAGTGTATAGTTCAGTGGCAGTAAATACATTTACATTGTTATCTACCTCCAGGACTTTTTCATTTTTCCAAATTGAAATTCTGTACCCATTAAGCAACTCTGCATTACCTTCTACCAGATCCTGGAAACCACCATCCTACTTTCTGTCTATGAATCTGATTATTCTAGGTACCTCATGTGAGTGGAATCATTCAGTATTTGTCTTCTTTTGACTGGTTTCTTTCACTTATCGTAATAGCTTCACAGTTCATCCATGCATTGCATGTGCCAGGATTTCCTTCCTTTTTGTGACTGAATAATATTCCATTATATGCAATCACCACATTTTGTTTATACATTCATATGTCAGTGGACATTTGGGTTACTTCCCTTTGGCTATTGTGAAGATAATGCTGCTATGAACATGGGCATGCATGTATCTCTTCGAGACTCTGCATTCCATTCTCTTGAACATGTATTCAAAAGTAGAATTGCTGGATTATATGATAATTCTATTTTTAATTGTTTGAGAAATCTCCATGCTGTTTTCCACAGCAGCTGCATCATTTTACATTCCAGTAAGTCTCCAATTTCTCCATATCCTTGCCAACACTCGTAATTTTCTATATTTGTTTTTATTTTGACGGTAGCCAGCCTACTATCCTAATGAGTATGAAGTGGTTTTGATCTTCATTTCCCTGATGTTGCATACGGGAAGCATGAAAAGCGAACCCAGACAAATATCTTTCTCTTGGAGCTCCCATGTTGTAGGTGAGCTGTACCTGCCCTGAGGGGTGGGCTGGTTGTGAACGGTCTGAGCCAGAGTGGCACTTGGCACTAGTGTTCTTAGAGGTGCTTATGATGGAATGGACCCTCTTGTTTACTTCCCTGATTGCCTTGTGGGTGCTCAAGCACCTTGTTCATAATGTGCACTGCACAGAGGAGTAATGATATCACTGAGCTCACAAGTCAACTCTCTGGGCAGGGAGGTGGTGGGCACAAAGGGGCTGAGAACAACCCTGACTCAGCTGCCCTTTAGCCACCCAGGATGTGCCCTCAGATCATTTTAGGCTTAGTTCCTCAGACACAAAGTGGGATTAGAGAAAATATCTGTCATCCTGAGGACTGAGGGAGGTCAGAATAGAGGTGCTCTGAAAACAGAGCAGTGAAGAGGCAGCCCTGGCTCAGCTCTGAAATGTCAGTTGTTTCTTGCCTGCCCCCCTTGCTGGCCTCCTCCCCTGCAAGAGCTCTGATGGTGGCACTCCACATTCCTCACCTGTCTTGACTCTCAACCACCCTCTTGACAGTGGCCCATCATCTTTCCCCGTGCAACCTGATTATGTAACTATCCAGCTCAAAGCCCTGAACTAGCTCCCTGATGACTCAAGGCAAAGTTCTTTAAAAAACCTCCACATGACTCCTGTGGATCCCATGAGAGTAGTAGCCCCTGCCAGATCTTTTTACCTGCTGGCCTTCCCTTGAGCCACATGCCCTGCTGTGTACCTAAGATGCAGAGGAGGCAACCTTTAACATTCCTTCGCTTTTACCATTCCTATGCCCAGACTGTCCCAACCCCATTTTTCATTTGTGGGCACCCACCATGCTGCAATGCATTGCCCCTGGATGGAAAGCTTCCTGGGATGGGACCTGCATATGCCTAGTGCCTGGCACACAGTATTTCGTTGAAGGGAAAAGAGAAGAAAAGAATGGAGAGAAAGATGGCATAGTGGATGAGTGGTGGAATTGTGGACTTATATCTGTCACTATCAATATATAGATGAAGTAGTTCTCTACAGTTTTAATAAAAAAGATTCTGTAAACACAAAAGCAGACAGTCCCCTGGTGGTTTCTGCCTCATGGAAGGAACTGAATTACACAGATATGATTACATATCTGTCTCCCTATTGCATGTTTTATAAATGCAGGGGCCATGCCTTAGTCATCTTTGTTCCCTGCAACCAGAGTAGAATCAGGAATTTGAGAATGCTTAAAGACATTCCTTCCTGGTGGAGAGAAATGGAAGTAGTAATATGTGTTTATGAGTGTGAATGTGGTATTGTGATATAATAAGAAATATATATTTGGTCTTTATCCCCCCATTCCTGGTACAGGAGCCCCTAAAATGCTTGTAATTTCCTGTGTGATAGGGGTGAGGGGAACATCTTTTGCTTTTCATAACAAGTCCCTTTCAACCACACTTGAGTTAATGCTAATGAAGAGATTTTGGAAAAAGGAGGCTGATGGACAGAAGACCAGCTATGTGATTGGAGGCTTGGAGCTTTCAGTCCCATAGTCTGACTTAAAGTGAGGGGAAAGGGGCTGGAGATTGAGTTAATCACTGATGGCCAATGATTTGATCAATTGTGCCTATGAAATGAAACCTCCATAAAAACCCTAACCAACAAGGCTTTGGAGAGCTTCTAGGTTGATGAATGCATCAATGTGCTAGGAGGGTGTCACGTTCCAAACTCAAGGGGATAGAAGGTCCTGTGCTCAGGATTCATCTGGACCTTGCTCTATTTACCTCTTCACCTGGCTGTTCATTTCTATCCTTTAAAATACATTAGTAATAGTAAAGCGTTAACCCTGAAGTCTATGAACTGCTAGAGTAAATTATCGAATCTGCAAGACGGGGATCATAAACCTCCGATTTGTAGCTAAGTGAGAAAGCAATGTACGTAACCTTGGGACCTACTAATTGCTACTGGTGTCTGAAATGGGACAGTCTTATAGAACTGAACTTTTAACCTGCAGGGTCTGTGCTGAATTCAGGTAGTTAGCATTGAAATTGGATTAAATTGTAAAACACCCAGTTGGCATCTACAGAGAATTTGAGAATTGGTTGGAGTGGAAAACCTACATATTTGGTGTTAAAAGATTTGTGAGTAGAGAAACAGATCCTATCCTAGAATAGGTTTATAAGAGGATGTTTGTGGGGTTGTTGGAGTACATGTATATGTGTGGCTGGGTTATGCTGCATCAACAAACAGCCTCCCATGTTTCAGTGGCTTTACTTACACAACAAGAATTTAGGGCTCCTTACAAAAAAGGTTGGCAGGGTTCTCTGCTACTTCATAGTCACTCAGGACCCAGGCTAACAGAATCCCCATCTTGACTTGAGTTCCTTTATCACAGAGACAGATGGAAAGAAATGTGACAAGCTGTGCACTTCCTCTTAGCATTTCCGCCCAGAAGTGACACACATTATTTTATCTCATTTGCTATTGTTTGGAGCACATCCTATAGCCTCACCTAATTCAAAGTGGAAAGGGTAGCATAGTCCTTCCAGAAAGAGTAGGGAGTGGAATACGATGAGCAGCCTGATGGGCTACCACTGGGGACATGAGTCATTGGGATCAGCTGGAAGGACCTTCTCTCCTCTCTCGACATCAAGAAACTGGCAGGATCCAAAATTCAGACATTCAGGCTGGCAACTACAGTTTGGGAAGGCTAAACGTTCCACCAGGCTTGGACATGCCATCAACTCTCCTCCTTGGCTAGAAGTTTCCATATCTCCAAGGAATCTGGGTTAATAACACATCAATTTCAAAATAACACTAATTTTGGATATCCCAAGAGAAGAGAGTTCATGTCATAAATTAGTCTTGGGGATGTTTCCAGGGGCAGGTGTGGGAGGAGCAATGGGAGGCAGTAGGGGCTTTCAGGGCAAGGAGCCCACAGTCTTCAGGATTGGACAATCTGCCACTTTCTAGCTATGTGGCCTTAGGAAGCTAATCCATGTTACATGCTCATCTGTAATGGGGCTGATGGCCATGCTCAGCATCTGAGTAGCTGTGGAAACTGAATAAGATCATGCCTGGACAACACTTAGTGGAAGCCTGGCCCAGAGTGGGTGCTTGCCATGATGCTCACTGCTGGCCATCATCACAGCTGACCCTGTTGGGTCATAACCAGCCTTGCTCTATCCTTTCCCATCTGTGTGAGTGTGGACAGATGCTAACTGTTTTTTTCAGTGCAAAACTCTCTCACTAAAAAGTGGAGATGATCATACTTTCACTCCAGAGTTGAAAGTTTCTGAGACCTGGACAGATGCTCAGTGAGTCTAGGGAAGGTGCATGGTGTGTGGGTGGAGCAAAAACAGGAGTGGTTGGATCTAACAAGGTATGTGGTGTGTGAACAGAACACAGCAGGGGTGGGTAGCCTCAGCCTCAGTGTTGTGGCTCATTACACCCACATTCGTGCAGCTGCCAATTCAGAAATGGTTTTATACTTTTCCTTAATTGGGACAGTACTTTCTTAATTTTTAAAAACTATTTTATTTATTAGAGAGAGAGAGAGAGAGTACAAGCAGGGGGAGAAGCAGGGAGAGGGAGAAGCAGACTCCCTGCTGAGTAGGGAGCCTGACATGGGGCTCAATTCCAGGACCCCAGGATCATGACCTGAGCTGAAGGCGGATGCTTAACTGACTGAGCCACCCAGGCTCCCCAGCTTTCCCTTACTTCATTACAAAAATATCTCTCTGGGAGCCAGCTGTAACTGGCTGGTGTCTTTGTGGACAGGCACACCCCTCCCTGAGTGTCCCTTTTGGGTGATGCTCCAACTGGAATGATGGAGGTGGAGCAGGCCCTGCATGACAATGGCATCTTCTTCTCCCCTCTAGTCTGCACAGAACTAAAGAGTTCTCAACAAAGAGGATGAAGGACAGAGGCCATTAATTTTAGAGTGCTGGGAAGCCAGGATGGGTGCCTTCATTAGAAAGTTCAAAACTGCATTTTATTTCCATTTTGATGAGATTTTTATGAGTTAGAAGAGATGAAGTTGAATCCCATGAGTGTAATGGGCCCAGAAAGATCACAGATATAGGACTGAATCCAACGAACCATGAGGAGTTTAGTAAATTAATTAAATTTAAGAAAATAATGAATTTTTTTGGTCACTAGATTAAAATTTCTAAATGTCTTAAAAAGGCAATGGCAATTCTCATTCATGAGAAATTACAGTTACACCAACAACTCCTTCTGCCCCCCAACTCTTTCTCATGTTTGTTTTACAAAGCTGCATTGGTGAAAGAATATCTGCCATGGGGTGGGTTAGGGTCAGGGTGGAAAGAACCTTTCCAGAATGACTCTTGCAAGGTCCTGACCTTTCAGCTCTGGAAAGCATGGATGCTTTGCTTACCAGTAAGGATTGCCTACCAGTAAGGATTAGGAACATTTGGTCAAAATGGTTTTCAGTTGGGGTTGGTGTAGGAGAAAAGTTGACCAGTTACCCAAGGCACCACAGGAAATTGCTCCTGGGGGATGTGGATGCAAAAATCCTAGTTGATAAGGAGAGGTTTGTTTGAGAGCTGTGGTTCAGGGGGCAGCCCTTCTGCCTAGAATCCCACTGTAATCTCTGGGTTTGACATCATCCACACATGTTAGTTCCAGGAGGAGGTCATGATAGCAGGAGGCTGGGGATTTCATGTTAATAAGTACATGCTTTGTGCTAGACACTCCACATGTATGATCTCACTTAACTCAATCAACAACCAAACTGTGGCCTAATTAGGGGCCTGGTTACTGCTACATTACAGAGAAAAACATACAACTACAGTGATGTGTCTCATTTCAAGTTCAGATCACAATCCTCAAGCGAATGCTTAATTCTGCCCAGCAATCATACTAGCAGGCAAACTTTTGCTGTAAAAAGCCAGATGGTGAATATTTTAGTCTTTGTAGGCTATGTGGTCTCTGCTGCAATTACTCAACTTTGCTGCTGTCTTCTGAAAGCAGCCATGGACAGCATAGGAATGAATAAGTATGGCTGTGTTCCAAAAAAACTTTATGTGTAGCAACTGAAATTTAAATTTCAAATATTTTTACATGCTACAAAATATTACTTTTCTTTTCCTTTTGTTTTTTTTTCTCCCTATCATTTAAAAGTGTAAAAACCATTCTTAGCTTTTGGGGACCATATTTGGCCCAAGTGTTCTTGTTTGTTGACTTCTGCTGTAGAGCATTTCCTCTCCATACCTTGTGTGACTATTTCATAACCTATCCTTGCAAACCTCCTCCACCTCCTCCCACATCTTCCTACTTCACTTAGAGAAGACAAACAATCAGAACCCCACCTATCACCTATCCCCACACTCTTGCCCTCCTATCCTACGTGGGCACTTGCTTAAAGTCAATCCCACTTCTTGTGATGGAGATTTCACCTTCTCTGTCTACTCAAGAAAGTCACTCTAGCAATGCTTCTCTCCTAGATCATTCCTATAAACATTCAATTGTGCTGTCATTTCTGTTTCTCTGTGAACAAACAAACAAACAAACAAACAAACAAACAAACAAACACTTATCTCCCTCACACCAGCTTTATCAGTTACCTTCCTATTTCTCTGGTCCCACTTAACAGCAAAGGGAGCCAGTTTCGATTTCTATAGTTTTGCCTGCTCTTGAACCTCTGGTTTCTTTTGAGACTTGAATCATCCATGAATCAGTGGTTCTTATTTTCAGTTTTCCTGGGAACTCTCTTTTTTAAATATATCAAATGTATCTATCTACTCTGTGAATGGACATTTTTCTTTTCAGCTCTGGGCTATTATCAGTAAAACTGCTATGAACATTCTTATGCAAGTTTTCTTGTGGGGCTACATTTTAATTTGTTTAAGTTAAATTCTTAGATGTGAGCAGGTATGTATTTAACTTCAAAAAGAAGCTGCCAATCAGTTTACCAAAGCATTTTGTGCTGTTTGCCTTCCAACCAATAATGTATGAGTTTCGCTTGCTCCATATGATCATCAGCATTTGGATTTGTTCATCCTTTTCTTGGTAGCCTCTGCAGTAAATGGGGGGAGCTTAACTGTGTTTCCTTGGTCATGGTGCTGTCCACCTCTTCATATTCTTATTGGCTATTTGTGTTTTTTATATATTTTGTAGATAATATTTTTTGTCTTATATATAGCTCAATTATCTCTCAGTGTGTGGCTTGTCTTTTTTATTTTTATTTTTTGTAATAGTGTCTTTTCATGAGTAGAGGATTTTAATTTTGTGAGGTCTAAATTACCATTTTTTCTTTTATGTTTTGTGCTTTCATGACTTGTCTAATCAATCCTAAGGCTGTGAAAATTTACCTTATTTTTCCTTCTAGAATATTTTTAGTTTTAGCTTTTAGTCTATGATCCATCTTGAATAAATTTTGTTGAATAATATGAAGTAAAAGTCAGCATTAATTTTTTCTAGTTATTTTGTGTGGGTCTATTTCTGAAATCTTTTTTTCTGTTCTGTTGATCTATTTTCTGTAGCATATGGGTCTTCATAAGGGTAGCTTTATATCAAATTTTCAAATCAGGTGCTATAAGTCTTCTTTTTGCTTTCTTTCTAGATTGTTTTGTTTTCTTTCTAGATTGCCTAGGCTAGTCTAGTTCCTTCCACATAAATTTAGAATCAAGTTGTTAGTTTCTTTTTTATTTTTTATTTTATTTTTTATTAACATAAAATGTATTACTTGCCCCAGGGGTACATCATCAGGCTTACACATTTCACAGGACTTACCATAATGTATACCCTCCCCAATGTTCATAACCCAGCCATCCTATCCCTACCCCCCTACCCACCAGCAACCCTCAGTTTGTTTCGAGAGTTTAAGAGTTTCTTATGGTTTGTCTCCCTCCTGATCCCATCTTGTTTCATTCACCCCCACCCCCATGACCTCCCAGTCCTGCCTCTAAACTCTTCATATCAGAGAGATCATATGATAATTGTCTTTGTCTGATAGACTTATTTCGCTAAGCATAATACCCTCTAGTTCCATCCACGTAGTTACAAATGACAAGATTTCATTTCTCTTGATGGCTGCATAGTATTCCATTGTATATATATATACCACCTCTTCTTTATCCTTTCATCTGTTGATGGACATCTAGGTTCTTTCCGTAGTTTGGCTATTGTGGACATTGCTGCTATAAACATTCGGGTGCATGTGCCCCTTTGGATTACTACATTTGTATCTTTAAGATAAATACTCAGAAGTGTGATTTCTGGGTTGTAGGGGAGCTCTGTTTTCAACTTTTTGAGGAACCTCCATACTGTTTTCCAGAGTGGCTGCACGGCTTGCAATCCAACCAATAGCATAGGAGGGTTCCACTTTCTCCACATCCTCACCAACATCTGTCATTTCCTGACTTGTTAATTTTAGTCATTCTGACTGGTGTGAGGTGGTATCTCACTGTAGTTTTGATTTGTATTTCTCTGATGCTGAGTAATGTTGAGTACTTTTTCATGTGTCTGTTGGCCATTTGGATGTCTTCTTTGCAGAAATGTCTATTCATATCTTCTGCCCATTTTTTGATTGGATTATTTGTTCTTTCTTTGGGTGTTGAGTTTGAGAAGTTCTTTATAGATTTTGGATACTAGCCCTTTATCTGATATGCCATTTGCGAATATCTTCTTCCATTCTGTTAGTTGTCTTTTGGTTTTGTGGACTGTTTCCTTTGCTGTGCAAAAGCTTTTGATCTTGATGAAGTCCCAATAATTCATTTTTGCCCTTGCTTCCCTTGCCTTTGGAGATGTTTCTAAGTTTCTAGGACGAAGTTGCTGCGGCTGGGGTCAAAGAGGTTGCTGCCTATGTTCTCCTCCAGGATTTTGATGGAGTCCTGTCTCACA
>CM053605.1:93811294-93832561 GCA_028646535.1 Procyon lotor | reverse complement strand
TCTTTCTTGGACTTATTTTGCTTAGCCTGATATTCTCTGGCTCAATTCATGTCTTTGCAAATGACAAGATTTCATTTTTTTATGGTTAGGTAATCTTCCATTGCATATATATACAACATCTTCTTTACCCATTCATCAGTCAATGGGCATTTGGGCTCTTTCCATAATTTGACTATTGTTAATGCTGCTATAAACATTGGGGTGCATGTATCCCTTTGAATTAGTATTTTCGTATCCTTTGGGTAAATATTTAGTATTTCAATTGCTAGATTGTAGGGTAGTTCTTTTTTTAACTTTTTAAAAAACCTCCACACCATTTTCCAGAGTGGTGGCACCAGTTTGCATTCTTACCAACAGTAAGAGGGTTCCCCTTTCTCCACATCCTTGCCAAAACTTATTTCTTGTGGTGTTAATTTTAGCCATTCTGACAAGAGTGAGGTAATATCTCATTGTGGTTTTGATTTGTATTTTCCTGATGATGAGTGATGTTGAGCATGTGTCTTTTCCATCTGTCTGTTTTCATGTCTGTTTTTCATGTTTGTTAACCATCTGGATGTCTTCTTTGGAAAAAATATCTATTCATGTCTTCTGCCCATTTTTAAAAATTGGATTATTTGTTTTTTTGGGTGTTGGGTTTGTTAAGTTCTTTGTATATTTTGGAAACTAACCCTTTATCAGATATGCCATTTGTAAATATCTTCTCCCATTCCATAGGTTGTCTTTTAGTTTTGATGATTGTTTCCTTCACTGTGCAGAAGACTTTTATTTTGATGAAGTCCCAACGGTTCATTTTTGCTTTTGTTTCCCTTTCCTCAGGAAACATATCTATTAAAAAGTTGCTATGGCTGATGTCAAGGAGGTTACTGCCTAATTTCTCTTCTAGGATTTTGATGGTTTCCTGTTTCAAATCTAGATCTTTCATCCATTTTGAATTTATTTTTAAGTATGGTATAAGAAAATGGTCCATTTTCATTCTTCTGCATGTTGCTATTCAGTTTTCCCAACACCGTTTATTGAAGAGACTTTTTGGATTTTCTTCTTTGGATTTTCAAAGAATTGGATATTCTTTCCTGGTTTGTCAATGTTAATTGAACATATAATTTTGGGCTTATTTCTGGGTTTTCTATTTTGTTCTATTGATGTGTCTATTTTTGTGCCAGTAACATGCTGTTTTGATTATTACAGCTTTGCAATGTAACTTGAAGTCTGGAATTGTGATACCTCTAGCTTTTCTTTTCTTTTTCAGCATTTCTTTGACAATGCAGGGGTTTTGTAGTTCCATATAAGTTTTATAATTTTTTGTTCTAGTTTTGTGAAAAATGCTGTTGGTATTTTGATAGGGACTGCATTAAATGTGTAGATTGATTTGGATAGTATAGGCATTTTAACAATATTTGTTCTTCCAGTCCATGAGCATGGAATGTCTTTACATTTCTTTGTGTCATCTTTAATCTCTTTCATCAGTGTTTTATAGTTTTCAGAATACAGGTCTTTTACCTCTTTAGTTAGATGGTGTTCCTAGGTATTTTATTATTTTTGGTGTGATTACAAATGGGATTGTTTTCCTAATTTTAATTTCTACTGCTTCATTATTAGCATATAGAAATGCAACAGATTTCTGCACATTGATTTTGTATCCTGTAACTTTACTGAATTCATTTATCAGTCCTAGTAATTTTTTGGTAGACTCTTTAGGGTTTTCTTTATGGAATATCATGGCATCTGCAAGTAGAGAAAGTTTTATTTTTCCTTACTGATTTTGATGCCTTTTATTTCTTCTTGTAATCTGACTCCTGTGGCTTGGACTTCCAGTTCTATGTTGAATAAAAGTGGTAAGAGTGGACATCCTTGTTTTTGACCTTGAGGAAAGGCTCTCAAGTTTTTCCCATTGAGCATGATGTTAAAAAAACAAAAAACAAAAACAAAGAAAACTTGTGGGTTTTCCATATATGGCCTTTATTATGTTGAAGTGTGTTCCCTCTAAACCATTTTATTGAGGGCTTTTAGCATGCATGGATGTTGTACTTTATCAAATGCTTTCTCTGTGTCTATTGAAATGACTATATGATTTTATCCTTTCTCTTGTTGATATTATATATCACAATGATTGATTTGCAAATATTGACCCATACCTGCATACTGGGAATAAATCTCACTGATCATGGTGAATGATTCTTTTAGTGGATTGTTGGATTCTCTTTTACTAGTATTTTATTGAAGATTTTTGCATCTATATTAATCAGTGATATTGGCCTCTAGTACCCCCCACCTTTTTTGTGGTATCTATCTGGTTTTGGTATCAGGGTAATCCAGGCCGCATAGAATGAATTTGCAAGTTTTACTTCCATTTCCATTTTTTGAAATAGTTTGAGAAGAATAGGTATTAACTGTCCTTTAAATGTTTGGTAGAATTCCCCTAGTTCAATGCCTTTTTGATTGGATTGTTTTTAATGTGTATGTAGGTTATTATTGAACTGGTTTGATTTATGTCTGCTATTTGACTTTTGGTATTCTGTGAGCCTTATGTCCATGGAGCAGGCTAGTATGCACCCTCACAATGTCAGATCCAAACTCCTCCCTTTCTGATTTAATACTTTCAACAGGCAGCTTCCATTTTATGGTCCAAGATGACTGGTCCGAATTGGATCACATCTCCATGTCTACGTTCTGGCTAGTGGGAAATGTGGGAAAGGTGAAGGGGAAGGCAAATTCTTTTCAAGACCTAACCTGAATGTTGCATTGTAACACTGGCCAGAACTTGGTTACATGGCCACAACTAACTGCAAGGGGAGCTGTTGTCCAACTGAAACTCAGAGATTCTATTATTAAAGCAAGAGGGAGTTGTGTATATTGATTCACTGGCTGTGCCACACCCAGTGTGTACCAGGCCTTGTGCAGCTGCTGGGGATACCTCATTAAGCAAAACCAGATAAGCTCTTTTAGAGAGAACCAGTTAGAATTTTCCATTTTAGGGATGTCTGGGTCGTTCAGTTGGTTAAGCATCTGTCTTTGGCTTGGGTCTCACATGATTCCAGGGCCCTGGGATCAAGTCCCACAGTGGGTTCCCTGCTCAGCAAGGAGTCTGCTTGTCTCTCGGCCTGCTGCTTCTCTTGGTCTCTCTCTCTCCCTCTCTCTCTCTCTGACGAATAAATAAATAAAATCTTAAAAAAAAAAAAAAAGAACTTTCCAATGTAGAAATCACCCTCAAGAACTGCATGGTTCTCTATGTGTGCCTGCTCAGGGTTTGCTTCATACCTACTATCTGGAAATGAATGTTGAGAAGCTACAATTGTGACAGAATCACATCCCTTCTAATAATCTCCTTCACCACAGTGTTTGCTGAACCAGATGTGAAAATACATGCCCAGGCCTGCAGTGCACATTTGTTCTTGATTCAGAGTGGTGGGGAGAAGGAGTAAAATTTTGTTGAGTATCCACTCTGTGCCAGGTTCCAGACTACTTGCTTTTTTATCCCATCCCCCTACCTCTACACACACACACACACACACAGATGAAGAGTAGCTACAGTTGTCCTTACTTCACTGATGAAAAGCTAGAGAGGTTAAACTATATGTGCAGAAGTGGAGCAGGAATGCAATGCAGACAATCTGATTATTTTGCCTGGAATAGTCAGGAGTGCAATGTATGTGAGGCAGTCATGCATCTGATGTGTGTGCGTTGGGTGAGGGGCTCTCACCTTGGGCTCTCCTGTCATCTTTTGCGGTGATATGGATAAATAGCATGCTAATTAAATTCAAAGAGAATATTAAATTGGGAGGGAGTATAAACACCAGTGAGAATAAAGGAAGCAGTTCAGTGGAATCTCAGAGGTTATGGAAAAAGGCTAAAAACAACAAAGTGAAATTCAAGTTAAAAACAGATTAGATAAGAGATTTATAAGGTGCCAGGGGTAATAGAAGGGGAAAAATATATTGCCTGAGTCTTGATTTGTGCTCTTAAATGCCAGTTGAGCATAATAGTGGGCTGATATAGGAGGCAGGAAGGATGGACGCCACTGTAGCCTTGGGCGTATTGCATGGGAAGGTGCTTCTGTAGGGATGGGCACCCAGAGATCCTCGATACACTGTCTCAGGCCTAGGGTGATGGAGCAGGCAGGAAGAAAGAGTATTGCATATTTTATTCAGAAGCCATAAGATGCTAGTGGAGAGATTGTCCAAGGAAAGAGAAATATCCTCAGATCCTAGAAATCCCAGCTAATATTTCTGCCCATGTGGTAAGGGGAGGGCAGATGGTAGTTCAGTGGGGGTGACTCTGACTGACACACAGAGCCTGGTTCTGACCTTACACAGTCATTAAAGCTTTCTGTGACTCAGTTTCTTCACTTGTCTACAGAGGCTGTGGGGTAGAAGGGAGAGTGAGTGTAGGATGCTAGTGGAAACTCCTTGGAATTAATGAAATGGGGACATAGGGGTTCAGAGGGCAGATGAGGTAGTATCTCTCATGTTTGGGTGGGATCAGGAGGGGCAGACTGCCTTTGTTTGGATTCCAAAGAAGACCTTGAGGCAAACAATTGTTTCTTTGGGAAGTAAGCCTAAGCAACACTGGAAGGAAGTGGGGATGTGAGACCAGGAAAGGAAGGAAGCCTTGTTTATTGAGCATGTTAGCACTGTGGGCACTTGGATTTGTTCCCACTGGGGAAGTTTGGGAGCCAGTGCAGAAGACACACCTCAGAATTATCTCACACCAGGGCCCTGGGACCTGGGGTATCTCACACCAGGGCCCTGGGACAATTCCTGGTGTAGGATGAGAGCTGCCCTCTAGGGGGCATTAACTTCTCAGGGTGGGAGGCTGAAAGTCTCCATCATTATGCAGGGTGCTTCAGGGAGAAACAGGGCAGAATGGAGGGGTTTACCATGGTGGAAGAGGAGGGGCAAGGAAAAAGCTGAGGCTGAGTATGAGGGGCTGTTATAGAACACAGCTGTGAGGAGGGCACATGGAAAACCTAGCGGATCTTTGGGACTTCTTTAGGAGTGAAAGATGTGGTTTCTGAGTCTTGACAAAAAGGCTGTGAATGTGACACTTTAGCTCAGCAGAGTATCAGCAGGAACAGATTCTTCCCCTTTCCGTCACTCCCTTCAGCCAAGCACTTATAGACGACCCCTTCTAGCTCCTAGTGACAGCTCAAGTGAGCCCTTTAGATTTCAGGTCACTGCCATGATTTACAATAGTGTGAGAGTAGTTTACAACTCTAGTCTGAGCCTGATCTCACTGCCTACCTCCCTTATCCTCCCAGTCATCAGGCCTGAATACAGGGCTGGGTGAATGGGGGAGTTTTGTTCACTTGCTTCTCTTTTCCTTCCATCACTGCATAGAGGTGTCCGATTCTCAGATGACTCCTCCTCTCATTAATATCTTTGGTGTTGGGAAGGGACTAGTGTCAAGAATTGTGATGGTTTGAGTTTTTGTCCGAATGACAAGCTACTATGCTAGTTTGCCAGTTTCTT
The DNA here is from genome assembly GCA_028646535.1 of Procyon lotor. Lineage (NCBI taxonomy): Eukaryota > Metazoa > Chordata > Mammalia > Carnivora > Procyonidae > Procyon > Procyon lotor. The sequence goes on along the minus strand of CM053605.1, from coordinate 93,827,096 downwards.
GGATGCCAGTAAAAGACATGAGACTCCTGGTTCAGAGATAAAGGACAGTTTATCACTCACCACAATGGCAATAACCAGACTATCAGCATTATTTGCTTGTTTCCTGAACCCCAATTATCATAGGACAAGGGCAGGAGGAACAGATAACACCCATGTACACCATGGGCTGCCTTATAGGAGAGGAATCCTGAGCTTAAGTAATCCAAATCTATAATGGGCAGTAAGCATGCCTGCCTTCTGCTCCAGAGAAAGATATTCTCTTGATTTTACAGGACAGTATACCTGCCTCTTGCTTTGGGGTTTTGCTATCTTCCGAGTCTATGCCTGTGGCATTCTTGGAAAGATAATTCAGAACAAAGGACTAGATGATACCTTACTTGCCAGCCATGCTGAAATACAAGTGATCCATTTGTTACAACAGGAGAGATGGTCAGCATACTCTCATAGTATGGGGGCACATGTTGGTAGGGACTGATCCCAGACTAGCCCTGGATGGTCTGGTTTCATCTTCTGCTTACGGACTCTACAGTTTGGGTGGGTTTTGTGTGTGTAGTGTGTATTTTGTTGAGTATCCACTCTGTGCCAGGCTTCAGACTACTTGCTTTTTTATCCCATCCTCCTACCTCTACACACACACACACACACACACACACACACACACACACATACATACATACACACACACACACAGATGAAGAGTAGCTACAGTTGTCCTTAGTTCACTGATGAAAACCTTGAGAGGTTGAACTATATGTGTGGGATTTCTTAGGAAGATATCTACTTTTCCTTAGCCCTTTCCATCTTGGGAACTCCCTAGGTAAGGACAGCCATGCTTCCCTTCAGTCCTGTCAGGATCTGAATCCCAAACCCTCCCTGGGTGGGATGTCACTTGTGTGAGCCATCAGACACCTGGGATTCCCCATGGATCTTGCCTCCTCTTCCCCTAACCCCTGAGATCCACCCACATGAAATCTGGGAGGTGTCAGGTCCTCTTCTCTGCCTCCCAAGGAGCTCAGAGACCTGGGCTGGTTATGCATCTCTGCGTGCTTTCTTCAGATTCCTCACTCCTCATCATCATTATGTTTCAGTAAGTATTTTGTCTCCAGAAATCTTCAAGTGAGAAGTCAATGCTGGTTTCCATGTTCATATTCAGCTCCCAGATTTGGGGTACTCATCAAGTCTTCCCATAACTGGTTCCTTGTGACTGAGTTCTTCTGGGGCTAGCCCTAGAGGTGCCCTGAAGCTATCTCACTGAGCCTCCAGCCAGGCAATCAGGTGCCAGTCTGTCTCTTTAGGGGTGTCTTCAGCTTTGAGGGGTTCTTTTGGAGCTTTGCTGTGGAGGTGAGCAGTAGATGTGAGGATAATGCCCCTGCATGACCTCTGTTTATCTTGATTACTATGATACCCGACTTCCTTCGTCCCTCCAACCCTCCAGTCGTATCCTTACTTAGATCAGGGTGACTGTTAGCCATGGGAAGAACAACCCACAGATGTGACGCATGACTGGTTGGGTGACTTGGTCTTTGTATTCAGTCAGGACAGAGTACTGAAGTGTCCCAAAGGCCTAGAACCTGAGAAAGGCAGAGGCAGATGTGCAACAACTAATTGTTTTAATAAAATCATGGGAAGAATGGAAGTCTCTCTATTGAAATATTCCCATTTTGTGGGAGGGGTTGAAAGAGAAGTAGGTCAACCATTGGTCCCCGAACGCCAGGAAGCCACCTTTCATGGAAATTACCTGCCTTGAAAATTGGGTCATGCTTGCACAGCTGGGGCCTGGGGGCTCCCCAAGCTCATCTATTCCGGCCTGCCCTTCCTTTCCCCAGCAGCAATGAGAGTGTCCAAAGCTGGACTATTTTAAGTTACCCCGTGGGCTGGTCATGCACTGAGCAGGAGTCAGAGGGTGGGCACTGCAGAGCAAACTAGGGCTGTGGAAATCTGACCTTTTCCTTTACCAGGGCCTGGGCAAGTCACAGAGGCCCCAGGACTTGGAGAGATGATAGACATGACATCACCATGCAAATGGGGTCCTAGAATGAGTCTTCTGAAGTACTGACCAACCATATCATTCCCCAGACTTCAACACATATCTAGTCATTATTTTCCTTGCTGGAAACCTTCAGAAGCTCCTGTTTCAGACCTGGATGGTACTGTTCTCCATGACCTGGGGCTGTCATGCATGACATTCTCAGCACACACTGCCATCCTGAATCCTACTGTAGCTTATCCAAACCATCCAGATCTTCCCAAACCTGCCAGGCTGCACCTGGGCACATACTGGACCACCTTTCACTGTCATGTCTGTCTGGCACATACTTGGTTCTAGTCTAAAATTCCATTCAGACATCCTATTCTTTGAATATTTCACCCATTAGGATCCAAGCATCATACATTGAAAGAATTTGTTTAAATCTGAGTCCCTCTTATTTTCCTGGGCTCTCTTATGAGACTCCCATAAATCTGAGTCTCTCTTATTGTCAAGGTCTGAGGTCAGAGCTTGGCATGTGACAGGTACTCAAAACATGTGCATCAGACAGAACTACACAATTCTCATCAATAGGGTGAGTATAACATTTTTTGGGGTGTTTGAAGACATGAGGAACTCTTGGAAAATAGGTTCTATGAGAGCTTCAAGGTTAGCTTCTGGTCCCAGCAGTTTCTAGTGACAGCTTCTGTGAAGGGAGGGAGAGTGGGGCACCTGGCAGCCTTAGTGTATGGATTTTGAGGGATTTGGGGCTGATCAGGGAGAAAGATATGACTACAAGGTGGCAGTAGCATAAGCTTGATTTGGAAGACATTTCAACAGGTTGACATTTAAAGTCCCTGGTGCATGAACAATAAATCTTGTAACACTGAAAAAATAAAATAAACATATTTGGGGAAAAAAAATAAAGTCCCTAGTAGCATGAGACCACCCAGAGGCTATGCATAGTTCAGGGTCATGACCCAGAAGAGGAAGGGGGTATGAGAAGTCCTGGGGGAGAGGGAGGTTAAAGAGGGGCTTATGTGTCTAGGTGGTGCTACACAGCAGTCTGTTAAATCAGAGAGCTGCAAAGGCTGTAGCAGTTTGGTGTTTTTACAGCTCTGGAGTTTATCTTTGACTAGCAGAAGTTGGGTACCATTTTGTAGAGTATGCAATGCAGGGAGGTTCTGAAGTGCTAAAAATCTGCTTACTTGGATCATGTTTAAAACAATTGAATGTATAAAAATTTGAATTTGGCTCTGGTGGGCTTTTGAGAGAATAGGTCCCAGCCTGCTGTGAGGAAGTAAACAACACAGTGGCCAAGATGCAGAAGCTGTCTTTGGCTCATTTAATAACACTTGGAGAAGGGAAGGCTCAGCAGGGGTCGGTCTCATTTGTGCTTATTCTTGTTTATGTCACAGACTGCTCTGATATGGTCCAGGGAATCCATTTATTTTAATACTGTTGGATTTCAGGACACTTCAACATATATTTACTGAGTTCCTACTATGTGCCTGACATGAAAAAATGCAAAAATGATTCAGATGCAATGTCACCCTTCAAATAGCTCACAATGGGTGGGAGGAACAAACAACATGTAGCTAATTACAACTCTACGAGATGCATGATGCCCAAAAGGAAGGAGAGAATCAGCTATGTTTGGGTGGGAGGGGCTGCCATACCTAAGATTGTGCAGATGCTTAATCAGTTCAGAATTTAGAACTTGGAGCTACCATGCTTAGCCAGATACAGTGGGATCAGCCCACAGAGGACAGTTAACTTTGCTGGGCTTCAGTGCCACAGTCTGTATCCTAATGCCAACCTCTCAACATTCCCCAAGTCGTGGGTAGTATTCGGAACTTGGAGCCTGCTAATGAGTGTTAGTTGGTTCACAGCAATGTTGCCTTCTGCAAACCACTTCCGCTCCATGAGCCTTAGTGTCCACTTCTCTAAAACTGGGATAAAAGTCTGTATCTCTTCTGCATGACCTCTAAATGTCAGCACACCCCACGGCTCATCCTCTGCCTTTCTCTATTTATGGTTTCTTCCAAGTCTGGTCTCAAAGACCTAAATATCATCTTTGTGCTGATGGTCCTCTAATTTGTATCTTCAGTCCTGAGTCCCCAGCCTCTCTCTTGAGCTCTAGACTCATATTTATAGCTACATTCAGGTGAACAATTCCTTACTCTAAACTTGCACCAGGTGTTTCTTGGAATTCAGAATTTTTAAATTGCAGACAGGCATAACCTCCAGCAGGACCAATTGCTGCATCTCTTAATCAAGCATTGATATTTCTGTAGCAAGATATGAATATTCATCCTAAGTGGGAAAAAATGTATAAATTGCTTCATTTCCTATCATGTCAGGACTCACTGACATCCACTGACATAATTCACAGAATGAGTTATGAAGCACCTTTTGTTTTCTGGGTATTGTGGATTTTTGAATTGCAGAAAAAGCTGTGGGACTTTCTTTCCATTCATGGTTTGCTAGGCACTCTAAACTTAACATGTTCAAAAATGTGATTTTTTATTTTAACCCCCCTCACCTCTCCCACAGCTTGTTGCTTTTCTATTTTTCCCCATTGCTATTAACTCCATCACCATCCATACTGTGTCTCAAGCCTTCAGTCTGGGGGTTACCCTTTATTTCCCTCTATTTCTCTCTCCTCTTCTCCCATGCTTGTAGGCTCAAAAGATCTTTGGGCTTTTCCTACAAACCAGATTCCCAATCCTTTGCAACTGGCCTTTCAAGGACCTTCTTATTTACATATAGGAAGTAAGTACTCCTTATTTACCCATAATGATTTCATTGCCCATAATGATCGTCCCCAGACTCACTTATGCCTTATGAGGGATCTTTAAAAATAGAAAGCATTTGGTGTCAGTGTCCTGTTTACTCCACTGCAAAAATCTAACATTACCAAGTCCTAGCAGACCTTCAGCGTCCTGCCTGTCTACTTCTTTGTCATCATCTTGTATGATTCCACCCTTAATCCCCATACGTCAACTATTGGCTTCCTTTCTGTTTCCTGACCATGCTAAGCCTTCCTGGCTTTGGGGATTTTGCACAAGGGGAATGCACATAGGATTCTGCACATAGGAATGACTGAAATATCTTCTCCCAGAAATATGTGTATGTCTGGCTGAAGTATCCTTTGCTTGGATAGGCCTTCACTCACCACCTTTCTTAGAGTTCCTTCCTTCTTCCCATAATTAATTCCATCTCCATCAGTTTATGTTTTCTTCATGACTATGGAGGTTGTATCATTTATCTGTTTACTCGTCTCTTTATACAAGCTCCTCTGACTAAGCATTCCTGACAGCCTGGGAGGTGGGGGATTGACATGTTCCATCCCTAATGTCTAACTGTTAGCACGGTAACCTGCACATTATAGGTGCTGAACAAGTACTTGTTGAAGAAAGAAATAAGTAAATCTACCCTTAATGAGGATATGATAAATATCAAATGAGACCCTATATAATAAAAGAGCATAGGCCTTAGCCTGGAAGTGGGCTGGAAGTGAGCTCTGGCTGTGTAGTGCCAGTAAACCACTCAATTGCTATAATCTTCCATTTTCCATGAGGCTCATAGGAAATGAACCCCATAGGATGGTGGTGGGGGATAGAATGAGATATTGTGCATGAAACATATTGTGCTATTCTGGCATAGGATCCATGCTTAGTAAATGCCAACCACCGCTACTATCCCAGAATATGGGCACACTTTGTGCTATGAATATAGTTAACCCAGGTAAGGCTGGATTTACCCAACTCAGCTTCCTTTATCAAAGTGAATTGATTTGGTGTGTACAAGGCAGTTAATTTAGGAACACTGCATGACACTCAACCTGTCTACTGACACCTGTTTTCCAGGTCATCCTGGAATGATTAGTGGAGAAGGTGAGGGCTGATGAAGGCTCAAGAAGGGGGCCTGGCTAGGGGTGGAGGTAGTAAGTGAATGATGAAGGGGTGTTGCAAGGAAAGGGTGTCTGAGATCTAATGTGATGGGATCGCTAGCCATGTGGAAGAGCAGGTTAGGCTAGGCAGGTGGGTCCAGAGTGTTCCCTGGTGTGGTCACAAGCAGATGCAGCCAGAGGAATGATGTTGATAAAGAGCTAAATGATACCCAGTGTTTTAGGTACAGGGCCAGGTGATAAACCAAGTGTTAGGCTATGGCCTAGAATTGAATTCAGGGTCTAGAGCTTGATAGAATAAGACCTTTCGGGGAAAAAAACAAATAGGGAGAATGTGAACCAGTTCAGGGCATATGTTGGGATTGGGTTTGGGTGGGAGTGGGTAGAGGGCTCTTCTTCCTTGCTGTTACTTTACAGCATGGGGGCTCATCTGGTAGTGGGAAGGTTCAAGCCTGGAAAGGCAGGTTCGATTGAGGTCCAGGGACATGATAGGTTGAACAGATCAGGACGGATGGAGGAATTAAGTGCCAGGGAATTGTGTAGGGGTCCTGCAGAGCTGGATCAAGAGCTGCTAGCTGGAGGGGTTTTTTTCTTAGAGGATGAACAGAAGGGCTATGAGGGCCAGCTAGAAAATGATAGGGGGAAAGACCTATTTAAAATCAAGACTTTGATGCTGTGAAAGCTGTCTGGCAGGGAAGAAGAGGAGATGCTCACCACCTGGCCCCAGAGACCAGAGCCCTGTTCTCAACACATAAAAATATTACAAGTCTGTGGTCATAGGTTAGCAAACTTCAAAGAAGTACTTAGAAAGAGGTTCTGTAACTTGTATTTGAACAGCATCATGGAATTTGTTTGGTGAAACGCTGATGAGTTGTAAACAAGGGCCACAGTGTTTGTCCTAGAGTGGAGGGCTGAGGTTTCAGCTTAGAGCATGTGTGGGTGGATCACTGTCTGGTAGAGCAGGTGATTGTTAGCACCTATGAAAAGTGCAGGAGGGTGTGCCTGGAGACCCAGCAGGGTCCTTCCTCAGTGGCTCACAAACAGGCAGGGACCTGCATCAGAGCCTTCATGAACCCCTGGCACCTTGCACAGAGAGGGCTTCAGGGCCTTGGGCCAGCATGCAGGAGAGACTCCATCTGAAGTGTCCAGATGCCTGAGCAGAGGGTTCACTTTGAATAACTCCACCTACTCCCTGCTATCCAAGGAAAAGACACAGTTCATCAAGCCTTGGGTTTGCCCCATGACCTCTATGAGTCTCACAGAGGATACTGCAGTTTACCCTGACCCTACCCAGCAGTCCTGTTAGCTCCACACTCGGGGAGATCTTAGCAGTGGCCACCCAGGGAGGCAGTCACGATGTCTGCTGCTTCAGCAGAGCACTTATCACTGCACAAAACACAACCCTCCCCTGGAGGCTGCCTGTCACTGGGTGTATAGATGGGCCATCATGCTCCATCCATCTTAGGTACAGCTATGTGCTGCATTTACCAGCCCCCTTTTGGAATAATATCTTGCTCTCTTCCTCACTGCCCCCACCCCCTTGTCTTCCAAGACCACTCCAGGCTAACTCCTTTATTATCTCAGTTCTGGAGTCCTTGAAATCAAGCAGCACAACCACAGTTGCATCTGTGCTGGGGCAAAATTGAGTAACTTTCAAGTATTCCCAAATTTACAGCTCACTCTCAATCCTCAGGGACAATTTAGAATCTGGAATCTGGTCTCTGGCTGCCACCTGTTCAGTAGCTCCCTCCCCTGCCCAGTGGGGAGAGGTTTTCTTTCCCACCAGATATTGTGGCTTTAGTGATGCTGAAGCTTGAGAATGGGGAGATCTTAAACTATGGGCTCAAGGGTGAGGATGGGTCTCATTCATGCAAAACAAGGCTGAAGATGGGAGCAGAAGGGATGTGGAAGTTGAAGTAGGGAAGGGAGAAGGAGATTGCGGATGGAGCTGGAGGAGAAGGGTAAGAATGACAGGGTGACATGTGCTGCATTCAGTCTGATATTCCTCTAAGGAAGCGATTAAAATAAATTTCCCTTCAGTTACTTGTTACTTCTTTACTTCAGTTACAGTTACTGAGCTCTGGTTCTTGAATGGGATGGGACCACTTGGGTATCCCAACAGTTACTCCTGTCTGGTTCTCCTAGTGCCAGGTGAGCTGTACTTGTCTTTCTAGCCAGACCATAGGTGGCTTTGAGGGGCAGAAACCGTATTTCATCTTGCCCCCGGGGAGACACTAGGAGTACTCTCCAAAGCCTAGTGATGTCCAGGAGACCCTGTAGCACCTGCCCTCTACATCTCCCCAAGTTCTTGTTGGTCAGTCCCCAGGGCCCCAAGGACATTAAATAGAGCAGGTCCCCTGAGCTGGAAATTCTCTTTTCTTTGCTCATTCGGAAACTCCTAAAAGCTGTGAGTGATTCCATAAGTCAGGCTCATTTGCTTTTGGAATAGAGTCTGTCAGAGATGATGCTATCGATGGAATGTTTATGTGCCCCCAAATTAATGTGTTGAAGCCTTAGGTCCCAGTGTAGGGTATTCTAAGGAGGAGCCTTTGGGAGGTAATGGGGTGTAGATGAGGTAATGATGGGGTTAGTGCCCTTATAAGAAGAGAAAGGGACCAGGGCTTACTTTCTCCATCATGTAAGGACATAGCAAGTGGTTTCTCTGTGTAACCAGGAAGCAAGCCCTCACCAGACAGCGAATCTGTTGGCAACTTGATCTCAGACTTTTCAGCCTTCAGACTGTAGGAAGTAATTGTTTGTTGTGTAAGCCACCCAGCCTGTGGTATTTTTGCTATAGCGGTCCAAGTTGATGAAGACAGATGTATCAGACCAAGACCTGGGAAGATGGTTTTGTCTTTTTCTTGTGATTCTTCCTGCATCTATCTCTCCTGTATAATAAGACAGTTACCACAGCAGGCAATTGGTAGGGGTTTGGGGGACCCAGATGTGGGCCAGTCTCAGATTCTTCTTTCAGGCTCTTGAGGCAAGGAGAGGAACCATCTAGACCCAGATGTGTGATATAACAGGGGCTCAGTGCTCAAAAGCATTACCTCTCCCTCCCCTGTCACTGTGGGCAAGTATCATTTCCTCTCTCAACCAAGGCTTCAAGGGACTCAGTGAGAGAGCAGCAGAATTGGGAGTGCAGCTTGGGGCCAACTGGCCTGATTGTGCCTACCTCAGTCCTGCTGTCTCCCTTTATTCTCTTCCTTGCAGCCCATTTATACCATATGGGGTTTCTCACTTTTGGAAGATCTTTGAAAGCCTAGAGTGCAACAGATTCCCATAAGACCAAGTGCACTTAACTCAGCCTGTAGGAAGCTGCAGGGTGGAGCTCCTCCCTGTCTGACCCTGAGGTCTGCACCTATGATCTCTGCTCCTGGTCCCTGGGACTTTCTCTGCTAGAGGGTATTGCTTTGCTACCTCTTGTCCTGGTACTAAAAAATGAACACCACCAAAGGAAATCAGGAAATGATAGCCATGAAGTCTAAGCTGGAGATTTTTGATGAGGTTAGCTGCAATCTGCATCACTGCCTAATCCTATCCTTTGTCCATCCCAGGTTCGTCCTGCTGAGCAAGTTCACAGGTCCTCTATCCTTTGGCTCTGTCATCAGCACTAATTGGTCCCTGCCTGTCTCTTTCCCAGTCTTCTTCATGAACCATCCTGCCTCTTCTCTACCCACCTTTCTGAGAGGATCCAGCACCACTCACCCCTCCAGGAATCAGTCCATTGTGAGTGCCAAGAGCACATCCTCATGGTAAGCCCTGCTCATGGAGCTCCTGCTGCACTGGAATGCTCACTGGGCACCAAGGTTCCAGAGTCATCTGTTGAGCAGAAGCACCTTCTGTTGGCCTCTGCTCCAAAACACCATGGTGGCATCAATGTCTTGGAGGGTCACCAGCTGTGGCCAGGAGGTGTTGGAGAGAGAGAAGTGGGGTGGTGTGTATTTACAGGGAATGCTGCAGAGCCCTGGGGGTTTTACATCCTATTTCATTTAACCCTGATGGCAAGTCCACATTTTACAGATGAAATGGAACATGGAGAAATGGAAAGAAGTTGGGGTTTGGAGACTGGCAGGCCTGGTGGAACCCCAACCTTGTCATTTCTGAGCTAGGAAGCAAAAAATTAACCTCTCCAAGCCTCAGTTTTCCTACCTGTTAGATGGGATCACAGTATAGATGTCACAGACTTTTGGAGGATGCAGTGGGATAAAAGAAAGTGTCCAGTATAATGATAACTGGACATGGAATCCCTGGCATGTGCAGACAGATGTGCATCCCCCAGTCTTCCTCATGTGTTCTCTGAAATGTTAGTCCTGGAGACTCCACTGGAAAAGCTGTAAAAAGGATACACGGAGTTGGATGTTGCCCTTACTTGATGCTTTTTTTCTTTTCATAGATTTTCCCATAAAAGTCTTAAAGCTACCTATTCTACAGATGAGAAATGAGTCCAGGAGCTACACACAATTAATTAATGGCAGACTTGCATCATAGAATAGGCACGCTGACTCTGATGCCACAGAACTGGCAGGCACTTCACCAGTGCCTAATGGATGCTGGCTGAATGACAATCCAGGGCAGTGATACTTACAGTGTGTCCCTGGACCAACAGCATTGTCATTCCCTGAGAACCTGTTAAAAATGCAGTTTCTTAAAAAAAAAATGCAATTTCTTAGGCCCTATCCCAGACCTACTGGATCAGGAACTCTAGGATAGGACTCAGCAATCTATGTTTTTAAAAGCTCTTCAGGGGACTCTGGTGCTTGCCCAGTGGCTGTCCACCACAGAACCCCACCTGTATCCGCTTCCTCATTAAGTGAAAGCTGCCCAAAAGCCAACTGTAGTTTCTAAGGCTTCCATGTTGCTCAGCAAAAGCAAAGATAGTTTCTAATCACCACCTCCACTTCCACTAAGGGGAGAAAGACCCCAAACTGTCTTCTCCTGTCTTCTTTCCTTAGCAATAGGGATGGCTTCTGATCAGAGCTCCCCATTGCCCAAGCTCTTTTATTTGTATGTCTCATTAGGTTCTACCTTATCCTTTTGGAGCTTGGGTTGTTATTACTACCTCTGTGAAGATGTGGAGGTGATGTTCTCACCCAGTTCCACATTTTTAGGGTCTGTCACTTGTAGCACCTCACTTTCAGGAGCTAGTTTCCATGTTAGAATCTGTTTAAGTGTAAGTTACAGAAATTCAGCATTAAGTAGCTTAAGTAAAGAGGTCATTTATTGGTTTATATCCAGAGGTAGCATTAGTTTTAGGCATGGCTGCATATAGGGGCTCTTATTATGTCATCTTGAATATTATGCTTCGGATAAAGTGACTGCCTGTTCAGCTAAATACAATGAAGTCACACTGCACTTTTTTTTTATTGAGATAAAATTTATATCCTGTGAACTGCATAGAACATAATTGTATAATCCACTGAGTTGTGACAAATGCATGCACTTTAAGATATAGAAAATTCCATCATCCCAGAGAGTTCCCTCATGCCCCTTTCAATTCAATTCTTCACCTGCCATAGACAACCACTCCTCTGACCTCTAGCACCATACATTAGTTTTTCTTGTTCTTGAACTTCACATAAATGGAAGCTTACAGTATATATTCTTTTGTGTCTAGCTTCTTTCATTAAATAAAATGTTTTGAGAGTTATCATATTGTTGTATATGTAACTATACCACTCTTACATCTCTTTTGTAATTGGCAGACATACGAGTTATTTCCAGTTTTTGAATACTGTGGTTAAAATTTCCACTAACAATCTTTTATAGGTCTTTTTGCAGATATATATTTTTCTCTTTGGTAAATATCTTGGAGTGGAATTATGGCATTGTAGAATAAGCATAGGTGTAGAGAAATTTCCATACTGATTTATAAAGTGATTGTATCATTGTATATTCCCACCTGCAGTGTGTGAGACTTCTGGCTCTTCACTTCCTCTCTGACCTATAATGTTATCAGTCTTCGATTTTAGCCATTTTAATAGGTATGAAGTGATATCTCATGGTGGTTTTAAGTTTCATTTCTTTGAATCCTAATGATCTTCAGCACTTTTAATGTGTTTATTGGCCATTTCTATACCTTCTGTGAACTATCCAAGTGTTTTGACCATTTTTTGGTTGTTTATCTTAATTATTGACTTGAATACATTAAACATGTATTCTGGAAACAAGTTTTTTTTTTTTTTTAAGATTTTTTTTATTTATTTGACAGAGAGAGAGAGAGAAAGAGAGAGATCACAAGTAGGCAGAGAGGCAGGCAGAGAGAGAGGGGGAAGCAGGCTCCCTGCCGAGCAGAGAGCCAGGACCCTGAGATCATGACCTGAGCTGAAGGCAGAGCCTTTGACCCACTGAGCCACCCAGGTGCCCCTGGAAACAAGTTTTTCATAAGTTATATGTTTTCTGAATATTTTCGTCTATGGCTTGCTTTTTCATTTTCTGAAAATTTTCATTGGATGAATGACATTTTAGAAGTTTGATTAAGTTCCAATTTATCAGTTTTCTTTTTTAATTTTAATTTTTAAAATCAGTTTTCTTCTTTTTTGCTTTGTAATTTTTTTCTTTTCTAAGAAATTTTTGCCTTTTCCAAAGCTGGGATGACATTTTCCTTTTTTCCTTAAAATTGTTACAGTTTAAACTATTTGTTTAGGTCTTTGGTCCATCTTGAATTAATTTGTGTGTGAGTGGGTGTGTGTGTATGTATGTGGTGTGAAGTAGAAGTTGAGGCTAACTTTTTTTCATACATTTATCCAGTTCCAGTACTAATTTTTAAAAAGATTTTTCTCATTAAACTCTTTAGGCATCTTTGCCAGAAATCAATTGAATTTACCATATATGTATAATTCTATCTCTAGTCTATTATGTTCCACCGACTATATAAAAGCCATGCTTTCTTAATTACTGTGGCTTTATATTAAGTCTTGATATTAGATGGTATGAGTCACCCAACTTGTTCTTTTGTTCCCAATAGTTCATTTTTGCTTTTGTTTCCTTTGCCTTTGGAGATGTCTAGCAAGAAGTTGCTACAGCCAAAGTTGAAGAGGTTACTGCCTGTGCTCTACTCTAGGATTTTGATGGACTCCTGTCTCACATTTAGGCCTTTCATCCATTTTGAGTTTATCTTTGTGTCTGGTGTAAGAAAATGGTCCAGTTTCATTCTTCTACATGTGGCTGTCCAATTTCATTTTTGACATTTTAAAATTTGTGTTCTCTCTCTCTTTTTTAAGGTTTATTTAAAAAGAAGATTTTATTTATTTCTCTCTCATAAGAGAGAGAGAGAGAGAGGAGAGAGAGAGAACTTGAGAGTGATGTGAGGGACAGAAGGAGAAGCAGATTCCCCACTGAGCAGGGAGCCTGATGCAGGGCTTGATCATAACCTGAGCAGAAGGCAGATACTTAACTGACTGAGTCACCTAGATGCCCCTGTGTTCTCTTTTTTATCAGTGTTATAGATTTTTATCCATTTTAGTCATCTTTAAAAGAACTAGCTTTTAGTTTTATTTTCTGTTTTGCTTATTTTCTGTTTTTATTGATTTCTATTTTATCTTTATTATTTCCTTTTTTCTATTTACTTTGGTTCTAATTTATTTCTTTTTTGTGAGTTTCTTATGCTGGAAACCAAGTCACTGAAATTATATTTTTCTTTTCTAATATAAACATTTAAAACTATAAATTGATCTCTTATTCTCTCTTTTTATATATGGACTACTTAGAAGTATGCTGTTTATTTTCTGATTTTGGAATTCTTTGGAATTTGTAGATTTTTATATATTTGCTACTGATTTTAGATTGATTATGTCATGGACACAAGAGAAATTCTATAAGATTTGACTATTTTGAAATTTATTGAGATTTATTTTACAGTTTTATAGATGGTCTGTCTTGGTGAATGTTCCTTGTTCCCTGAGAAATAGCATGGATTGTGTCGTTATTGAGTGTAGTCTTCTCTAAATGTCAATGAGGTCAAGCTGGATTAGAGTGTTATTTAAATTTTTTGTATCCTTGTCATTTTTTCTGTTTTTTTAAATCACTGAAAAGCAATATTATAACCTGCAGCGATGATTATAGATTTATTTATTTCTCCTCTAGTTCTATTATGTTTTGCTTCATGTGTTTTGAAGCTCCATTATTAGGAACTTATTTAAAATTTTTATGTGTCCCTGATGAATTACCTCCTTTATCACTATGAAATGTTACTATTTATCTTTGGCCATAGTCCTTGTCTTGAGATCTATTTTGTATGATATTCATATAGCCTCACCAGTTTTCTTATGTTTTTTTTTTTTTTGCATAGTCTATTTTCCCCATCATTTTACTTTAAGCTGCTTTTTAATGTTGAAGTACACCTCCTGTACACAGGATGCAGTTGGATATTGCCCTTATTGATCCAATCTGATAATCTCTGCTATTTAGTTAGAGTGTTTAGCCATTTAAATTTAATGTAGTCATTGGTGTGATTGAGTGTTAGTCTACCATTTCTTAATTTTTTTCCTTACACATCCCTACTTGATAGAATGAAAAAACATTTAATTATTTATGGTACACTATGCAACTAATTTATCCCTCAAAATTCATTTAGAAGTGGTGCTACTCAGGGGTGCCTAGGTGGCTCAGTCCTTTGAGCATCCAACTCTTGATCTCAGCTCTGGTTTTGATTTCAGAGTCATGAGTTCAAGCCCCACACTGGCCTCGACACTGAGCATGGAGCCTACCTAAAAGAAAAGTGGTGCCATTCAGAATCATACATCTTATAAGCTTATTTGAAATGTTGCTAAATCTTGAGTGAATGATTATAAGCTTTTACTTCAAATAAGTTTGAGGTCAATATATTTAGGAATTTACTCTTCAATAATGTTTTTCAAACTGTGGTTCATAAAGAGTGGGCAGTGAAAACCAATCAGTAGACTAACCAGCACATAAAAAAGGTGTTATAGAACAGAATGAAATAGAATGCAATAGAAAATACTAGGTGCATTGCCTGCTATAAGGTGAATATTGTTTGTTCTATTTTGTTTGTTGTGTGTGTGTGTATTTAAGTGTTTTGAACTATGTTTTGAAATGTATTTCTTAGATTGATTTATAAAAGCCTGAAAAACACTACACTGTATTGTAGAAGGAGACTTCCATGTCATGGAATGATCAGGAGCAAACCAAGATGTTGGGGGACTAAAGTCTATCTCTATTGTACTCCAGAAGAGACCTCTGGAAGAGATGAAAGGAGTATGGAGAGAAGGATGGGTGCGAGTGATCCATTTATGCATTCCCTTGTTCATCCATCTATTGATCCATTTGATAAGCACTTATTAAACTCTACCATTGATGAAGCAAAAGTGTTAAATTTTCAGGGTACACAAAAAGAAATGGATCATTCTCTTAGGAAACTCACAGTTCAGATGGTAGAGAGCCAAGTAGACAGATATTTTACCTGACAGTGTGATGAATACCATGGTAGGGAGGTTGTAGTTGCAATTCAGATGTGCCTAACCAATCCTGGATGGGAATTGCAAACTTTCAGAAAGAGGTGACACCTACACTAAGCCCTGAAGATTGAACATGTGTGTCTTACTCAGTTTGAGATGCTGTAACAAGATCTCATGGACTGGGTGGCTTAAAGAACAGAAATTTATTTCTCGAAGTTCTGGAGGCTGGGAAGTTTAAGATCCGGGTGTCAGCAGATTTAGTGTCTGGTGAAGATTCTCTTCCTAGTTTTCAGATCTTAGAGACAGGAAGCTCTAAGCTCTTTCTTTTCTTGAAGAGAGCTAATCCCATCACAGGAGCTATACTCTCATGACTTCATCTAAACTTATTTAGTCCCCAAATGTCCCACTTTCTAATACCATCACACTGGAGGGTTAGTCTTTCACCATATGGACTTTGAGGGAACACAAACATTCAGTCCTACACACGTTATTATTAGGCATAGAAGA
>CM053605.1:93794075-93810794 GCA_028646535.1 Procyon lotor | reverse complement strand
GCTAAAGATGATGAACATTTTTTCATGTGTGTGTTAGCCATTTGTATGTCTTCTTTGGAGAAATGTCTGTTCATAAAAAAAAAAAAAAAGAAATGTCTGTTCATGTCTTCTGCCCATTTTTTGATGTGATTATTGGTTTTGTGAGTGTTGAGTTTGAGGAGTTCTTTACAGATCTTAGATATCAGACCTTTGTCTGTAGTGTCATTTGTGAATATCTTCTCCCATTCTGTGGGTTGCCTGTTTGTTTTGTTGACTGTTTTCTTTGCTGTGCAGAAGCTTTTTATCTTGATGAAGTCCCAAAAGTTCAATTTTGCTTTTGTTTCCTTTGCCTTTGGAGACACGTCCTGAAAGAAGTTGCTGTGGCTGATGTTGAAGAGGTTACTGCTTATGTTCTCCTCTAGGATTTTGATAGATTCCTGCCTCACATTGAGGGCTTTTAACCATTTCGAGTTTATCTTCGTGTGTGGTGTAAGAGAATGGTCAAGTTTCATTCTTTACATAGAGCTGTCCAATTTTCCCAGCACCATTTATTGAAGAGACTGTCTTTTTTCCACTGGATATTTTTTCCTGTTTTGTCAGAGATTATTTGACCATAGAGTTTTGGGTCCATATCTGGGCTCTCTATTCTGTTCCACTGGTCTATGTGTCTGTTTTTGTGCCAGTCATTTCTTTTTAAAATTTATTTAAATTCAATTAGCCAACATATAGAACATCATTAGTTTCACATGCAGAGTTCAGTAATTCATCAGATGCATATAACACCCAGTGCTCATTATATCATGTGCCTTCCTTAATTCCTGTCATCCAGTTATCCCATCCCCCAACCACCTCTCCTCCAGCAACCCTCAGTTTGTTTCCTATAGTTAAGAGTCTTTCATGGTTTTTTCTTCCTCTCTGATGACTTCCTATTTCATTTTCCCTCCCTTACCCTATGATCCTCTGCACTGTTTCTTATATTCCACGTGTGAATGAAACCATATGATAATTGTTTTTCTCTGACTTATTTTGCTCAGCATAATACCCCCTAGTTCCATCCACATTGGTGTAAATGGTAAGATTTTATCCTTTCTGATGGCTGAATAATATTCCAGTGTGTGTGTGTGTGTGTATTTATCACATCTTCTTTGTATGCATATATATATATATATATATATATATATATATATATATATTTACCACATCTTCTTTATCCATTCATCTGTTGATGGACATCTTGACTCTTTCCACAGTTTGGCTGTGGTGGACATTGCTTCTATAAACATTGGGGTGCAGATGCCCCATTGGATCACTATATTTTTATCTTTGGGGTAAATACCTAATAGTACAATTGCTGGGTCATAGGGTAGCTCTATTTTTAGGTTCTTGAGGAACCTCCATACCATTTTCCAGAGTGGCTGCACCAGCTTGCATTCCCACCAGCAGTGTAAGAGGGTTCCCCTTTCTCTAAAACCTCACCAACATTTGTTGTTTCCTGTTTGTTCATTTTAGCCTTTCTGACTGGGGTGAGGTGGTACCTCATTGTAGTTTTTATTGGTATTTCCCTGATGCAAAGGGATCTGGAGCATTTTGTGTGTGTGTGTCTGTTGGCTATTTGTATGTTTTCTTTGGAGAAATATCTTTTCATGCCTTCTGTCCATTTATTGGCTGAATTATCTGTGTTTTGGGTGTTGAGTTTGATAAATTCCTTATAGATCTTGGGTACTAGCCCTTTGTCTGATATGCCATTTGTAAATATCTTCTCCCATTCTGTAGGTTGCCTATTAGTTTTGTTGACTGTTTACTTTGCTGTGCAGAAAGTTTTTGTCTTGATGAAGTCCCAATAGTTCATTTTTGTTTTTGTTTCTCTTGCCTTTGGAGATATGTCTAGCAAGAAATTGTTGCAGCTAAGGTCGAAGAGGTTGCTGCTTGTGTTCTGGGATTTTGATGGATTCCTGTCTTGTACTTAGGTCTTTCATCCATTTTGAGTTTATCTTTGTGTATGGTGTAAGAAAATGGTCCAGTTTCATTCTTCTACATGTGCTTGTCCAATTTTCCCACCACCATTTGTTGAAGAGCCTGTCTTTTTTCCATTGGATATTCTTTCCTGATTTGTCAGAAGATTAGTTGACCATAGAGTTGAGGGTCCATTTCTGAGTTCTCTCTTCTGTTCCATTGATCTAGTGTCTGTTTTTTGGCCAGTAACATGCTGTCTTGATGGTTACAGCATCCTTTTTTTAAATATATATGATCTTGACTTTTTTATTGTTCAGTTAGTCAGTGTATAGTTGACTATACTATACATTAGTATAGTATAGTTTTTGATGTAGTGTTCAATAATTCATTAGTTGCATATAACACCCAGTGCTCATCACAGCACGTGCCCTCCTGATTATAGCTCTTAATAACCTGGTTTCAATTACTCTCTCTCTCTCTCTATACACACACACACACACACACACACACACACACACACACATATATATTGTTTTCTGAGATTTCTATTACTGCCATTCCATCTTTTTTGCTACTTTCATAAGCAAAACCTAAATTATCATTTCATTCCACCCAATCCAATCCCATCCAAATCATCCCATTCCATGCACATTTTCCAGTCACCCCAGTTCAGCCCACCAATCCAGTTCAGCCCATCCCATTCTACCCATTCCACACCATCCACCTCAGACTTTTATTTTTAATTTTTATTTTTTTTCACCTCAAACTTTTAATCTTTCCTATCCTATGCCACAGTAGCCTATTCTTGGATACATTACAAACTACCCAATCCCCCATGCTGTTCACTGGGTCCACTTTGTCACCTCCAGTGCCCCTCCTGAGTGTCTACAAGGTAGTGATCACCACAGAAGATTCAAGAGAAGACCACCATGTCCTGTCAAGTGACAGCAGCCACCCTAGTGTTGAGCAGCCCATCTGACCACAGGGCACTGTAGACCTGGGAGCTAATTGGGTCGGGGAGCTCAGGCTGTGTGAGTGCTGCTCCTAGGATTGGTGACAGCCACTTGGGTATCTTCAGAGACACAGGAAAATAATTTGTATTTAAAAGAATTCCTTTGCTTCCTATTTCTTCATTTAACAGTGACTTAATCTTTCATTGTAGAAAATTTCAAACATACCAATAATAGAGAGAATAGTAATCCTCATGTACTCATGGCATGTGACAAACTTCATTTCATTCATTCTCTCCTTGAATATTTTGGTGCAAATTCTATGTCCTATTATTCCAGCAATAACTGCTTCCATATGTATTTCTAAGCTTATATTTTAAGCATAGCCACAATACCAAAAGGAACCTATCAAAATAAGTATTTATTCTTTAATATAAGAGTTTGTTCACATTTCCCCTAATTGACTCAAAATGTTTTATTTCTCACTCATTTGAATTAGAATCGAAACAAGGTCTACCTGTTGCATTTGGTTGCTATATATATGTGTGTGTGTGTGTGTGTGTGTGTGTGTGTGTGTATTTATTTATTTAAAGATTTTATTTATTTGACAGAGAGAGACACAAGGAGAGAGGGAACACAAGCAGGGGGGGCAGTGAGAGAGGGAGAAGCAGACTTCCCGCTGAGCAGGGAACCCAATGTGGGACTTAAACCCAGGAACCTGGGATCATGACCTGAGCCAAAGGCAAACGCTTAACAACTGAACCACCCAGGCACCCCTGGTTGCTTTATATTTTATGTCTCTTTTAAACACCCCTGCTCTTTTAACATGACCCCCCTACTCCCCTTTTTTTGTTTAAGATATCTGATGATTTGTCCTTTAGGTTATTGCTCATTGCTGCATCCTGGTGTTCTCTGGGATGTTATTCCATCTCCCATATTTCTTGTAAACTGGCAGTCAGATCTAGATGCCTGATTTGGTTCAGGTTCGCTCTCTTTGCAAGGTGGTGTTGGGGTGTTAGGGACTTCATGTTGCACCACATCAGGTGGCATAAGGTGTCCTATTGTTCTACCTTTCCTGGTAGGTGGATTGTGTTCTCAGCCTGATACATCTTTCATAATGTTGCTTGTCAGTTCTCTACCTAATGATTTCAGCACTCATCCACTGTCATTACTCAGATCCATTATTTTATTAGGAGTTGCGAAATGGTGCTTTTAAAATCCTTTCTATCATTTTGTGTTTACTAGCTGTAGTTCTTTAATAAAGAGAGATTGTCCTTATGAAATATTAGTTACTATAAAATACCATTTGTGCAGGAACGGCCAAAAAAAAAAAATGCTTGATTTTTGCCCTTTACACATATTTAGAAAAATGAGTTGATTCCCTAGCAAACTCCTACAAGGACCAATGAGGGTTTTTTTGTTTGTTTGCTTTTTTGGGAGTAAATATCATAAACTCAGGTTTAAAAAATCTTAATCAACTCCCAACTTTTGTAATTATTTGGGGAGGACACAAGGAAACAGTAGGTCCAGAGACATAACATTACAGCATTGGTCTCTTCCAAGGATCTGAGCCATCAAATACAGCTTAAAAAAAAAAAGTCGCTTTTTCTGAACCAGAACATGTTTCCAAGTAACAGATGAGATCTAATGATGTGTGCAGTACAAGTTAGTGTAAAGAAAGCTACTTAGATTTTGGACTTCTTAGTGTTTATTCTTCATTACTCTCTTAGGTTGAGAGCCTATATGATGACTACATCTCATTGTTCAGCCAGCTGCATCCCATAAATCTGTAATTCCAGGTTTATTTATAAAGAGCAACCTAGATAGACCAAATATGTCTTGCTGGAAACATTCTTATATAAGGACTTCCTTATATGTTTGCAAGGAAATCCTATTACAAGTTTGTACAGGGAAGTCTAGACAAAGTAAAAAGTGCCTCTCCTGCTCTTGACTGGGGGTCAAATTAGGGAGCTGCTACTAACATTGTCCTTCTCACAATATCATATGGAAGTCATACCTCAGACTCTGGGTTCAAAGTCAAGCTCCACCACTTGTTAGCTGTGTGACTTTTGGCAAATTGCAACCCCTCTGAAGGCCTCATCTGTGACTCCTCTGACTGGAATTAAGATCTAGTTCACAAGGTTGCTAATGATTAAATGAGGCAATCCTGTAGGATCACTCATTACAGTGCCTTCAATAGAAGCATAAAACACACAGGTGCTAGCCATGAAGATACATATTTGATAATATGTAGTCATTGGTTCTGGGACAAACATAATAATTTTATAGATACAACACAAGGCTAGTTCTTTTTCCTTTTGTCAGATGTATCCCATCCCTTACAATAGTGAATGGCACATGGCAGACATTCAGTAAATGTTTTTTGCACATATGAATGAGTGAATGAATGAATGAATGAATGAATACATGAATACATGCAGCTTAGGTACAATGGCTGCATCCTGATTTTCAGTATTCCTTCCTAGGAATATCTACCATCTCGAAACTAAATAACTACTATTATTCATATACATATTTTTATATTCTGCTATATATATGCATTCAAATTTCTTTTTTATTGTGGAAATTTGCATAATATAAAATTTATCATTTTAAAGTACAATCCAGGGACATTTAGTACATTCACAGTGTTGTGAAAATAGTTCCAGAGTTTCTTCATCCCAAATAGAAACCCCACCCTTATTAAGCAGTTACTTCCTATTTCCCCTCTCCTGCCACACCCAGGAACCACTAATGTGCTGTCTCTCTGTGCAATTTGTCTATTCCGAACATTTCATGTAAATAGAAGCATACAATATGTTTCTTTTTGTGTCTGTTCTTTTTTTAAATAAATGTTTTCTTTTAGAATTGTTTTAGATTTACAAAATAATTGTAAAGATAATACAGAGTTTCTGCATACCTTACATTCAGTTACAGATTTTTTTTTTTAAAGATTTTACTTATTTATTTGACAGAGAGAGAGATCACAAGTAGGCAGAGAGGCAGGCAGAGAGAGAGAGGGGAAGCAGGCTCCCTGCTGAGCAGAGAGCCCAATGCGGGTCTCCATCCCAGGACCCCAAGACCATGACCTGAGCCGAAGGCAGACGCTTTAACCCACTGAGTCACCCAGGATTTTTACAGATATTTTTAAACTCATGGATTTTTTTTAGTATTTAATAGATTTTAATTCATTACAGAATATATCCTTTATGGTGCTCTAACTTCTCCATCTTTGGCTTGTAGGAGGTCATTCATGTTAGCTTTGTGTCCTTTTTGATTGATATATTAATGAACTTAAAGGACACTGGTTTTGGGGATAGCACCCAGAAGGCAGCTATTCATTAGAAAGCGTGTCTCTGTGGTTTGGGTGGGGAAGGAGAGTTGAGAACAGGGAGGTAAAGACTTTAGAATAGTAAGGAAAAAGTGTGATGCTAATTCAATTTCTAGGGAAAATAGCATTTTGTACAATATGCTCTAGAGTTTTGAACTCTACCAGGATGGCTATAGTTCTGTGAAGAGATTCTGTCCTTATTAGCAAATGCAGGTTCGCCTTGTACCCCCTGACTGTGGGAAGCCAGGACCTGCTGGGCAGCTTTTCCTGTGGCACTTAAGCAGGCCCACTTCTAGCCATCCCCAGAGCTCATCAGCTCTAGGCCTTTGGGAATGATTAGAAAGGGCTGCAGGGCACCAAGATTCCTCACTCATTGGCAAGAACTTTTGCAGTTCCCCACATGCATCTGATAACCAGGGAAGGCATGGAGGAAAATGGTAGACCTGAGCTTTCCCTCCTGGAGAACATCCTCTACCTTTTATGTGGAAGGGAGGCAGGCCAGATGACCAACACAGAGAAGGCGTCAGCCCAGGACTATGCTTTGGGTTGCAATTTTGCAGTTGCTTTCTCCTTTGATCCTCACAATAGCAACTTGTAAATGTTCTGTATGGCCAAAGATAGATCCTGTGGCATATGAGGTGGGAAAGGCACTGTTATTATCTTCAAGGAATTTGAAAGAAGTACTTGCATGAAACTTGCAAGTCAGTTAAGCAACACTGCCAAGCTGTCTATGAGTGGTTGATAGAAGGACAAGACCAGAAATCCTGCCACAAGAGCTAGATTATGCTATGGGAATATATGCAGTATTTGTAATTGGTGGTCAGAGATGGAGGCAGTATCTCTGTTTTAATTGACATCACCAGTAGCAAGACTCTTTGTTAGGCTGTAGTGTTGTCCCATGCTGGGCTGGCTAGGGAAGTACCTCTAAGGTACACACATGGTCCTCGATCTCTGCCCAGAGCCATCAGCAATGATGCTAATGGAGACTTGCAGTGGTAAAAGTCATGGGTTAGAGAGAGTGCTTAGATGTTCATGCGCACAGAGCAAGGAGGTGTAATGGTCAGCATAGGCTCTGGGATCTGACACACCTATGTGTGAGCAGGGGCTGCTCTCCAAGTCCTTGCCATCAAATGGAAATACCATCTTCTCCCTCTGTGTTGTTGTGAGAGTGCAGTGAGAACATGCTTGAGCCTGGCTCAGGGCAGGTGCTCAGTAATTGTTTTTGACATTAGTAGAGGTTTACTGAACACATCCAAGAGTGATGATGAGATTCATCTCTAGTTCCCTTCAAGGTAAATGTGTTGTGGTGGGATATCTGTGATTACTGTGACAACAGAGATGCATAGTGAATCTGAGCATGCAGCTCAAGTCCCTGCATAACCACAGGTGAGGAGGAGAAAGGTCTGCACCAAAGGACAATGTGAGTTCCGAATGCTGCAGCGGTGTGGGTGATGTGCTTCCCACATATGTCTAGGAGCTGTGGATTTTTTAAACTTTTATTTTATTTTTTCAGTGTTCCAGGATTCATTATTCATTCACCACACCCAGTGTTCCATGCAATATGTGCCTTCCTCAATACCTACCACCAGGCTCACCCAACCCCCATCCCCCTCCCTTCCAAAACCCTCAGTTTGTTGCTCAGAGTCCACAGTCTCTCATGTTTCATCTCCCCTCACCCCAATTTCTCTCAATTTACCCTTCCTTTCCTCCTCCCAATATCCTCCATCCGTTTCCTTATGCTCCACATGTAAGTGAAACCATATGATAATTGATTCTCTCTGCTTGCTTATTTCACTCAGCATAATCTCTTCCAGTCCTGTCCAGGTTGATATAAAAGTTGGGTATTCATCCTTTCTGATGGAGGCATAATATTCCATTCTATATATAAAACATATCTTCTTTATCCATTTGTCTGTTGAAGGGCATCTTGGCTCTTCCCACAGTTTGGCAATTGTAGACATTGCTGCTATGAACATTGGGATATAAGGGGTCCTTCTTTGCACTACATCATTCTCTTTGGGGTAAATACCCAGTATTGCAATTGCAGGGTCATAGGGTAGCTCTATTTTTATTTTTTTATTTTTATTTTTTCCAAATATGTTTATTTTATTTTTTCAATGTTACAAGATTTATTGTTCATGCACCACACCCAGTGCTCCATGCAATATGTGCCCTCAATACCCACCACCAGGCTCGCCCAACCCCACCCTCTCCCCTCCAAAACCCTGTTTGTTGCTCAGAGTCCACAGTCTCTCATGGTTCATCTCCCCATTTCCCCCCACTCCCCCTTCCCTTCCTTCTCAAAATGCCCTCCATGTTTTTCTTTATGCTCAGGTAATTGACTCTCTCTGCTTGACTTATTTCACTCCACATAATCTCTTCCGGTCCTGTCCATGCTGATACAAAAGTTGGATATTCGTCCTTTCTAATGGAGGCATGATATTCCATTGTATATATAGACCATATCTTCTTTATCCATTCATCTGTTGAAGGGCATTTTGGTTCTTTCCACAGTTTGGTGATTGTGGCCATTGCTGCTATGAACATTGAGGTACATGTGGCCCTTCCTTGTAATGCATCTGCTTCTTTGGGATAAATACCCAGTAGTGCAATGGCAGGGTCATAGGGTAGCTCTATTTTTAATTTTTTGAGGAATCTCCACACTGTTTTCCAAAGTGGCTGCACCAGCTTGCAATCCCACCAACAGTGTAAGAGGGTGCCCCTTTCTCCACACCCTCTCCAACATTTGTTGTTGACTGTCCTGTTGATTTTGGCCATTCTAACTGGTGTAAGGTGGTATCTCAGTGTGATTTTGATTTGAATCTCCCTGATGGCTAAAGATGATGAACATTTTTTTCATGTGTCTGTTAGCCATTTGTATGTCTTCTTTGGAGAAGTGTCTGTTCATGTTTTCTGCCCATTTTTTGATGTAATTATCGGTTTTGTGAGTGTTGAATTTGAGGAGTTCTTTATAGATCTTAGATATTTTTAATTTCTTCAGGAATCTCCACACTATTTTCCAAAGTGGCTGCACCAACTTGCATTCCCACCAACAGTGGAAGAGGGTTCCCCTTTCTCCACATCCTCTCCAACACTTGTCGTAAACGACAAGTTTCTATCTTATTGATTTTGGCCATTCTAACTGGTGTAAGGTGGTATCTCAGTGTGGTTTTGATTTGAATCTCCTTGATGGCTAATGATAATGAATATTTTTTCTTGTGTCTGTTAGGCATTTGTATGTCTTCTTTAGAGAAGTGTCTGATTATATCTTCTGCCCATTTTTTGATGTGATTATCTGTGTTGAGTTTGAGGAGTTCTTTATAGATCTTAGATATCAGACTTTCATCTGTAGTGTCATTTGCGAATATCTTCTCCCATTACGAACTGTGGATTTTGTGCCACAGCTGACAATGGTGATGCCAAAGGAAGAGGAATCTTTGTGTGTCCTTTCCTAAGGACGGAGAAGCTCACTGAGCACCTGAGACTGACCACTAATGATCCAACAGATCTATCTTGTGAGGAAGGACCTGGGCAGGAGGTGGGGTGAGCCAAGACTTTGCTTTTAAGGGCCTTTCAATTTTTGGTGAAGCAGGACATGTGAAGATAGTTTAAGAAAGATGATACATAGTTAGGCCTTCTTAGAAGAGAGAGCTTTGAGTTGTGCCTCAGTAGACTGGTAGGATTTGTATGGAGGAAGCGAGGAAAGGCATTCCTGGTGAGTGACATGAAAATGCATTAGACTTGAATCAGGAGACCGGATTCTAGTCTTGGTTCCACAACTCACTAGGTATGTGACCATGGTCAAGTCACTTAAGCTCTCTGAGCTTTGGTTTATTTATACAATGGACATAGCAATACCACCCCCATAGGGTTGTCATCAGGATTAAATGGGATTGCATCGATAAAATCTGGCACCCAGACCATGTTAACTCCATGGGAAAGAATGGGCACGGTACAAACAGGCCTTAATTCAGGGGCCACGGGCATGACCCACAAGTGGGCTTCTGAAATTAAATTTAAAAATTTGTGTATCTAGTCTTTTCTTTTTTGTTTGAATAAATGTTTCATAGATTTATCAGAATCTTGAGTCTATAAATTGAAAAAAAAAAAGAGCCATTGATACAGAGTTTTAGACTTTAAAAAGTGTATTTGCTCATTATCTCATGTGAGCTTACAAGAATCCCATGTGATATGTTAAGAGTTATTATTATTATTTATATTGGACAGTTGAAATAACATTCTCAGAGAAACCTAGGACTGTCATGGACTCTGGACTTCTGTGGGTAGCTTCTCTAGCATCTTTCTCTTTTTCCCTTCCCAAGGGCTCCAGATTTCCATTGGAAATCCTATGTACTTCTATGGTCTAGGGGTAGCTCGCAGTCTAGGCAAAGTTGATCAGCATAGTTTATTTCAGTGGCCACTCTGGTTCATTCACAAACATGTGATCTAAGAGTCCAATCAGAGCGAATTTCCCAATTTGTCACTATGAATTCTTGGACCCATTTTCTGTGTTTTCAAATGGACTGTGTTGTAGGAAAAGGTGAGATTTGAGATTACCACATCTAATTGGTTCCCATAAGCAAAGAGATCTTGGAAATAAGGTTGACCCAGAGGAGCCAGGTGGGCACAGAGCTATATTCTTGATTAAAGTGCCCAAATTAACTCTAGATTTCTCCATACACATGAATCATAAATTCACTTCAGTAGCCAATATGAGTTTTCTATTATTTGCAACCAAAAATCTCCTAGTCAATATAGGTGCCTTGGCCAAGATCACACAACACATTTGTGACAGAACTGGGGCACAAACCCAACACACTGTAGTTCTCATTAACAACCATTTGGCTCTACTCTCCACCAGTTGATCATGACCATTCCTGGTTTCGTTCACAGATCAGCCTACCTCTTGGGTAAGTTCCCATAGATTCACTTCTTGATGGACAAACAATGCTTTTAAAATCAGATTGCTAGGTAATCTCTCTCACAAATCCAAGAGAGAATTTATGAAACTAGGATTTAGTGAACTGGGCTATTCCTTCTGGGAAATATTGGTATCTCAAAGTCTAAATGGAAGGGATTAGCAGGGTTGTCATTCTGCCCACACTCTGCTCTTTCCTCCTTTTCTCCACTATTAAGTGCCTCCTCTGGGCAGAACCTGTACTAATTATGGGCTGAATTAACAATTAAAGAATATACATCACTGTTTTGTGGGCCTTAAAATCCAGTGGAAGACTTTCTGGCATTGAGGGGCATATGGAGAGGTCCTACTGGATACAGGGGTATAAGCAGGTGGGGCTCATTTGGACCAGGGAGGTGTAACCTCAGGGAATCTGCCAAGGCTTAACACTGGGCTCTGTAGGGGAGCCAAGGTCAGCCTTCAGCTGTGGAAAGACTTTATACTGTGCCTACTGTATGCCCTGTAGTAGACTGACTGTATCTGTACTGTGGATAGGACATTGGTATTAATGATTAGACCTTGCAAGTACATTAAATGTTTAGAACCATAGTTTTCCAAATAATTAATGTATATCTTTACTTCATAGTATTCTCATGATTATTAAGATAATGTAACTGAATATATGTTCTAGTAACTAGCACATAGTAAGTGCTCTATGGATTTATGTATCATTTTCTATGTCACCCTTATAGCATCATGACCCCTCATTCATAAAAATAGAATACCTTCCAAAAAACCTCTAGACTAAACATCATTAGGAAAGAAAATCACTATTTTCGGTATCATCCCATCTCTAACTCACAAAGCTTAATCTCAAAGATTTATTTGATTTATTTATCTTCTGGGATAATGCTATCATTTATTGTGGTAGGTGTGGAATGAGCTGAGGGGAAGGCTAAAGAAGAATGAGCTGACCTGCACTAAACCTGACTCTGTGCTTATTAGCTGCTAAGTAACCTTGGGAAAGACATGTCACCACTCTGAGTCTTGGTTTTCTCTCTGTAAAATGGAGATTGTTTTTACTTACTGCTGAGAATTTGGGCATAAGTTTTGCTAGACTTGGGTAGAGGTCAGTTTTTTCCAGAAAAGCAACCTCATTGTACCAGATGTTTGTTTCTTTCTTTGTGTCTTATGTTTTCTTGGATGTAAGATCATTTTTTTTCCACATCAGAGCACTTTGGGGTTAATTAGGAGCAAAGGAACATGAGAGAATAGGGTTGAAGGGATAGATGGCACAGGCTATGGCAGAAACAGCCTGCTTGTTGACTCTGGGGTGGTCAGCATGGTTTTTCAGACTTCTTGGAACTTCACCTGCCAGGTAAAAGCATGACTTGTCCCACGACTAGCTCTCTTCAAGGGCTGGTGCATGGTTACAGCCTTGAGTGGGACATGGTCCCCGAAGAAGCAGCCAACTCTGCTTTTGCATAACTCTACGTATGACCTCAGTGTGGAATCGGAGGCAGCTCAGCTTCCTGTATCCACAGGACAGTGCTATTGTAGGATCAAGGGAGAGATGGGTAGAAATGCTTCTTAAAAATACCAGATGTCCTCTTTTCATCACTTGAGACTTGACTACAGGTTGGAGTTGGTGGGTTCCCTTCTCCCCACATCAGCTTGAAGGATAACTCACTCTTCTGTGATAGGGTCGATTTTTTATTGGATTTAGAAATTGGAACTTAGTAAGATTGGATCATAATCCCAACAAAACATAAGCGTATTTCCTTTTCATTCCAGTGTGACTGAGGTATGTGTGTAGGTCAGGAAGTGTCTTATTAGTTGAGAGAACAGAGCATGCTATAGGGTGTGTGAGCTCATCCTTCTCTCAGGACATGCCAGGCTGGAGCTATAGCTCATTTCAAATGGTTTTCTGAGTCAAGTGGAAAATAACACATAAGTTGGATGTTCCATTTCAAGGCTAACTTGTGCCCTTCTCCTCCAAAGAGGAGAAATCTTTGAAATGCCTCAAATGTACAGAGATAGCCAAGGTTTAATAGTTGTGCCAAAAAAGTGGTAATCGTCCAAATGTTTTAGATTTGTCATGTGGTGTGTGTGTGTGTATGTCTAGGCTGTGTCTTCTTTTGAGTCTTTTTACTTCCAGAGGAGGATTTATCCCATCTCCCTTCTTTGGGTGACCGGAAGGAATCACAGGAATAGGCACAACACAGCAATGGGTCTGTGTGACAAAAGGAGAAGGCAAAGCATAGAGCCAGGGAAAGAAGAGAGGGGAAGAAATGTAAGAACACAGAGAAAAAATTCCAGGGAAAATCTACCTATAGTGTCAGTCTTTTAAGAAGATAAGTTTTCATCATTCCTATCAAGGTGACCAAAGAAGAACCAGTGTGCTCCCCATCAGGAGGCCCATAGTGGGTTGATGAGTAGCCAGGGAGAGCTGGGCAGAAGGAGGGAAGATGAGGGCAGTGGGAGAGAGAAAGAGGGAAGTAAAAGTCAACACTGGAACTCTCTTCCTTTAGCCACTCTGGGACAAGGGCAGAACAATGAGGGCATGGGCCAGGAGCAAAGGGAGACAGAAGAAAAGAAACACCCTCACTGGTACTGCCACCCACAGTGATGTTAACCTTGTGTCCCAGGGGAGTGATGAGAGAGGACCAGGCACTGGTCTTCTGAAGCCACTTTTCCACCTATATGCACCAGGGACTTAAAGGGACAAGTGGCATCTTTATCTCTGGCTATAGCCACTCCCCAGAGGCTGGCCAGCTCTGTTTGCCCTTAGCATTAGCAGTGGACAGTGAACACTTGCTATTCATTTGTACTGAATCTTCTTGACTGACAGGTTATGGGCTGTCTTTGGACAAGGAAGTGAGTGCACAGGGTACCTAAATCCACTCTGGATTTTACTCTGGACTTAGACCATTCCCCATGGTTTGGAGAATCTCTATGAAAGATTTCCAGCTCTCTTATGTTTTGGAAAATATTTTATTTATAAAACAAAACAAAACAATGTTCACTCATTACGTAATAAAACGTACTGAGTCCCCAATTCTGGGAAGATGGAATTGCCCATTGCCAATGTTTCCCTGGTCTCTTCTGTGTCATGTTGAGGAGCCCTCAGCAGGTCTGCAACTTCTTTTCTGAACTAGTCTTGCACCTTGAGGGATTGGGGTGAGTCCTGGTAATGTCTTCTTTCTTTTAGTCATCCAGCTGGGCTCTGCCAGCTATAGATAGAAAGAGCCAGGCCACACAATTCCTATTGGCTCTTTGAAACATTGGAATTTATATCTGAGAGGCAACTCTCTATTAATCTTTTTCTATAGTCTTCTGAGTTCACTTTGCTCTTTCTGAAAACAAATTTCCTCTGAAGGCAGAGGAAATATCAGTGATTTAATTTTGCAGGCTGAATACAAAGGCCCATTGTAGAAAAGGTTCTTCTTTTTTTTTTTTTTTAACATTCTTCTATTAACATATAATGTATTATTTGCCCCAGGGAACATGTCTGTGAATCATCAGGCTTACACATTTCACAGCACTTACCATAGCACATACCCTTCCCAATGTTCATAACCCAGCCACCCTATCCCTATCCCCACATCCCAGCCACCCTTAGTTTGTTACGTGAATTTAGGAGTCTCTTATGGTTTGTCTCCTTCCCCATCCCACCTTGTTTTATTTTTCTCTCCCATACACCCCAACCCCCCCGCCCTGCCTTTCAGATTCTTCACATCAGAGAGATCATGTGATAATTGTCTTTCTCTGACTGACTTATTTTGCTTAGCATAATACCCTCCAGTTTCATCCATGTTGTTGCAAATGGCAAGATTTCATTTCTCTTGATGACTGCATAGTATTACATTGTGTATATATATACCACATCTTCTTTATCCATTCATCTCTTGATGGACATCTAGGTGTTTTCCATAGTTTGGCTATTGTGGACATTGCTGCTATAAACATTCGGGTGCACATGCCCCTTCGGATCATTATATTTGTATCTTTAGGGTAAATACCCAATAGTGCAATTGCTGGGTCATAGGGTAGCTCTATTTTCAACTTTTTGAGGAACCTCCATACTGTTCTCCAGAGTGGCTGTACCAGCTTGCATTCCCACCAACAGTGTAGGAGGATTCCCCTTTCTCCGTATCCTCACCAACATCTGTCTTTCCTGACTTGCTAATTTTAGCCATTCTGACTGGTGTAAGGTGGTATCTCACTGTGGTTTTGATTTGTATTTCTCTGATGCTGAGTGATGTTGAGCACTTTTTCACGTGTCTGTTGGCCATTTGGATGTCTTAGTTGCAGAAATGTCTGTTCATATCTTCTGTCCATTTCTTGATCGGATTATTTGTTCTTTGGGTGTTGAGTTTGAGAAGTTCTTTATAGATTTTGGATACTAGCCCTTTATCTGATATGCCATTTGCGAATATCTTCTCCCATTCTGTCAGTTGTCTTTTTATTAATGTACTGTATCACATTGATTGATTTGTGAATGTTGAACCAAACTTGCAGCCTAGGAATAAATCCCACTTGGTCGTGGTGAATAATCCTTTTAATGTACTGTTGGATCCTATTGGCTAGTATTTTGGTGAGAATTTTTACATCTATGTTCATCAAGGATATTGACTGTAATTCTCCTTTTTGATGGGGTCTTTGGTTTTGGGATCAAGGTGATGCTGGCCTCATAAAATGAGTTTGAAAGTTTCCTTTCCATTTCTAATTTTTGGAACAATTTCAGAAGAATAGGTATTAATTTTTCTTTAAGTGTTTGGTAGAATTCCCCAGGGAAGCCATCTGGCCCTGGACTCTTGTTTGTTGAGAGATTTTTGATGACTGCTTCAATCTCATTACTGGTTATGGTCTGTTCAGGTTTTCTTTTTCTTCCTGGTTCTGTTTTGGTAATTTGTGTGTCTCTAGAAATGCATCCATTTCTTCCAGATTGTCTAATGTGCTGGCGTATGGTTGCTCACAATATGTTCTTACAATTGTTTGTATTTCTTTGGTGTTGGTTGTGATTTCTCCTCTTTCATTCATGATTTTATTAATTTGAGTCCTTTCTTTTTCTTTTTGATAAGTCTGGCCAAGGGTTGATCAATTTTATTAATTCTTTCAAAGAACCAGCTCCTAGTTTTGTTGATTTGTTCTACTGTTCTTTTGGTTTTTATTTCACTGACTTCTGTTCTGATCTTTATTATTTCTCTTCTTCTGCTGGGTTTAGGCTTTCTTTGCTGTTCTTTCTCCAGCTCCTTTAGGTGTAGCATTAGGTTGTGTATTTGAGATCTTTCTTGTTTCTTGAGAAAGGCTTGTATTGCTATATACTTTCCTCTCAGGACCACCTTTACTATATCCCAAAGATTTTGAACAGTTTCCATGGATTTTTTAAGTTCTTCTTTAATTCCTGGTTAAACCATTCGTTCTTTAGTAGGATTCTCTTTAGCCTCCATGTATTTGAGTTCTTTCCCACTTTCCTCTTGTGATTGAGTTCTAGTTTCACGACATTGTGGTCTGAAAATATGCAGGGAATGATCCCTATCTTTTGGTACTGATTGAGACCTGATTTGTGTCCCAGGATGTGATCTATTCTGGAGAATGTTCCATGC
>CM053605.1:93766927-93793575 GCA_028646535.1 Procyon lotor | reverse complement strand
GGGAATGGGGGGAAATTGGAGGGGGAGATGAACCATGAGAGACTGTGGACTCTGAGCAACAAACTGAGGGTTTTGGAGGGGAGTGGGTGGGGGGTTGGGCAAGTCTGGTGGTGGGTATTGAAGAGGGCATGTATTGCATGGAGCACTGGGTGTGGTGCGTGAACAATTAATCTTGTAACACTGAAAAAATAAACATATTTGGGAGAAAAAGAATAAAAAAAATACTTAAAATGAAATAAAAAAGGATTTAAAAACAATGCATTAAAAAAAATTCCAGTATAGTTAACATACAGTATTCTATTAATTTCAGGTGTACAGTGTAGTGATTCAACACTTTCACACAACCCCTGGTGCTCATCACAAGTGCCTACCCTGGTCCTCATCACCTATTTCATCCCCTTTCTCTCTGCCCCTCTGGTAACCATCAATTTGTTCTTAATAGTCAAGTGTCTGTTTCTTGGCTCTCCTCTCTCTTTTTCCCCTTTGCTCATTTGTTTTGTTTCTTAAATCCCACATATCTGTGAGATCACATAGTACATGTCTTTCTCTGACTGACTTATTTCACTCTGCATAATACTCTCTAGCTCCATCCACATAGTTGCAAATGGCAAGATTTCAACCCTTTGAAGGCTGAATAACACTCCATTGTATGTATACATGTGTATATATATATCTACATGTATACACCACATCTTCTTTATCCATTCATCTATCATTGGACACTTGGGCTGCTTCCATAATTTGGCTATTCTAGATAATGCTGCTATAAACATAGGGATACATGTAATCTTTTGAATTAGTATTTTTGTATTTTTTGAGTGAATAAGCATGATTACTGGATCTTTTTTTATTTTATTTTATTTATTTATTTGACACAGAGAGAGATATCACAAGTAGGCAGAAAGGCAGGCAGAGAGAGAGAGGGAAGCAGGCTCCCCGCTGAGCAGAGAGCCCAATGCGGGGCTCGATCCCAGGACCCTGAGATCATGACCTGAGCCAAAGGCAGAGGCTTTAACCCACTGAGCCACCCAGGGGGCCTAATTACTGGATCTTAGGACATTCTTTTTTTAACATTCTGAGGAACCTCCATAGTGTTTTCCACAATGGCCACACCGGTTTGCATTCCCACCAACAGTGCAAGAGGGTTCCTTTTTCCCCACAATCTCATCAACATTTTTTTTTCTTGTATTTTTGATTTTAGCCATTCTGACAAGTGTGAGGTTATATCTCATTGCAGTTTTTTTTTTTTAATTTTATTTATTTGAGAGATAGAGCACAAGAGAAGGCAGGGGCAGAGGGAGAAGGAGAAGCAGACTCCCCCACTGAACAGGGAGCCTGACATGATATGAGATTGTGACCTGAGCCAAGGGCAGATGCTTAACCGACTGAGACACCCAGGCGCCCCTTTCATTGTAGTTTTGATTTGCATTTCCCTGATGATGAGTGATGTGACATTCATTTCAGTTGGCCATCTGGATGTTTTCTTTGAAGAAATATACGTTCATTTCCCTGCCTATTTTTCATTGGATTTTTCTTTTTTTTTTTGTAGGGAGTTGATTTGTAAAAGTTCTGGATATATTTTGGATACTGACCTTTTATTAGATATGTCATTTGCAAATATCTTCTCCCATTCAGTAGGCTGCTTTCAGTTTCATTGTCTCCTTTGCTGTGCAGAAACTTTTTATTTTGATGTAGTCCCAATAGTTTATTTTTGACTTTGTTTCTCTTGCCTGAGGTTCCCTATCTAGAAAAATGTTGCTATGAGTGATGTCAGAGAAATTACTGCCTATGCTCTCTTCCTGGATTTTTATGGCTTCAGGTCTCACATTTAGATTTTTTAATACATTTTGAATTTATTTTTGTGTGTGGTTTAAGTAAGAAAGTAGTCCAGTTTCATTCTTTTGCATGTAACTGACAAGTTTTCCCAACACTATTTGTTGAAGAGACTGTCTTTTTCCCATTGAGTGTTCTTTCTGCTTTGTTGAAGATTCAGTGACCATATAACTGTGGGTTTATTTCTATTCCGTTCCATTGTTCTATGTGTCTGTTTTTGTGCCAGTATCATGCTGTTTTGATTATTACAGCTTTGTAATATATCTTGAAGTCTGGAATTATGATACATCCAACTTTGCTTTTTTCTTTCTCCCTATATTTCCTGGCAATTTAGAGTCTTTTGTGGTTCCATATAAATTTTAGGATTTTTTTTTTGTTCTGCTTTTTGAAAAATGCTGTTGGTATTTTGATAGGGATCACATTAAATGTGTAGATTGATTTGGATAGTATAGATATTTTAACAATATTTATTCTTCCAATTCATGAGCATGGAACATTTTCCATTTCTTTGTGTCATATTCAATTTCTTTCATCAGTGTTTTATAGTTTTCAGAGTACAGGTACTTCACCTTTTCGGTTAGGCTTATTCCTAGTATCTTATTATTTTTGGTGTGATTGCAAATGGGATAGTTTCCTTAATTTTAATTTCTGCTGCTTCATTATTAGTGTATAGAGATGCAACAGATTTTTGCACAGTGATTTTGTATCCTGCAACTTTACTGAATTCATTTATCAGTCCTAGTAATTTTTTTGGTAGAGTCTTTAGGGTTTTCTATACAGAATATTATGGCATCTGCAAGTTTTATTTCTAACTTACCAATTTAGATGCCTTTTATTTCTTTTTGTCATCTGACTGCTGTGGATAAAACTTCCAGTACTATGTTGAATAAAAGTAGTGAGAGTGGACATTCTTGTCTTGTTCCTGACCTTGGGAAAAGGCTCTCAGTTCTTCCCCATTGAGTATGATGCTCTCTGTGAGTTTTTCCATATATGGCCTTTATAATGTTGACGTATGTTCCTCTAAACCTACTTTGTTGAGAGTTTTTATCATCAATGGATATTGTACTTTGTCAAATGCTTTCTCTGTGTCTATTGAAATGATCATATTGTTCTTATCCTTTCTCTTGTTGATGTAATGTATCATGTTGATTAATTTGTATGCTGGGAATAAATTCCACTTGTCATGGTGAATGATTTTTTTTAAGGGATTGTTGGATTCCACTTGCGAGTATTTTTTGAAGATTTTTACATCTATATTCATCAGAGATATTAGCCTGTAATTCTCTCTCTCTCTCTCTCGGTGTCTTTATCTGGTTTCAGTATCAGGGTATTGGCCTCATAGAATGAATTTGGGAGTTTTTCTTCCTTTTCTATTTTTTGAAATAGTTTGAGAAAAATAGGTATTAACTCTTCTTTAGATGTGTGGTAGAATTCATCTGTGAAACTGTCTGGTCCTGACCTTTTGTTCATTGGAAATTTTTTTTTTTTTTTTTATTACTGATTCAATCTCCTTGCTAGCAACTTGTGTGTGCAAATATCTTATTTCTTCCTGCTTCAGTTTTGGCAGGCTACTTGTTCTAGGAATTTATCCATTTCTTCTAGGTTGTCCAGTTTGTTGGCAGATAGTTTTTCACAATATTCTCTTACAATTAATTGTATTTCTGTGTGTTGGTTATAATTTCTCCTTTTTCCTTTGTAATTTTATTTATTTGAATCCTTTTTCTTTGCTTTTTTTTTATGAGTCTGGCTAGAGAGTTATGAATTTTGTTTGTTTTTTTAAAGAAACATTTCCTGGTTTTATTTATCTGTTCTACTGGGTTTTTTTTTTTAATTTTCTGTATAATTCATTTCTGTTTTAATCTTTATTATTTCCTTCCTTCTGATTATTTTGTGTTTTCTTGTTCTTTTTCTAGCTCTGTTAGGTGTAAGGTTAGATTGTTCACTTGAGATTTCCCTGCTCCTTGAGGTAGGCCTTGCATTGCTATAAACTTCCTTCTTAGAACAGCTTTTGCTGCATCCCAAAGGTTTTGACCATTGTGTTTTCATTTTCATTTGTTTATGTATACTTTTAGATTTTTTTCTTTGATTTCTTGGTTAAGAAACTATTTATTGTTTAGTAGCATGTAGCATGTTATTTAACCTCTATGTATTTGTGGGTCTTTCCAGATTTTTTTCTTGTGATTGATTTCTAGTTTCATTGCAATGTGTTCAGAAAAGATGCATGATATGACTTCAATATTTTTTAATTTGCTGAGACTTGTTATGTGGCATAGTATATGATCTATTCTTGAGAATGTTCCTTGTGCACCTGAAAAGAATGTGTATTCTTTAGTTCTAGAGTGGAATGTTCTGAATATATCTGTTAAACCCATCTGGTCCAGTATGTCATTTAAAACCATTGTTTTCTTGCCGATTTTCTGTTTAAATGATCTGTCCATTGATGTAAATGGGGTGTTAATGTCCCCTACTATTATTTTATTATTATCAATAGTTCCTTAAGTTCCTTTATGTTTGTTTTTAACTGTTTTATGTATTTGGGTGCATTTTGGGTGCACATTTTTAATTATATCTTCTTGTTGGATTGTCCTATTTCTTATACGTATAAGAACTTATAGTGTCCTTTTTTGTGTCTTTGCTTTAAAATCTATTTTGTCTGATAAAAATATTGCTACTCTGGCTTTCTTTTGACATCTGCTTCAACCCAACTTTATGGCTTGATGAGTCACACAACACCTAGTTCATGATGTGTAGCCAAGGTTGCATAGTAGTTTGATGGTACCTGGTTAAGCATTCAATTTTCACTAAGACCCTGTAACAAGCCAAATCTGTTTTCTCAAAAGGAGAGTAGCTATTCAAAGAGAATGGAAGGGATTTGCTCCAAAATATTAGGTAGATACTGTGATTCACCCATAGGATGTGACAGAGACTCCAAATAGCATTTGCCTTCAGGCACCATTAGATCTGCTGGGTCATATGGCCCAAGTGGCAGAGCAGCTTGTGTGGCAACCTGGACCTGCTGCAGAGCTTTCTTTGTTCAGAGCTTCACTGAAAACTAGCAACATTTTGGGTCCTTAGGTGAATGAACCAGTCCCACTAGGTGTGGTACCTCTTCTTTGGTGGTAGGGGTACCATATGCAGCAATGTGTCCCTTCCCTGTAGAAGGGTTGTCTCACCATGCCCTAGATCACTAGATCCCAACAACTTTTATTATCATGAAAGCACACTGAATTTTTGTGGGATTTATTTTTCACCCTCTAGAACATAAGTGTTTTACCAAAGTGACTACAGTAGTTGCTACTTCTTGTTCATTGAGTTCGGTCTGCATAACATCATCAATGTAGTGGCCCAGCGTGATGGCCTATGGAAGAGAAAGGTGACCAATATTCCTGCAGACTAAATTATAGCATGAGGCTAGGGAGTTGATACCGCCTTTAGGTAAGACAGTGAAGGTGTATTGCTGGATTTGTCAGCTGAAGGCAAACCGCTTCTGGTGCTTTATGGATAAGTGTGGAGAAAAAGCATTTTCTGGATTAATAACTACATACCAGGCACCAGGGGATGTTAATTTACTCAAGCAATGAAACCACATCTAGTACAGCAGCTGCAACTGGAGTCACTACCTGGTTTAGTTTGTGATAAACCACAGCCATCTGCAAGACCCATCTGTCTTGTGCATGAGCCACATAGCTGAGTTGAAAGGCAATCACCACCCCTGCCTCCCTCAAGTCCTTGGTGGTGACACAGTCTCTGCAGTCTCTCCAGGAATCAGGTATTGCTTTGGTTTACTATTATCCAAGTGCAGGCAGTTCTAGAAGCTTCCTTTTGCTCTTTCTTATGATAATAAACTTCACTTCACAAGTCAGGGAACCATTGTGGAGATTCTGCCATTTTCTGGGTATGCCTATTCAAATTATGCATTCTGGAATTGAGGAAATAACCTCATGATGGGCTCCACTATGAAACAGACCCAAGTTAACACTCTATTGATCAACTGACCCCCATAAGTGCTTATTCTGACTGGTGAACTACAGTGATGTTTTGGGTCTCCTGGAATTAGTGTTAGGTCAGTGCCAGTGTCCAGTAATTCCCCGAAGTCTGATTTTCTCACACACCCCAGTCCACAGCACTCTGGTAAATAGCCATAGGTTGCTTTAGGGAAGGCTGGAGTAAAGATTAACAGCAAAGATTTTCACAGTATGGTGGAGTCTTTCCTCAAGGAGACCCATCCCTTTCATTCAAGGGATTCTGGGTCCATAACTTGGCTTGTCTGGGAATTGGTTGATTAGGGGACTTTCGGTTTTGGTAATTCAAGTCAGATTTGTCTCACTGAGGTTGCATAGAGTAAGCATAAGTTCTTTTGCTGCTAATATAAGTGTAAAAACCTGAAGAATCCTGCATTTCTTGTCCCTACACTTTATCCCAGTGTTTAGGACTTGTCTATTGACTTGTCTCTTTCCTAGTAGGCTGTAAGATTCTCGAGGGGAGGATTGTATGTGACCTCCTTTTGCATCCCCAGTATAGGGCTTTGCACTTAGCCAACATGCAGTGAATGCTTATTAAATGAAAGTATGTATGTATGTATGTATGTATTTATTTATTTATTAATTATTTGAGAGAGAGAGGGTGAGAGGGATTGTGAGAGGTGAGAAGGTCAGAGGGAGAAGTAGACTCCTTGCGGAGCTGGGAGCCCAATGCGGGACTCGATCCTGGGCCTCCAGCATCCTGACCCAAGCCAAAGGCAGTCGCTTAACCAACTGAGACACCCAGGTGCCCGAAAGTATGTTTTTAAACTCTGGTGCTGAAAGTGTCTGAAGGATGCATTTGACCCCCCTCTCGATTGACCTGTCCAGGTGAGAGGTGTGGACATTCAAGACAATTCTCATGGGTGTGAATGAGTTGTAAAAGGCACATTTTCAAATTTCACTTACACCTCTCTGTTTTACATATCCAGTCAGTGATGCTAGAGACTTGGCATATCCTGCAGGATTTTTTTGTTGTTGCTTTTGACAGCCTTTGCTGTCTGTCAACATGATTCTCTATAAATTGTTCTAATTTATAAGGCATTTCACACTACACAAGGCTGGCAGGAACATGGGAGTGGGGTGGAGTAGGGGAAGCCAGCTCAGAGGCTTGTAAAGCTGTTTGGGTTCATGTAGAATGTTGTGGAGGGGTTGTTTCCCTGGCTGGAGTATGGGATCAGTGCAGGGCAGGAATTTTAATTAAAAGCAAAGAGTTGGCACTTCTGGGCTTTACCACTTTCCCCAGGTCCCAGCTCTGCTCTGCAGCCCCTGGAAACTCCTGCATCAAGCAGTGAATTATTCAGCAGGACAAGGCAAGTAAACAAAGAGGTGGAAGTGTTCACCTTAGCTCCTGTACTCGGAGGTGAGCAAAGAGACTCCACAGTGGCAAGAAGCATAAACTTAGTGTGGAAATAAGAACATTTACAATGCAAATTATTTTTATCCAGCCATGTCTAACCAGAAGCAGAAAATCAAGCATGCTTTTTGCTAGTGTACTGATTTATTTATCTAACTATCCTCTTTGGGAATGGTGACATAGCATACTTTATTTATCATTATTTATTTATTTATTTATTTATTGAGATTTCATGATTTTTTTGTTATTTTTAAGGTTATGTGAATGTCATTTCACAGAAATACATGCGGTTTTATATATCTGTTTGCCCAGAAATTAAACTTATAAAATGTGTTTATCTTATGAAGCAGTTGTTTGCCATATTTAAAAGTTATATTAAGGTTGCACAAATCATTTATCTTGGGCCTTTGGGGAGTCGGTTTGATAGTCTCACTTCAGGGTTTGAAAGAGAAAGGCAGAGAATTCACTGCTGGCATCATGTCAGTAGGGCAGCACATGAGAATTTTGAGGATGGGGTCTGTTTTCAAACTTCATCTTCTCCCTCCACCCTCTGCTCTGCACACGTGCACATCCACTAGGAGACTGAGAGCCTCACAGAGTGTGGACAGCACTGAGCCATGGTGGAGGTGAGGGGTGTGGCCCAGGGCAGCAGACAAGGGGAGACACTGCAATTATTGCTTAAGGGAAGGCCTGTAGTATCTCCAGGTATCTTAAATTTCTCTCTGATTCTCTACCAGTTAAAATAAACGTCTCACTCTTTCCTTTAACGCTGAGCTGTTGTTCATGCTGCTGGTTGTCCTTTAGCAATCAGGTCCTCTCAATTAGACACAGTGTTTTCTCAAACTCCTTATTTCCACCTTACATCATTTAGTTCATTCTTCACTGTATTTATATTTTGTTTACATACTTTATCTCTCCAGATAGACTATATATAGGTTATCTGACTGCAGGATTCGTGGTTGGTTTGTCTTTGTATTACTGATATAATCATTGCTAATAATAACATATAGATGGCTTACATATGTTTAATGAGTGAGTGAATAAATGAGTGAATGAAATCTCAGATCTTAATACTCTGTAAAAAAAAAAGCTACATGTTGCATATTTATTTTTAACCTAACAATTAGCTTGGGGCAAAGAAGCAGACACAGGCATATTTGTTAGTTTTGTCAAGAATGAACAACATTGCTATAACATGAAAAGAGCCCTTTACAGGTCAGATTACCATCAGTTCAACATATAAAGAAAACATTATGTTGAGATGTTGCAAATAAGCAGTTTGACTTTGTCTGAGGCTTGTCATAGAACATTTCTGGACCCCAGAGCCAAGAAAAGGGTGTGAAGTCAGATAATAAGAGCTTCTGGTAGGGATCTCAGTCACTTAGGCTTCACATGGGTTCAAAGGCCCAACTAAACTGTATGCACCAAATAATATTTCTAAGTTGCTGGGGAAGCTACTGGGGTTGTTTACAGAAATATGCAATTTATTCAGAATTAGAATAGATTTAACAAAGACTTCACAAGAAAGTCTGATCCTGGTCCAAGGGAACTCCAACATGTTAACAGGCAATTCTAGTGGCTGGATGTCTGTAGGACATGCACTGTGTCTTGGGTGTCAGGGGTCCCCTGGTCAGTCTGCAGGAGTCAGGGCTGATTTTCCAGAGGAGGCAGCATTTGCGTTGAGAATCAAAGGGGAAGTAAGAATTTGCTGGGAATGTTAGTGTTTACTGGACAGAAATGTCCTGAGACTGGCACTGGCTGAGTCAGCAAGTGTGTGTTTGCATGCGTGAGTGTGTGTGTGTGTGTGTGTGTGGTGCATGTGTGCATGTGCGAGTGTGTGTGCATGCACATGTATGCATGGGGAGGCAGAGGAGGTGGGAAGAGAGAATATGGTTCCTTTGATGACTTAGGGGTAGTTCAGCTTTGTTGGAGGATAATATGTGTTATATTTTACCCTCCGAGTGGTTCCAGAAGGAATTGCTTGAGGCTTACGAGGATGCATCAACTGTAGTTACACTCAATCACTGAGCACAAAATTATCACAGAGCAGCCAAAAGCAAGGTTCCACTCTGGGGGCTAAAATACAGAAATGGACAAAAGGCATGACCTGCTTCCATGGGCCTGCATTTCACAGGAAAGGCGGACAATAAACAAGTTAGTGGAATGTGTGCAATACCAGA
The DNA here is from genome assembly GCA_028646535.1 of Procyon lotor. Classification (NCBI taxonomy): domain Eukaryota; kingdom Metazoa; phylum Chordata; class Mammalia; order Carnivora; family Procyonidae; genus Procyon; species Procyon lotor. The sequence continues at coordinate 93,784,186 of CM053605.1, read as the reverse complement.
GAGTGGCAAGTGCTAAGAAAAACTAAGCAGGGAAGGATGGAAGGTGTGAGGGGTGGTAGGGTTGTTACTTTGAAGCAGGTGGTCAGGAAAGTCCCACCTGTGACATTGACATCAAGAGCAGAAAGAAGGGATATTGTAAGCAAGATTCCCCAGGTTCCCTGTTCCTTGCCGTGCAGATGAAATGGACTCCAACCCCTTTGAGGCCTGTACTGCAGACCCTTCTCCCAGCGGTGCTGACAACTATCTTCTCTATGTGTGGCAGACACTAGGCAGAGAGGGGTAGTGGAGGGATTTTTCTTTGCCATTTTACCTGGCTTTCAGTTGCTCTCTGATGGCTCCTGCTTCTCTAGGCCTCAGGTCCATGGCCTTCAAAGGGGGTGTCCTTCACATTGCCACGATGCTGCTCACACTGTCTGAATTCCTCAACACAGAACATTACCGTCTGATTGGACATTCTGTGATAAAAGAGGGGTCTGGACCTTTGTAGAGTGCTGGAAATGTAGTTAGTGTGACTGAGGATCTAAATTGTAACCCAGGTTAAGTTGAATGACTATAAAGGTCATGCCACAGGAGCCACAAACATCAGCCACAGGAGACAGTGGCCACTGTATATTGGAGAATGATGTCCAGAATAACTCCCTGGAAGGCATGGTGCAGTGCTTTGGAGTGCTGGTCCAGGGTGAGATTTGCAACTCCTTGTCTCATTCCTGTCACGGGTTCACACCAAGTAAGATATTCACAGGCGTGCATACACACATATGCACTTCTCCCTCTAGACAAGCACCGATTTTCAGTGATTTCAGTCTATATCCCCAAGAGGACAGGCTGCCATGGAGTTGAGAGTGGAGTGGAGTTGACGTTGAACATTCATTTGTTCTTTCTCTCTTCTACCTTCACACTGTGCTGACCAGGTCCTGCTGGAAAATGGGAATCTGTTTTACTAATGACCTGATACCTCTTAATGACCTTTCCATTGGCCACAGCAATGGAACTTTGAGGTATAGCTTTCGCTGCCTTTAGGGAGGAATGGGCTGGTGGGCTGGTTAAAATAAGAGAGTACATTGTGTTAAAAGAAGAGCAAACAAGAAAGATAAAGGCCGGGAAAAACCAAGCCAGAGAAGGACCCAAAACACAAGCCATCATGATGAACACACTCTGTAGTTATACCTTGGCTATGACTGCTTGCAGTCTAGATGTCCCTGTGAGGAGGAAAACTAAGCAAGTGCGCAACATGATGGGCGGGATGCACAGTGGTTAGAAGCACTGCCTCCACACTGAACCAATGTCACATCGGTATCCTTGAGCACACCTGTCCCCAGACCTTGGGTTCTATACCACTGTCCTCTATAAGGAACCAGGGCCCCTTAGGGAAATGGGGACGCAGGTTTGGGACAGTGAAAATACAAGATGAGCCTAGAATGTCTTGTGCTAGAGAGGGTACACAGAGGATAATAGGGATGCTTCAAGGGGGCAGAGGGTAGCTTGAGCAGGTGCCTACTGGCCACATCCAGGACAGTCTGAACAGCAAAATAAATGATAGTAATGGATTATCAAATGTGGAAAAACAAGAATCCATGAGTCCAGTCCATACTGTCAATAAATGATGAAATGGAAGGCAAGAGAAAATCAAGTAATAAGTATAGAGGGAGTGCTGGAGTTGGAAAACAGGCCCCTACCACATCCAAGTGTCACTCGATTTAGAGAAACATTGGGTGCCTGCTCAGGGGACAGGTGGCAGTCTGATGGCAAGTGGCCATTCACACACTTTCAAAGTAACTCCACATAGATCACTTACTGAGTACAAAGAGAGGCAGAGTAACATTGTGGTGGAGGAACCTGGCAGAGATCACCCTCAAGTGATCAAAGGTAACATCATCAGAACTGGTGCAAATCCACAGTCACATGCCTCCTGAATCACGCACTAAGAACATACCATCACTTCTGGGGATGCCCACCACAAACAAGCAAACTGAATTTAATCATGAGAAAACATCAAACATCAGACAAACCCAAATGAGGGAAATTTGGGGAAGAGAAAAACCACTCTGCACTATTAAAAAAATTCAACATAATAAAAGACAAGAGAAGTCCAAAGAGTCATTAAATATTAAAGGAGGTTAAAAAGACATGAAAATTCTGCACCATAAAAAATAGTAGCCAAGAAGAATACTCTTGGGAAATTGGCGAAATTTTAATAAGGTTTGTAGAGGAGCACATTGCATTGTATCAGTGTTAAATTTCCCGAATCGGAGAATCATATCTTGGATGTGTAAGTGAATGTTATCATTCTTAGGATTTCCACTGTGAAGCACTTAGGGGTAAAGGAATATGTCAGCCATGCACTCTCAAATAAATATTCAAATAGCTGAGAGAGTGAAAAAGAATGGTAAAGCAAAAACTGGGTAAAATGTTAATAATTGGGTTATAGGCTTTTTAAAATGTTCTTTCAATTTTTCTGTAAATTTGGAATTATTGAAAAAAAAAATCCTAGTCTTTGGTGTCAGAGTGCCTGGATCTGAACCTAAGCACTGCTACTTATTAGCTGTGTGTCTGTGGGCAAGTTACTTAGCTTCTCTGGGATGCAGCTTCTCTATCTGTAACTAAGGAAACAGGGCCCTTTCAGAATTGCAGGGAGATTAAAGAGTTAACACATGTAAAGCACTTAAAAGTGTCCGGCACATGGCAGACACTGGACAGCTGTGGTTGCTGGTTTTTGTGCCTAGGGATAAAATCATGGCAACCAAGAAGGTGAGATAGGGATTTCGCCTGGAGACCCTCAGAGTGAGAGTGTGTGTGAGGAGGGGTAAGCAGTATTCGGGACCGCACCTTCCGTCCTCAACCCAAGCGCTGGAACCGCCCTAAACTCAGTCTGGGATTGGAAGTGGGAAGTGAGATTGGAGCAGGACCATGCCCGCTTCCTGTGGTTCTGACAATACCCGGTGGCTAATCAGAGGACCAGGAAGGGTGGTGGGCCAGCTGGCGTCCTGCTGTCCTAGGATGCCACTCGCCCCTCCCACCCAGCTGGTGAGAACGCAGTGTGCAGTACCCTGGCATGGGCCCCGTGGCTGTGCCTGAGTGGCAGCTCATGCAGTTGATGCCCACGGGAGCTTGGGGCACTATCAGACACCGGGGCTGGTTACTCCTCCCATGGCAAGCCAAAGGTTCTCGTTGCCTTTGGTGTCCTCACTCTCTAGCTGGTGACCTTCAGCCTGTTACCTGACTCCTTCGGGCTTCAATTTCAAACTAAAGATTACAATATCCACCTCTAGCTATTCAGTGCAGCAATATTTATTGAACACGTTGAATTTGCCAAGCATTTTGGGTGGTTTATCATTTAATCTTCAAAACAAACCTCTGAGGTAAGTACCATCCTTACTTGATTTTAGACATCAGCCATCAAGGCTTAGAGATGTTAATTAAATTGCTCAAGGCCACATAGATAGTAAGTGATGACACAGATTCAACCAGGCCGGTGGGGGTAACTACTTGCTCTTATTATTGATAATAATTCCTTGATTCTGAATACTTCTTGTTCTCTTCCTCACTCTCTCTCTCCCTTCTCCCTCCCTTCTCTCTTTCTTCTTTCCTCCCTTCCTTCCTTCCTTCCTTCCTTCCTTCCTTCCTTCCTCCCCTCCTCCTCCCTTCCTCCCTTCCTCTCTCCCTCCCCCTTTCCTTTTCTTTTTTCTTTTCTCTTCTTTCTCTTCTCTTCTCTTCTCTTCTCTTCTCTTCTCTTCTCTTCTCTTCTCTTCTCTTCTCTTCTCTTCTCTTCTCTTCTCTTCTCTTCTCTTTCTCTTCTTCTCTTTTCTCTTTCCTTTCATTTTCTTCCTTCTTTTTTCTCTCAGAAAAGTGTCCATAGAGGTTAAATTAACTCCTTTAAGGTCACAGGGCATGTAAACTGCTCTTACAGCTGTGTCTCAACTTTAGCCTACTGGCTAATGCTGCAGGGGGCCAGGAAAGTGTCCTCTGAGTTGGCCAGGACATCTGCCCAGTGGTTCAGTATATGTACTAAGTGTCAGTTTCCCCATTGGCCAGTCTCATGTGGCCTCACTCCTGCAAGGTAGGTGGCAGGTGGGAGACAGATAACATGGAGGCTTTTAGCCCAGCCCAAAGCTGCTTCTTTTCCAAGGGAGGATTATAGTGAAGTGCAGCTTCTTCTGAAGTGCCCAGTGAGCACCTACAGGGAAGGGTGGCAGGGAGTTTGCCAGCTCACTTGCTGGACATTATGGACCCCGGTTCTCTGATCCTCAAATCTGTACCAGCAGCTTAGGCAGAGCTGAGCAAGTGCTCCCTCCTGGAGCTGGACAGACCAGGGAAGGACATTGGCTCAATTTGGTTCTCCAAATTGGTACCCTAGTGACATGGAGCAGCACTGAGGTCAGGGAGCTGGGTCTTGTGGGTATGCAGGCCCCCCACTCTTGGACAAGCATCCCTCCTCTTTCTCACACACATTGCCAGAGCCCACTGTAGGCTCTTGCTGCAAAGCAGCACCTTCATACTTGTCAGTTTGGCTTGGGATCAGGGGTAATCCTTTTGCTGTGGGGTCAGCTTCTTCCCAGGATGTGTGGGGGATATAGAGTAATGTCCCAAAGTCTACTGACCCACTGACCAAGGAAGCTGGTGCAGTCAGGCAGCTGCATGACCCAGCCTGGTCTCAACAATTTCCTGGGGCTCTGGCTGCTTATAGATCTCTTCTGCTTGTCTACCCAGTGCCTGCCTCAGTGCCTGGGCAGTTCCAGCTACCCAATTCATCCTCCAGCTGCCTGTCCTCACATCTCCTTCTACTTTCCTATGACTGGCTGGATTTCCTGTGCCCTGCTGCTGGGGTAGGGCCAAGGCCAGGGGAGAAGCTTTCCCAGACTGTGGGGAGTTTTCTCCATTCCTTGGAAGCTTTGAAGATGTTCCTTAAAGGTGAGGGTGATTTAGACCCAGGGCCCAGCAGTTGAGTCAGATGAGCAATATTTGGGGGAATAGCAGACATTTCTGCTCCATGAGAGTTGTTACTTTTTGGGCCTTTTCATTAATGCTAACTCCTTGAACCCTCAACTTTCTGGGTGCTGGCTCTCCTCCAGTTTCACAGATGGGGAAACTGGATCTCAGGCATATTAAGTTGTCCACCTGGGGCCATCCATTAGTAAGAGGATCCCCAAAGCTTATGCTGTTGCCACAATGCTGCTTTCTGGGGTTGGGAGGTGGGAGTGGGCTGGGGATAGTGGTACATACCAGTTATATTCAAGATCTGAAGACAGAAGGGGGCTCAAGAGATAGACAGGAGATTTCAGCCCTTCCCTATCAGAATTAACTGGCCAGAGGCTGTATGGTCAGGTGTGGGGGATATACAAGGAATGGCATTAACTGGAGGTTGGAGTTGAGAGTCCGTGGGTCTGAGTTTTAGCATACGAGCCACTAAGTCCTTTATATTTTAGTGAGAATTCACTTCTCAGAGGAGGTCCTGCTGGTTTTCCCTCCTAAGTATCTCTTGAATTTATCTACTTTTCCTTATTTTTTTTTTTTTAAAGATTTTATTTATTTGACAGCGAGAAACATAGCGAGAGAGGGAACACAAGCAGAGGGAATGGTAGCGGGAGAAGCAGGCTTCCTGCAGAGCAGAGAGCCCGATGCGGGGCTCGATCCCAGACCCCTGGGATCTGACCTGGGCCGAAGGCAGCCACTTAACGACTGAGCCACCCAGGCGCCCCTACTTTTCCTTATTTTTAAACCTCATGTTTGGAGTGCCAGCCTGCTGTAGCAATGGCTTCCTTATTGATCTCTCAGCTTTTTGGCCCCTTATCCATCTTTCTCCAGTTTGCAGCTAGCCTGATTGCTTCAAAATGTGAAACTGTCAATGTCCCCTGCCCCATCCTGCCCCCATGCACAACCTGTTTTCATGGATTTCTGTTCCTCTAAAAGTCTCCTGTCCTGATTACAGACCGATATGGTCTGCATCTTTGCCCAGTTGCACCGTGGCCCTCTCCATATTTCTCATGTCTCCACATTAGCTGGTGGGACAGTTGATTCTGGTGCTGTTCCACCACAGGGCCTTTGTGCATGTTTCTTCTCCTCTACCCCCTGCCATTCTTCACCAATTGCTCCACTTTGGTTTCTTCCAGTTAACTCTTACACACCTTTCAACTCTCAGCTTGGGCATTGCTTTCCATAGAAATCTTTCTTGATTGCCCCAGCTCTATATTCCATCCCTTAGTGCTCATGTCCTATTGAAATTGCACATTGTTTATGTGCTTATCTCTCCCTTGAGTGTCTGCTCTCTTTCAGGTTGTGAGCTCCATGAGAATAGGTACCAAGTCTGCTTTGCTCACCACCCATCTCCAGCATATGGCAAAAGAATAGACACCCCAGACATACTTGCTACATAAATTTACTGGGACGTTCTTGAAGCACTGGGGCTCAGGAGAGGGGATTTTGAGAAATGGAAGGGCTAGTCTGTCCTTACTGACAGGAAGATTGTCCAGGGTGTGTCAGGTTAGCTTCTGGCAGCTTGTGATGACAGGAGGGCGCTGTCATGGGAAGCCCTTCATCTAGGCACCTCCTCCCTTGGAAACAACTTTCACCTTTCTTTAGTGTAGGGGTTTGTGACCTGTTGGAGGTGAAGTTACAAATAAGAGGGAGTGAGCTCAGACCCAGAAGCCCAGCAAGTGCACTCCAGACTCTGCACAGTATAGGTGGTTGTGGGTCCCATGTGGGAGAGGTGTTTACTGATACTTCAATGACTTTTCATTCAGGCCCTGGAAGTCTCAGTATTTGTATAGTCATGCATTCATTTATTTGTTTGGTTTTCATTATTTCAACCCTTCTTGGGCATCGGTTATAAGGCCAAGAGGGAAGACTTACATTAATCAAGACAATTTTTTATCAGTAATGTTAATTTGGATAAATATTCATATTTCTTTGCAAGAATAAAATGATAGGTTAAACTTTATGAAGATGGTTTGATATTCAGCTAGATGAAAAACGAAAAATCTTGCTAAGTTGTCTCCCTTCTGTTTGAGAGCTGACACTCTGACATATGGTTGATGGAAATGAGATCTCATCAGTTACCTGTGCTAAAACCCGAGGCTTCCACTGACTTGACTATTCTAATCCCTCTAAATATTTAATGTGTGTCTAGTTTACTTTATCTTCTCAGCCCTAAGTTAGTTTGTCCCCATCACAATCTAATCCCAACCTCCCTTTATTAAGGGTATTTTTTTTTTTATAGAGCAGAACACTTGGGTAAGTAAGTAATAAGTATAGAGCAGTGCTTCTCAACACCATCAGACCCAATACCCACTTCAGAAAAAATGCTTTGTAACATTCCCTTTACCATACCACAAAGAAATTCAAATATAGGATGACTTCCTTGTACACATGATTTTTTTTTAAAGTCAATAAAGTCATTTCCATAATAACTATAATAAAAAGGAGAAATAAAAGGAAAGCAATCTATAATAAATGCCAGGAGTTATAATATGTAAATAATCAGGGCTGAATGACTCTATTAGAAAATATAATGATGTTATCATATGTTTATTCCTATTTAAAATGAATAAAGGTGGATGAAGAGAAAAGAAGCAATAACTTTATTGAAGATTTGCTTTATGTTTGTTATTTTGAGGTAAGAGCTACAGAAGAGTACTTACATATGGAATGCACTTATTTATGGGTCACTGTGATGGCCACAAATGCAGATAGATCCAGGTATTGTGTGCTGAAGATGAAAAATATCTTGAAGGGGATTGCTATTGTTATGGGATTTTCCTAAAAGAAGAGCAGTAATACTTGGTAAAGAAGTATTTCTTCCCTTGATTCGCATGATTGTTACATTGAAAGTACAATGTATATGAAATTGGGTAAATGCACTTTGTTTTTATATATCAAATGATGTAATATTCAAGTAGAAACAGATCTATCACTTATATAAATGTCTAGCAGCATGTTCAAAAGGAGGATTGGGACCCTTCCATGTAATGCAGTAGGGCCATCCATCATACTGATAAACCCATGTATACTCACAAAGTTCCAAAACATACTTAGAGGTTTGCATCCCCTATATGTAGAACTAATGATGGAGAGAGTCGATGTCGTATGGAAAGAAAATGGTGATGAATCAAGGTTTTGCCTCTGTTTCTGTCTCTGCCCGATAGACTAGGAGACAACCATGACTTTAATAGTAATAATAAGATTCTGAGCTCTCATTGCCTGCTGGCCATTGTGGTAGCTACTCAACTTACATGAATAACCCAGAAGAACCCTTGAGGTGAGTGTTATTATTCCCATTTTAAGGATGGAGACACAGAGACTCTGAAGTTGGGCAACTAAGCTTAAGTTCTTAATTCTTTACCTTTCTGTTATATCAAAAAAAGAGAATAACTGCTACGTATTTTCAATAAAGGAGGTACAGAAATATAGAATATACAGATTTTTTTTAAAGATTTTATTTATTTGACAGAGAGAAACACAGCGAGAGAGGGAACCACAAGCAGAAGGATTGGTAGCGGGAGAAGCAGGCTTCCTGTGGAGCAGGGAGCCCGATGCGGGGCTGGATCCCAGGACCCTGAGATCATGACCTGAGCTGAAGGCAGACGCTTAACGACTGAGCCACCCAGGCGCCCCTGGAACATACAGATTTTTATTTCAGTGGGGAGATATGGTATAAATTAATTTATATTAACCATGAAATAATTAGAGAGTAAGTATCCTAGTTACTGTATTAGAGGATAGACCATATATGTTAGATAAGAAAGCAAGTCTTAGAAATTTCAAGAAGATTGGAATCAAACCAAGTATCTTCTCTGACCCCAATGACATGAAGCTAGAAATCAATAGCAAGAGAAAGATTAGATAATTCATAAATACATGGAAATTAGACAACACTCCCTGAACAAAAAATTGATCAAAAAAGAAACTAGGGGCGCCTGGGTAGCTCAGTCGTTAAGCGGCTGCCTTCCGCCCAGGTCAGATCCCAGGGGCCTGGGATCTAGCCCCGCAACGGGCTCCTTGCTCGGTGGGAAGCCTGCATCTCCCGCTACCATTCCCTCTGCTTGTGCTCCCTCTCTCGCTGTGTTTCTCTCTGTCAAATAAATACAATCTTTAAAAAAAAAAAAAAAGAAAGAAACTAAAGGGAAAATAAACAAATTGCATGAGACAAGTGAAAATGGAAACACAGTACACTAGAACTTATAGAATGTGGCAAAAGTAGTTCTAAGGGAGAAATTCATACTAGCAAAGACCTACAAGAAATGTCGCAAATGAACAACCTAATTTTATGTCTTAAAGAAACTAGAAAAAGACGAATAAACTAATCCAAAGTTAGCAGAAGGAAGAAAATAATAAATATTAGAACAGAAATAAATGGAATAGAGAAAGGAAAAACAATAGAAAAGATGATCCAAACAAAGAGTTGGTTCTCTGAAAAGACAAACAATGCTGTCTGACATAGTCTTGGCTAGATTAACCAAGGAATAAAGAACTAAGACCAAAATCAATAAAATTATAAATGAAAAAGGAGACATTACAACTGATACTACAGAAATACAAAGGATCACTACTCTGAAGAACTGTATACCGATATACTGGGTAACCAAGAAGAAATGGAAAGATACAGCATTCTAAGACTGAAATGGAAAACCTGAACAGACCAATTGCCAGTAAGGAGATTTAATCAGTACAAATAAAAACCTCCCAACAAAGAAAAGCCCAGGACCTGATGGTTTCACTGGTGAATTTTAGCAAAGAGTCGAAGAATTAACAACAATCTTTTTCAAATTCTATCAAAAAAATGAAAAAAAAAATTGAAGAAGAGGGAACATTCCCAAACTAATTTTAGGAGACCAGCATTATCCTGATACCAGAGCCAGATAAGGACACTTACTAGAAAAGAAAATTAAAGATCTGTATTCCTGATGAATATAGACGAAAAATTCTCAACCAAATACTGAATCCAGCAATACACTAAAAGCATTATGCATCATAAATGCTAAGATGGTTGAACATATACAAGTCAATCAGTGTGAAACCACATTAGTGGAATGAAAAAAATAATAATGATTATCTCAATAGACACAGAAAAAAACATTTGACAAAATTCAACACCTGTTCATGATGGAAACATTTAACGAATTGGCCACAGAAGGAATATATCTCCACACAATAAAGGGCATATATGACAGCTAACATCACTTAATGATAAGAGATTGAAAACTTTTCCTCTGAGATTCCCATCTAACATGGACCTGGAAGTTCTAGCTAGAGTAATCAGGCAAGAAAAATAAATAATAGGCATGAGAATGAGAAAGAAATTGGTAAAACTGTCTACTGCAGATAGCATGATTTTATATTTTTTATATTTTATGTATATATTTGTATTTTTATATATTTTTATATTTTAAATATTTTAAATATATATTTATGTTTTATATAGAGCTAATCCTAAAGACTAAAAAAAAAATCCTGCTAGAACTAATCAACAAATTTAGTAAAGCTGTAGAATACAAAATTAACATACAAATATCAGTATTATGTACTGACAATGAATTTTCTGAAAACAAAATAAAGATATCAATTTCATTTACAATAGCATCAAAACTAATGAAATACTTATAAATAAATTTGATCAAGAACATGAATTGTCTCTACTCTGAAAACTATAAGATATTGATGAAATAAATCAAAGAAGACAAAAATAAGTGGAAAGATATCCTATGTTTTCAACTTGGGAGAGTTAACATTGTTAAAATGTCAATTCTACCAAAAGTCATCTATAGATTCAATGTGATTCCTCTAAAAATTCCAGTGAAATTTTTAACAGTAATATAAAAAAAAAAAACCCTTTTAAAATATAACCATAAAAGAGCTTAAATAGCCACAAATTCTGAGAAAGAAAAAACAAAGCAGGAAACGAAACAAAACAAAACAAAACACAACCACACTTCCTGATTTCAAGGGATGCTACAAAGTTATAGTAATTAAAATAGTTTGGTGCTGGCTTAAAAATAGATCAAAGGACCAATCAGACAAGAACAATGGAATAGAATTGCAAGTCTGGAATAAATAAAACATATTTGGTCAACTAATATTTGATAAGGAAGCCAAGAATATTCAACAGGGAAAAGACGATCTCTTCAATAAAAGATGCTGGGGAAACTGGATATTCACATATGAAAAGAATGAAATTTGACCACCTGTCTTACACAACCCACAGAAATTAACTTGAAATGGATCAAAGACTTAACTATAAGACCTGAAAGCATGAAACTCCTAGAGGAAAACAAGAAAAAAGCTCTTTGACATGGGTCTGCATAATAATTTTTTGGAAATCCTACCTAAAGCATGAGCAACAAAAATAAATAAAAAAATAAACAAGTGGTATTAAGACAAACTGAAAAGCTTCTGCACAGCAAAAGAAACCATCAACAAAGTGAAAAGACAACCCACAAAATTGGAAAAAGTATTTGCAAACTATATATTTGATAAGTGGTAATGCTCCACATGTATAAAGAACTCATAAAAACTCAATAGCAAAAAAAAAAAATGAATATCCCAATTGAAAATGTGCAAAAGGCCCAAATTGAAATTTTTCAAAAGAAGTTATACAGATGGTCAAGAGGTACATGATAAGGTACTTAACATCAAAATTGGAAATGCAAATTAAAACCATGATGAGATATCACCTCATGTTTACTAGAACGATCATCTCCAAAAACTAGGAAAACAAATACTGTTTTGGATGTGGAAAAAAGGGTAACACCATCGATGGAGTTGTAAACTGGTATAGTCACTAAGGAAAACAGGATGGACGTCCCTCAAAGAATTGAAAATAGAAATACCATATGATCCACTTCTGGGAATTCCACTTCTGGGAATAGATCCAAAGAAATTAAACACTAACTCAAAAGATACATGTACCCTTATGTTCATAGCAGCATTATTTACAATAGCCAAGACTTGGGAACAACCTTAACTGTTCATTGACGATGAACATATGTATATATGTGTGTATATGTAAGGAATTAGCTGTGGTATCTGTAAGTATCAAAGAGGGGGATCTTGAGGTAGTGCTTGTGGAGGGGCAGCCATTTAGGTCTCCCCTACCTCCTAATCTGGGCATGCAGTGGTTTCATTTGGTGGAAAGCAATGTAGTTGAACTCAGTCTTGGAAATGCAGCATAAATTGTGTAGAATAATTATCCATAGTCAATTTTTTAAAAAGATTTTATTTATTTATTTGACAGAGAGAGACACAGCAAGAGAGGAAATGCAAACAGGGGGAATGGAAGAGAGAGAAGTAGGCTTCCCTCTGAGCAGGGAGCCTGAAGCTGGGCTTGATCCCAGGACCCTGGGTCATGACCTAAGCCAAAGGCAGAAGCTTAATGACTGAGCCACCCAGGCACCCCTCCATAGTCAAGTCTTATTGTTATCTTAATTCAATTCTGCATTAAAGAACCCATGTGGGTAATGTTACAGACTAATAATCTGGGTTTCCTGGACCTTATCCTACTTCTTGAATTAAACTATAGAGTCTCAATAACACTTGAGTTTAGGTACCTATGCATTAAATGAGAGCTTTCCTGTTTTCATCAGGGCTCTGTAAGATGGCCCATGAAAGGAAGAAACTGCCACAGTTATCATTTCACTTGTACAGGGAAGCTCTAAATGAAATTTTCATTAACTTGAAGGATCATCTTCTTTAACTTCTCCTCTTAGGCTGGAGATACCCAAATTCTATTTGGGAGGAGAATTCCTGCTTGAGAGCACAGGAGAAAGTTTGGATCCAGCTAGTGCTATCTAGTACAAAAAGGCAAGAGAATAAAATAAATGGCATCTAGGTGGGAAAGGAAGAAGTAAAGCTACTTTATTTGAAGATAACATATCATCTACCTAGGAAATCCTATAGAATCTTCAAATAAACACGAGAACTAATGAGTGAGTTTAGTAAGTTTGCAGGATACAAGATAAATATACATAATTTAATTGCATTTCCATCTACTGGCAATGAAGAAGCAGAAATTGAAATAAAGATATCGTTGAATAACAAAAAAAATAAATATTTTGAGAACAAAAAATGCTAGACATGTACCCTGAAACTAAACATTGCCGTGAGAAATTTTATAAAGATCTAAATAAATCTAAATAGGTAAAAGATTTGGATAATTGTTGTGGGTGGGTTGGATGTATATTATTACGATACCAATATTATGATACCAGCAATATTATGATACCAATTCTCTTTGGATTGGTCTATAGATTTAACAAATCACTACCCAAATTTCAGTAACTTATTCATCCATTCATTTACTTATTTTGTATTATTTTGTAGAAATGGATGCACTATTGTCTAGGGCTCATAGGGATTAAATTGCTAAACTAGTTAGAGGCAGAGGTAGGATTTATAACAGAAGACAAGAAGAATCAGAAGAGTTTAGAACTGGAAGAGAATTTTTAAAGGAACTAATTTAACTTCCACAGAGTAGAAATGAGAAAAGCAAGGTCAGGAGAGAGAAAGCAGCTTCCCAGGGGCTCACTGCAAGTTAAATTGCCGACCTCCTGACTCCCCATGAGTGGTCGGTCTTTCCATACCAGGGCTGAAGCCAGGCAGGCTGAACCAGCTATTGAATAACTAGCCTTCTTTGGTTCTTTTTCTAAAAAAGATTATTTCTAAAAATGGATGCCCCTCGTTATTTTACTTTTCCCTGGATGGGGAATAGAGACAATACAAGAAAATGATAGTCCTCTTTCCCTGTCCAAACTCAAAGTGTGAATATGATAGATGAGTTGTCACTCAAGCTGAGATGGGCAGCATTAAGCTATACTATTGAACGGTATTAAAATACTGATTTTAAAAGAGGAAGTAATGTCTTGAGCTAGGCAAATCCCCAGGCATATAGAAAAATGTAAAATCAGGCAATTTGGGAAAAACTATAGCAGCATCAAGTGAACAGGCTCTGACATACTGGCTGGTAAATCACACATCTTTTAAAATTTCTGAAGACCTTTTCAGTAGGAGATCTGTTTAGCCTGTCATGGTGAAATAGATGGCAACCTGGCCATCTCTGTGAGTTCCCCAGTGGCCCCTAGGATGCAGGTCATGGAAACTTGGAAGAGGACTTTTTTAAAATGAAGTTTTTTAAATTTTAAGGTAATTGTGGTGTCTCGTGTAGCTCTAGAAATAATGTAGAGAAGTCCCATCCAGTTTATTCTAAGGTAACATCTTGGAAAACCATAGCACAGTATCATAACCAGGACATTGACATTGATGCAATCCATCAATTTTACTTAGATTTCCCATTTTTCCTGAACTTATGTGTGTATGTATATGTGTGTGTTTATTTTTTACAGTGCTGTCCCATTCAGGTTCATGTAGTCACCACCACAAAATATAGAACAAGTTCCATTAATACAAAAATCTCCTGTGTTGCCCTTTAAAAAATTAAATTAAAAATTAAATTCAAATTAAAAAATAAAATTCAAATTTTATTGAGGTGAAATTCACATAAAAGAAAATTAACCATCTTAAAGTGGATAATTCAGTGATATTTAATACGTTCACAATGTTGTGCAATCATGCTCTATATAGTTCCATCACTCCGAAGTAAAACTCTTTGCTCATTAATCAATGTCCTAATTATATCCTCTCCCTGGAATTTGGCAAGCATCAATATGCTTTCTTTCTTTACAGATTTATTTTTTCTTTATATTTTATGTAAATAGAATCACAAAGTATGTGATGTCTTATGTCTTATGTCTGGCTTCTTTCACTTAACCAATATGTTTTCAAGGTTTATCAACATTGTAGCATTGCATACTCCATTTTTATGACTAAATAATATTCCATTGTATGTGTAGACCATGTTTGGTTTACCCATTCATCTGCTGACAGACTTATGAGGTGTTTCTATCTTTGGCCATCAATAGTGCTGCTATGAATGTGTGTATACACACATATACACACACACACACACATATATACATATTAGTTGGAGTATCTGTTTTCAGTTTTTTTGAGTATGTACTTAGTGTATTTAGAATTGTATTAGAAATGTATTTAGAAACGTATTAGAATTAGTATTTAGAAATGTATTTTAATTAATGTATAATGTATACATTATAACCTAATGTATACATTAGAAATGTACTTAGAATTGTGGCATCATATAGCAATTTAATATTTAGCTTTTTTAAGAGAGGACAAATCATTTTCCACAGTGGCAATGTATGAAGCATTGTATGAAGCAATGTATGAAAGTTATCATTTTTCCACATTCTTGGCAATACTTTAGGAAATTATTTTTATTAATGATTTAATATCTTAATCTATTACAGGTTGTATTAGTCTCCTAGGGCTGCTATACAAAATGCTACAGACTGAGAGGCTAAAAGAAGAAAAAAATATTTTTCTCACATTTCTGGAGGCTAGAAGTTCAAGATCAAGGTTTCTTTTCTAAGATTTGGTTTCTTCTAAGGTGTCCCTCCCTGGCTAGCAGATGGACTGCTTTTTTGTTATGTTCTCACATGACCTTTTATCTGTATGCACTCATCTCTGATGTGTCTTCTTTAAGGACACCTGTCATATGGCTCCAGTCTCATGAGTTCATTTAATCGTAGTTCTTTTAAGCCCTATCTTGAAATACAGTCATATCAGTGGTTATGGCTTCAACATATGGATTTGGGGGTGGGAGATACAATTCAGTCCACAATATAGGTCTGTTCAGATTTTCTATTTTTTATTGAGTCACTTTTGGTATTTGTGTATGTCTAGGATTTTGTCCATTTCCTCTAAGTTATCTAACCTACTGGTGTGTAACTGTTCATAGTACTCTATCTTTCTAATTTTCATAAGATTGAAAATGATGTCCCACTTTCATTTTTAATTTTAGTTATTTGTGTGTTCTTTTTCATTTGTCACTCTAAATAGTTGCTAACTTTGCTGACCTTTTCAAAGAACCAACGTTTGGATTCACTTATGCTATTGATTTTTGGTCTTTACTTTTATCTCTGCTCTAATCATCATTATTTTTTCTCTTCTGCTAGCTCTGAGTTTAATTTACTCTTATTTTTATACTGCCTTAATATGCAAAGTTAGATTACTGATTCATGATGCCCCCTTTTTTTAGACTATTTATTTATTTAAGAGAGAGAGAGCAGGAGGGGCAGAAGGTGAAGGGGAGAGAATCTCAAGCAGACTCCATGTTGAGCATAGAGCTCGAGCTGGGGTTTGATCTCACAACCAGGAGATTATGATTGTAGCCAGAACCAAGAGTCAGATGCTTAACCTACTGCACCATCCAGGCACCCTCATGATCTTTTTAATGTAGAATAATATAAAAACTATAAATTTCCCTCTGAGCACTGCCTTCAATGTATCGTATAAGTTTTGACATGTTGTGTGCTTTTTTTTATATTCATATGAACTTTTATTTTTATTAAATTTTTTATTCTAATTCTAGTTAGTTAACATACAGAGTTATGTTAGTTTTAAGTGTGCACTATAGTGATGCAACAGTTTTGTACATGGTATGTTGTATTTTTGTTCTCATTTATCTTTATATATTTTCCCATTTTCCTGTGATTTCTCTTTTTACTCACTAGTTTAATAAGAATATGTTGTTTAATTTCCACATATTTTGGAAATTGCCAGTTTGCTTTTTTTATTGAGTTTTAGCTACATTCTGTTTTGTTCAAAGAAGATATTTTATATATCAATATTTTTAAATTTATTAAAACTTCTTTTGTGGCTTAACATACATGGTCTGTCCTGAGAAAATGTTCCATGAGCTCTTAAGAGAAATATGTATTCTAATATTGTTAGGTGGAGTGCTTTGTATATGTCTGTCAGGCTTTGTCCATCTATAGTCCTGTTTAGTCTTCTACTTCCCTATTGATCCTTTGTCTAGATGTCCTATCTATCACTGAATGTGGGGCATAAAATCTGCAACAACCATTGCATAGCTGTCTGTTTCTCCTTTTAATTCTGTTAATATTTGCTTCATATCTTTTTGAGCTCTGTTGTGGGTGCATATGTGTTTATAGTTGTTTTATTTTCCTGATGAAGTATTCCTTTTACCAGTATATAATGAGCTTCCTTGTCTTTTTTAAGCATATTTGCCTTAAAGTCTATTAGTCCAATATTAACATGGCTACCTCAAGTCTCTTCTGGTTACTGTTTGCACGAAATATATTTTTTCGTTTCTTCACTTTCAACATATTTTGTCTTTAGATCTAAAGTATGTCTCTTGTAGGTAGTACATCATTGGATCATGTTTTTTTTTTT
>CM053605.1:93751171-93766427 GCA_028646535.1 Procyon lotor | reverse complement strand
AAGGGAAGCAAGGGCAAAAATGAACTATTGGGACTTCATCAAGATCAAAAGCTTTTGCACAGCAAAGGAAACAGTCAACAAAACCAAAAGACAACTGACAGAATGGGAGAAGATATTCGCCAATGACATATCAGATAAAGGGCTAGTATCCAAAATCTATAAAGAACTTCTCAAACTCAACACCCAAAGAACAAATAATACTTTGTGTAATTTTTTAAGATAGTGGGTACTATGGTGATTACAATTAAGATAATAAATTTATAATAGTTAATTGTTATTATTTATAACAATGTAATTTTAATTGGTATCAGCTAAACTTCAATAAAACAAAAATTCTACCTTAAATAGCTCCACTTTCCCTTTATGTAGTTGTCACAAATTATACCTTTATATATTGTGTGTCCAACAACATAGATCTGTAATTATTTTTATGCATTCATCTTTTAAATCATGTGAGAAATAAAAAGTGGATTTATAAATCAAAAATTCACAAATACTGGCATTTAGATTTGCCTGTGTAGTTACCTTTAATGGAGATTTTTACTTATTTGTACCAATTTCAGTTGCTTCCTAGTGTCCTTTTGCTTCACCCTGAAGAACTTTTTTTTTTTATTATTTCTTGCAGGGTGGGTCTACTGGTAATTAACCCCTCAACTTTTGTTTATCTGGGAATGTTTTAATTTCTCCTTCATTTTTTTGAAGGATAGTTGCACTAGATATATATGTCTTGACTGGAGACACTTCTCTTTCAGCACTTTAAATTGTCACCTCCCTGCATCTTGCTTTCATGGTTTGTGATGAAAAACTGGCTGTAAATCTTATTAAGCTCTATTGTAAGTGATGAGTCACTACTCTCTTGTTGTTCTCAAGATTTTTTGTGTGTGTCTTTTGACATTTTGATTATAAGGCATTTTACAGTGGTACTCTGAGTTTATCTGACTTGGATTTGTTGAGCTTCTTAGATTTTCATATTCAGTTATGTTCATGTTCAGTTCATATTCAGTAGTTAACTCAAAATTTGAGATGTTTTCCTCCATTGCTTCTTCAAATATTTTTTCTGCTTTTCTCTATGTCTATGTCTCCCATGGCATGTATTGTCTGCTTGATTGTGTCCCATAGGTCCTTCAGGCTTTCCTAACTTTTTTTTCATTTTTTCTTTCTTTTCTTTTTTTTTTTTTTTTTCTGTTTCTCAAATTAGACACTGAATTATCTTCCCCCCAAGTTTGATGATATTTTCTTCTACTTGCTCAGATTGACTGTTGATCTTTAGTGATTTTTTTTTTTCATTTTAGTATTGTACTTTTCAGTTCTAGAATTTTTGTTTCATTTCTCTAATTCTTATCTTTTTATTGATATCCTGGTTTCTTTTAGTTCTTTTTTCATGTTTCCTTCAGTTCTTTGAGCATATTAGAAGTAGTTAACTCAAAGTATTTGAATAGTAAACTCAGTGTTTGGGCTTTTTAAGGGATTGTTTCCATCCATTTGTTTTGGTCCTGTAAATTAATGATACATTCTTGTTTCTTATGATTTTTTTTAACTGGAAATTCGACATTTGAATATTATACCATGGTAGCTTTGGAACTCGGATTCTTCCCTTCTGTAGAGATTTCTGTTTTTGATTGTTGAAGGCTGCCGTTGACCATTTGTTTATGTACCTTTAAAAAAAAATTTCTTTTACAAAGATTATTCCTTGTCATGTGTGGTCTCTGAAGACATTATTCCTTTAGCTTATGTTTAGCTAGGGTTTTGAAAGCTATTTCCTTGAATGGCAGGAGTCAAAAAAATTAAAAATACAAATAGCTCCCTCCCCCAAATTAAAAACAAAATCAAATAAAAAAAATAACAACAACAACAACAATAAAAACTACCACTTCCATTCTTTGCAGATTGACTCTGTGGTATGACACTCCTTCATCACTTGGCTAGGCTCTTTACTACTCTACCTTAACCTTCATTTCCTGCTTATGTGAGAGATCAGCCAGAGGTGGAAGCTGAGGGTATTCTCAGGCCTTTTTTGGTCATATGTCCTGCTCTAGATATGCATGTGGATTTCTAAATTCTCCAGTATACATGTGCTTTCAGAATGCCCCAATTTCTCAATGCAATTCTTTCCAGTTTATCCTTCATGGATATGGGTATTTTATTGTATATCTCAACCGTAATCTTTTGCCCCAGGAAGATACAGGGTTTTCATTTGATTTATATTTTTAAGTGATGGTTGTCTCTTTTGTGCACTAAGCAATTTCTTAATAAGGGGAAACAGAAAATCGACTTGTGTTAGTCCTTTAGGTAGCCTCTAGACTCAGTTAGAACATACAAACACAACAATTTAAAAATGAGATCCACTCTGCTCTCTCTGAACCAGGGACCTGGATGCCACACTGGGATTGGAGGCTACTTTCTTTAAGACCACCACCAAGCTGTAAGAGGGTGACACATGGGCAGGGTAAAATATCACAAAACTTTTCTCTTATTTTCAAATTGCTTTTTCGTTGACTCAGTATTTATTTGATTATTCAGATTTCCTTAGTTTTTTACTTAACTTCTTTCTCTGTTCCCAGATCTTATCCAGGGTTCCATATTATATCTAGACATCTATCTCTTTAGCCTCCTCTTGTCTGTGATAATTTCTTAGTCTTTACTTGTTTTAGTTTCTTTTGAAGAATCTAAAACAAGTATTTGTTTTAGATATAAAACACTCCTAAAACAGTGTTTAGGAGTACCATTTATGTATTTTGTGGAATGTTTCTCAGTTGGAATTTGTCAGATGTTTTCCTCATAATTAAACTTTGGTTATGGCTTTTTGAGAGGAAGGACATAGAGCTAAATTGCAATTTCACACATCATATCAAGGATACATTCTATTAACATGAGTTATCACTGTTGATGTTAACATTAATCAACATCAAAGCTGAGATAGTGTTTATCAAATTTCTCCACTGTAAAAGTTATTTTCCCCTATTCCTCTCCCCCTTATATAATATACTGTTTGGAGGAAAGTCACTATGTGCAGCTTTCACTAAAGGATTGGAGAATTATGATCCAGCTCCTTGAGAGGTGAGTATCTACATAAATGATTTGGAAATCTTGGGAGATTCCTCTTTTTTCCCTATTTATTTACTAATATGTTCAATCCCTTATTTATATCAAATGCTATTTACTTTATACTTTGGGTTGTAATCTAATATTATTGTATTTTGTTATTAAATTGATCTTTATCCATTAGAAACTCTATCAGTTGGTTCTTGTGACCTTTTGGCATACCCTTGTATGGGTTTTTTTGAGCACATTCTTACTTTCTGGTGTTACAGGATGTTCTAGGCACTATAGGACATTCTTCCTAGAAGCAGTCACTTTGCCTATTTTTTAATTGGATTTTTGTTTTAATTGAGTTACACTTTTCTTTTAAAAAATATTTCATTTATTTATTTGAGGGAGATTTTGAGAGAGAGAGAGAGAGAGAAAGAGAGAGAGAGAGATTGAGAGAGAAAGCCTGAACTGGAGGAGGAAGAGAGGAAGAGAATCTCAAGCAGAATCTACACTGAGAATGGAGCCTGACATGGGGTTTGATCTCATGACCCGGAGATCATGAACTGAGCTGAAACCAAGGGTTGAACACTCAACTGACAACCACCCAACACCCCTCAGTTGGGTTGCATTGTAAGTGGTTTTGTTTTGTTGTGTTTTGTTTTGTTTTGTTTTGTTTGGTATACTTTAGATACAAGTCTTTTATCTACTATGTGCTTTGCAACTATTTTCTCCCAGTTTGTGGCTTATCTTTTGTTTTTCTTAACAGTATCTTTCACTGAGGAGAAGTTTTTAATCTTAATTGAATTCAAATTATCACTTTAAACAAAATTCCATGTATTATGCTTTGGTGCTGTATATGAAATTCATCACCAAACAAAGGTTGGGGGCAGATTTTTGCCATGCAAAATGAATCTTTATCTTGTTTGATTTGCAAGCAGAATTAGATGAAGTGAATTACTCCTTCTTGGTATATTTTCTGTGCTTAAATTCTAGGACACCACACTTTCTTTTTTTCCCTCCTACATCATTAGCCATTCTTTCTCAGTCTCCCTGCTGCTTTCTCCTTATTTCTTTGATCTCTTAATGCAAGCATGCAGGAGAGTTCAGTTTTATGACCTCTTTGCTTTTCTATATACATTCACACTCTTAATGATTTATTCTGTCCTGTGTCCTAAACACCATCTTTGTAATATTGACTCACAAATGTTTATATCCTGGTAGACCTCTTCTCTTAATTATAGATTCACATATGCCTGATTGAACCTTTAACTTGATTGCATCTGGAGCTTAGTTGACTTTAATCCAAATTCCTCATTTCTACCCTCATGCTTGCATTTCCTAGTGTCTTCTCATTTCAGTAAGGGAAATTGCCCAGAGATCAGCATTATCCTGGATGGAAATTAAAGATAGCAGCCATTTCATGGAAATAGTTAAAGGCTGGGTTGTATGGGAAATAAGCACTACCTCTTGTAGTTCCTTTCTGTGGTAGATTATTTGCCAAATGGCTGCCATTATTCCCTTTCTTATTTACTTATTTAAAATTTATTTATTAGAGAGAGAGAGAGAGACAGTGTGTGCATGAGCTGGGGGAGGGCAGAGGGAGAGTGAGATAAGCAGACTTCCCACTGAACAGGAAGTCCAATATGGGGCTCGATCCCAGGACCCTGAAAACAAGACCTGCGCCAAAATCTATAGTCAGACACCTGAGCCACCCAGGTCTCCCTATTGTTTTTCCTGTAGACAAGTTCTTGAGTAGTCCTTTCCCAAACCAACTTCAGACTTGGCCATGTGACTTACTGTGATCAATGGAATATGATGTTGTATAACTTGTGAGCCCACGCCTCAAGAGGCTTTGCAACTGGCTTCATTCTCATGGACTCCTTCTCTGGGAGAACTCTATGAAAAACCTGGTCTAGCTTACTAGAGGGTAAGACATGGGGCAGAGATGAACCTTCCCAGATACAACCCCTAAATCAACCAGCTGCCAGACTTATGATTGAAGGCATTGCTGAATCTCTAGCCATAGTTGAGTCACTTGATGACTTCAGTCTTATATGTGTCCCCATGCTAGGCAAATAGAAGAACTTCCCAGCTGAGCCCAGGCCATATGGCTGGCCCACAGAATTGAGCAAATGAAATAGTTTTTGTATTAAGCACCAAGTTTTGGAGTGGCTTGTTATGCAGCAAAGATAATTAGAATATGGGATTCCAAGCAAAGCTTCTCATCCTTAGCACCACACATAGCACAGTATAGGTTTGGGAAGTTTTGGAGGATGTGTTCACTTGTATATCACCTCATTGGCCTGTGTTATGGGAGCTGAGCTATATTTTTGTTCAGAGAAAATTCATTTCATCATCTTCCTGTTTTCCCTTATGATTTTGTAAAGACTGCAGAGTTGCTTCCTATACCAGTTAGGTCCAGCTTCTAAAACACCAGCCTGTGAACTTCCTAGTGCCAATGTATCAAAGAAGGTCCCTTAGAGTCAGTGTGGGGGTGGTGGTGGGACCAGAGGGAGAGAGTCCAGCAAACTGCACAGAGTCTGGTCAATCAGCTTCAACTTCTTTCCTTAGAGAAAGGTCATAAGGCCTTTCTTATTGATGGTAACTTCTTCCCTTCTAGATATTTTTATAGTTCCTATACTGCCCATCTAGGTGTTGGACTGATTTCTCTATTCATCATTCATTCATTCTACAAACAGCTATTGAACTCCTCCCTAGAGTCAGTCCCTGTAGGTCAAACATCACAGAGATAAAAGACTTAATTTCAACCACAACAAGTAGACAAGCAATAAGATGAGTTGAGATTGCCTGATTAGTAGAGCAAAAAGATGCATGGAGTATATTGATGACATTAAAAGAGAACAATTAACTAAGCCAGGCAGTGGCTAGTCAGGAAATGTTCCCAAAGGTGATGGTCCCTGGGGGAATCCAGAATGAAATGGGAGGAAAAGTGGAAGTTCTTCACGAGGAGATATTTGATTGATGGGGAAGACACAGTGCAGTTATGTAACAACATGGGGAGATCAGGGTCCCAGTGGTCCCTGGCCACATGTACTTTGCAGCGGTCTTTGCCCATGCCCTTGTGCGGAGCTGTGGTCTGTTGGCTCTGTAGGGCCACATGCAATTTCTTATTGACAGACATTTGGTTGTTTCACATTTGGATATGCTACAGACAGTGCTGGGATCAACACATTTAAGCATATTGCTTGGTGCATGTATACACACATTTCTGTGAAGAATATACCAGGACTGGACTAAATATGTTCAGGTCTAGTAGATACTGCCAAACAGTTTTCCAAACAAGATTTCATTCATTCATTCATTCATTCATTCATTCATTCATTCATTCATTCATTTTATGGAGAAAAAATCTACTTTATTCAATGTTTTAACTGGAATTGTGGCAAGGGCCTCTGTCCTCCGGTGGTCTCAGAGAAGCTTTCCACTGGCTCCAAAAATCAGCCTGGTGGGCATGTTCAGGCCCTGTGAAGGGTGGGAAGGAACGTGGAAGGGCTTTGGAGCCAGAAAGGTCTGGTATTGAATGCAGCTTCTGTCGCTGACTGGATTTGTGGCCCAGAGGAAGTCACATCACTGCCCTAAGTCTGCTTTCTCATCATGAGGTTAGGGTAAACCATGCCCAGGCTCATTGGGCTGTTGAAAGGAGTTAAATGAAGTCATGTGTACCAGGGACTAGCAGAGCACCTAGCACAAGCTGAGTGTGCAGTGACTGGCCACTGTTAGTAATGTTGTAAAAGCTTTCTGCAAGTGGTGATAGAGGAGGTGTGAAGGGCTTCCAGTTAAAGTCACAGGCTGGCCAGTAGTCAAAGCTGCTGTCATAAAGGTCATACACTATAACTCAATTTTACACCAAGATCTAAGACATTTCTGTTTGTGTTCTCCCGGTTCAAAAAGGATTCACAGAGGGCATGGTGATGTGGTGGTGGTGATGGTGGAGAGGGATCTGCCACCCACTGACATTTAGACAACAGTGAGCAACTTTATTTTATTTTTTAAAACTTTTTAAAGAATTTATTTATTCATTTGAGAGAGACAGAGTGCAAGTAGGGGGAGAGGCAGAGGGACAGGGAGAAGCAGACTCCCTGCCAAGCTGGGAGCTCAATGTGGGGGACTCGATCCCAGGACCTGGAGATCATGACCTGAGCCAAAGGCAGATACTTAACCGTATGAGCCAACTAGGTGCCCCAACAGTGAACAACTTTAGCTGACAGTTGGCAAAAGGAAAAGGACCAAAAAAAAAAAAAAAAAGAAAGAAAGAACAAAAGAGAAAAAGAAAACACACATGCCTATGGGCCCTGGTCATGCATCTTCTTGAAATATACCCAGTTGGTTGGGTAGAAAATCTTAAAAATGCTGTGCAACCGCTTGGCCTCAGGGCATCCTTGGACTGGCTATATCCAAGGTTTTCCTGGTATTTTGCCCATCAGATTCCATGTCCCACCTGGTGCTTTGCCTTACACAACTTGTGTTTGTGGCAGGCTCTGAACTTATGATCCCTCTTTAGGGTTTGTCCTTTGTCTCTTCTCACAACAGGTAAGAATCTCCTGGTGCAACTCCACCTCCAGGCTGTCCTGGTTCTCCAGGCAGGCCAGGTCATCAAACAGCCTACTGAGAAAGGCAACAGTCAGTCTCAGTCTGTATAGGAGAGGGAGGGTGACCCTCACTGTCAGAAATGTCCAGGAGCAACACATCATGGTGACCCAGAGAGATGATCCAGTCTCAGCGAGGCATGCCATCATGTTTAAGATGGGATGGTAGAAGGCAGGGAATGCTTCCACTACATAAAAGTAAAAAGAGAGAAGGAGGCTTGAATCATAAGGAAACAATTTTCTATTATTTGGCTTCTACCTGTCCATATTTGACCTTACAGAGGTATCATGATCTCCAGTCATAATTTCAGAACCTGTAGGCTTCTCCATGGTCTGGGAGCTGCAGGAGGAGCTGACTGCCAAGCAGAGCACTCCTATAGCTTGCATCAGACTGCAAACATGTGTGCACATGCCTGAGTGTGAGACATCTGATATTTGGGGTCCTGCTGTTGTAGGGTCCTTGGATCCTGAAGGAACAAGGCTCGGATATACCAGGAGATGCAACAGAAGATGATGGGTATGAAGACTGGGCTGGGGACAGGTTGGTAAGGAGTCCTTTATGAGAAAATCTGAGGGCACAGGCTGAGGGTGGATGTGCTGTGAAATACAGAAGCCTGTGTTCCATCATTAGCTGTATTCGATATCCACAAGCTGGAGGTGAAGTGCATTTTCAAAGAGGTGAACAAGTTAATCAAGGCAATTGACTTCTGCTCCTTGGCAGCAAGCAGAACGCTGTGCCAGGATAAACAGCACTGACTGCAGGGGACAGGGAGAATTACAAAGGTGGTTGAGCCTTCCCATGGAGCTCAGCTAGGAAGCCCATAGGCCTTTGCTACCTGCATCATACTTGGGTATAGGTGTTCTGCTTTTCTTCTATAACTGGTGTTTGTAGGCATACCAGAGCCCAGACTGTCTCCACGGCTGAAATACAAGCTAGAACCAGGGAACTTATACAAGGGGGTATTCCAGCTGGGTTGGGGTGAGGGTGTCCTAGACCTTGTGTTTTTATGAGGAGGCCACTGAAAAATAGGTAGATTGAAAGGACTTCCAACTGTTAATTTTGCCATAGGTCATTACAAGAAAACCAACTATTTCTAACTATAGCTAATCATTTCTTCAAAGAAAGGGCATTTTTTTTAAAGATTTTATTTATTTGACAGAGAGAAACACAGCGAGAGAGGGAACACAAGCAGAGGGAATGGTAGCGGGAGAAGCAGGCTTCCTGCCGAGCAAGGAGCCCGATGTGGGGCTCGATCCCAGGACTCTGGGATCATGACCTGAGCCGAAGGCAGCCGCTTAACGACTGAGCCACCCAGGTGCCCTAAGAAAAGGCATTTTTAACACCAAGAGAGAGAAAACATCTCAGAATAAAGGATAATCTTTTCATTGACCAAACAGAGTAAATTTCTGATTTTTTTCTTTTTCAAAAAATTTCTCTAAAGGTCACTGGAAAGTTCATTCTGAACCAGGACAGGTAAGGTGATTTCAGGCCATCCTAGATTCAAACTTCCTGGCCTCAGAAATTCTACCTGTCTCTTCTCTGTAACCTCTCTCAGTGTTTTAGGATTGACCAGAGAAATTGAAGTAACAGGATGTGTGTGTGTGTGTGTGTGTGTGTGTGTGTGTGTGTGTTCATGCATACATCCATGTGCACATATACACATATATACCAAAGGCAGTTTGCTGGCATAATCCTGTTTTGCTTGAAATTCCATCTTTGTTCCAGTAATGCCTTCAACTGATTTGATAAGGCCCACCCACACCATGGAGGACAATGTGCTTTACTTAAAGTCCACCAATTTAAATGCTGATTGCAGTCAAAGAAACACCTTCAGAGAAACACCTAGAATGATTTTTGATCAAATATCTGGACACTGTGGCCTAGCCAATTTGACACACAGTTTTAACCTTCACACTCAATCTTCTTAAAAATGAAAATAATAATCCTTTTCACATAGATTGGTTAATAGCACTTGATAAAATGGTACACAAAGTCTGCACGAGAAAGCCTGACCTCGCCTCTGAGGCCCAGCTGCATGTGCTGTCCCTTCTCCAGACTCGCTGAACCCCTGCAGACAGACACTGGACTCCTGAGGTCTGGAAGGTGTCATCTTCCTGATAAGCCTTCCCAGAAGCCCGGCCCAGGCACCTTGGCATGCTGTGAGCCATGATTGGCTTGTGCTGTGGGATCGGCCCACGTTCTTTCCCGGATGCCCCATTCCTCTCTACCAGCACAGACCTTGGCACCCAGTCAGTATGTGGGGAGTGGCTGGAGAGCTGGATAAGTGAGGTTATTTTTGGTGGAATTTTACAACTCCATCTGGGGTCTTTCAAGAGCTAGACTCTTCCTTTGCACCAGCCAGTTGGTGATTACTCCTGCCCTCACTGCCATCAAGTGGCACTTGTGCTTGGTGTTCTGAGCAATCATATTCACCTCTCCCAGGCCCCTTCCCCTCAGTCCCACAGCAGCCTCTGTCACTTAAAGACACCAGGTGTCTGCCCCAGCTGACCCTCTATAGCCACCCCCAACTTCAGGAGTCCCATCCAGGTTCCTGTAGAGCTGCTCAGGGCAGGTTGCTTCAGGCCTCACGAGGCCATGGCATCCTGATTGATCTCAGGGGAACTTCCCCTGCTTTCCAGAATCTCCAGGCTCCTCTTCATGATCCAAGACAGCTGCTTTGTGTTGGCCAATAACATGGCTTTCTGCTTTACCAGGACTTCTTTTCCCACTTGGCTTCTTTCACTGGTACCACAGCACTATGAACCCTCTCTCCATCTTCATCAAGTGTCCACATCTCACTGGGAAAAAGAGGAGCAGATTGCTTCATTTCTTTCTCACTCTCTCCCAGAGCCCTAAATGTTAATGAGTATCCACCCTTCCCCCTCTATCTGAGGGCAAGCAGCCTCAGGTTTAAGGCAATCCCATCCCCCGCTCCCAACTGGTCCTTTCTGTCTTGCTAAGCATGGTGTGATGAAAAAGAGAATGTCTGTGGATTTGGAGAAAGTGAGTCCTCTGGGACTTTGGATGCATTTCTTCACCTCTTTGAGCCTCAGAATCCTTTCTGTCATATAGTGAAATCACTACTGGGAATACATGGAGCACTGGATACTCAAGTACCTGGCACAAGGCTTGGCACAGAGAAGATGCACAAGGAAAGCCAGTCCCCACCACTAGCCATGCCCTCCAAAATACTCAACCCCTACCCACCCCCACTGGTGTGAAAAGGAATCTTGGTGTGTAGTCCATGTGCATCTGTATCCTGTCCCTCACATATGCGCCAAGCACAATGCAGAGCTGCCCCTCCTTCTCTGAATGGTACAGTTGGGTTGGCAGGATGGCAGTGTGAAGAACAGGTGTCTTGTCTTTCCCATGGGTGGTATCTCTCATGGAAGCAGAGGCCTCATGGCGGAGGATGAAGGATGGGTAACAGGGTCTCTGTGGCCTGAGAGCAGCCTGGGATATTGGGGCCCAAGAGGCTGGACTAAGCCTACCTGAGACTGGCTAGATTCCCTAACTTTCCTTCTCCTCTTCCCATGGCTACCATCATCTTCCCTCTTTTTCTCTGAGAGCGTTCGTGCAGCCCATGGGCCTGCTGGTATCTGATATGGGTGGGGCTTTGCTCCATATCACCTCCTTGAGGTGAGGTGAGTATGGCTTTTGCTTCCTCACTGCAGGCAGAGGCTCCACCTCTCACATGCCTCATGGTTCACAACCTCATGTGACCTGTCACTGCACTGGCCTGGTTTTACCCTGTGAACCTCTGTTCTGTTTTCAGGACACTTCGAAACCAACATTGCTCTTCCTCTGCCTGGACAGCCTCTCCCCTTAAGGTTCCACATCATTGGCTGAGAGGTGTGTGGGTGAGCAGGGGGACTGTATAAAGGACCACTGTGCTCCTGTCTGGCCCAAATGCCCCATCTTAAGCTCTTATTGAACTATTAAGATTATAATATGACAGCTAATTAGTGAAGAGGAAGCCTTGAACAGGCCAAAAAAAGGAACCAGCCAGTGAGGAGGGACAACTTGATAGTAGTTATGTATTTAGTTTGGAAAGAAAAAAGTGTGTGATTAAGCATTTACTGAATATCAGTGGCTCACCGTTACAGCATCTGCTTCAAGTGGACAGCTTGCTGTAGGCTTTGTTGTGCATTAATGTCACCTGGAGGGAAGGCCTGGAGTGTTGAAGGGAGGCGATTCAGGGTGACTTTGTGGAGAGAATGGCCACTAGGCCTTCTGAGCCAACAGCCTGAGTCACCCCATTTCTATAGATGGGAAAATAGATTCCATAAGGGGTCAAGGTGGGGGTGCCCAGGCCCAATGCCTCTGCCGCTGGAGAATCCCACAGTGTCGCTATAGTTCCTGTGCAGAGTGATTGTGGAGCACATAATACACAACTGTATTCTTTGCAAACCTGTGACAACCATGTCCTGGGCCCCCAGTGCTGGGCCCAGCACCTAGTAGACCACTGCTCAGTAGCTGTCTTTAGATTGACAAAGACCATTTTCAGATGGTGGATTCACATGTATCTTCATGTCATGATGGCAGGTCTTTGAGGCAGGGGCTGAGTCATATTCCCCCCAGTGTTCCTAGTCTGGAACATATTGGCACCCCATAAGTTGCTTTGATGTCACCATAGCTCTCCTGGGACAAGAAAATTAAATCCAACCAGCACAGAATAGTCAGCCTGCGGATATGAACCATGCATAAGGTGGCTGGATGACCCTGAGACCTACTGTGCATTGAGGGGCAGACTTAGCTAGTTTTTCTGGAAAAATCTTTCCTGAAGGCGTACTTGTCATTCCCATGGCAGTTCTTGTGGCCAGCTCTGGGCATGAGGTGCAGTACCCTGACACCTGCAAGGGTGGGAAGAAGTGCTCATGTTTCAAGCTCTCAACCCAGCAGGTCACTGAGTCACTAGTGTGATTCTCAGTTGAAAACTTGAATGGTATCTTCTTTCATGTCTGGTGGCCACTAATGGCTGTTATGTGATACTACCTCTGATAACGCTGTCTGCTATCCTCCCTCCTACAGAGGAGAAGCAATCTACCCAGGGGCAACCAGGTAGAGTCAGGGCTGGATCCCAGAAATTGCCCACCCAAACTGGGCCTCAAATCAGCTGACATACTCCAATCAGCCTGCTGTTCTTGTCCTGACTCCGAGAAGAACCACTGAGCCTGAGTGGAAGTGACACCTGTCCAGGCATTGCTCAGTTCTGCCATGTCTTCCAGCCCTCCCACCTTCTCAGCTCCAGCCTGCACCTTTGGTGGTCCCTGTGTACCTAAGGAAGCTCTCAAGCCTCACAGCCTGTAGCCTAGGTTTTTAGGTTTGTTAGATTTTCCTGCTCTGGCAATTAGCCCAATTAGTGCTAGCCTGAAGCAGGAAGTGGTTCTCACACTGGAGCTGCCTCAAAATTACCCAGAGGTTCTGATTCAGGATGTCTTGCTTCACACCAGACATTGCTTCTTCCATTAGCACTCATCCCACGTCCCTAAATGTAAGGTCTGTGAGAGCAGAGATCCTCTATTCACTGCTGCAGCCCAGGAGAGGGCTTGGCACCATATGGCATTTTTCATAAACAAATATTCTTAAAATGACCATAGATACTTGCAGGGACA
The DNA here is from genome assembly GCA_028646535.1 of Procyon lotor. Lineage (NCBI taxonomy): Eukaryota > Metazoa > Chordata > Mammalia > Carnivora > Procyonidae > Procyon > Procyon lotor. The sequence goes on along the minus strand of CM053605.1, from coordinate 93,753,174 downwards.
ACATGGGGGAATCAGGTCCTGTAGATGGGCTGGACATGGCCACAGGGCTGTCCTGAAATGAGCAGGCAGAGGCTTGAGTTCAGGCTCACAGAGGCTGCTGCCAGCCCAGAAGCAGGGAGTCAGGCAGGCCAGATGGTAAGGAGGTGTTGGGCTGAGTAGGCTGATGTCCAGAAGGACAGAGAGAATGGAGCCAGCAGCCCTTCTTCAAGTTTGCACCTTCCCTGAAGGCTCCCACTGCATAGTACCTCTTCCACTTCCTTTTGAAATCTGGATTTCAAGGGTGTGGTGGTGGGACAAGCTACCCCTATTGGAGGTGGAAAAGGTACAGTTTTACTTATTGATTGGATTTTTTCACTTTATAGGAAAATTTTCAACATCTACAGAATAGAGAGAAGCATAATGAACCCCTCTTTGGCCATCAGTAATCTTTTAGTGATTCTTGATATTTACCAGTGTCGTTTTATCTATTTCCTTTGACTTCCGTCCTGAATTTTTGTAAAGCAGATCCCAGACATTATGTCATTTCATTTGTAAATGTGTGGATGTGCATCTCTTACTGATAAGGATGTTTTCTTTTTAAACATAGAGACCATAAGTTATCTGGCCAGGGAGACACTCTCTAGAGCTAGCTACCAGCATCCTTCTGTTTCCATAAGTGGGGACCGTCCCACGCCTCAAGGTGGGGTTCATTTCTCATCCCTCCAATCTGGGCTGGCCTTATGACTTGCTTTGACCACAGAATGTGGTGGAAGTGACACTGAGAAACGTCCAGAGCTAGGTTTCACAAGACTTGGAGCTTCTGCTTTTTCTTCCTTGGGACCCAGTTGCCATGTAGGGAGTCTTGGGCCAAGGTATGCATGCTGAGACTCCATGGAGAGAGAGACCCAGACACCTACAACAGCCCCAGCTATCTCAGCAGAGGCACCGGCCATGTGAATGAAGACTTCTAGAATGTTCCAGCCCAGCAAGGCTCCCAGCTGAGTTGAGCCACATGAATGACCCTAGCCAGTACCACATCCAACAGAAGAACCACTCAGTTGAGTCAAACTCCTATTGCAGAATAAATGGTTCTTCTGCCTAATGCTCCACCATTAAGACTCTGACCTCTGATAAAGGGCTAGTTTCCAAAATCTATAAAGAACTTCTCAAACTCAACACCCAAAGAACAAATAATCTGATCAAGAAATGGGAAGAAGGGGCGCTTGGGTGGATCAACTGGTAGGGCAGCTGCCTTTGGCTCCGGTCATGATCCCAGGGTCCTGGGATTGAGGACCCCGCATTGGGCTCCCTGTTCAGTGGAAAGCCTGCTTCTTCCTCTCCCTCTGCCTGCTGCTCTGCCTACTTCTGTTCTCTCTCTATCTCTCTGTCAAATAAATAAATTAAAAAAATCTTAAAAAAGAAAAGAAACGGGCAGAAGATATGAACAGACATTTCTGCAAAGAGGACATCCAAATGGCCAACAGACACATGAAAAAGTGCTCAACATCACTCAGCATCAGAGAAATACAAATCAAAACCACAGTGAGATACCACCTCACACCAGTTAGAATGGCTAAAATTAGCAAGTCAGGAAAAGACAGATGTAGGCAAGGACGCAGAGAAAGGGGAATGCTCCTACACTGTTGGTGGGAATTCAAGCTGGTGCAGCCACTCTGGAAAACAGTATGGAGGTTCCTCAAAAAGTACCCTACAACCCAGCAATTGCACTACTGGGTATTTACCCTAAAGATACAAATGTAGTGATTCGAAGGAGCGCGTGCACCTGAATGTTTATAGCAGCAATGTCCACAATAGCCAAACTATGGAAAGAACCTAGATGTCCATCAACAGATGAATGGATAAAGAAGAGGTGGTATATATATATAATGGAATACTATGCAGCCATCAAGAGAAACGAAATCTTGCCATTTGCAAAGATGTGGATGGAACTAGAGGGTATTATGCTAAGCGAAATAAGTCAATCAGTCAAAGACAATTATCATATGAAGAATTTGAGAAGCAGG
>CM053605.1:93707905-93750671 GCA_028646535.1 Procyon lotor | reverse complement strand
GGCACAGATGTGACAGGTGGGAGGTACAAAAGCCCTGAAGACATGAAGTGTGGGAAATTGAGGAGGAGGAGTGAGTCCCTCCCCACAGAGAACAGTGTGCTGGTGCCTGTGCCCACACACTACGGGTGCAGAAACAAGGGCTCTTGGAAGTGGGAGGCTGGAGCTGATGGCTGGCCTCACAGCCTTGCCAGCAGCAGCCCTCAGATGGAGCCTGCAGTGCTGTAAGAAATAGGGCTCAGTTTCTGGAAGTCTGGAAGTCATGCTGGAGGTCCTTGCCAAGGCAGAAATACTGTACATTCTGTTATGAGTCTGGGTGATGGTCTTTAGGTCAAGGGTGATGACCACCAAAGAAGCATCCTGGGAGGGGCACCTGGGTGGCTCAGTGGGTTAAAGCCCCTGCCTTCGGCTCAGGTCATGATCCTGGGATCAAGCCCCGCCTCAGGCTCTCTGCTCAGCAGGGAGCATGCTTCCCCCTCTCTCTGCCTGCCTCTCTGCCTACTTGTGATCTCTCTCTCTGTCAAATAAATAAATAAAATCTTAAAAAAAAAGAAGCATCCTGGGACATCATCCATCCATCTGTTTCTTTTTGTTTGGCTTTTCTATGTCCCTTTGGCATAGTGTTCTTAACCATTTTGGAATCACCCATGGAGTTGTTTTCCCCAACATTGCCCTGCTGAAATCTACTTCAGGGGTTCTGATAACTGGAGTCGAGGTGACAATTTTGAAATTCTCCCTGGGTGATTCAGGTGCATGACCCAACAATCCTCAAACTCTGCTTCCTCCACACAGGTCAGCAGCTGGGGGTCAGGGCTGAGTGGGCTGAGTGCTGGCTCAGAGCTCAGGATGCAGAATCTTCCTTTTCCTTTCCCACACCACCCACCAGAGCCCCAGCAGCTCCCAAGGTCCCACTTGAGCCTGTGGCGTTCATCTCCAACACACTGTGCTCACTCCTGTGTTCACCCTTTTGCCTGTGAATCCTTGGGAAGCCTCTCCGGTGACTTCATCTGATCCTCTGACTTCCTGCTACAAACTATGCCCCTGAGTGGACATTTGCCACATCCTCCTTCACAGTTAAGTCAGGTGACTCTTGCCTCTTATCAGATCCTGCTTTCATTTCCTAGAACACCTAGTCAAGTGTTACATTTACTGAGCAAATGAAATAGAAAAAATGAAAATGAATACAGGCAGAAAGAAGGAATCAATTAAAGCAGGAGTAAATGATTGCAGGCCCCCTGAAAAGAGCCATGCTTGCATCTGCCTTCCTGAGCCCCTTCCCTCTTCATGTAGTGGCTAAGACTAGGGGGTGGGGGCTTCACTTCATTTGATTTATTTGACCTGCTCAGTGCTTACTAACTGTAGCCAGCTCAGATAGGCCTTTTGAAGCCCCTCATTTTGCCATGTTTGCCCCCCTCTGTTGCACAGCAGTTGTCACCCTTCTATACCCAAGCATTTTCTACTCTCAGGGCACTTGGGGTGACATTCTCAGGCTTGAGGCTCCACAGCCAGATTATCAACGACTCCTGCCTGCTTTTTCCGGTCGGCTGTTGCCTGTGCTAGCAGAGCTATTTATACTTTGTCGGTCAGCTGCCTTGGAACAGTGCATAGTAAGCAGTTTCGTCCCTTGGCTGACTTCTCTGCATGCTGTGTGGTGGAAGGGATCCTGAGAGGAGGTGGGGTTGACAGAGCCCTTGGGGGCTGGCACCTGGATCTTTAAACCTGTGGATGTGCCAGCATCTCCCTCTCCAGAAAGTCAGGTTTTCCACCTAAGTATTGTGTGTTTCTTAACAGATTCATCCTGAGTCATTTCACTGGGGTGATTACAAGGACCTTGGAATTGGGGTATCCCTGGGTTATCCAAACTGGGTTGTGAGCTAGGTGAAAACCTGGCAGTGGGAAGAACGAGGTGGCCTTGTCAGCTCCATGACTTGAGGTTAGTGGCTAGGAGTTCAGATGTGATGCCATCATCTTTGTCACTCCCATCCCTGTCCCTACTCCCATTTCTGCTGCCACAAACACTACCATCACCACATCAGTACGCATCCCAACTCCCACCACCACCACTGTTACCACCATCATCTATAGCTCATCTCAGCTGCAAGCCTGGCAAGTCATCACCCAAACACCAGCACGATTGTCACCCCACCATCATGTCCCTATCCCCTTAGCTGTCCTCACTACATCCTCCATGACTAGCACTTGACCAAAGAGCCAAAAGACCCCTTTCCTATACCACATACCTGCTTAGGATCCATTCTTCTTTCTATACTGCCCATGAGGTGTATTTAAAGCCAATCTGATTTGTATAGCAGGGTAGGAGTGAAGGTTGCTTGGGTGACACTGAAAGGGTATATTGGCCCTAGACAATGGGGTACTTTGAATACTGTACTTGTCAGTGTGAACTTGACATCCAGGTTATGTTTTTGAGTCCAGAGCAGAAAGTTTCTGAGCAGAAACTTACAGGAAAACCCCAAGAACCATAAGAGATTGAAAGTCAATATTCACTCTCCCAATGAGCACTCATTAGATGCCTAGGAAGGAACAACATGGTTATCTGATGGGAGTCTGGGAAAAGAAAGGCAGACACAGTATTAGAACAGACTGCAGAGAAGGTGACATTTGGGTGAGAAGAAACCAGTCATTTGAGGATCAAGGAGTGGAATTAGCAGATGGAAATGCTCTGTGATGGGAAAGAATTTGGCTCACTTGAGGAATGGGGGACGTGATGTGCCTCTGTGAGCCACTGCTTCTTTGTTTACTAAAGGGTGAAACCATATAGCCCACATATAGTTATTATTAAGGTTACACTGGATACTGTGTCCTTGGCACATGTTATCATACTTAACACATACTAAACATTGTATAAAGAGCTGTTATGACAGTTTGCCTTTTAGAAACCTTTACCTCTGCCTCCTCCATTTCCTCTGGCAGTTTGTGGCTGGTAAGGGGAAAGTAGTGACTTTTCTGAAGTAGGTGAGTGGGACTAGGAAAGCACACGATGGCAGGTGAAAAGCAGATTAGTAAATTCTAATTTTTATGAGAAACAGTGAGAAGTCATGTTGAGGTGGGAGGCCAACACTGCTAGATAAACAGGGTATATGAATCTGTATTCATGCCCTACCAGATCTTATTAATGAAAATGTACCTCTTGGATATTCACTAACTGTTTTCTAAAAGATTATGTTTCTACCTCTTAGAGATTCTTTTTTTGTTCTAAGAATGAGGAGTTTGCCATTCCTGGCCACAAACCTCCAATGGACACAGTGGGATCTCTGCCTTTCAAAATAAAGCCTCATGTTTTAATTCTTCTTATATAGCATATAGATCCCAGAGTTCACCTTCTGCAGGTAACACAGAACCCTGCCCTTTGGGTACTAATTGCTGACCTTACAATTGAATTATTTGTGCCCATGATGATTCATATTCTAGAACAGTTCTTGTAGGATCAAATACCAGAGGGGTACACTGAGTGAACTGGGCAGAGTGTGAGAACCAATAACCATTTACTTCCTAACAGTGCCTTCAGCTATATTCTTTTGGCACCAATTTTGTTTGCTTAAAAATCATGTAAAAGCACTCTTTTCTTCCACAAAGTAATATACTCTCTTCCAAACTTTTTGAAATGCATGGGCTTCCTGGTCTAGCTTTATATTCCATAAAGAAGCAGTGGAGAGGCTGTGATAAATGGCAGCTGACACAGGGCATTGGGTAGAGAAGTGATGGGGGAGAAGGGACGCTGAGGTCAGACAGAATTCACCACCTGCAGTGAGCAGCCAACATTTGCTTCCAGAAAGTCAGGAGGGACAAAAGCCCAATATTTCTGGCTGCCTTAATTTTTTAAGAGAACCCAGACATCCAGATATTTATGGGATGTCTCCCAATTTCTAAAAGTGGGCAAGTAATTCAAGAGTTTTAAAAAGCCCTATGCAGGCCCACACGGTGAGATCCACAGTGAAATGTGGAACTCTATTCTGGAGGGTCAGAGCAGATTTGCCAATTTCCCCTCCAAGCTTCTCCCAGTGCTATCCATGAGGATTATGGATAGTCCACAGTGTGCGGAGGGGCCAGATTATTCTGGTCCTCTATAGAATTTCATTTACAAAACAGACTTTTCTCCACTTGGCCCAAGGTATGGAGGACAGGTCTGCCTTTGTGCCATGTTGCCTGCATCACCTTGCCTTGCTCACCATCAGGAGGACTGAAGCATGTGTTCTCTGGCATCAATTGAAAATGTCGCGCAAGGGCTCAGTTAGTTTACTAACAAACGTCCTCATCTATAAACTGTGCGTGTGGTGCGTGGCGGGTGGTGGGGGTCGTTTGTGAAGTCCTGTGACTGGTTCCATTTGGGTGACATGCTTTGTGTGGACCAATCAACTGTGGCCAGAGGGTGCCTCGGCTTGAACAGGGAGGATTCTATGTAAATTACAGGGGCGGGGCTCGCGGAAGCCTGTCCTTAAGAAGGAGATGTGCTGGACAGCCACGGCCTGGGATATTATTATTATTATTTTTTTTATTTATTTGACAGAGAGAAACACAGTGAGAGAGGGAACACAAGCAGAGGGAATGGTAGCGGGAGAAGCAGGCTCCCTGCCGAGCAGGGAGCCCGATTCGGGGCTCGATTCCAGGCCCCTGGGATCTTACCTGGGCCGAAGGCAGACACTTAACGACTGAGCCACCCAGGCGCCCCTGGGATATTCTTGATAGTAAGAAACAGACCCTGACTGTCATGACTTGGATGTTTGTGTCCTTCCCACATTCATACGTTAGAGCCATAAGCCCCAATGGCATAGTATCTGGAGATGGGGTCTTTGGGAGGAAATTTAGGGTTAGATGAGGTTGTAGAGGAAGAAGGAGTTTCCCCTCTCTATTCTTAGGTTTGATAGCTGGGTCTACAAAATAAACTTACAACAGGCAGATTAATAAGAGAAAAGTTATACAAATACGTTAATTTTTAATATTATGTGCATAGGAGCATCACAGGAAAGAAAGTAAATACTCAAAAAGGTGGTGATACTTAAGAACTTATATAGCATCTTAATAGGGAGTGTGGGGGAGGCTAGAAGCCACATACAGCAAGAGTAAATGATTTTGGAGGATGTGCCTAAGGAAGGGCCCTTAGAGGAAAAGATGGGAGGTGTGATAGTCTCTGACAAAGTCTCTCTTTCTGAGGTGTAGACTTCTAGTCTCCTCTCCTGTGATAAGAGTCACAGGGCTTCCCTGGCTCATACTCCCCCCCCCCGCCCCCATGTATGACAACTGAGTTCCTTTGGATGAGGATCTGTCCTTATATAGAGTTCACAGAAAGCTTCTCCCTGCATTTAGTCTTTTTCAAGTACTTTTAGCTCAAAATAATACAGCAATGTGGCTTGTTTTGGGGTGACATGTCCTGAATTCCTTCAAGATTGGAGGGTGGGGCCCCTGGGGTGGAGTTAGTGCCCTTACAAGAAGAGATCAGAGCTTGCTTTCTCTCCCTTTCTCCCTCTAACTGTCCCTGTGTCCACCGACTGAGGACAGAGCCAGAACCCAGCCATCTGTAAGCCAGCAAGCCTGTCTACCAGAATCTGTCCCTGCTGGAACCCTGATCTCTGGACCCCAGCCTCCAGAGCTATGAAGTTTAGAGGCAGTTTAAACCTTCCAGTGTGTTGTATTTTGTTACAGCAGCCCAAGCTGATTAATACACTGCCCCAGGCGAACTAGACTTGCTAGGACATTTAGTTCTTCAACAGGAACTAACTGCTAAAAATACTCTTTCCTAATGTGAGGACTTGCCACTTACTGGCTCTGCCATCTTGGGCAGGTTTTTGTTTTGTTTTGCTATTTACTTTCTGAATGTCAAAGCTTTAATTTCTCTAGCAAGGGTAACTTTATCTCCTTCCTCTTTACCTTTAATTCTCCTGGAGAACTATATGAGATAATGGTTATGGAGTGCCCAGAATAGCTCTTAGCACATTAAGTAGTAGCTTGCCCCAGCTCCTGTTATAATTATTACTACCATGGGTTTTGTTGGCATTTTTTTTTTCTTCTGTCTTCATGTCTTGGGGGATGATGACAGAGAGCTGGATGGGGTTTGGTTTCTATAAGTGTTATCAACAGCCACTGTAATCCACTTTTTTTGCTTGCTTTTGCTTTGTTTGCTAACTCACTATTACTTTGGAGCAAATGTGGCATTGGTCATTGTGCCAAAGGTCCTGTAGCCCTTTGGGGAGGTGGAGTGCAGGATATACAGTACTTGGTGGAACCATATTTGACAGTGGTGGAGTGCTGTGATTGACTAGTGTCAGGAGAAGTCTTGTCCACCTGCACTGCCAGAGCAAATCTCATGCTCTCATTCAGCCCAGGATGGTGGAGGCCCATCTTAATATTAAGTGGGAAGAAATAATGTTTCTTGGTCACACGTCAAGACTGAAGCCCCTCACTTGAACCTCTGAGTTGTGGTAGTTGTGCCCCCAGCCTACTGGTGTCCAAGGGTCCTCCACCTGTGTTGAGAAGGCAAAGGCTGAGGGACGTGGGAAGTGTCCAGAGATAAGCACCAGAAATATCTGGGGAAGGAATTCCAAATAGACCGAGGCCACCCTGGGAAGGGAGTGGCAATTTGGCTTTTACCTTAAAGAATGAGCAAGACAGTGATAGGGCACAAATGGGTGCTTTTTAGTCTCTGGCCTATGTCAGTTTAACACCATGCTCTGGCTTCTCAGCTCCAAACTGTCTGTCATGTAATTTACTTTGTGATGCTGAGGTTGGGACTCTGCAGATCCCAGTTCTGCTTTGTCAGCTCCTGCTTATCAGGGTCTGTCAATCAGGGCCGCCTCAGGGCTGGAGTAGGGGCAACCTCCTTGTGCCTGTCAGCACCCTGTGTCTGCTCCCCTTTCCTGAAAACATCTCCCAGCAGTGCTCCTAACAGCAGAGGAAATTCCTTCCTGGGCAGCTGCCATGGCCAGTGTGGAGTTTTACACCATCCTCATCATTCTCTTAGACTTCACTCCACCAAACAGCACCCTTCCTTAGATCCAGGCCCCAGGTCCTCAGGGTTCTTCTGCAGGCTCAGAGACACCAGCACCAATGGTGGAAATTAGGAAGTTCAGATAAAGATTGAGATGCATGAACCTATGTGTTTGTTAGTTCCTCAGAATCCAGCTTTCTGATGAAGTACCGTGTTTGTTCTGTCATAAATTACTTTTTATGTATGAGTGGACCTGATTCTTGGCTCTCTATTCATTTCCATTTGTCTCTTCTCCCTCCTGCACTAATGCCTGATTGCCTCATTATTTGAAATTTATAATGACTCTTAGGATCTGATAGGGTAAATCTTCTCACTTAACTTTTCTTCAGGAATATCTTGGTTATTCATACTCTAGGAATATCCTGGTTATTCATACTCTTAACTCTTCTTTCTAAACATTAGAAATAGCAGTTCAAGATATACAAACACAATACACCACAACAAACACAAATCCTCACCACTTCTGTGTATTTTGATTGGAATGCATTGAAGACAGAAAAGTAGGATTTTTTTAATTGAAGAATAATTGACAGACAATATTGTATTAGTTTCAGATGCACAACCTCATACTTGTTATGTATATTATTGACTATTCCCTATTGTGTATATTATATCCTTGTGTTTTATGTATTTTTTAACTAGATTATACCTCTTTCTTTTTTCTTTTTTGGAAGATTATACCTCTTAACCCCTTTCATCTATTTCATCCATAACCCACTCCTGTCTTCTCTGGCCACCAATTTGTTCTCTGCATCTATGGGTCTGTTTCTGTTTTGTTTGTTTGTTTTGTCTTTTAGATTCCACTTATATATGAAACCATATGTTGTCCAATGTAAGTGATACTAGTGGCCTTTTACCTATCCCTAACCATAAGGAAACAATTCCGGCTTGTCACTGTTATATATGATGTCTTTCTTTGTATTATTTCATTGGCAAAGTGCCCTCAAGGTCCACTCGTGGTTGTCACAAATGGCAGGATTAATAATATTCCATTTTGTGTTTGTGTGTGTGTGTGTGTGTGTGTACAACATCTTCTTTATTAATTCATCTATCTGTGGGCATTTAGGTTGCTTCCATATCTTGGCTATTGTAAATAAGGCTGTGATGAACATAGGAGTACATATCTCATTTCAAATTAGTGCTTTCACTTTCTTTGGATAAATTCCTAGAAGTGGAATTGCTGGACCGTATATTAGCTTTATTTTTAACTTTAAAAGGAACTTCCATACCGTTTTCCACAGTGGCTGCACCAATTTACATTCCCAACTGCAGTGCATGAGGTTCCTTTTCTCCACATTCTCACCAACACTTGTTATTTTTGCCCTTTTGATACTAGCCATTCCGGTAGGTATGAGGTGATATCTTATTGCGGTTTTGATTTGCATTTCCCTGTTGGTGAGTGACCATCTGGATATTTTCTGTGGAAAAATGTTTATTCAAGTCCTCTGCCTATTTTTTAATAGGATTCTTTGTTTTTTTAATATTGTTTTATGAATTATTTATATATTTTAGATGTTAACCCCTTATTGAATATGTCATTTACAAATACCTTTTCCAGTTCAGTGCGTTGCCTTTTTGTTTTATTGCTGGTTTCCTTCACTGTGCAAAAGATTTTTAGTGTGATGTAGTCCCATTTGTTTATATTTGTTGACCTTGCCTGAAGAGACAGAACCGAAACATATCATGAAGATCAATGTCAAAGAGCTTACTGCTTGTTTTCTTCTAGAAGTTTTATGGTTTTGGGTTTTATATTTTAGTCTTTAATTCATTTTGAGTTTATTTTTGTGTATGGCATAAGAAAGTGGTCCAGTTTCATTCTTTTGCATGTAGCTGACCAGTTTTCCCAGTACAATTTATTGAAGAGACTCTTTCCCCCATTGTGTATTCTTACCTCTTGTATCATAGATTAATTGACCATATAAGTGTAGGTTTATTTCTGGGCTCTCTATTCTGTTCTGTTGATCTGTGGGTCTATTTTTGTACCAGTAGCATACTGTTTTGATTACTATAGTTTTCTTCCAGGATCTTTTGAAATCCAGGAGTGTGATACCTCCAGCTTTGTTCTTTCTTAATTTTGCTTTGGCTCTTTGAGATTTTTTGTGGTTCCAAACAAATTTTAGATTATTTGTTCTAGTTATGTGAAAAGTGCCATTGGTATTTTGGTATTTCACTGAATCTGTAAATTGCTTTAGGTAGTAAGGACATTTTGACATTAGTTCTTTCAGTCCAGTAGCACAATATATATAACTGGGATTCTTTAATGTCTTTAATGAAGTTTCTAATTTATTCCTCTGAACTTTATATTCTTGAGATAATTTTGAATGATATTTACAAAAGTGATACTTAAAAACATTTGTTGGTAGTACATAGAAATGCAATTAAAAAACTGAGTATTCAGTAATCTTGCTTAACTCTCTTATTAATGCAATAACTTGGGTTTTGTAAATGTACAGTAAAATTATCTGCAAGTAATGACTGCTTTGGTTCTTTTTGGCCAATAGTTATAACATTTATTTCTTTGTCTTTCTGTGCTACCTGGGAGCTCCAGTATGGTGTTCAATGTAACTGATGCTAGTGGGAACTTTATTCCTAATCTTAAGAAAATATTTTAAAAAATTATTTAAATTCAATTTAATTAACATATACTGTATTATTAGTGTCAGAGGTAGAATTCAGTGATTCATCAATTGCATAGAACACCCAGTGCTCCTTATGTCAAGTGTCATCCTCAATGGCCATCACCCAGTTACTCCATTTCCCCACCCACCTCCCCTCCAGCAACCCTCAGTGTGCTCCCTATAGTTAAGAGTTTCTTATGGTTTGCTTCTCTCTGTTTCCCTCTTATTTTCTTTTTCCTTCCTTTCCCCTGTGTTCATCTGTTTTGTTTCTTAAATTCCAACTTGTCACTCTTATGTATGATATTTGCATATCGGGTTGAGGAATTTCCTTCTATTTCTAGCTTGCTGAAGATTTTACAATGAATATATGCTAAATGTTATCAAGTGGTTTTGTGTGTGTGTGTGTGTATATAACAGATAAGTCCATGATGTTTTCCTTTTGATATGTTAATGGTGATTTGCATCATTGATTTTTTTTTTAAGTTAAAGTAACCACACATTCCTATAATAAATCCAATGTTGTCAAGACATATATTTTCTTATATATTGCTGGACTCAGGTTGCTAATACATTTTTAAGGATTTCTCACATCTATATTCATAAAAAAAGAGATAGCTTATAATTTTATTTTTTTATACTGTTGTGGTTGGATTTTGGTATTTAGTTTATGCTGGCCTCAAAAGGAGTCCATTGCATTTTCTCTGGAAGAGTGTGAGTAAATTAGAACTGTGTATCTTTTAGATATTTGGGATAGCTCTCAGTGGAACTCATTGGATCAGGTGGTTTTTCTGTGGGGAAGTTTTAACTATTGGTCAGATTTTTTTTAATGATCATAGGACAACTCGAAATTTCTGTGTTTTAATTTTTCCTGAATTCATTAGTTGTATTTTTCATGAATTTGCACATTTTATCTAAGTTTTCAACTTTACTGGTATAATGTTAAATTTTACTCATAATGTAAGTTATGTAAGCTTTACTCATAATGCCCTTGTATTGCCTTTTTAATATCTGCAGCATTTAGAATTATGCTTTCTGTTTTATTCCTAAATTATTTATTTATGCCTTCTCTCACGTTTGTCTGGATTACTTGTGCCTGAAGTTTTAAAACTGGCCTTTTTAAAGAACCAATTTGGCATTCTTTTTCTCTCTATCATATGTGTTTATTTATTTTTTGTTATTTTTTTCAATAATCAGAAAGTGTTTTTATTTATTCATTCTTTTTTAGTTTTTATTTTATTATTCCAGTTAGTTAACATACAGTGTAACATTAGTCTCTGGTGTGCAATATAGTGATTCATCACTTATGTACTCATCATAACAAGCGTGCTTCTCAATCCCCAGCACCTATTTCACCCATTCCTCACCCACCTCCCCTCTGGTAATCATCAGATTGTTCTTTACAATTAACTATCTGTTTCTTGGCTTGCCTCTCTCTCTCTTTTCTTTATGCTCATTTGTTTTGTTTCTTAAATTCCACATATGAGTGAAATCATATGGTATTTGTCTTTCTCTGACTGACTTATTTCACTTAGCATAATATTCTGTAGCTCCATCCATGGCATTGCAAATGGCAAGATTCCATTCTTTTTTTATGACTGAATAATATTCCATTGTATATATATATAGATATATATATACCACTTCTTTATCCATTCATATATTGATGGACACTGGGCTGCTTCCACAATCTGGCTATTGTAGATAATGTTACTATAAACATATGGGAGCATATATCCTTTTGGATTAGTATATTTGTATCCTTTGATACACTACTAGATAAATATCTAAATATCTAAATAAATACTAGATAAATATCTAGTAGTGTAATTGCTGGATCATGGGGTAGTTCCATTTTTTACTTTTCGAGGAAACTACATACCGTTTTCTAAAATGGCTGCATCATTTTGCATTCCCACCAACAGTGCAAGAGGGTTCTTCTTTCTCCACATTGCATTGTTGCCAACGTGTGTTATTTCCTGTTTTTTTTATTTTGGCCATTCTGATAGGTGTAAGGTGATATCTCATTATAGATTTGATTTGAATTTCCCTAATGATCGGTGATATTGAGCATCTTTTCATGTCTGCTGGCCATCTGTATGTCTTCTTTGAAAAAATGCCTATTCATATCTTCTGTCCATTTTTAAAATGGATTATTTGTTTTTTGGGTGTTGAGTTTGATAAGTTCTTTATATATTTTGGATACTAACCATTTATCAGATATGTAATTTGCAAATATCGTCTCCCATTCTGTAGGTTGCTTTTTAGTTTTGTTGTTTTCTTCGGTGTGTAGAAGCTTTTTATTTCAATGAAGTCCCAATAGCTTATTTTTGCTTGTGTTTCCCTTGCCTCAGGAGATATATCTAAGAAGAAGTTGTTACAGCTGATGTCAAAGAAGTTACTGCTTGTGTTCTCTTCTAGAATTTTTATGGATTTGGGTATTACCTTTAGGTCTGTAATCCAGTTTGAATTTATTTTTGTGTGTAGTGTAAGAAAGTGGTCCTATTTCATTCTTTTCCATGTTGTTGTCCAGTTTCCCCAACACCATTTGTTGAAAAGACTATCTTTTTCCCATTGGATCCTCTTTCCTGGTTTGTCAAAGATTAATTGACCATATAGCTGTGGGTTCATTTTAAGGTTTTCTATTGTATTCCTTTGATCTATGTGTTTATTTTTGTGCCAGTACCATACTGTCTTGATTATTTTTCATTAATTTCTGTGTTTATCTTTAGTATAAAGATATACTTTCTTTAGGCATGTTTCATTGTTTTTTTTTAAGTCATATGTTTGTCTCATTAAGTTAATATCTTTCTTGTTATTAATATGAGTCTTTAAGACTATAGATTTCCTTCTATTATCAAATTAGTATTCCATTACATTTTGATGTGCAGTTTTTTATTATCTTCCAGTTTGAAATGTTTTCTAATATCCATTGTGATTTCTTCTTTGACTTGTGCTATTCAGAAATATGTCATTGAATTTACACACAGTAATTATCATTATTTTTAATTTCTTTTTAAAAATTTTTTTATTATGTTCAGTTAGCCAACATAAAATACACCATTAGTTTTTGATGTAGTGTTCAACGGTTCATTTATTATTCATTTCTAACTTAATTACATGGTGTTCAGAGAATGTAGTTTGAATATACTGTGACACCAGACCTTTATAAGTATTTGAGACATTTGTTTTGTTTGCTTTTGATCTTAATATGTGGATAACTTTGTAAATATACTACATACACTTGAATAGAATGTGTATTTCTTAACTGTTAAATGCTATGAATATTGTCTATCTATCTATTATCTGTCTAGCTTATTATATCAAGATTTATGTGTTTTTCAAATCTTTTATGTCTTTGGTTTTTTGTTTTTATTTTTTGCTTGTTTAAGCTATTCCCAAGATGGTTGTGTCAATATCTGCTAAAATAATGCTGAATTTGTCTATGTCTTCTTATAGTTCCATCAACTTTTGCCTTATATATTTAGAGACTATATTTTTACATGCATACAATTTTTTTTAAAGATTTTATTTATTTATTTGACAGAGAGAGACACAGCGAGAGAGGTAACACAAGGGGGAGTGGGAGAGGGAGAAGCGAGTTTCCTGCAGGAAGCTCAGTCCCAGGACCCTGGGATCTTGGCCTGAGCTGAAGGTAGACACTTAACGATTGAGTCACCCAGGTACCCCTGCATACAAGCTTTTAAGTGTTATATTAGCTTTTGGGGGAATCAGTTATTTACATGTCTTTTTTTTCTTTTCTTTTCTTTACTGTTTTACTTTTATCTTGGGTATTGTTTATAGCTCTTTTCCTTTTCTATTTTGACAACCTTTTTTTAGTGGAGAATTTAGTAAATTTACATTTATTGTATTACTGATAGAATTAGATTGATTTCCAATAACCTCCTTTGTGCTTTCTGTCTAATCTTTTCTGTGTTTTTCTCGTTTTCTTTTGAATTGAGAGCATATTTTTTCTCATTCCATTTTTTACTTCCAGTTCAGAATTTATACATTTTTAAGTAATGCTATTTAATATGTATATTAAACTTATCAAAGTCAAAGTTTAATTAATATCATTGTCATTTTTCCAAGCAATGCAAGACCCAAGAACATTTTAATTTCCCTTTCTAAATATGGTGTTGATTTCCAGTATTTTAGTCAAACTATATTTCTAACTTCATAAGATATTGTTATTATTGTTTTATAAAGTATGCATTTACTTTTACATTTTTCACATATATTGCTTATTATTTTAGTTTGCATCTTATACTTTCCGTCTGACATTCTGTCCTCTGCCTGAATTTTTTTAGCAGGGGGAGAGGTAGAGGGAGAAGGAAAGAGAGAATCCCAAATAGGCTTCACCCTGGGATGGGGACTGAATCTCACCACCCTGAGATCATGACCTCACCTAAAATCAAGTGTTGGATGCTTAATCAACTGAGCTACCCAGAGTCTGCCTGAATTATTTTAGAATGTGTTTTAGTGAGAGTTTCTTGTCTGAAAATCTTTCCTTTATGTTCTTTAGTTTTGATAAATATCCAGTTTTGACAGTTTTCTCTACTTTTTCTTTGAAAGTATTATTTCAGTTTTTGTAGCTGCCTTTTTTTCTGTTGAGAAAGTATCTGTCAAAGTAATTGTTGATCCTTTTGAATTTAATCCATATTTTCTATTATTATTTCTGATATATTCTTGTTATCTTCACTGTTTAGCAGTTTCACTATGATGTGCCTAGTTGTGGGCTCCTTCTATTTTCCTTCTTGAGAATTCTTGGGATTCCTATATTCTGAAGATTGGTGTCTTTTTTTTTTTTTTTTTTAAAGATTTTATTTATTTATTTGACAGAGAGACAGAGATCATAAGTAGACAGAGAGGCAGGCAGAGAGAGCGGGGAAGCAGGCTGCCTGCTGAGCAGAGAGCCCGATGTGGGGCTCGATCCCAGGACCCTGAGATCATGACCCAAGCCAAAGGCAGAGGCTTTAACCCACTGAGCCACCCAGGTGCCCCAGATTGGTGTCTTTTAATGAAAAATTGCCTCTTTCTGTTTCTCTCCTGTCTTTATAGAAATCTGATTAGATGTATATTAGCTCTCCTTACTGAATCCTTTATATATCTTTCATCTTTTAACTTCTTTATCCACTTATTTTGGTATCTATTTTTCATTTCCTGGATAATTTTCACTCAGTATATTGTAGGCAATCCATTGTTTTCTGATTTTCTAGGCTGTTGTTAAGACTTCATCTGTTAATCCAATTGTTATTCTGTTGGAGGCAATTTCTTTTTCCTGCTCTCTGTGATTTCATTAGGATGTGTCAAGGTGTGAACTTACTTTTGCTTATCCTTTTTGGTTCTCAGAGGGCCAGTTTCCTCTGAAAGGTTTTCTAAACTCTCTGTCTCCCTTTCTAGGTGAATACTTTTGCTTTCTATTACGTGGCCAGATTCATCTCTGAGCCAACAATCTGGTGCCTCTTTCTATCTCTTTTTCTGATGCCACAGAAATATCTTCCTTGCTTTTGAGGCTGCTTTCTCTCTTTTGGGCTTTGCTTGATATTACTATATGATAGATCTAAGGAGAGAATTAACTTGTACCATCTTGACTGGGCCATGACTTCTAAAAGTACATAAAAATAATGTTAAAAATAAGTTAAATGAATTATCTATCCTGCATGATCTTAGGGCCTTGATTTCCTTTGCCACTTAATCTGAAAAAGGGGTCTAGGCAAATACACTATAGGTGTTTTTGTGTTAGTGGATGCTTCCAGGAAGATATGGTGAAACACTCAGGGAATATATTTGCATAGTATTAACTTCTTTTCTGGAGATAAAGTATTCTTCTCAATTAAGAATTTTAAAAAGTAGTGGGAATTTCCATGAATTTGGCTTGTGGAAGGGGAAGAGTCCATCTTGCCCATCGGTCGTGACATTATAAGTGATATTTCTAAATTTCAAATCTGATTAGGCTTCTCCCTGCTCAGAGTCCTCCAGAGGTCCCCTTGATTATTGAGCAAAATGCACATTTCAGAGCTTGATCCTTGAGGCTATTAATGGGCATTCTTTTAGGACTCTGGGCACAGCAGATCCATTTCTGTTTGTCACCCCTCTCTTTCTGAGATTCTCTTTTGTTAATTGAAATGCTGATAACTCAGTAATTCCTACTTACTCTTTCAGACTAACAAGCAGAGTTCTTCCTCCAGGAACCTTTCTTGACCAATTTCTCTCTTCTTTTCTACCCCTCCCTTTGCCTTCTCCTTGCTTCTCTCCCCCATCGCACGCTTCTGGGTCACGTGTGGAAACATCCTGGGGTCCCCTCTATCTCTGTATTTAGTAAGCTGTGTTGACATTTTCAAGTTCCTTTCTATTACTACCTACCTTTGTGACCTCCCTCATTCATCCCTATAGACCAAGTGTACACATAGGAGCAGGCACATAGAAGGTTCTCTGTACATGGTTTGTGACTCAGAATGAAGGCATGTTCTCCTATGATGGTATACAAGTAGTACTCTGCCCTCTCAGGGATGCAGGGTTTTGTTTTGTCATGACCAATGAACAAAGTTTCTTGACTTGGCTTCTGGGCAATATCATTTTCGGGGTTTTCCATTATTCTGAGAATTGAGTGTTGCATCCAAGTAGAATGTTTCTGGAAGGCAGTACCCTCTCCTCCTCCAGTGCCCCTCCCATGCAGACGTCCCAGGGGAAGCAAGGATATTCTGAAGGATCCTTGTGGGATATTTCTGAGAATCTACTTGCCTGACCTCTAAGAGTTTGATTGGGAAAACACCTCAGTTGGAATAATAGAAATAGAGATAGATAGAGATGCTGGCTTGACTGGGTCAGGGTTTCAGATGAGCCCACTCACCTCATGCCAGACAGAGAGGATATCTAGGCTAGAGCAAATCTCCTATAGGCTCATAAGCCCCATGTTCCCAGAAACTTAGTGCAGCCCTTTCATTTCAGAATCAGGACCTTCTGAAAAATTGTGTGGTGATTAAGTGAATGGGCTGAAGCCTGGGTTCAAATCCTGGCTCTCTGTCATGTCATGCTATGCAATCTGGATGGCATTCCTAATGTCCTTATATCTCAGTTTCCTCACCTATAAAATGGAGTCCTACCTCAAAGGACTGTTGTGAGGATTAAATGTGTTAATGGATCATACTTAGTACATACTCAGGGATTAAGATACTTAGAAAGGTTAGTCATAGCTTAGTTCCAATGCATTGTGTTGTATCCAACATGCCCTTACCCCATTTCTCCTTAGTGTCCCCATCTGTTCAGTGAGAGAGTTGGCCTGTATAACCTCATCTGTGCCTTCTAGCAGCAGAAGCTCCCAACTGTCTTCCATTTGCTAGCTCCATGCCCAGTGCTTCCAAACTTGGATGGTATGTTCATAGACTAGTGTGGCTGGGAATTTGTCTAAATCACTTTTCACATGGCCTTGTTTCTGGTTTGGAGAATACTCTTGCACTGTTTCTCTGTTTGGCTCTAAAGACTACCCCTTCTAGGGTAATAACCTTCACTAGGGAATTTATACAGGGATTTGTAGCCTGAGGGCTCAGACAGGAAGCTAGTCTGTAAAATACTCTGAATTTTACAGCAGAGTCAATTCTTGGCTGAGGATCATTTAACTTATACTGCTTTTTTTTTTCCTGATTGTATATTTTTTGTAGAAGACTTGGAAAAGTACTTGATAGGAAGGAAATAGCAGAATATGATGACTCATACCTATTACTGTTTGCTGCAGAACCTCTGCTTCTCTGGAGGAGCTGAGCTCCTCTGCAATTGCTGGGATAGAGAGGGAGACGTCTGGTTTGCAATGTCTCAGTGTGGACTCACACACCACAGTATGGACCCCTTGACAGGAGATACACAGCAGTGCAAGGGAGCCTATCAAGGTGCCATACCCTGAGGGTATGTCTCCCATGTCATATACCTATGAGGGTATGAGACGGTGAAGCTCTGGTCTTGGCTTCCCAAGGGTAAGGATTCTCAGAAAAGCTTGCTTGATTCCTGTAGAAACTTTTCTCAATGGTCTCAGTACCCTGAGTAGTTACTGTTAACATGCAGATGGGTTTTGCAATCTTTCCTGTGCCTTTTTAGCTTGCCTGAGTTTGCACCGGGTATATTGTATATTTTAGTGTTTTTCACTTAATATTATATCACAAGCATTTCCTGAACTTATTAACAATTCTCTGTAACATCATTTTTTGGCTTCAGAATATCTAATTGCAAGTCTACATCATAATTTTCTTAACATTCCCCTAATGATAAATACCTAAGCAGTTTTATATTTTCCTTACTGTATACAAATGGAGCTATTATGGGCACTTTTTAACTAAAATCCTGGGGTGCATTTCAGGATATTTTTCTCAGGATAGACTTCTAGAAGTAGAATTTCAGGGTCAAAGAATGTGAACATTTGTGAGATTCTTGGCACACTGCCAACGGGACTGCCAAGTCTGCTCCTGCCAGAGTGTGCCCATTGCACTCTTAGTGGATTTAGGTAAGCTTCTTTTAGATAATCTCTGCCTTAATTAATAAAATAAAATGGATATACACATTTCTTTGATTAGTAATTCAGCTGCACATATTTTCCTCTTAGAATCATTTTTCAATGACAGGTGATTAATAATAAGTGGGATAAACAAGTTTGAGAACTTCCTTCTACTTCCCTGGGGGGAAGCTGCTGTTGGCTGCCAAGAATTCCAATTCAGCTTGACTGTTGAAACTCTCTAGCTTTTTTATTTTGAAAAGAGAACATGTGTGTGTGTGGGGGGGAACCTTCCATATAAGCAACCCAAACACATTTTTGGCATGGTACATTTCAACAGGGTATTGGAAAAGCTGAGGAGGCCCGTGGTGGAGGTTTCCAACCATCACACATTAACACTTCTGTCTCAGGACCAACTAATTCTGACAGCTCCATGAAGAAGGGAGGCTAGGACTTTTTCCCCTTTTTACTAATGGGGAAATAGAGGCTCAAAGAGACGAGCCTCCTGATTCTGTTCCATGTCAATTTCCAGGAACAAACTCGTCTTCCTCAGCTAGTGAAAAGCAACTGCAAAGTACCAACCATTCACTTCAACTGTCAGACTACATCTGGGTCTGGCTCAGGCTGCTGGAGTGAGGTGTGGAGGTGATGGTGAAGCCCCTGCTGGCTCCAGTGGGAGAGCAATGTAATCAATTAGCAATACCTGCCAGGGACACAGAGAGTGGGAGGATTTCACAAGTGCCCACTACTGCCCAGATGCCCAGTATTGCCCAGGTATCAGTATTACCCAGATGCTAGAATTGCATAGTTGCTAGTATGGCACGAGTGCTGATATTTACCAAATATGTGGAATCCTCCTCCTTTGGCATCTCCGAGATAACATTTTTCCTCCCAGGGAAATTAGAAGGTTAAAAATAAGTACACAGATTGGTTTCTGTGACCTTGTCTGGCACATGTCTACTCATTCTGCCTGACTTCAAGCATAACCTCTTTTTTGTATCATAGTCCCCTGTGGGCCAGAATGGGGTTCTGACCTGAGAAAGGTTTTAGAACTGAGCCTTTGTAAAATAATGAAGCCAGAATCATCTTCTTTCTCTGCCCTCCTGTCTCTGTCCCACCCTGAACCACACAAACATTCCTCAGCTCTCCATTCTGCTGTGCCACCTCCAGGCTGTCATGCCCTGTATCTCTGGTCAGAGATGGGATGCACAGAGGCTTACAATTCCCTTTGTTTCCCGGCCCCCGTGCCTGGAAGGATGTGTGCGGCAGAGAGCTTTGCAATGTTTCATCCTAAAGAATAAAATTTGAATGGTGGAATTTCTGACTTACTTGGGGTTAAAAGTTTAGGTAGAATACCTTCCCAGGGTATCTCAAATGCCATATGGGCAAACTTTAAGAGGTAGCCCTTCTGAATCCATTGTTTTCCCCTCTGGGGTTGTAGTCAGGTATTTTTTGTCCCAGAGGAGAGGCAGATGTGACTATAGGATGCTAAAGGCTTTGGTTCATTCTGTGCAGATTTTAGTAACAAAGGCTGATGAACAGTCTACATCTACAAACCCAACAAATCTAGTATGAACTTCCCCTCCAGGAGCTGTAGTGCTCTACATGCGTGGCATCCCATAACCAGTGTGGAGTCAGGTGAATTCACAATTGTGTCAAAAGAGGATTTTGCTTCCATCCCAAGGGATCTGTTACAAGGTGCTTTTCCCTATTCAGGCCTCAACAATTTCTAGGCCATCTTTTTCCCCAGAGTACACCTCTAGTCATCTTCAACACTGGCTACCAGTGTGATTTGCAAACCAGACATCTGTTCCCCATTCCCTCCTATAAGTCCCTCCAAGGGCTCTCCACCACCTCCAAGGCAACATCCAGACTCCAAGCATGACAGGCAGCCCCTCATTACCTGGTTCTTTCCAGTCTATGGGTCTAGCCTTGCCTTTCATGACTCTTGCAAGGACTACATGCCCCAGGAATAGCAGCACACTGGAAGTTTCTGGGCTCACCTTTATTTCTCTGCATTTCCCACCCCCGTGACTGGCTTGACTCCCTCAGAACGAGGCTCAGAGTTCCTTCTCCAAGAATACTTCCCTGGCCTCCCTTAAGCTCTTCAATATTTTTCTACTGTGGACTCTGTGCAACTTGAACTGTTTAATACATGTCCTATTATAACGAGTGTCCTCCAGAGCGGTGGCAAGGCCTTGCTCACTTTGTCTCTGGCGTTGTGCCTACCACTTGGGATAAACTCAGAGAACATTTGTGGACTGAATGCAAGTGTGTCACTGCCTAGATGCTGAGGTCTGGATGCTTACCATCATTTTGTCCTAATGTCTCCACTTGTCACCCTTAGAGGACAATGTCTGTGAACAGCAGCTGTGAACTAAATGGTCCTCCCTGGAGAAAGGGGTGGTGTGACCCCTGGGGCATCTACGGGGGCCCACAGAGTACTTTATTTTCAGAGAGATGAATGTAAAACTCTTTCTTACTTTTGGACATGGGCAGAAAAAGAAGAAGAATTTCAGCTATTTGAAAAATAAAAGGTAGCCAAAATTTTTGGTTTAAAGTTAAAGACTGGGTAGGGGGGTCTGCCTATCTTAAGCATCCTCAGAGATCTATGATGATGATAAGAGAGACCTCTTGATCACCGGATGACCTTAGAAATAGAAGCTGGAGAATTCCATCTAGCCTCATTGTCAGGGCTCTAGATTTATGAGTTCACCCATGAACTGAGACATTCCCACCGTGTATACCTCTATTTGTTCCTGTGACAGTAAACCAATAAAATCCAGAATACCTGCAGCCATATCTCTCACGGATTAGCAAAAGGATGGAGAAAAGTTTTCTCCTTTAAAGTCTCTCATGTGTCTTAGGAAGCAGAATATACTTTTTGGTTGGCTGGTGACAAGATAAAGATACTTTAATGTGCTCCAAACCCAGTTTCTTAGCATGTTGTTGGGGTTTAATGTATGTACATACTTACTGAACAAATATTGAGCACTCACAGGCAACAGGCACTTTTAGGCAGTGTCTACCTTGCTGGGAGGCAATGCTCCATGAGTCTCTCAAATTTCTCACATCTTGTGAGGATTGAACTGGTTGTTCTGGGCTATCTTTGCAAAGATGTTTGTATAGCAAGGAGCTTTGGAGAGTGGAGATAATGCCTTTTTCCAGAGCAGAGACACAGGCATGCTTATTGTCCATGAAAAAGGACTCTGGTTCTCTAAGCTCAGAGCTCTTCTTCTGGAACTGAACCTACCTTGTGGGCAAGCGTCCATCGGGGACCATCCACATTACCCACGTGGGGCTAGGGGACAAGAAGTGCTGACCCAAGTGTGTTGATGTTCATGTCCTGAGCAGTAAAGCCCTCTGTCCTGTGTCTTCTGTCAACATCCATGGAACTGTTACAGGCTTGGCTTACCTCGCAAGCAGGTAAAATCTCAGTGCCCTCATTGTTCCTGATCAGCTTATATCCTCCTTGAATTTCATATTCAAAATATCTTAAAATTAAAATGTCTTTACTTCATTTTGTGGATTAGAACTGACGCAGAGAAGTTAACTGTTCCTAGGTCACAGAGCTAGTTATGCCAGAGAGGAGATTTTTGTTCAACTTTGTCTAATTTCAGAACTACATCTTTCCGTAACATGTTGGTTCAATTGCAGATGTGGAAGTGCCTGTAGTTCTATGTGTGGCACTGTCCCTATCATCCCCCAACTCCTTGGCCCCTAAATCAGCTCTGCTGTTATAATGATGAAAAAGCTCAGGCAAGGAGTGGAAACCAATTGAGCAGCATCTCTTCCAAAGGAACATAAACAAGGTATCATCAGTAGTCCCTTCCACTGAAGAAGTTCTCTGATATTTACACAACAGTTGGCTCGAAGCTCTACCTACTGCCTTTTCTTCTGGTCAGCAGATGAGACCCATTTCCCCACAAGCAGGATGGGCTGAGTCATGTGAATTTCATACAAAACAATGTGTAGCTGGGGTAATGGGCATGCTCCAGGATGACAGAAGTCTCCAGCACGCTGGCAGGGTCTAAACCTTGATAAGCCTGTGGAAGCCCCATTGTACATTTCCACAGTGCATTTTCATCTGTGCCTTGTTTAATTTGATCATTGTTTTATCCTTATGATAGTGATCTGGTTGTCCGGTGGCTCCATATGGTCTGTGGCACAAAGCCTCATTTTTTAGCTTAGGGCCCAAGATCCTCTGTGGGCCAGTCCTAGTCGACTGTGTGGCCAAATGAAGTTTCTCTTACCATCTGAAGACTTCCTAATCCATTCTGTACCTTAGGTGGAACTGGATTCTCCTTCCATGGTGCTCACAGTTATCTGTATCCCTTTGGTCACAGCATCCGTAACACCTTAGGGCTGTATACATTGACACTTTCGTCTTCTCCATCAAGCCATGAGCCCTTGAGGCAAGGCCTACTATATCTAGCTACACTACCCATGTTTGTGGATTGTAGTCACACACACACACACACATACACACACACACACACACACACAATTTATTATTTATCTATCATCTATCTGTTATCTATCTATCTATCATCTATCTATCTATCTATCTATCTATCTATCTATCTATCTATCTATCTATTGGTTTGAAATTTGACGATTAAATACTCTTATTTGGGTGTTAAATACTTTTTCTTAAAAAAGTATTTTATTTATTTATTTGACAGAGAGGAGAGAGATCACAAGTAAACAGAGAGGCAGGCAGAGAGAGAGGGGGAAGCAGGCTCCCTGCTGAGCAGAGACCCCGATGCAGAGCTTGATCCCAGGACCCTGAGATCATGACCTGAGCTGAAGGCAGAGGCTCTAACTCACTGAGCCACCCAGGCGCCTCTTAAA
This sequence comes from Procyon lotor, assembly GCA_028646535.1. Taxonomy (NCBI): domain Eukaryota; kingdom Metazoa; phylum Chordata; class Mammalia; order Carnivora; family Procyonidae; genus Procyon; species Procyon lotor. Next base: position 93,727,723 of record CM053605.1, on the reverse strand, counting down.
TACCTTTTAAAAGTAAAATCATTCCAAGAGTAAGTAGTACAGATGTTTTGCACATGTTTCGACATGATGTGACCTACCTGATCATTTTCCTCTGTGGTAAGAGTGACCTGGGTGGCAAGATTTGTGGGTGCTAGTAGGTGAATGAGGTGTGATCAACCTGAAAGTACTTGCTGTTTTTATGTTGCTAATCATCCTGCAGAGGGCCAACAGTTCAGGACTCCACTTGGTCACTGACTCCCACCATTGAGAGCTGCCTCTGTCCCAGGCCAACCCTCGCCAGGGATGGGGATGTTGGTATAAGAGCCCAGGTCATTGCTGGCAGAGGCCTGGCCTGGGGTGCTCTGACCCCAGCACTGGGTCATTTCAGGGTCCCCGAGTCCTGGTGGTACCTGCTCCACTCCCATGAAGAGCTCTTGCTGATTCACCTCAGCTTGCAGAAAGAAGGAGCATCCTTTCTCCAACCTGCTGGTCAGACAGGCCTAGGTTCCAATGCTCTGGTGGCCATTAGAAGCTGTGTGACCTCCAGAGATCACTTCAAGCTTTCTGATCCTCAGTTTCTACAGGGCTGAAGAGTAGATTAAGCCACTGGCCTGCAAGGACTGTGGTGAGGACAAGAGGGGCACATGCAAAGCAGCTGGCATTTCATACAGAGTGTGCTAGCTCCCCCTCCCTCTTCTTCAAGCCCTCCTCTCCACTTCTTCCATTTCTCTCCCCTTTCTGCCTTTCCTCTCCACTTCCCTCTGTCCTCAACAGCTTTTGGAGAACTGGTGCATGCATATCTGTGCATGTTTTTTTGCCCCCATCCACATTTTTGGCAGACATGATACATCATGACTGTATGCATCATTCATTGGGGGAGGGATCAAAGATAAAGAAAGTGTGCTCCCTTCCCAGATGGTGCACCATTTATTTGCATACCAGTGTATACTAGATACCTGTGGGAATGGGAATGTGTGCATTCACGTGCTCAGTGGTGTGGTGCTCTTGCCTCTGCAGTTAATCTGTGGCAGATCCCTCCTCCTGGGGGCATCTGGATAGGCCACCTTGAATGAACCCGCCTGGTAGCATCCATGTCACCCCTGCTTGATTCTGGCAGGACCTGAGGGCTGAGAATAGGCTGTGCTTCAATACAATTTTCTAGGACATTCGGTGGTCATAGAGGGCAAGGACCAGGGGAAGAAGGGGTCAGTTCTCAGACAGTAGTCAGTACCAGTGGCTCTGGGGCTTCTGCAAGGGAGTGGGGAGGAGATACCAGCATCTCTTTCCAGGACAGACACCTGTGGCAGCATCAGGGGGTCAAGGTACTCTGGGTTCATCTTATCCCTGGAGACTTTTTTAAAGAATTCATGCCTGTGTGTGGGTTCTGGGTGCCTCCTCTGTGCCCACTGGGCAGTGATCTGCACTCACAATTCTTGAAGATGAGGCCATATGCCCACATTTTCTCAAAACCCTTAAGTGATATCACAACAGGAAGGAATATTGGTAGTTGGTTAGTTCAGTGTTTCCCAAATGTGTTCCGGGGACTCTTGGCCCACAAGTGTGTAAAAGGTGTTCTGGGAAGAAATGGGTTCTCTGGAAAAAATACATCTGAGGGACACTGTGTTCATCCTCCTACCCCCCATACTCCAAGAGTCACTGCACACATTGGAATGCTAAGGATGCCGGGAAGCCTTGCACAGCTTTAACTTTGCTTAAGACATCATTTACACATTTATTTGTACAAGGAACACCCTTTTTGTTTGGGCTGGTTTTTTTTTGTTTTTTTTTTATCACTATTTTGCCAGGCTAGTATTTTGTAGATCAGAGTTTGGGATATATGGATGTAGCTAAACCCTTGATTTTATAGATGAAGAGTGGTGGGCCAGCGAACTCGGGTTACTCAAGGGAAGATCTCACTTTTTGACTATCATTAGCTTCTTTTCTTCTATTTCTCCCCCCACACCCATGACAACCCTATAACTTCCAGAGATTTTGCTTCATGGCCATTCATGGCAGAACATGGATCCTACTATTCCCCTAGGAAGAATGATGGGGGACCTTTTTGCTGACTCCCAGGTGTAGATGGTGTAGCCTCAAGAAACCTGAGTCACAGGGGGTTCCTGGAAGCCTGGGCTCCAGTCTTAAACCTGGACCTGCTGGTCTCTGAGTGACTGCTGAGTTTCTGGGAGTCTTAGAATGACCCTTATAAAGGAGGATGGTTAGTAAGTTCATCTTCTCTCCCTGTTATTCATTTTAAATGACAGTTACTCCTCTTCCGGAAATGTTTAGAAGTGGTGCAATGAGGAACATCCATTATCAATACATACGTACCGCATATCTAGCACCAATTATTGACGCAGGACAACAGCATTGAGCACCTAATACATTTGTTCCTGCCATCAACCCTGAGACTTGGTACTGTAGGGGTTCAGAATGAGTCCCTCAGCATGGGCCACTTTGGCATACAGATTATTTTGAGCTGAAAAAAATCAAGGCCCAAAAGACTCAGGAAGAAACCCTGACCTTCCCCTTAACTGCCTAAAAGAATTGAGACAGAGGACCTTCTGCAGGAAGGGAACTATCACCATAGATAACTACATTATGATATAACCAGAGAGGGTGGACAGGAAGGAGTTTAGCAAAGTCTGTGTTAAAATTCATTTCTGTGTCCCATTGTTCCTGAGGGGCCCAGCAAACATTTCTTTACCAAGAGTTTACTCTTTTCCACCTTCCTGTGAATGAACCTTACTTCCCTTCTAAATCCCAACCCCCTACCTTCTTCCTCTTAGTCAGGATGGCATATATACCTCATTTTGCCTGGCTAGTTTTGGAATCCTTTGTTTATGTAGATTCCCAGGACTTACAAAATTAAATTTGATTTTTCCAATCTGCTTCATGTTAACTTTTCCCCCTCAACACTACCATGGAATCATGTCCGCTTGAGGGATGAGAACACTGAAGCCAGAAAGGTCAAGTGACTTGCCCAAGGTCCCAGGACCAGGAAAGGGGGATCCAAGGCCCAAACCTGGAGGGATGGCACTCCGCAGTCTGTGCTCTAGCCACTGTTATTAAGGGGATGGATCAGTTCACTCATAGTTATTTAACAGGTATAGTTTTTCTAATATCACACATTGAAAAAAAAATCAATGCTTCAGGCAGTGCCCTGGCAGCTGGGACAGCCTATTATTTCTAGGGGAACATTCCACTCTTATGTTTGTTTCATGAAGCTGGTGCCTGCACAGGGAGAAAAAGAAATCTTGTCACTGAGCCCTCCTTCCCTCAAGGGCCCAGAAGCCATCTCCACTGTCTATGCTGAGGGCTGGCCAATGGAGCTGGAAGTGGATGGTTCCAGCCCCACACATGCAGACTGTAGCAGAGAACACAAAGTCGCACCAGTGAAATGCAAAGCCTGGGTGGTGGTTATCTTTCCCTAGACAATTACAGTAATGCTGCTTGACTCTGAATGTTTGGTTACATTTTGAATTTATTTCCAATCATTTAGAGCTCGATCAATGGGAGACAAAGGTGCCTTTTAGCTGTGGTACCTGCTGTTCCCCCCAAATGTCAAGGACTGACATTTGATGCCATTATCCCCAGTCAGCTTACAAATGACTCACTTCCTTACTTCCCCAGTCCTCAGGCCCACCCACCCAGCAAGGACTTCACACCATGCTGATAACAAACTGCACAGTCCAGGAGAACCCAGACTTTCTCCCTCTGGCAGAACAAAGGTGGGGCTCCTGGGTGGCCACTGCATCGCTGGGTGCCTGGGAGAGGCCTCTTATGGCTCAGTTCCTCCTTCTTCCCTCTCTCTCCCCAGGCTAGCACCTAGTGTTCCCAGGCCAGGTGCATATCTTGGGATGAGGTGGGCACTCTCATGATCCTCCTGGTGGTACAGATAGCAGGGTGAAGTTGTGGGGTGTATCTTCTCTTGTGGAGTTGAAGGAGGCACTGGGGGAGGTGACGCCTGGTGCCCCTCAGATAAAATACTCCTTTCTGCTGTTGTCACCTGTGTCCTGGAGGGAGGGGTCATCCTGCAGGGCTGCGTCTGCGCTCTCAGCAAACTCTGTGCCCTTGGCCTCGTTGGTGTGGTATGTGCCCTTGTACCGATACATGTAGCGTAGCATGATGATGATAAGGCAGATCAGGACGATGGCTATAGCAGCGATCACGCCTGCAGGAGGGAAGCAGTGCATGGCTTTGTCTGGGACAGACTTGTAGGAGGGGGTCAGGATGCACAGGGCTTGTGGCAGAACAGACCCTCTGCTGCAATAAACACCAAGCCCAGACAGGCTGGCTCATTCCTGCCCAGTGTCCACTCTCCTTTATCTGTGCCTATACCACTCTCTCCCCTCCTGCTCCCCCTCCCTCCACTCACCTGGTGCAGACCGAGGCTGGAAGAGGATCTCATCCAGAACTGACCCTCACTCAGGGGCACTCAGTCTACTGAGGAAGACAGACCCCTCTGCATAATTTGCCGAATGAACTAGGTGAGTTTACCTAAAACTGAGGGGTTCGTGAGCCTCAGGACTTTCAGTTTTAAAACCAGAACAATCCCAACTGAGACTTGATCCTCGAACCAGGAAAGTGTCCAGAAGGCTGGGCCCTGGTGGCTGCCCCCTATGCACTGCTGGGGGTAGACAGGGCCATGGGAAGCCCTTGAGACAGGTTGGGTGGAGTGTGGTTCACTGCTCATCACCCTACCTGAGCTCCAGCATGCTCTCTGCTCTCCAGAGGTGAGGAATGCATGAGTCTGGCACGGGAGCAGGGATCAGTCAAAGGACTAAAGAGGGAGAGGATTCTGGAGGATGCCATGCAAAGGCATGGGGTGTGGGTGGAAGTGAGCCCTTCATTTCTGTTTGGACACATAAGCAATTGGGAAAAGAGGCTTGAAATCTCAGAGCCTGGGAGTGCTTGGGGGAGGGGGATACTGGCAAATTTTAGAGGGGCTTAGGTATGGCCTCTTATGCAGTCTCACCCTCATGAATGAGGCATTTGCTCTGAAGCCTCAGGCGGGTTCTCCCTTGCATGTTCCCTCTGACCCTCCTGGCTTGGAGGCCAGGCCCAGAAGAGCTCACCTGCAATGATGGCGATGTTCGCTTCCAGCGAGGGGAAAAATGGGCCAGGGTCGAGTTCTGTGAACAGAAAAGAAGAGCCTTAGTGGAGAGAGAAAGTCTTCCCATATTTGGCAGCACCCCAGTCTTGCCTGCACCCCCTGCTCACAGGTGCACAGCTCTTGAATGGGCCAAGTGGACAGGGGCAGTGTGTGCCTGTTCAGGTTTCTGGCTCTGCCTGGTCACTGGCAGGTCTGGAGAGAATGCGTGAGCCACAGTGGAGGCGGATGCAGTTCTAGTGCCTCTGCAACCATGCAAGTGGGATGAAGGAAGGATGGGCTTTTGTACTGGGCAGACACTGGGTAGACACGCTAGGTGGTGGGCATGATATATCTGGTGCCAGGACCTCCTGCTTGGGCCTCAGTTTTTCTCACCATAATGGTAGAAAAAGACCATTTGTGAAGTGTCCCCTCATGTGGAGGGCCTGTACATGCCAGGTGTTGGTTTAGTTGCCTTTCATCATTCCCATCATGGGGTCTTTGCAGCCACCCCATGAAGTGTGTTGGGAAATTACTAGCCCACTTCACAGGTGCGACCCTGAGTATCAGAGAATGACATGCCCAGGGTCACACAGCTCACCCAATAGTGGGCCCAGACTTAGCTCACACTCTCACCTCTGGGGTGCACTTTCTCTTTCATCTGAAGATGCCCCTCCCAGGAGGACTCCTGTCTGGAGGCTCCTCCCAGGGTCCCCTCTGTGGTTTCTAATCGGCTCTTCTGTGGGAAGGGCCGCCCTGGGGTGCTACCAAATTACTGAGTGCGTTTTTCCAGAGGGCTCTAGTCTGGCCACAGGGCTAGCATCTCAAGGACAGCAGGAACCTACCCATCACCTCCAGCGGCTGCACAGAGTGTCTCCTCTCTCCTCTGGGAGATGAGTGAGAGGAAGGATTTATTAGACCACAGAAATATCAGTGTTAACATGGAAATCCCATGTTCCCATTACAACGGCTACGCATATTAAAACAGAGTAGGCTACTTCATAATAGTCCTTTCCACTCAGATAATCACTTTAATTATAGTTGATGAGGTCATTCTCCCCAGTGCAGCTTCCAGATGCCTTTTTCTGATAAGTGGTGCTGAGAAGGACAGTGCAGGGAGCCAAGCAGAGGCTCCAGGCTGGAGGCAGAGGAGGAGAAGAACAGCCAGGAGTCTGGAGGTGGGGAAGAGGTTAAAAGAGATCCTCCTGTTGGCAAAGAGAGCAGGCACACAGCAGGAGTCAGGGCAGGGGAGGGGGGGGAAGGCAGGAGGAGTCATCAGGTCAGCATCTAAGTGCTTCACCACAGTGAGAACTGAGGCTGGAGGGGCAGAAGTTCAAGTGGCATCAGACTCTGAGACACAGGGTGGACAGAAGCAACCTAGAATTTAGCACCAAGTCCACAGAAGAAGAAGTCCACGTACTGAATAATACTGCATAAATAAATGCCTGTACGTTTGTATACACGCATACATGAGTGAGCAGATTCAGACGCTAGCCTTGTAGATCTTCCTCAATCACTAAGCACCTCATGCTTCAGTAAGAATAGAGTGGCCCCTTCCTTAAGTCTGCATGGATGGTCACAGAAGTTCAAATATCCGGAATTCCACTTGGAAGGTTCCAGGTGAAGACCAGCTTTTCTTACACTAGTTTGTCCAAGCCAGTCAGGGATAGAAGGGACTGCTGTTTCCTTGTCTTTTATTTTTTTTTTTATTTGTTATTTTTTTTTAAAGATTTTACTTATTTATTTGACACACAGAGAGAGATCACAGGTAGGCAGAGAGGAAGGCAGAGAGAGAGGGGGAGAAGCAGGCTCCCCGCTGAGTAGAGAGCCCAATGTAGGGCTTGATCCCAGAACCCCGAGATCATGACCTGAGCCAAAGGCAGAGGCTTTAACCCACTAAGGACCCTGGTGCCCTTCTTTGTCTCTTAAAAGCAAATCACAATTGTTTACCACATGCCAGGTACCGTCCTCAGCATTTACCAGGTTTTAACTCATTTAGCCCCCATGGCAGTCCCATCTGGAAGCAGTGATTATTTTTCCCATTGTACCCATTTGGAAGCTGAGTCTCAGAAAAGTGTTACAGTTTTTGGATCATATAGCTAAAAGAGAGTCAGGAGTCCACCAACTCAAGCCGAGGCTGCCTGGAGTCAGTGCGCTTAACCTTGCACTGCCCAGGGAGGGGGTCTGGGTTGGCTGCTTAAGGACTGGATGAGGTATTTGGCTTGATTCCCTTGGGATGAATTTCTTAGCTTGTGTTTGGAATCCTGTACCGAAAACTATATCTTGGAACACTAGAAGCCCTCCTGCAGGCCAGTGGGCTAAGGGGCAGGAGGAAACTCTGGCCTCTGAAGGTCATTAGTTGAGCCCCTAACAAGACTGCCTCTGAACTCATGTGCAGTCAGGAGCACAATGGCCAGGGACGCCTGCTCTCGATGCCCCACTCCTCTAGCCGTGTGGAGCTAAATTTGCACACTGATTGCCCCCAGGGTGGGGACACTTCATCATGACAGGAATGGCCACAGAGGTCAGAATCGGCACTGATGAGGCAGCTCAGGCCTGTCTGGGAAGATGGGGATGGTACAAGAAGTGGTTCTCGAAGTGTGGTCCTAGGACCAGCAGCATTTCCTAGGAGTCCTCTAGAAAGGCAAATCCGTGGGTCCCATCTCAGACCTGCGGAATCAGAGACACGGGCTGGCGCCCTACAATCTGCGGTAACAGGCCTCTAAGTGGTTCTGATGATTGTTCTGAGTTGCGAACTGCTGGTGGACGAGAAAGCTCCCAGAAGGAAGTCATTAGCATTGGCCCCCGAAGGATGAATGAGAATTTGCAGCACAGACAGGAGGGTAAGCTTTCCAAGCAGAGAGCTTGGCACCCACAACAGTGCTCACCTCTCCCGAGCCCTCACTTTCTCCCTGAATGTCTGCTCACCATCCACGGCACTGTGGCTCCCGAAGCCTGTGCTTTGATCTCTCACCTCTGGAGTTGGTGGGGTAAGGACGCTGATTGGCTATGCTCCCTTGTCCTGCTTCTTTTTAGCCAGCAGCAATGATAGGGCACATCTGGAAAGGCTAGCCGGAGTGGGCTCCATTCTGCTCAGGAAGTTGACGGGTTAGTGGGCAAGCAGACTGTGACCCTGGAATGAAAGCCCACCCCTAGCTGGGGTTGGAGGGTGAATATGTGACTGGAGTTCGCATCATTCTGAGCCCAGGAACTGGGGTAGGGGGAGCAGCCTTAGGGAGTGCATTTATTGTAGAGCAAGGTGTTATTTATGGTTAGGTGTGGGACTGAGATCAGAAATAAGCCACTGTGTAGCCCTCAGATTGGACAGGCATGGGAGGCCTCCACCCTTTCGTAGAGATCCAAGGTACCCTGTGATTTTCCTTCTTGGCTCCCCTCAAGATTGTAATGCTCCCACCAGAGAGAATGCTCTACAAGCCCCAGAAGCACATCAGCCCCTGTCACAGTTCTATGCCCCGCATTGGGCTGTGCTTCCAGGACCCAAGAACTGTTGTTGGATGTATTTGAAAGCCTGGTCCCTTCAGGAGGTCTGAGACTCAAACTGCACTTTGCATTGTCCACCTTGTTGGGAAGACAGCTTTTGGTTCAAATCTTGGCCTAAAATCTCACAGCAATGTATTCAGCAAAGTATTTAATATTGACTGGCTTCAGTTTCTTTGTAGGTAAAACAAGATTAACAATACTCCCCCTGTGGTAGGGATTAGAAATGACATGCCCACACATGATAAATATTTTATATATGTATTATGGAGACAATACCTACATGGCACATAGCTCACAATGGGTGTTGACTGAGTTGTCGCCACTATTTTTTTTTAAAAGATTTTATTTATTTATTTGTCAGAGAGAGAGAACACAAGCAGGCAGAGACAGAGGGTGAAGCAGGCTCCCTGCTGAGCAAGGAGCCCAATATGGGACTCGATTCCAGGACCCTGGGATCATGACCTGAGCCGAAGGCAGCTGCTTAACCAACTGAGCCACCCAGGCGTCCCTATTTTTTTTTTTTTTTTAAAAGAAAGGCAGACTGCCACATGCAGCACCTCATTTGGATGTGTCTGGAGCCTTGGAAGCTTGACCACCCTACGTTCCCCTCAAAATGGTCCTCGAGAGCCTGTTTGAAGGTTCTAGAAGGGAAACACAGCAACTCATATACCCTCGACCAAAGAACAGTCCTCCTCTATCAGGGAAGGTCGTCCTTTTCTACTAAGGGCACGGCTTTGGGAGGGACACATACAGAGCCATGAGGGAGGAAGGGGACACCACCTGAATAGCCAGACCCGCCGAATCAACCCTGGCCATCAGAGGGTGACAGATACTGCAGCCAGATCACCCGCACATCCTGTCACCACTAGTTTGATCTCATTCTTCTTTTTTAAATTTTATTTATTTTTATTTTTTTTAGTTTGATCTCATTCTTATTATGACTCTGCTTTGCACATAATTCGGGGCCAGGCACCTAAATGACCCACTAACAGATGTTGTGAGTCCAGGCAGAGGATGGATGCTGGTCATGGATTCCCAGCACAGTTTTGGCAGATAGTCAATTAGCATCTGGGTGCTGAATGTCTCTGTGTTCCCAGCATTACCATAGGGATGGAGGAGTTTCCAGGAAACAGAATGAGTCTCGAACCTCGGGGGGCTGATAGGTTCCCTGGGAGATGTGACTGTGACATAAACTTATTTAGGGCAGTGTTTGTCACACAGTAAATCCCAACCCACTGGTGGGTGCCAACTAGAAGGGGTGGGATGGGGAGAGGGAGAGAAGTAGATGGAGAAACAGACAGAGAGAAGGAATGGGAGAGAGAGAGAGAGGTGTTCAGAAGCCATCAGGCCCTATCATAGGCAGCCAGGGGAAATATTGTTTGGCGGGTCTTTGATTTCATTTGTGCACATACAACAAAAGCATTCACCACACTGTTTGGGGGCCAGGGCTTAAACCACAGCACTATAAGAGGGACTAAAACAAATCCCTAGTCCTGCAGTGTTGGGTTCAAGGGAGTCCAGCTACGAGCAGACAGATGGTGAGGAAAGCACCGCTTCCCCCTGATAAAAGCTGATATGGGTTATGGCAGTAAGGTGGTCATGTTGTGTGACAGTTCTGGGCTTCTGAACCCCTGACGTGGCCAGCCACAGGCCTCACCACAAGGCTAAAGCCTGGGCCACGTGCCAAGTGCAGGGATAACAGATGCTTCCTGTGAGCTGAACGGGTGGATCTCCAGAGGGAGAGGAAAGGGAAGGGCTGTTACTGCCCTAAACTCCTATTCAGGGAAGCTGCCCTCCCACAGGGGCAGGGGTAGGATGGTGAGTGGGAGGAACACTCCTGATTATGGAGGTGAGGCCACGTAGCCTGGGGGTTCAGCCTTGTGAGCCTCTGGAGTAGGGGAAATACTCTGCAGGTTCTCTGTGCATAGAAACTCTGGGCAAAGTTTTTATGGAAGCTCCCTCAATTGATCTTGCAGCAAGCCTGCAAAAGGGAAGTTCCTTCCTTATTTTAAGTTACAAATAATGCAACGCATGCCCAAGGAAGTCAAATAATGTGTCAAAATCTCACTGCCGATGAAGGCAGAACCTGTGTTCAAACCAAGGATTCCTTAGCACCAGAGTGTGTGCCCTCCAACGCACTGGGACTGGCTTTTCTCCTGTGCAGTGTACAACCTGGCTGTGGCCACACACCTGCTGATTCTACATATGGTCCACAGGGTGGCCGGCAGCCTGTCCTCTGGTCAAAGGCAGCAGGGCACACAGGTGCTGCCCCCCATTGAAGGTGACATTCCCAGTTCCAGCTGGCAGCTTGGGCACAGCCAACAGGGTGCAGGACATTAGCAGCAGCTGGACCCTGGGGGTTCTCAGATGTTGACAGAGAGCAGCGGTCAGGCACTGGCCCCAGAGACACAGGTCGACCCTCTGGGGCCACCAAGAATCTCCCTTCTTCTGTGTTTTCTGATGAAGCTGTGCCAGGAGTTCTCTTCTTTCGTGAAAGATTTTGTCTTTACACTTTTTGCCCACCTCTAATGGTTTTTCCTTGTGCCTCAGGAGTTATGCAGAAAGAGCATGCTCCCAGCTTCCCACATCCACCTGGGCCAGCAAAGGGGCAAGAATTCTGGCCAGGGCAGAGCCCTCTGGGGAACTGAGTTCCTTAGAGTCAAGAAGGAGAATGACTTTGAACCAGGAGGCCTAAGTGTTGTGGGAAGAGGAGGATTATTTCAGCTTTAAAACCATGAAGGGGAACAGAGGTTTGTCGTGGAGTTCTTGGACAGCAACGTAGAGGGGTCCACACCACTGCCTGATGATTTGCCAAGCTCCGGGCATCTTATCCAGAGCATTCTGCTTCAAAGAAACCACAGATCTGGTTAGAAAAGTCACTCTCCCGTGGCCATGACTTTGCGTGAGTCCGATTTGGGTTCAGGAGGAGGACAGCTATTGGGGGAGGGAGAGGAAACTTCGTGGCCATAGAAAGTTCTCTTTGGCTCCCACTGGAGTTTCTTTTTCCTGCGCTAGATTCTTGCCTTCAAGTTCTTATGCCGGTCAAGCAGAAAGCAGTTGACAACTGAAGTTTATTAACTGACTTTTCTTTTTGGGTAAGAGAAAGGTCAACCGCATTTCCTTTTCTTTGATGGTTTGTTGTTATCATACCCTGAAAGGATATAGCATTTAAGCTACAACTGGGGAAGAATTGGTCTCAGGATAGTAGTGCTACAAAATAATAAATGGATAGCTTATTATTCACTGTCTATCCATCTCTCTTGCGAGCCAGCAATGTTGGTGGAGAGGATGGGGTGTGCCCCCAGGGAGCTTATGACTTGGTTGAGGAGATCTAACATATTTATGTGAAAAGAGATTGCCAACATTGTCTGTGTGGTAAAGTGTCAAAATGAACAATGAAGATATGCCTAGGGGTGTGGCAGAGGGGACTCACCCATCAGACCCAGCCCCAGAACACCCGGGCTCTTGGACAGTGAGGGTGTTCTGATTCTATTTGTTCTTTCTGTTCTCGGCCACATTTCTCTAGCACCTACTTTTTTTTTTTTTTTTTAAAGATTTTATTCATTTATTTCACAGAGAGAGGGAGATCACAGGAAGGCAGAGGCAGGCAGAGAGAGAGGAGGAAACAGGCTCCCTGCGGCGCAGAGAGCCCGATGCGGGGCTCGATCCCAGGACCCTGAGATCATAAAGGCAGAGGCTTTAACCCATTGAGCCACCCAGGTGCCCCTCTAGCACCTACTGTTTTGCAGTGATGTGCTCTCTACTTAAGCCACGGCCTTTACCTGGAAGGAGCTTACTGTGTAACAGAGACAAAGGCATATGGGTAAGTTTAGGATTGTTCCTGATGTTCTCAGGAAGGGCTTCCTGGAGAAAGAGGGGGCTCCCAAGACTGACCTACTCGGATGATACAGCAGACAATGCCAGCAGGGGGAGTTGGGCACAGCGGTGAGAGACATGGGGGGTAAGTCCATAGTGAAGTGGTCATGACTTCTGGGTGGGGCAGGGGGACCTCTGTATGGGCCCAACTGCTGTGGTGCCTGGTCATCGTGTGTCAGATACAGAGCCCCATAACATAGGACTCCACTTCGGCGAGGGCAGAACTTCTCAGGCAAGTTAGCTCATTTTGTAGACTTTCCTTTTACTACCTTTAAGTAGAGAGTAAAACCTCTTCTTGATTGGGCGAATGGGGACTGATAGCTAAGGCATGGGTTCTCAGTCTGAGTGTGCATCAGGATTTCCTGGGGGATTTGTGACATCATAGATCTCTGCACCCACCTCGGATTCTGACTCAGCACAGCGAGAGTGGGCCTGATAATTTGCATTGCTAATTACATTTCCAGGGGCTGCTGATGCTGCTGGTCCAGGAGACTGTCTTTGACAGTGAGAGTGGCTTATAGATCCTGTGCTCAGTTCCAATGCTATCACACACCTCCTCTGTGCAAGGAGATGATATAAGACTTCAGTAAATGGAAGTCGTGGGGGGACGGTCTTCTCTTAGTAATGAAAATAAGAAGTCACGCTCTCAGCTGCCTGGCCACAACTCTGAGCTTAGTCTCCTTTCTTTCAGGAGCCAGCTGATGTAGTTTCAGACCTGTGGTTACTGTGAGAATTTGTCACCTGTCTGGCTTCCTTGCCTGCCCCCAGTGACTGGAGCTGGGTGAGAGGACAGAGGACTCTGTGCCAGCATCTGGTAGGTGCACTTGGCCTCCGATCAATGCCAGATCAGGAAACTTTAGTCTCCTTTACCTTGTTCTTTGGAAACTTTGAAAGCCTCAGCTGCCCCCTGGATGTCCATTTGCATACTAAGCGCCTGCAGTGAGACTTCTGGAAGGACAAATAATCTCTGCTGATTTATCTCAGTATCCCTGGGCTCTGATGATGCAACAGGGAAGTGGTTCTCCAAAGAAAGGTGTCTGGGGCATCAAAGTGGCAAAGAGAATAGACGCTTGGGGATATTTTGAGAAGCCAAGAGCGGAGAGTGTATCCCAATCAACATTTGCTTAACTTTCTACCTCTGAGCTCCAGGAGAAGTGACTGGAGCCCAGAAGGTCCTGGATACACTTATTCCAGTCCCAGGTCCATCCAGACTGGGAGAAAGTGAGGGTGCAGGAAACCTCCACCTGCCAGGCTCACGGCTGGGTGCCTGCCTGCCTGCATACCTGTGAGGTGTGCACATTGGCTGTGTCAGCCAGGCTCAGGAGGGAACAGGTGAAGGAGTGAGGTCCAGAGCAAGGCGCAGTCCCGCAGCACGACTGAGCTCCTGTCTAGACCATGCCTGGACCACCCTGGGGAGCGCTGTAGCCTTTCTAACCTCAGCTTCCTCACATGTGAAATGTGATGGCACAGCTATGTAGGTTCCTTGTGAGTTGGTGTGTGGTGAGCACTTGGGGCAGTGGCCAGCACAGGCTGGCTGTTGGATTATCACCACTGTCACCAGTATCACCACTGTCAAAAATGTCAAAATAGCTTCCAAGACCGATTTGCAAAAATGGCCACCTTTAATTCACTTGTACACTGTTTGGCAAATGTGTCACCCTGAGAATCAAAAATTCCATTTCTAGTATGATCCTAGTGAAATAATCTGAAAAAGGAACAAAATTCATGCTCAGGAAAGTATCCTGCTATTTGGTTAAAAATGGAAAATAAAAGAGAGAGAACAATCTAAATGTTCCACATTAGGGAATTGGTTATATAAATTCCGATATGCTTACATGATAGAATATTCTGTAGTTTTTGAAGTGATGTATGGAAATCCTCAGTGACAGGAGGAAATGCTTACAGTATGATTTAAAGGGGAGAAAAAAGGGGCCCTGTAAATATAAATTAGATTAAATATTAAAAAAACTATGAAAAAGGAATCAAAGAAAATAGCATGTTGGGGTAGTGGCTTTTGGATGGTGGGTTGGGGTTAGGGATGGTATTATTTTCTCCTAACATACAGTTTTCTACACTTTCCAAATCATCTATGATAAACGTGTTACTTTTAAGGTCAAGAAATGGGAGTGGATCTTCAGAACTGGCTAAGACTGGATCTTCAGAACTCCCCCAACTGCCTGCCCCACCCCACACCCCATGGGGTGTCTGCATCCTTTCCTCAGTGGTCCCCACAAAAGCCACTGTGGGCCGTCACTGGACAGTGGGACTCTGGCTGTGCTTTCTCAATGGTCTGAGTCTTGTGTTCACACACCCTTTGCCTGACCTGGTAGATATTTCCCTTCCAATAAAGAGGTGCACACTGGGGAAAACTGCAAGAGTATTCAATGCTCCCAGCTCATCTTGCCTTTTCCACGGGCTGCAGATGTGGATGGAGGAATTCCAGATGTGGCAAAAGTCCAGAAGTCCTCATAGACACCCTTATTTCTGCAAGAGGAAACAAAGGCAAGCCCCGGCCCTCTCAAGGAATAAGTCAGAGCCTGGATATGGGAAATTCTGCAGCTGCTAGACCACAGGTTTTGGTTGTGTTTAAAGGAGTGAGATCACACCTGGACCGTCCCGGGGAATGCTGTGGCCTTTCTAATCTAAGCTTCCTCACACGTGAAATATGAAGGCACAGCTACATAGCTTCTGCATAGCTTCTTCATAGAAGCTATGTAACTTCTCTTGAGTCCCTATGGGTGTTCTACTCAGCTGGCCTCTCAAGAATTCCTGGATTTGAGTATCTTCCTAAAGACCTACTGGAGGGGTCTAGACTGGTTGAGAGCCCTCTGGGCAGGATTATTTGAAGGGAGACCTCAGTTATCCTTCTAATTTCAGGCTCAGGGGAAGCGACCTTGTAATGGAATGCACAAACTCAGTTTCCCCTCTCAGCCTCCTCTCCCTCCATCTCTTCCTTTTTCTTTATCCCTATGGGCATCTTCAGTCACTTCATGCTCATTCATATCTCTTGCTTCTTTTTTTCAAGTACAGTGAATCTTCGATCACTGATTTTACCCCTATACTTTTGGAGTCTGTATTTATCCTTACATTTATATAGAAATAGTAGGGTTTAGTGCCTGGAAGTGATGACTTTTAGTTTGCCCACAGAGAAGTACCCTTAGCTGTGTGGGTATCAGAGAACTCAATCAGGGAAGACCCTTGTAGTCCCTGAAAGCCAACCATGTAACTTCAGGATAGCTGAGATTGCACCTCAAGATCACAGAATATCTTGTCTTTCAAAATGTCTGCGGGAAGGGTGTTGGAGGAATTCATGTCATCTATTGGAGACATTACAGTGAGCATGTACTTATCAGTTGCTGGGTTCCCAGCAGCTTTGGGTTGGAAATGACTTTGAATGCTCCTCCTGGCCAGCTTTGGGTTGGAAATGACCTTGAATGCTCACCCCAGTCACCATTGTCTGGTTTTTCATTGCTCTACGGCCTCTCTGACTACAATGCCTATACTGTGTCCATAGCTTCCTGGAGTTATCAACCCAGCTCTGGATTCCACCTCTTTCTACCTGATCTGGGTGGCCCAGCCCCAAGACACAGCCCTCCACCTGGCCTTGTCTTGTTACTTGATAGGAGAGCTCTGTGAGCTGGCGTGGGGCTGCCACCACTACTTTACATTGTTTAGTGGGGGAAATGAGATACATATGGGCAATGGCAATGCTTTGTTAACAAGTTCACACATTCTCTCACCCAGTTAAGCCCATGGATATTCAACACAAGTACTCAGTCACAATTTAAATTTCTTTCTGGTCTCCTACAGGTAATGCCTGCTGCGGGGAGGCCCTGAGTTGAACAGGCATGGGAGGAGGGCACTGTGGTGTCAGAGAGGCAGGCAGGGGAAAGGACTGGGCCCTACAAAGGGGAAACAGTTTCTGTCTTCCCTGTAAGCTGTCAGAAACATGCTTTGTGTAGCTGCTCTTGGCTGGCATCATGGGCCCATTCCATAACTTTCCAGTCCCTTCTGTGGGAGTCCAGGCCACAACAAAAGCTTTGATCTCATATCCATTTTAAAGCTCCTAAGTGAAATAAGCTAGTCCTAGAAGCACAGATGCTGCATGATTCCACTTATATGAGGAATCCAAAATAGTCAAATTCATAGAATCCAAGCATGGAATGGTGGTTGCTGGGGGCTGGGGGTAAATGGGGACTTGCCAATTGGTGAGCATAGTTTCAGAAAAGGAAGGTGGAAAGCTCTAGAGCTGTGTCATACGACACTGTGCCCACAGTCAACTGTATGGTACCCTGGAACATTTGTTAAGTTGGTAGGTCTCATGGTAAGTGTTCATACCATAATAAGATAAAATGTTTTTAAAAAAGCTCCCACCTTGGTGCATGAACAATGAATCTTGGAACACTGAAAAAATAAAATAAAACAAAACAAAAACAGAACAAAAACAAAAGCTCCCACTTGTGTTCAGCCTGCCCAGCAGGGGAAAGGGGGCTTGATCTTCTCTCCTTAATTCCTCTCACCCCACCAGTTCTGAGTTTGGCCCCTCCAGAGCTGCAGTGGGAAGGAGATGCGAGGCCAGGAGGAACCATCTTTCTACCTAATGGGTGACAATGGTTGTTTGGTGTTGGTTAGGGAGCCCTGGAATGGGAAGGCTCTTTCTGAGAGCAGAGTGATGGCCTCTGGGAAAAACTGAAGCAAGTATGTCCACCTTGCATTGCCCCTGACTCCGGTGGGCTTTGAGTTGTCTGACCCCTCAGCGGGCCCCTGTCCAGACTGGATGGAGCTCTTGTGAGTGGGCTGCTTTGAGGATGGTTCATGCCCAACTCTTCTGGGCCTGGCCTGCAGAACAGGGAAGGTTTAGGATGTGTTGCCGCTGCCTCTACTGCACAGATCGATGCAGTCAGCTCCTCTGTGGCATCAGCATTGCCTGCTCTGGGGCTCTCTTGGGTCCTCCTCACTTGGCCAGAGGTGGAGACATGCTGAAGGCCACTTAGAGGGACAAGGACAATGCAGTGTTGTGTTCTCCCACAACTGCCCTCAGGGGTGCTCTGGGCAGCTGTGTAGCCTCTCTGAGACCACAGCTCATGGGTGACCATGCTTGTTCCAGTGTGGACTCCACTTAGGATGTGTCTAGTATCTGTTTAGTATGTAAATGTTCTACTGTTCCTTTTCCTCAGCTTTGACTCTTTCTGGAAATTCCTGTATTATTTTTATTAAATATTTAATTTATTTATTTGAGAGGGGAAGAAAGAGAGAGAGCACACACATGAGCAGGGGGAGAGAGAAGCAGACTCCCTGCCGAGCATGGATTCCCAACATGGGGCTTGATCCTTGAGATCATGGACCTTGAGATCATGATCATGATCAGGACCTTGAGATCATGATCCAAACTGAGGGCAGACGCTTAATTGACTGAGCCACCCAGGTGCCTGAAATTCCTGTATTATATCACACATACAAGTGCACAGGCACATACACACAGCCCTTTAGGACCTGCAGTCCTGTAGGGTCCCTCTTTGGGCTTATGCAGCTTCTTCTCTAGGGCATGGGCGCTACCACTGATGGTGGGTTGTGAGCTTCCTAGCTATGTGACTGTTCTAGCCCAAGGTCAGGCACATGGATGGTAAGCAGGATCCATGATGGGGAAAATAATTCTGTAAGGAGCAGTTGTGCCTCTCAATGAAGCATGAGGCTCAGAATGACAGTGCACCCAGGAAGTGGGCCAATGATACTTTTTCCAGTCCTGATTTCAGGCACAGTGACCTGATCTTTTCTTTCAGCTTAGGAAAGAACAGAGGCTGGTGTTATAAAGCCTTTCTCTGCAGTCACCCTGGGCATCTGGCTGTCTCTGAAGCTTTTCTGAAGACAAGGTCACCTTCTCAGACTTCCCCAAACCCACATGGGTCTACATAGCCATCATGTGCTCTCCCCTTTACACCCTGAGACCTGGGTTGCCCCTCTGGCCTCCACATCCTCCACTTCCCTAGGGATTCTGATTGCCCAAGTCTCTCTTTTCCTACTTGAAACCCTCCTTTTCTGATGTGGTTAATAATGCCATTGCTATCATTTTGGGGGCTCATTTTATAATTGCATTTATTATAAAATGCAATTTTATAATATTGCATTGCAAATGGGAACATTTCTTGTAAGAAATGTTACATTTCTTGTAAGATTCACTGAGGTGGATGTTATAATGCTTATCACTTTACAGTCGAGGAAACTGAGGCTCAAAGAGTTTTCGTAACTTGCCCGAGTTTACATAATGGATAAGTTCTGGGATTGGAATCTGGGTCTAATTCCAAAGCTCATTCCGGAATCATTCATCCAACAAAAGTCTCTGAATGGCTACTGTATTCCTGTTCTAGAGCCTGAGGATCTCACTGTGCACAGCACAAACCCTGTCCTCAGTGCCTTCCATTCTAGAGGAAGGAGCATCCAATAGCTCATGAAAACTGTGGATCCATCCTATAAGGCCTGGTGGTGATAGATGCTATGAGGCATAAAGAAGGGAGAAGAGAGAGAGAGTGATCAGGGTGGCCTTTCAGAAGAAGTGCTTTTGGGCCATGTTAGAGACTGAATGTTTGTGTTCTCCCAAAAATTCGTAAGTTGAAAGCCCTCATTTTGGGATGGTATTAGGAGGTGGGGCCTTTGGGAGGTGGAGCCACCATGAATGGGGTTAGCGCCTTCATAAAAAGACCTCGAGAGCTTCCTCACCCCTCCTGCCATGTGAGGACCCAGAGAAAAGGTGGCAATCCATGAACTGGGAAGCAGGCTCTCACCAGAGAGAGGATCTGTCAGTGCCTTTATCTTGGGCTTCCAGTGTCCAGAACCCTGAGTAAACGTCTACCATTGAAGTCTTCCTGCTGTGGTAGCAGCCTGAGCCCATTAATACAGGGTGAAGCAGGGAGAGAATGAGCCTTGCTTATTCTGAATCTGAAAGAGGAGTGTTCCGGCTGGACACTGGCCAGTGTGAAGGCCGGGGCAGGCAGGCATGGTGAGCGCCAGGGTGAGCTAGAGACCAAGGGGCTAGAAGGTGCGGCACTCAACCGTAGAAAGAAGTATGGCTTCCATATGAAAGGGATGGGAGGCCAGGGAGGGTCTCCCATGGGACTTTTTGGGATGTTTCTATCTGAGCAGCATCGCATGGCCGCCGTGCTGAGGACAAATGTGGGGATGAGGATGGGACCACTACAGCTGTGGTCCAGGAAAGTGCTTAGGCCTGCACAGTGGTGGCACTGGTGAGGAAGAATGGAGGTATTTTGGACAAGTCTGGAATTGGAGTCCATAGGAGTTGCTGTTGGTTTAGATGTGGGTGAGCAAATTAGAAAGAAAGAGAGAAGAAAAGAGAAGAGAAGAAGAGAAGAAGAGAA
>CM053605.1:93689336-93707805 GCA_028646535.1 Procyon lotor | reverse complement strand
GTAGGCCACTATGCACAGGGCCTGGGGTTCAGGGGAGAAGGAAGGGCTGGAGCCCCAGCTGAGGCTTCTAGGGTCTCAATGACATTGACAGCCAAGGGCAGGAAGAAAGGGAGCAAGAGCTGATTTAGGGCATTTCCACAGGCATTCCATGAGGGAGCAGGAGAGGACTAGAAGGAAAGTAGGGAGCCCTGTGTCTCCCTAGGAAGATCTCATTTTTCCCACTGATGCTGTCCAGGGCTGTCTGGGCTCCCGACTGCTGCGCCTCCGAGTGTTTACTAGACCCATCTCTCACTAGACTCTGCTGAGATCCTCCCCTCTCCCCTGCATCACTGAATCAGTCCCTCCACCAGATCACCTCTGGCAGCATGATCATCCTCAAATTTAAGAAAAGGAAAACCTCCTCTGATTCCCTGTCTCCCTCTTGCTCCTGGCCCCTTTCTCTTCACGGCAAAGCTCTGCTAAAACATTTCTATACATACTTTTGGTATTTAAAGTGCTTTTTCTTTTTTTCCAGTGAGATAAACTGAAACAGAGACTTCTGCAGAATATGGAAGCCTTGGAGAGAGTGGAGGCAGGGAAAGGTGATAGTTTGCTAGACAGCGTACTGGGGCTGTGGTCGAGGCGCTGAGATAGGGCTGGTCAGTGTGTGTGAGCATGTGTGAGTGTGAGAGTGTGCAAGCATGTGCTTGTGTGTGAGTTAATGGGGTGTGCTTGCAGCCATGGGCATGTTTGGGTGCAGGTATGCAGCATGGAGAAGTTGGATGTATCTAGGCTAAGTCAACAGGAGGGAATGAGAAAAGATGAAGAGAGCATTCAACCCAAACCAGCTGGGTGACAGCAGGAGACAGATAGCTCAGAGATCTGGTCCTCCCGGAGTTCACTTTCTAGGGAAGAAATTAAGATGATGCAAAGGAGAAATTAATAAGCTCTACAGTGTATTAGATGATGCTAAGAGAAAACGTGAAGCAGAAAAGAAGGTGGGGCTCCGGGTAGGGGCTGTCAAGTCTATTTATTTTATTTATTTATTTATTTATTTATTTTATTTATTTATTCTAAGCTAGAAAATCTTTTTAAAGATTTTATTTATTTATTTCACAGGGAGAGAGAGATCACAGGTAGGCAGAGAGGAAGGCCAGGGGTGAGGGGAAGCAGGCTCCCTGCTGAGCAGAGAGCCCGATGTGGGGTTCGATCCCAGGACCCTGAGATCATGACCTGAGCTGAAGGCAGAGGCATTGACCCACTGAGCCACCCACTCGCCCCGGGACTGTCAAGTTTAAACAGTGCAACAGGAGGGCATCAGGAAGAAGGTGGCCTGTGGCTGAGGCCTGAACCAGCCGATGGGGGGAGAATGAGGGTATCTGGGGAACAGTACTGCACACAGAGGGAGCAGCAAGTGCAGAGTCACCAAAGTGGGAGCAGCTCTGCATATTTCAGGAACAGCCAGAAGGCCCCTGTGGCCGTGGTGAAATGAGTTACAGAAGACAAGGTCGGAGCATGAACTGAGGCAACATAGGGCCACCTCGAGACCCCTGGATGACCACCAGCTCTCACCCTGAGGTAGATGGGAGCCATGGGAGAATTCTGAGCACAAAGTGACATGAACTGAGATGCTGACAGGATTACACCATGCAGAGAAAGGGGACCATGGAGGGCTGTGATAAAACCCAGGGTGGAGAAGGTGGTGGCTTGGACTCTAGTGGAAGAGGAGAGAAGTGGTGGGCTTACACATACTTTCTAGTGATTACTGGCAGGAGTTGAGGGCATACAACAAAGGGCCACAGCAATGGGCTGCAGAATCGGAGCTGCAGAAGGGAGGAGGTGAGAAAGGAAAGGAGGTGGCCAGGTTGCAGAGGCAGGGGCACCTCTGGGCTGAGGAATTGCCTGAGTGGAGATATGGAATGGACATGGGCATGAGCTAGGAGTGCCGGAGGCCCTTGGAGGGCAGGGTGACTGACATGGAGACTGAGGACACTCGTAGTGTCCCCTGTCAGTGAGTGACTGTAGGAGCTGGTGGCTGATGCCAATTGCAGGAGTTGAGGTAAGTCACCTGTGTGCGTGCACAGCATTAAGAATGACAGTGGCCATGTGTGTGGGAGAGGCAGCAGAGGCAACGGCTTCACCCCAGAGAACAGAGCATGTGCTTTTTAGAAGGAAAGAAGTAACAGTGCCTTGGAATTAGCTCTGTCTCCACACTGTGCCCAGTGGCACAGGAACATGGGAGAGAAACATAGTGTCCTCAGGGAGCCAGGCTGATCTTCCTCCATGGGAGAACAGGCTGAGGAAGGGGGCTTGGTGATGCAGTCTAGGAGCTTAGGAACAGAAATGCCAGGCAGTGCCAGATAGGTCAGGGACAGAAGTTCCAGGCCTGTAAGCAGGGGGACAGCTTAGGGCCAGAAGTGCCAGGCCTGGTCAGTAGGGTCAGCGGGGGAAGCCCTGAGCCATGAGGGAAGGGCTGGGGAATCTCGTGTCCTTGGGGTCTGTGTGTGGGAAGTCTGGTCCCTCTTAGAGTTGTCTGTGTGTGCATCTCTCTTCCATCCAGCCACTCTTCTCTCCTCGGTCATTCGGTCCCCAGTGGGACCCTCTGATGATTCAAAGGTTAAAATCTGCGGTATCTAAGCTAGAAGGGGCCTGAGAAGCTGAGTCATCTGTTCCCCTCCTCTAATCGATGTTGGGGCAGGTCGGTGTGTCTGGTCAAATGCCTGTTGGTTCTTCTGCCGAAGATCCAGTCCAAGTTCCACTGTCTGACATTTCAGAACTTCTGGATACCTACAGCCTTTATTTCAGGTACAAATCCTCTCAATTTGCATTTAATCCTTGTTTTTCATTTTCTGGCCGCCAGGCTAGAATTAGGAAGATCCTGGGAGGCCTGAGCACTGCACTGTGCCATCGCGACTCTGAGCCTTTGCAAACTTCTATTCTGCCAACAAGTTTAGATCATGTCACCTCCTCTGGGAAGCCTTCTCTGACTTCTGCAAAGGGCCTGTATACTCCTTCCTCTATCCCTGCAGAAGGCAGCAAGCTTTCTCATAAATATTTTAGGCTTTACAAAGACTGCATATATTTCTCTTTGTTTTTTCTATTCGTTGGTTTGTTTATCTGATACTTTACAATATTTTAAAAATCAAAACAGGCCAGAGGCTGGGTTTAGCCTGAGGGCTACAGTTTGCTGAACGACTTGTTCAAATCACCATTAACATGCTTTGCAGTTGTCTGTCTCCACACTGATTCTTAACTACTAGAGGGCAAGGACTGTATTTTATATACCTCAAGATCTGACACAATGCTATGTGAACGAATAAGCGATGTTGCATAAAATATCCTCTGACATATCCCAGCTGACTCTTCTATCATTTTTCTGTGCACCTGCCTCTCACATGTTAAATAAATAACCTCCTTAAGAGTCTCCAAGTCAGTCATTAAACAATCCCTCCACAGATGCACACTAAGCATTCAATGATATTAATGGATGTCATTTATTAAGCTCCTGGTATGCAGCAGGCCAGTGTAGAGTCTTGGGGACACAGAAGTGAAGCCAACAGATTGTGCATGTGTGTGTGTATGTATGTGTGTGTGTGTGTGTGTGTACTTACACAAGTGACTCAGGTATAGGTCACTCGGTCTCTGTGCAGCCCAGGGTCACACTGACGTGCCCTCTATGGTCCCTGCTCTCCAGCTGGATCATGTGCACTAATCCTTACCACTTCTCTGGAGGACTTAATTCACTTAAAAAATCATATAATTGCATTTTCAGCATAATTAGGTACCTAATTACATGACTAAATGTCCTCGATCGGGCTGCATGTGTAAATAATGGTGATTTAGTTAGCCATGCTTTGTTATTGGCTTTTCCAGAAGGCTCATCAGTTGGTGAACAGGATGTAGAAAATGGTTTTCTCCTTCCTTCACCGGGTTTGACAGGCAGGAGCAGCAGAGCTCTTTCCTGTTAGGAGAGGAGGAGGGTGGGGAGAAGAAGAAGAGGTGGAGGGGATTCCTATTGCCTGGGGATCTTGGTTCAAAGCCTCAGGGACAGCCTGTCAGATAAGGGCTTGAATGCCCACATTCTAAAGACAGACAAGACCACTTGCTCCAAAGAAGTATCAAGGGAGGCCAAAGTGGCCCTGAGACAGCAGCAGCACCTCCAGATTATAGACCAGAAAGGCAGAGCTGTGGTGAGGATTCTGGAATGAAAGAAAACCACAGGAGTAGGAGGCATGCATGACTCCTCTTCCATTCCCTGGAATCGTTCTCCTCCTCCCAAGCCAGTTAGGGCACCTGCCCAGAAAGGATGTGGCTTTCTCCCCACCCTGGGCTGAGGTGTGCTGAGGCTCACTGTTCTTGCA
Source organism: Procyon lotor (assembly GCA_028646535.1). Classification (NCBI taxonomy): domain Eukaryota; kingdom Metazoa; phylum Chordata; class Mammalia; order Carnivora; family Procyonidae; genus Procyon; species Procyon lotor. Next base: position 93,703,465 of record CM053605.1, on the reverse strand, counting down.
CATGCAATGGATCATGAGAGAACCTACCTCAGAGGGCAGTTGTGAGGATGGCATGAGATGATGCATATAGATGGCACGGTATGATTTAATATGCAACACTTGTTAACTAGTATTGTGAATGATACTGCAGTGGTTTGTTTTTTAAACTGAACTAGTGTTTGAAAGGAAGGGTACACTTTGAACTATATATTGGGAGTGTATTCCTTGGGGGCAGTGAGGAAGAGCAGGGCAAATGTACATCAACACACTACCCTGCAGAAACCATCTTAAAGTGATTGAAGGGGGCGTTATGATGCACAGTACAGGGTGTGGATTGTGGTGCCAGAAAGATATGGCTATAGCTCCTGGCTCCTGAGTCCCACCTGCATGTGACCCTCTCTAATTCTCAGCTAACTCACCAATACAGAAGGATGCCCTGTACAGAAGGATGAAGAAGCACAGTTCTGAGAGAGGCACTGCCCAACACATGCAAGCTCTTCTTATCATTCCCATTTATTTGAGCATAGCTCCTGCACATGTGTGTGAATGAATGCCCTGAATGGCTCCTGGATGCAGGGACCCTATGGGGGAAGCAGATAGGTACAGTGTTTGTGACTTGAGAAGTAGGAAGTCCTTGTTTATCTCCTGGATTAGCTGGGTTTCCAGATGCTTCCCACTCTGCTGTTAGCCCTCCTTTGTCCTCTGGGTATCAGGGCAGAAAAGGGGCTTTAGGAAGTCATCAATTCACCTCATTTTGCACCCAGCACCACAACCAGGAAGCTGGCTGCCTCTAGTCAAGCCCCTGTGCTGTCTTTGTTCTTGGGGAGGAAAAGCTATTTCTCTTCACCGTACCTGCCCCACCACCCCTCTACCCCATCTTCCCACTGTATTTCTGGCTGATGAAGACACTCTATAATATGTCTCAATCCATCACTCTGGCACACTCCTGTTCTGTCCTCCCAGCCCCCTTTCAGGTCTTGTGATTTATATTTCCCCAACATTAATCTTTTAAAAGCAAAGAAGCTATAAACACATACATAATTCTTCCTCCTGTCAGTTGAAATCCCATGACACAAATCAACTGCCATCTAAATTAAATGTTTCTTTCACAGAAAGTGATAAATGCCCTGGAGACCAATCAAGAAAGCCAACAAACTTAGACTTTGTTTCACTTTGGAATTTTGCAGGTAGTGTGGCTGAAGTCTGATAACTGGTTATATCTCATGACCAACAAGAGTGGTGAATTGGATGCTTTAATACAGCTGATATGGACAGGAGACTTTGTGCATCTTTCCTCATCAGGGATCTTAGCATATCAAAAGCAGGATTGAAATCTAACACATAATCTTAGGGGAAAAGGGTAAACAAAGACAAAATTTACTATTCTGTCAGACCGGTATACTATTTTCTTAAGCAAACCAAGTAACAGGGTGAAAACAGAGTTACCAAAAGAGACATCAGCCTGTTGTAGAGTTGGATCTGTTTAACTAGTTATGATTAGGGCTCCCAGATATGCCAGATGGTCTAAGAGCAGATTTCAAACAATTTTATCTTTTTTAGCAGAGATAGTTTCATATTTTTCAAAATGCAGTTTTTAATTTTACATCTTTCAAATACCTATTTTGGGAGGAAATACTGAAGCTGTGTTTTTAGAAGAAGGAAGGAGAGATGAATGGCTAAATCCTGTACATATTTTGGGTTTATTTTTCCTCTCTTCCTTTTCCATGTCTTATTACTTCTTCTACCATCACTACTGCATTCGGTATCACTAATAAACTTAATTATTCATCTCATTATGGGAAGAAGAGAGTCCTTTTTTTTTTCCTTTTTGAGAGAGAGCAGAGAGCATGAATGGGGGTGTAGGGGTAGAGGGAGAGGGAAAGAGAGACAATAATGGAGCCTGATGCTGGGTTCCATCTCAGGACCCTTAGATCATGACCTGAGCTGAAATCAAGAGTTGGATGCTTAACTGCCTGAGCCAGTCAGGTGCCCCAGGAAGTAGGATATCTTAAAGGTTAGGTTAAAGAAATTACATCTTTTATTGCAGGCCATGAGCAGGTGAGAGATTATGAAAAAGGAGAGTCTCTAGAAATTCTGAAGTAGTACAGGGATGGAGAGGAAAGCCTTTTCTCTTCCAAATTTAGAAAAGCACTTGGAAGCCACCAAGAAAGGAACAGCATGACACAATGAGAGACTAACAAGGCTGAGAGTAGTGGACATGAGCAGAGATATACAATGTGAGGTGTGGGGAGGGGGCGTCCATCAAATTATACTTGACAAGGCTAAGTATTTGAGGGTTAAAGAATTTCAGGTTCTGAGGAGTGTGATTAGAAGTTAAGTGAAGAAAATGGTGTGATAGAAGAGGTAGGAGAGTTATGAACAATAATTTATTCTTTTGTTTTAAAATATATATAGTTAATGAATAACTTCCATAATTATATAATGATTATAATTATGTAAAATAAATTATTACAAAATAAATACATCACTTAAAGTATTAAATATTAAGATGGTGGTGGGTTTTGAGGAGGGCACGTATTACATGGAGCACTGGGTGTGGTGTATGAACAATTAATCTTGTAACACTGAAAGAATAAAATAAACATATTTGGGGAAAAATAAAAAAGGAAGAAAATAATAAACAAACAAAAAAAGATGTGTTTCAGATTTTCAAATTTACGTAAAAATAGGTTTTGATGATTGTGGGAGGCATCCATGTATGGATGAGTAAGAAGGGGATCTTGAAAATGCTTAAAATAAGAATGCTTTATAAGACTAGGAGTGCTCCATTTACCCAGCGGCTTTGCACCCAGGTACCTGGCCTGGGAGTTGAGGCACTGAGTATGTGGGTTCCTCCCTCAAAGCAGGAGCCTCTTGTTTGTGGTTCTCAACTCTGCCTGTACATCACAATCACATGGGACCCTTTAAAAAACACCCATGCCCAGGTCCCATCCTCCTCAGGTTGCCAGATAAAATGCAGAACACCAGTTATATTTGAATGTTACATAAACAACAACAAATTTCTTGGGATAAGTATGTCCCAAGTATTGCAAGATGGCTCCATAGACTGTTTGGTTCTTTGTCAGCTCACCAGATAGACTGGGAGTTTTCTAAGGGGCATACACCTGGAGGAGAGCTCTGGGATCTCTTGGGCCCCAGCCCAGAGCCACAGACACAAGCTAGCCTGAATTTTCACATTATTATCTCATGTATTCATATCCCTACTGCTTGTCCCATGTGAGCCCATTTTATGTCGCATGGATTCTAATTCTTCTTCATACCTCTAGGCTTTTGGCTCATGCTGTTCCCTCTGCCTGAAATATTCAGTCCACCTGGGGCCTACTTTGTGAATGAATGTCTATACATCAAGGAAGATGTCTGTCCTGACCTCCCAGTGGAAGTGACCTCCTGTTACTATGGACAGACTCACCAAGTATGTGAAAACAACTCTGGGAATGCAGGGGGGGCCATGGCATCTTCGTCTCGGTATCCTGGCATTTTGCAAGGTGGCCTACACATAGTAAGTCAGTGGTCATCAAAAGCTCACTGAGAGAAAAGTCTTCTCAGCAGACCAGATTGAAGTGCAGCAGGAAAAAAATCACCCAGAAGAGAGCTTATGAAAGCAGGACTTCGCAGTGATTGCTAAAACAATTGCTGAGCACCTACTAGGTGTAGGTGTAAAACCATCTTTTGCATTTATCTCTCCACACTTCACAGAACTCTTATATACACTAATACTTTGGCTAGTCATTAGAGAATGATTACCAGTGATGGTTTGGTGGTTCCAGGGAAGAGATCAGAGGAGGCCCCCTTTGTTTTCCCCCAACCCTGGCTACCCTCCTGCCCTTACCCTTGATCTGTCCTTTCTCTAGCTCTTCAGACTTTGTCAGCCTTGGTGTCTGAGAGTTGCTGCTCATTTCTTGATATTCTAGTGATAATCACAGGCCTTGAACTCAGTCTCCAGGTCAGGGCAAACCATTGGCACAGTCCCAATTTGGGATTTGTCAGGAGCTGCAACTTGCCCATCAGTCTGCTTTGATGGAGCCATCCTGGCAGGTCATCTGTAGGCTCAGGCCTCACTCCTCAGCATTCATCCTCCTGTCCCACTCTGGGTGGCACCCCCTGCATGGAAGCCTCTAGTCCCTAGGCCAGCTTGCTAGGAGGCCCTGCCTGACCTGCCTGCCTAGAGGCTGCCATGTATGCCTTGTCTTGGAGGACCCTTCCGACTCTGTTTGCATCTATGTGCATCAGAGCCTGGGGCAAGGGGGAGCTGGAAGTCAGCGGGGCCCATGCCACTGCTTTTTATGGTCTGTTCCATGCTGGGAATTCACTTGCATTATCTCCCACTCATGACGTTTCTCTCATTCAAAACCCGCTGTCGTGGGATGGACACAAATCATGAGTACCTCTCATTAGCTGAAATCCCCCAAACCACCTTGCCAACAGGCATTGCCATCCCTGCTTTACATATATGGAAAGACTGAGTCCCAGAGACATCCTCAGTCACCAAGGTCAGAGCCAGGATCCAAACCCAGACCTGAGCCCAAAGGTCTACTGCTGCCCACCCCTGCCGGCCCTGGCCCTGTCTCCCAGTGTAGTGCTGAGCCTGGTGATGGGACCCTGGAGGCCAGTGGCAGTGATATGCCCTCCATCTGTAGAGACTGTGTGCTCCTGGCAGGGCGTGGGACACAGCAGCTTTGTGAGGTGAGGATGACCAGCCCAGCTTACAGATGGAACAACTAAGTCCAGAGAGATGACTTTCTCAAAATCGGTTTGCTAACCCAGTCTGTCCTACCCTGAAGATGGGACATTGAACAGCTTAAAAGAAAAGTAGTTACCTTTTGAAGGTAAAATTGGCTGTCACTGAAAAGGTGTGTGTGTCTGGGGATGGGGGTGGGGTGTGAAGGGATGAGTCTTTGATCTTCAAACTAGAGCTCCCAGGAGGGAGGAGGGCAGCCGGAGCTTCTGGGGCCAGTGAACCTGACTTCAAACCTGACCGTAACACAGGAAATAAAATTTCTTAATACCTTCCCTCCCTCTCTCAGCCTCAGTGTCTGACTGAAAAAGTGGGAACAGCTACACACACCTCCCTGAGGACTCTGAGTGGGCTCAAACCATAGATGTAGTCCTGATATGTCCATGGGAGGCACCAGCTTCCACTGCTATGTCCAAGTCCCCCAGAACTCTCTAGCATCCCCTTCTCTATCAACCCTCTTTGCCAAAACTTCACCCCCAATTTTTCCTCATTGAGTCCTGCTGCCTGTGGCCACCAGAAATCTATTTGGTACTTAAGAATGGAAAGAAGTTTCTTGGGTCTCATTGCCCCTGTTTCTGAAGGCTTGGGCCCTGGGGACAGGTCTGAGAAAGCAGTTGGTGAGCGGCTGGGCCCAGACCCACTTTATCAGCCCCAGGCCCTCCAGGCGGGGCACCGGATCTCCCTGTAGCTGCCTGATAAGAGGCTCAGCTCTGCTTTCTTACCGCCTAGAACCTTATCAGAGGCTGTCCTGGGTGAATGTTCCATTCCCCTCCGTGTGCAAATAGGGGAGGGGAAAAAGGCCCCTGGAAGAAATATGTCCTTACACTCAGACACAGTCAAGCCGACTACCTGCCTGTGAGTCCAAGCCCTACTGGTACAGATGGGGAGAGGCTCAGGACAAGGAACCCCAGGCTTCCCTAGGCAAGAGTGAGTAGGGACCCTCATGCACACTGGGTCTGAAGCTTACAGAGACCTGAGCCCAGTGAGGGTGTGTGCTGCCTTGCATCTCTCCTGACTTGGCTGTCTGTGTGTATGCACATGTGTGTTGGGGGGAGCAGGGAGTGTTTAAGCTTGAAGCATTTGTCTCCTTAGAACTGTGGCACATAAAGCACATGGTGTCATAGAGAGGGGCACACTGCCTGCCTACCCCTGAGCCTGGAGAACTGCAGAGGTTATAGGATTAAGTTAACCTGAATCCTAGTGCAGGCTCCACCATGTGCTATGGGTGTGCCCTTGAGACAGGCTTTACATCTTTCCCAGGAATACTCAAGATACTGAGTTATACGAGGACCCCAGGCTCCTCTTCTTGGCAGGTGTGTAACATCACTGTCCTTCCCAGTGGGTACATGAACAGCCTGCCCTGGCACCCAGGCACAGAGATAGTTTGATAAATGCTAATGCCCTCTCCACCCCTCCACCCTCCACTGTACCAGGCTGGGTGAGGACAGAGTAAGATAGGAAGTGGGAATGGCTTTCCTATGTGCCAGTGATTTCAAGCACAAACAGCTGCTCAGGGGGCCTGATTTCCAACAGGGTCCTCAGGTGGAGATGAAAGCTAGTCATTTCCATGGAAGCTGGATTCTCGTGCTGGGATAATATTCTCTGAGGAGGAGGCACACAGGATGAACTCCTGTGTATGTGTTTAAGTTGCTTTGGTCACTTAATTGAACTGCTGTCTGGACTGCTTATTAGACTACACAGAAAAGTGTGCAAATATAAAGCAGGTGCAAATAACCTCTTAACATCTTTCCCATTCTTATGACCCTGACTGTTAGTGTGGCTGGCCTGCAGGGGGAGTTGTATTAAATTCTATCTTGCACACGGGTGGTGAAGGCGGTGGGGGAGAGCCTGAGGTGGTGGAATCCTGGGCTCTAACCTAAGCTGTCTGAGTCTGAGCTGGTCTCTTCAGTTCTCTGATTTCTGGGAAAAGGAGCCTGTATTTTGGGGTGGGCTTTCATTCTGCCAGGGAAAACTGGGTAAGGCTGAACATGATGTGGGGACCTCCTTCCCCAGCAAGGTGGCAGCTTGGACCCCAGGAGCAGCAGGATGGACCTCCTTTGACCACACCCTTTCATGATTCTCTCTTCACTCCCTTCTAAGCCAGACCCTCCACTTTGGGGGAGAAGGTTGCTTCTCTGTGCTTTCTGCTGGGTTGGTACCCCCCAGGGCTTCCATGGACCAAGACCTGCAGGTGAGGGGCTCATCCACATCCTTTTGCTCCAAGCTGCCCTGTGAATTGCAGGCGCATGGGGCTCTGGGCTCTGCACTCACACTCAGTCCCTGCAGAAAACCTTCGGACCCTGAAGATGCAACTAGCAATTTCAGAGAGGCTTCTGGAAGCTGGCCTCTGTGTGTACACACACCTGTGCACTCAACTAAGGCATCTCTCAGGACAGCTAAGGACAAATGGGGTTCTTGGTATTATAGTCCCCCTGTCTCCCATCCCCCTGTGGTTCACGCACTCCTTAGGAATTCCTTATCTTCTTCTCCCCTCCCACTCATTCTCACCACATGCCATGGCTCATCCAGGTCCTCACTTAGTCTTTTGCTGGAGCGTTAGCTGAATGCTCAAGTGCTCCTCTGTCAGGGTCAGGAGTATTCTACCAGGAAGTTTGGAGGTCCCAAAACTTGGGAGAATGGTGGGATTCCAGCTGCTACAACAGGTGCTGGGAGATAGTCCCATTGTCTCTTGCTACCTCCCCTGTCAGTCTTTGTCTCCTTCTTACCATTTCCCACCATCCTCCCCTAGTTACACTGCCTCCTGGGTGTTCCTTGATCAGGCCAGGTCTCTTCCTACCTCAGGGCCTTTGCACCTGCTATGCTTTCTGCCTATTCTGTACTCTCTCAGATAGTCCTGTTTGACTCCCTGGCTTCCTTTAGGTCTTTCTCAAACATTATCTCTCCCAATGAAGACTTCTCTGGCCATGCTCTTTAAAAAGGTATCTCCCTCATCTCCCTTGCCTCTTTGGGCTCAGATCTAGTTTGCAGCAACATAGCTAAATGCACCATGAAGGTCAGAATCGTGGGTAAACATGGGACCCTTTATGGTGCCTCCCTCAGGAAAATGGTGAAGAAAATTGAAATGAATCAGTAGGCCATATACACTTGCTCCTCCTGTGGCAAAACCAAGATGAAAAGGTGAGCTGTGGGGATCTGGCATTGTGGCTCCTGCATGAAAACCATCACTGGTGTCACCTGGACCTATACCACCACTTCTGCTGTCACAGTAAAATCTGCCATCAGATGACTGAAGGAGGGGGTGTCTGGGTGGCTCAGTTGGTAAGCAGCTGCCTTCAGCTTGGGTCATGATCCAAGGTCCTGGGATCAAGCCCCACATCTTGCTCCCTGCTCAGTGGGGAGCCTGCTTCTCTCTCTCTCTCTCCTCTCTCTCACCAGCTTGTGCTCTCCCTTTCTCTCTCTCAAATAAATAAATATCTTAAAAAAAAAACACACAAAAAAAGAAGATCGAGGGAGTTGAAAGACCAGTAGAAGTTCCACCATTTGAAACACCACTAGCCTATGATAAATGAGTTAATTTATGTAACAAAACAAAACAAAATTAAATAAAATGGTACCTCCCTCATCCCTGGCCTTCCTTATCTCCTTTCTTGACTTGATTGTCTTCTCTAGAACTTGGCACTATCTGATGTACTAAGCACTATCCCCACGTGTCTAGGATCTATCTGTCCAAACCCCATAGAATATAAGCTCCCTTTTGTGATTACTGGTGGTTTGTTCATTGTCGTATCCCTAGGACCTCACACATTTGGTCCTCATTTCATGGTCATGGAATGTGATTCCTGGCCTATGAGCTAACTGGTGGTGGTGGTATAGGCACAGAACATGGGTGTAGACTCAGGGACACTAAGGCTGAACTTGGATCCACCATTTTATAACTGGTCAAATGTGGACACACTTTTGAGTATCCAGATCTAAATCTGAAAAGAGAAGTGATAAGTGATAACCTCTGGAGGGGATAAGAGGTTTCAGTAAGGTCTGGGGCGGTGTGCCTGGCCCAACACCTGCCGTGTGGAGAGTTATCCCTCTTCCTTGCCTGAGCTGTGGGTGAGAAGTACTGTTTTCTGAACTTGGGAGGTGAGCTGGTGGGCCCTGTAGCTGTAGATCCCAGGGGAGTCTAGGTGTTGCCTTGCCTTCCAGGTGAGGATTTTCTGCAGGGCAGCAGCAAAGTCCCCAGGGCCTGTACTGACAAAGGGGGGGACTGGAGGACAAGAGACAGTGAAGAGTACATGAGGGGCCCTCTCCTTGGTGGCCTGGGCACTGGCAGATCAAGTGATGGGAACAAAGGCACTCTGTGTATTCACAGGCCTCCCTGGTTGAAGTCTGGTCCTTGATCTTGACTGAAGGTTTTTCCTCCATGGCTTCTTATTCATCAGTGGGGTGATGGTATCCCCAGAGAGAGGCTATGGGGCTCAGCTGGGCTCTAGGCCTGGAAGTGGGCCATTAGAGATTCTCCTTTTGGTTTAAGTCAGGAGTCAAGAAACTTTTTTGGTAAAGAACCACATGGTAAATGGCATAGGCTTTGAGGGCCATATGGTCTCTGTTACAAAAAACCAGTCATAGACAAATGGATGGGTACAGCTGTATTCCAATAAAACTTTTATTTATAAAAACAGGTGGCAGGCTGGATTTGAGCCGTGGGCCTTACTTAGTCCGCAGACTTCTCTGTATCACTGAGTCTCTCTCTTCCTTGTCAGCTAATATTTACTGAATATTTGCCCCATGCTAAGCCTGGGCCTTTACCTATATCTTCTCATTTAAGGTGCTCACAGAGAGGAAGCCACTGAGTAGCCAAGCTGCACCTTGAACTCGGGTCTGTCACACTGGAGGCCCGAACTTTCACCTGTGCAATGCACAGCTAGCTGTTGGAATGCAGGCATGCTGTCCACTGCCATGGCCACCTTGTACAGATTATGAGTCTGGTGGCACCTGGGGCTCATTGCATCCTGGACATCCCGTGGGGTGGTGAGTACACAAGCATCAGGGACACAGAGGCCAAAGGGGGTGAGATCACTATCCTGAGGTTGTCCTCATAGCTTAGTGGTAGAGCCAACAGTAGCTGGTGAGGTGGCAAGGAGGGGTGGGATCCTGCCTCTGAGTTAAACCTTGCATAGGGCCAAAGCCATCTGTGATAATGAGGGCAGTGGCCTGGGCCTCTCTGCCTTGGCTCTGTGTATCCTCTCTGGCTAATTGCACTGATTGTCCAGGCCCTGTCACAAAGGGACTTCCCAGGGAATCCTGTGCCCTTGGGGCGTTGGGTCCTAGAAAAGGATAAATGGTTGCAGCCAGCTACCTTGTAAGGGCTTGGTGCAGGGAGGCCAGAGGAGGTGTGGGAAGTGTCTTGCTGCAGTCTGAGTGTCCCCGAGGGGGCGGTTCTTGGCTCAGAGGGAGATATCATGACCTGAGGTGGAGGAGAATGCCTCCCTGCATTCATTCCCCCTTGGGGAGAGCCCTCTCACGGGAGCTCAAAGGATAACCATGGAGGACCCTGGAGGCAGGAGGCAGGGCAGTGAGAGGTCAGCCTTTTATCTGCCCAGACAGTCAGACTTCTGTTCCCACAGCCCCGGGACAAGGAGGGCAAGATAAGGCCAGGAACTCAGATAATTGTGCCTCCAAGGCGGTGCAACTTCAGCATTGGCTTATTCTAAAAGTACCACCCTGGAAACACAGGGAAGAAAGAACAGTGAAAATAGGCAGGCAGAGACCAAAGCCTCAGGAAATAAAGGGCCCAGTAGTGCTCTTGAATGGGAAACACAGCCTTGGGGTGTCTGAACTTTGAAGGAAAACTGTGGATTCTGTCTCCCTTTGACTGTCCTCCAAAATGGATTTTGACTTTTTCCAACATTGTTTGTTTTCTCAGTGAGGGACAAATATCATTTCACTCAAATAAATCCTTTAAAAATAGCACGTTCTAAAAGGTCTTTTTGGAAGCTCTATGATTCTTTAATAGGAAATGTCCTAGGGGTAATTACCAGAGCCTGATACTAGGAAATGTAGTTAAAAAGCCCTTTGAACCAACTTTCTTTCTCTCCCCCTGTGAAAGAAAACTTTGTTCTCCTTGGAAGCTCCTTATATTCTGTGCATATGAACGGTGGTGAAGTGCAGGGGTTAAAAGACAGCCTAGGGGCAGACGCCCGCAGCTCAAATCACAGCCCTGCCACTCACAGCAATATCCTGTGTCCTGAAGATGGGAGTGCCACCCACAGAACGCCCCTCATAGTGAGGGACACTGGATACTGATGAGTATGACCAGCAAACATTTGCTCAGCTCTTCAGACAGGCCAGATCACCCTGCATAGCATGGGTACCCGTACATTTACACGGCATTTTTCCTTTTTATGTCTTGCAATTTGTCTTGACTGAAGTCATTTCCCAAAGTCAGAACATTCACACAATCAACATTGATCATCAACAACTTGTTTCTTCAAGCATAAAACCTTAATCCAAGATAAAATTATATCTAGCTAAGTAGAAATTCACCATAATTTAATATTACCTACCAATATTAGCTAATATTAGATCATAATTTACATTTGGGGAGCAATATTACTTTAAGTTTTTCTTCAGATAGCTAGATATCTATTTAGCTAGTTCAGTGAATAATCACAAGACATAGGCAATTTGATCTGCAACCTGAATTTGTGTGATAAGAAATGTCTCCCTAGGAGGATTGGTTGCTTTTTTTTCCCTGTTATGATATGTGTCTTGCTGCTCCAAAAAGCCCAACAATGCTTTGAGGGCACGGATCTTGTCTTATACTTTGTCTCTTCCTTAATCCCTAGGACAGATGAGAAGGATGTATATTTCTGTTGATGAACCAGGAATGTATATGGTGTTAAGAAAAATTTGTGCATAAATTGCTTTCATAATCAACTCTTCTGTCCAGTTTCCTTTCCTACTTCTCAGATTTTCTTCTTGGAGCCTGAGCATTGGGGTTCTGAAGTTGGATAAGAACTATCCTCAGGGGGTTAATTGGTAGAGTGATTGACACCTGGGCATACATTACAGTCCAGCTCTAGGCAAACATTTAACCACAGTGAGAACATTTTGTGGCTTCATGGAATGGAAATGTCTATACTGGAAAGATCCTGAGATCCAAGCTTCCACAACCAACAGTGCCTGATTATCAATGAACCACTCTGGCATAAGCACCAGGCACCAGGCAGGAAGGAGTTCGCAGACTGGGTTACACGAAGCCCTTGGTGTCCAGTGATAACGTAAGGGCAAACCATCACAAGGGGCCCCTGGAGTGTGGTCACCCGCCCCTCACCCTCAACTCGACTGCCTCAGGTAGGCTTTTATCTCTTTTACATTTCCAAACTTAATCTAAGAATTTATTTTGTGGAAATGCCATTCCTGATGAAAACAACTGCAAGGGAGATTTGTAGCTGCGACACCACTGTATGTGTATGTGTTTGGGGGGAGACCCTAGATGAAAAGCTACTTCTTTTGGAGTTTCAGGGATACATGACCTTTATTTCAGAGGGAAGCTGCAGAGCTAGCTGCATGCAACTGAGCCTGGTGTGGCCAGTGGCCTGGAGGGGATTTTGAACTCCTTTGCTCTCTGAAGTTCTTGGGTTTTGCTTCCCAACTAGGCTGGAGACCTTTTAAAGAGAAGGTCTGTATCCCCTGTATCTTCTGTGTGGTCCCTTGCATACAGGAGGTGCTCGCTGGATCAAAATCAAAGTGTATCAGATTGAATTATGGTGATCTAAAGGTGGTGATCTGGACCGGGTTCAACAGAAGTGGATAGAAAGCTGAAAGTCCATGGCTTGGACTTTCCCAAGGGGTCCCTGAAGACTTGGGACTTACAAAGGGACCCCAGATGATGTGATAGGCTGGGAGTGAAGAGGGGTGTGTACAGTGGTCAAATCTGGAAACTGGCCCTGAATTTAACTACTAGTACATGTAGGTGCTGCGTCCATAACCTGCCAGAGGGAAGGTTGCCTTTATTAATGGACTTATTAATAGATTATTGTCTTTGTTAATAGACTCTGGATAGGCTCAAGGGGGGAAGGCATGAAAGAGGAAATGCTGAGCCCAAACCCCAAATCACCAAAACAACCTTGCGGACTTCTTTAGACCTGTGTGTCCCTGTCTGCCACATGAGAGGGGTGGTTAAGGGGATCTAGCCTGAACATTGCACTGACCTCAGATGAGATCACAGACAGAAGAGGTTTTGAGAAGCAGAACACGCTGCCGAGAGTCAGGTGTGCTGCACAGACACCAGACTGAGGCAGAGATGTGAGCAGTGTCTGAAAACTGGTGGCATAGGAAAAAGTTTCAAAAGTATGCCCGAGGTCAGAGATGCTGTAGGCAGCACGTCTCACATTTGTTTCCTGTGAGGTCAGTAGGGCCCATAGACTAAGTGTCTGTTCACCCTGCCCCAGGCCAAACTAGAACCCAAGAGAGCTTCTCCTTGCCTTGAACCTGGCGGTGACAGCAATCTGTCAGTTTCTTCCTTTTGGTGACCCTCCATGCATCAGCATCTCGGCATCACCCCCGTTCTGTCCCCCACTTAAGAACCTGAGGAATGGGTTTCTGTGAGATAAAGAGCACACTCCCAGAGGAATCAGACACCTGTGTCCCAGTCTTCCTCTACCTACTAGCCATGGCTGCATGAATTCTTGTAAGTCACTTAGCTTCTCTGAGCTTTACTTTATTTCCCCTCAAGGAGGGAGAGTAGTCTCTCTTGAATGAAGATGGGGAATGGATTTGAAAGGAACTGGCAAAGTGTAACACACAATGCAATAATGGTCCTGTGGCTTGAAATCTTTGAACAAAAGACAAAGCTGCCAGCCCAGGGGTGGTACTCTGGTGGAGGCATTCCAGGAATTGGCTGGGAATTGGTAGGGTCTTTATTGTCTCCCAGTGCCCTTGCAGTGAACCTGAGAGGCAGCTGCCCACTGCTTCCCCAGGGGAAAGCGAGACCCGTGTGTGGGTGGGCCTTGGCAGGCAGGGCTCTCACAGGCACAACCCGGCCCTTGTGTGCCACTATGGGTATTTCACTAGCAGCTGCTGGGCCGGCAGGTGTGGGCCAGCAGAGGAGGGTAGAGTTGAGCAGAAGTGACTTGCGGTGGGTAGATAAAGAAAGGCCTTTTCTTCCGAGCAGAAGAGTGACTCCAGGGCTGCCTAGAGCTGAGCAGAAGGGCATGGGGTCATGGGCGACCTCCTCCCAGCATGGGGGTTGCTGTGTCCCACAGGTGGAGGGACACACACCTAACTCAAAGCAGGACCGTGCCAGTGGTGTGGAGTGAGGGCCTGGTGACACCGTCTCCTGGACCTCAGTTTCCATATTTCTAAATTGGAATTAATAGTAGGATCTGCATCCTTGCAGCATCTTTAGGATGAAAACAAGATACCATGTATATCCTCA
>CM053605.1:93666665-93688836 GCA_028646535.1 Procyon lotor | reverse complement strand
CACAAAAAGGTGGAAAAGCATTCCATGTTCCTGGATTGGAAGAATAAACATTGTTAAAAGGTCTATACTACCCAGAGCAATCTATACTTTCAATGCCATCCTGATCAAAATTCCACTGGATTTTTTCAAAGGCCTGGAACAAACAATCCTAAAATTTATATGGAACCAGAAAAGACCCTGAACCGCTAAGCAAATGCTGAAAAAGAAAAACCAAACTGGGGGCATCACATTGCCCGATTTCAAGCTTTACTACAAAGCGGTGATCACCAAGACAGCATGGTACTGGCTCAAACATTTACTTTTGACGGAATCTCCTGAGGGTAGAGGTAAAGCGCAGGCACAAAAACAGCCATAGCAGCCGGCCAGCCCAGAGGGCTTGGCAGGGTTACACAGGGCTGTCAGGAGAGGAGTGTTCCAGGAAGGGCAGCCATGCAAAGGTGGTCAGCGTGCTGGGAGCAGAACAGAGTCCAACAGGGACTGGACTCTGAACAGCCAGAGTCAATGTTCATGGTCATGAACGGCCATGCAGGGACCAGCAGGTACCCAGCCCCTTGGCCTCGGGTGCGCTGAGCCAGGCAGGGATGCTGGGTGACCCTCTTGGGCTTGGGTGCTTTATCTTCATGGATCCCTTCTCCTCCAAAATTTTAAGTCATATCTAAGAGTGGTATTGGTCTAAAGACAACTGTAATGTTTAGTATTAAAAGTTCATTTTTGTTTTTTCCTTTTGATTTTAAAAGACACACACATTTTTGTATTTCTCTAAGACACCATGGGTCCTAAGCACTTGCTTACTATGTAGGTTAGCCCTGGCTGAGCCCTTTCTAGAAAAACCTCCGCTATCCAGGAGTGTGTGTGTGAGGGGTCGGCTGTGGCTCTCTGCAAGTCACGTTGGTTGCCTCTTGGGTTTCAGTATCATCATATGCAAAACGGAGATAAAAATACCTCCCGTAGGGCAGCTAGAGGGTGAAATGAGATAACTTACGGGATGTGAAGCCTACTTTCTACCCTTTGAGTCAGGGAGACAGTCACCATAAGAGGAGAGTGGGTCAGGGTAATTTACAGAATTTGCACAAAAGGAAAAAATAAAAGAGATTATGAAATTTAAAAAAAAATGATTACTCAGGATTTTCAGCCACAGCTGAAATTAATTCACCAAAATGAGAACTGTGGTTGAAGCTGAAGGAAGGCAATTCAAATGAATTGAATGAATTCAGTCTCAGGGTGCGATCAGAGGAAGCAAAGTCCACGTTCCCTGCAGGAGTTCCGGTGTGGGGTGGAGGCTGGAAAAGCAGGGTGGAAGGAGTCCCCCCAGGAGAGAGGGGAGCCCAAGCTTTAAGAAGCACCTGTCAGAGTCCTCGCTGTCAACCTGGATGAATGGCAACATGAGGAAAAGAAAGAACTGAGCCATGAAAGAAGGCTTTGAAAGGTGCTGGGTGAGCTGAGTAGGGGGCTCCATGTGCACACAGGTCACCGTGAACAGGAATGCAAGGCAGGATGGGACGAGTCAGTGGGATGGGCCGAGAGGGGTGGAGGGGGGAAGGTAGGGGATGTGGATATGGGGACCTACAGTACTCTGTGTAGACAGGCTTGGCTTGCTGTAGTTGGACCTTCACATTCACTCATTCTTTCATTCATTCTTTCACTCACTCCTTCAGTGTTTTTAAAGAGCCTGCTCTTCCCCACGGAGAACAAGATAGTGAGCCCCTAGTGTTCAGATGAGGCTGGCGTTCGGATAAGGCTAGGGAAACAGGGATGGTTCTCCCAGGTACGTGTAAGGAAACTGACTGCAGAAGGTAAAAAGTGCGCTGGAGCCACAGCTAGTGTGAGAAGTAACAGTGGCCTGTGTGTGTTCTCTGGGCTGCCTCCTTACCCCTCACTGTACCCCCTCTGACAGAAGCATGAAGAAACCCATGTATTAGGGGTGGCACTCACAGCTCAGAAGAGAGCAGCTTGCCTTGCCCTGGCTCTCCAGACCCGGGCAGATCGTGCCATCCGGTCCTTGGGTGCTATGTTCAACAAACAGGGACAAGGACTGGGCAGGGGGAGTGAGCCAGCATTCACTTAGTACTCAGTAAGTGGCAGAGATGAACATGTACCAGGTAGTATACTAGGAATTTTATCTAGAATAATACATTTAATCCTCAGAACAAACCCCTGAGGTAGAGATGACTATTATCCCCATTTAGTGGATCAAGACTAGATGTAGAATTTATGCAGCCCAGTGCAAAATGAAAACAGGGGCTCCTTCACAAAAATTAAGAATTTCAGGATGGTGACTACAGAGCATTAACAGAGCACATGTGGGGGTCCCCTGAGGGTGAGGTTCCTGCATGACAAAGACAGCCTTGTCCTGGAGGATGACCTGAGGATGCAGGATGCCCAGCAACACGTGCAAGGCCATAGGCAGGTTAGAATGGGTTCAGACTCACACCCAAATCTTTGAATTGTAAAGCTCATGGTCTGATGTCTTCATCACTAGCAAATTGGTGCAAAGTGAATTTGAGCTAAATGGTTTTTAAAAAGTAAGAAGGGGAACCTGAATGTGGAGCCTGTGCTCGCTGAAGGTAGTGTGCATGGTTTTAGCATTTGGTGAGCCTCTCAAGAGAAGGCAGTTTCTTAGCCAGTGGACTCTGCTGCCTGGTGAATACAGAAATCACAGCCTGGGGCCCAAAAGAAAAGGTAGGCATACATGACTAAGTTATCTGGTTTTCATTTAGCAAACCATAATGTCCTTCACCTTAAGACTCTGGTGAGATTATATGTGCCCACAGCTAAAACGTGAAGTTTCTCCATTCCAGGAGAGACTTTTTCCAAGGGAGAGAAATGGCAGGGCTGGGGCCTGGAGTCGGGTGGTAGCTACACATGTGAACCCCTTTTAAAAATGTGCACTGTATGCAGGAGAAGAGGGAGCAAGAGACTCTGGCTATCTGTGCTCTCACCAAGTGATGTGCTAGTCAGAGCTTCACATTTGAAACTCTGGGTTGAAGGGATGAAGGGTACAGTAAGATGACTTTGTGGCCTTGCCCAGGCCCTCATGAGCACCCTGAAGGGCCGGCTTCCCTCTTAGGGACCTGGAAGAGGTCTGGGGTATGTCCACTGACCCCCAAATAGTATGTCACCCACAATGTTTTGGCAATAACAGAAAGAAGGTGTGGCTTTAACTACAGAAGGACTTTGCTAGAGAAGCAGAAACGAGGGAATATAATATAGTGTCTTAAAGAACTATTAATCATAGTTGTTTTAAGTTTCTCACCTGGTCATTCCCTGCCATGGCTGGTTCTGATGCTTGCTCTGTCTCTTCAAATTGTATTTTTTGCCTTGTAGTGTGCCTCATAGTTTTGTTGACAGCTAGACACAATGTAATGGGTAAAAGGAACTGTAGTGATGTAGCAGTGGGGTGAGGGGAGGGATGCCTCATCCCGTAGCTCTGAGCAGGTCTCTGTCTTTCCGTGAGCCTGTGCCTCTGGACTGTGAACTTCATGAGTGTATCTATTCTTTTTTCCCACCCTTAGGTGGAACAGGATGGGTAGGATGGGCAGGAGTTGGGTAAATCTCATTTTCCAGGTGAGACTGGTTCTGATAATACCCCTGCAGATTAGGCTCTGGTTAACTGCAGTGGACTTTGAACAATGTAGGGGGTTAGAGGTGCTAACTCCCTCCCCCCGAAACAGCTGAAAATCTATATATAACTTGTGACTCTTCCCAAAACTTAACTAATAGCCTACTGTGGACTGGAAGCCTTACCAATGATATAAACAGTCCCTTAACATATTTTGTATGTTATATGTATTATATACTGTTTCCTTACAAAGAAGTATGCTGGAGCAAAGAAAATGTTATTTAAAAAATCGTAAGTAAGGGGCACCTGGGTGCCTCAGTGGGTTAAAGCCTCTGCCTTCAGCTCAGGTCATGATCTGAGGGGATTGAGCCCCACATCAGGCTCTCTGCTCAGCAGGGAACCTGCTTCCCCCTCCTGCTCTGCCTGCCTCTCTGCCTACTTGTGATCTCTCTGTGTCAAATAAATAAATAAAAAATCTTAAAAAAAAGAAAATTATAAGTAAGAGAAAATACACTTACAGCATTGTACTGTATTGAAAAAAAAATCCACGTGTAAGTGGACCCACATGGTTCACACCCCTGTTGTCCAAGGGCCAACTGTATCTTCCACTGAGGCAGGCCTGGTTCAGAATAGGTGTTCTGGTATATTTCAAGATGTATCCTTTTTCCTTTTCCTGCTGGAAGCTTGAGGGGATTTTCCTCGGATAAATACTGTGGGAACGAGGTTGAGCTCTAGGAGGTGAATCTCACAGTATTGTGGGCATCTGCTATATTCCAGGGGTCCAGGGAGACCCCCTGGAATTTCCAACTCTCAGAATTGTCCACACTGAGCCTCCAGGAATTCAGTCAGTCTCAGAGTCACTAACGAGAAGGGGCGGAGATGTCAGGTCAGGAGAAAGGGCAGGACACAGTGCCAGGCAGGTGGGCCATAAGTCCTGCTTTGCTGCTGTCACCTGGGCAATAAGGTGTGGGGGAGTCATGCAAGTGCCCTGCCGAGCCCACCAGCCTGTGATAGAACCCCGTGCCCTGCCGAGCCCACCAGCCTGTGATAGAACCCTGTGCCCTGCCGAGCCCACCAGCCTGTGATAGAACCCCGTGTCTTGGATTCGGCTCCTGCTGACACGAGAGGAAACCCGCTCTCATCTGTTTGTGCCATGGCTATGAATTTGCACACTACTTGTACTGGAAGAATGTACAAAAATGAAAATGCCTAATAACGAAGGGCAGGAGCCAGCACTCCCTCAGAAGTTCAGATTACATGGCGATCTCAAGAAAACCCTAGGCAAAGATGTTCGGATGTCGGGGTAGAATACGAAATAAGAATCAGTGTGGGAGTGGGCGAGAGTGAGGTGGTGAGTGCTGGGGCCAGCAGCCCTGGTCTCAGAGTTTGTTTCGTTTTGACTCTCTGTCCATTTTAACTTATTATTCACTGACCTCCATGTATATGCCAAGTTCTGGACGGAGCTACTGAGTGTATGATTTTTAAAAGGTGTTTCCGGGGTGTGGAATGGACACAGGCCTGGGAGCATTCAGCGCTCTATGCCAGACCCCAAGGAGGGGGCAGGTGGGGCTATGGAGTCCCTTGGGAGGTCAGAATTTCCAGGAAAGGGACAAATCCAAGAATCTGTTGGAGCTGCAGTGTCCTCAGGGCCACGCTGGGTGGTTTTCTAGTGCTCAGGGAAGGCCCAGGGAGCTTCGGGGGAGTAACCCTCGTCTTAGGGGGTGAGCGGGAGTGAGGCAGGCAGGCAGTGTGTGCGGATGTGAACATGCGTGTGTACGTGTGCATGCATATGTGTGTGTGCAGGAGTACCCAGAGGGCACTGGAGGTGAAGCTGGAGAAGCAGAGCCGTCCTGGGCATCAGGAAAGGCCATAAGAGAAGGTTCTAGGGGACTGCCCTAGCATGCTGTGGAAGGCATGATGAAGGGCAGCAGCTGGCCTGGTGTGCGTCAGGCCCAACTACAACACCGTGGGCAGTGGTACACTGAGGTCGGAACACAGGCCTGGCGGAGGAGCCATGGCGTGGTTGGTAGGTTCTGAGGATCTGTGCCACACACAGTTCCTCTGTGTGCACAGCTACAGTGCGATTTCCCAGGCATAGCCCCCATGGTGCTGGCTGGCAAAATGTCCTGTCCACGTGCGCCCTAAGCACCCCTCAGTTGGCCTCTGATGGCTCTGGGGTCTGACGGCCTATGTCCGCAGCCCTGTGCCCTCAGTACCTAGGAACCCTGGGGTAGGCCATTCCCTGGGCCTCCAGTGTTTTCTCTGCAAAACAGTTACGAAAATGCCCATGGGACCAAGCTGTGGAGAGGTGACCCACGCAAGGCCCTACTAAAGGGTTCGGTCGGCATCTAGGTATGGATATTCTTGTTATATTATCAAAAGCAAAAACAGCAGCTGTCTGTAAGGGAGACTCTAGAGATTAGCAACACCCACAGGCCAGGTTTGCTTTGATAAATTCTGTTAACAACAACAGCCACAGATACCACTATTTCTGGGCATAGTGCCAAGCCCTCATTCTCTTGTTCATCACATGACTCCTGGGAAGTAACTGCTGCTATTTCTACTTTCAGATGAGAAAACTGAGGCTCGGACATATGTGCCTCAAAGCTTGCAAGTGTTGGAGGTGGGTCCAACCCCAGGTCTGACTTCACAGCTCTGTGGAGCTCAAGTCCTGCTCTGCCTCCAGGTCACTATGAGAGAAAAGACACTTCATAAACTTCTTCCCTGGGGGTGGGAGACCTCAAAGGAAATTGGCAAAGGCACAGAACAGGTACTTCTCAGAAAAAGAAATATACAATACGTTGTGGAGATATGAAAACATGCACAACCTCCTCTCTCTCTCAAATAGATAGATAAATAAATAAAATCTTTAAAAAAGGGGGGAGGCACTTGGGTGGCTCAGTCAGTTAAGGGTCTGACTCTTGATTTCAGCTCAGGTCATGATCTCAGGATCCTGAGATTGGGCCCCACATCAGGCTCAGTGTGGAGTCTGTTTGTCCCTCTCCCTCTACTCCTCCTCCTGCTTGTGCTCTCTCTCAAATAGATAAAGTTTTTAAAAAACAAACAAACAAAAACCATGTACAACAACCTCACTTATAATTACAGGGGCACATTCAGAAGTGACAACATGTTTTACTTATCAGAATTGCTAAGATGTAAACTATACAATATGAATGAGAGTGTGAGGAAAAAACGACTTTCATTGGCTACTGGTGGGTGTTAGAGATTCATGTGACCTTTTAGAGGGCAATTTTTTAGCATCTACCAACATTTTAAATGTTAACACTCTTTGTCCCAGAAATTAAATGCGTGTGTGTGTGTGTGTGTGTATTTATCCTAATCATAAACAAACACTTATATTTACACATATATGTGTAAATACATAAACTCTACTTAAAGGTTTGTAATGGCAGCACTGTCTGGTTTAAAAAAAAATCAAATAAAGAGGGTCCACAATCTAAATGTCCATTGGTGAAGGAACTGCTTAAATAAAATAACTAATTCATTCATATATTCATACAATTCATATGCATACAGCCCTGAGAAGAATGAGTTAGTCTATATATGATGAAAAATTATGACCTTCAGCATATATTCTTATGAAAAAAAGCAAGATGAAGTAGAATATATAAAAGAAGTTTCATTTTGTAAAACAAAAAGTAATTGTATGTACATACAATACTTCTAGGAGGCTTCGCATAAATCAATAAATTGTTCTTGAGGCGAGATGGTATCCTTCTCTTTCCTATTATTAACTCTTGATTCATTGTTCAGCTTTGTTTTTAGCTTGTGCTTGTTGGGCCCACTGTGCTCACACAGTCCCTGGAAGGCATTTTGGTTGGGGCTGCAAAAGGCCATTTGAAATATGTACCTATACCTGCCATCCAAAAGAAGGAAACTGATACGGCTTGTCATCTCCCTCTGCTGCCTCTTCCTTCTCATTGTAGATGGGCTGATGTGCTTCCACTGCAAACACAGAATGCCTCATATCCCATACCCCTCTATTTCCCAGGGTGCGCTGCAAGTCCCCAGAAACAGTTGCCCAACCACAGGCACCCTTGGAAAGCTCCGGCTGCTGACAGTGCCAATGCCATGTGACTCCTACTGCCTTGGATATCTGGAGGGGTTGAGCAATGGTTGAGATGGAATTTCATTTGGCATTTAATGCAATCCTTTCAGCTTCTGCCAGAGGCAATGAAATCTATATAAAGTTGACAAACCTGACCATCTCCTCACTGAGCGTTGACCCCTTCCATCCAAGGGCAAGGCAGTGGATTTCTGCACATGACTCATTTGCAGTACCTGGAGCATTTGGGCTGACGGGAGTTGGCTGAGGTCAGAGGGGTAGGGCAGGCCTGGTGGGGCAGGAGCAGAGGGTCTTCTCCATTTCAACCTCTGCTTCTGAGAAGCAGTGATGTAAACTGAGACCGGATATAGACACATCCTGCCTGAGTTAGTAGCAAGAAAGAGGGCCCCAGGGTTCTCTTACAGGGAAGAGCTCACTGTAAATCAAATCCTAAGGGTAATCTAGATGGTATGCAAGTAAGGGCTGCATCCCTGTGAGCTCCGGAAGGGAAGTGTCTGCAGCCATTGGTCAAGGTCTGAAACTTGAATCCTAGAGGACTGCTGAAGAGAGGGGGCAGGGGCAGGGCTCCTGGGGAACAAGCCTGTCCTCTCCAGCCAGGGGAATGGCCACAGGCCTGCACTTCCTCAGAGCCTCTACCGAAATGATTACAGTGGCTTTGCCCTTCAACCCAGCCCCCACACACACATATTAAGTTCACTAGTGTCTGACTCCCACACACTCACAGAAACACATATGCAAGCACTAATGCACATGAGCTTCCGGACCCGGTCTAGTGTAAAATGAAAACGAAAATGCCTGACATTTATCGAGTCCTTAGTACGTGTCAAACTCTGTGCTGAGCTCTTTACAAGCTGAGCTGTTAATTCTCATAACCCAAGGAGGAATACCCCATTATTCCCATTTTGCAGATGATGAAGCTGGAGCTGAGAGAGAGGCTAGTTTGCAGCAGGCACCCAGCTAATGGGTGGCACAGCTGATCCCACAGCAGGCAGCAGGGCCCTCACTCCAGAACTCTTGTCATCTCACACCTAGACTAGCTGAGTGCCCTCAGGGGCACACGTGTGGCCATGCAAACACAGGCACCTAGCCACAGTCCGCTATGCTCAAGTTCCACTGGTAAGACCACACAACCACCTGGATTTAAAATTCTTGTAAAGGAGTGAGTATTTTCAGTACCCATATTATTATCATATTAATTACTTAACGTGATTACACTATAGACTCAGAATGTCTCCCCTCTGACAGTTTCTAATGACCAGATCTAGCCAGGGTGGGGATAGAAAGGATAAACATTCACTGTTTTAAAAAGGAAATTTTAGTTTTTTTATTGCAAAAGCCTACGGGCAGAGGAGGGGGCAGGGAAGGCCCGGGGTGAAGTTTCCCAACATCCTCACAAAGAAGCTCAGGTTTTCCCGTCAGCAGGAAAGCATGTGCCTTTTTAAAAAGAAAGAGGAATTACAACGCCCCAAAGGGTCAAGGCGAGCCGATGCGCCTCCGCCATGTGTGTGTGTCCCTTCCCGCGCGGCTGGAGAGTGAGTCAGGGCATCTGCGGAGTTTACTGAAGTTTACTCCGAATCCGCCTCCGCGTCCTGGGCAGCCGAGCAAACAGCGTGCTGCGTCCTCTCCCTCCTAGTAGGTCCCTCACTTACTAGTTTAGGGGCCAGTTCCTGCGGCACATACTCGGAGGCCACTGCACAAAGACGTGGAGAGCGGGCGGCGCGCTGGGAGCGGTGGCCAGGCGGCCCCTCCAGGCCCCAGGGCGCAGAGCCGGGCCGGGCTCAGGGGCTCCGGGCGCGACCCGGCGATGCCCAGGGCCGGAGTGCGGTCCCGTGGCTGAGCCCGAGTTCCTGGCCCCCGTGGGTCCGGCCAGGCATGGGGTCCCGGAGACCCCGCGGAGCGGCGGAAACCCGGGGGCGGCGGCTACTCACCAAGGCTGGGCTGCGACGTGCCATTGACACCGTTCATCACCGACGGGTGCGGGGTGCCGGCCGGACCTGGGGCCAAGGGGACAGCGGAGCGGTGGCGAGGGTCGCGCCGGCCGGCTCCTGACCCTCAGCAGCGGGGAGGAAGCGGCACCTGTGTCACGCTCCTCAGGCGCGGGCCGAGGGGAGGGGCTCCGGCCCGAGATAGGCAGACTACATTTATTTTTTTTTTCTGCAGACTTGGCTGGTGGGGTTTCCACCCTTTTCTTTCTTTCTTTCTTTCTTTTTTTTTTTTTTTTTAAACACACACACCCGCCCACGTCTGAACTCTTCTCTGTTCCAACTTTCCTGCTCAAGAATCACATTTTTCTAACTACGTTTCTGTTTCCATCTGCAGCTACCAGACTCAGAGGTTGTGGTGGAGAATTCCCCTGTGTGTGGACTGAAAAACTCCCAGATGTGACATGATGGCCTGCCCCACCACTGTCAGGACCGGTGACCAAATAGGGGCAGACCTATTTGAATCTTGGCTGGCTGCTCCGCCACTCCAGAGCAGGGTAGCCTCTCACCGCTGAGGAGTACTGGTGGCCTGGAAGTCCCTGCGTGGCTGGCCCCTTAAGGGTGCTGTCCCAGTCCCTGGGCTAATGTTTGGAAAAGATTCTTAGAAAAAGGGATTGCTTGGACAAAGACCATGTGATTTATTTGGATCACTTCTGTCTGAGGCTTCAAGGCATAGTAGAGTTTGTAAAGGCTTCACTTTGCTTAGGCAATTAAAAACTCGAAGTGGATTTTGACATTCTGGTTAGTTAAATGGAGTCCGCCTACATCACCCAGAAAGAATGCTATGTTATATGTAGCATTTTATCTCTCCTCTCTGGGCACCAGAGAGAAGGGCAGGGAACTTGAGACTGTGCCACCCTTGTTTTAAATCTGAGACCCAAGAGACACCCTGCACTTCTTATGTCTGATGGCTGGTCCTTCCTGTGGGGCTTTTCATTGTTGTTTACTTGACAGTCCTCCAGTGCACTGCTCTGACACCCTCCTGGCTTCTCCCATTAAGTTTTCTCTGCTGCAGTCCCAGGGCCGCATTCCAGATGTTTGCACAATGTGTGTGCCCTTGGGAGTACCATCCAGGTTGAATGCAATGTAAGGCTGCCCTCTGGAGGTGTGCAGCGCAGACACATTTCCCAATTCTATGTGGGCTGGACCAACTCCAGGCATTATTATTAGGACTGCCTATTTGACACAGTGGGCAACTAATTCTCTTTAGTTAGTTAATGAAGAAACTCACACTGCTTGTCAATATTTAGTGAAACTCCCCTGGTGGACATACACATGTTGATATGAGGGGAACTATTCACAGAACACTCTTGACCAGGTGTGGAAACTTTTGAGTCTCCATTTCTTTGCTTAGAAGATGGGGACAAGAACACTTGAATTCCAGAGTTTTGCAGAAGCAATGTCTGTAAGATAACAATGGGACAGAATAGGCATTTACTAGAAACTAGCAACAATTCAGCATTTTGTTTTGTAGTAGATACACATAGATATATAGATCCATGTTGGCTAATAGTATCTCCTGTTTCAGAGTTCATAAATTAAACAACTTCAATTATCTGAAATGCAGCTGGGGAGCTGGAAGGAAGCCAAAAGAGCCAACAGGTAACCAAAGAACATGTCCCCAGGACATTGCACCTCACTTGTAGGAAGACTTCTCGAGGCTCACTGACAGCCAATTGGCCTTTAGACATAAGATGTCTGCTTATGTCATTTCCCAAAGTAGGATGGGTTAAAAACACCAGAATATAACAAGAATTCCTTACAAGGAGCAAGCCAAACAACTAACTAAAGAAATAGTTCAACTAACTTAAAGAAACTATTTCTTTAGTTAGTTGTTTAGCTAGCAGGAAGACAGTTGATATATTTTAGAAGATTCAACCATGGAAGTGTCTCATTTTAAAGAAATGAGGCACATTTAATACTTGCAAAATAAGTATATGAACAATTAGATTATATGGTAAAGGTCTGACGTTAAGTCACAGAAATGCAGTATACCTTCTTTGTTGGATGTTTATTAATGGAATAGCAAGAACTCAGCTATATCTTATAACAATAAAACTGTTATCTCATTTAATTCCCATAAATACCATCAAAGAGGATATTGCCAAGGGCCCATTTTAAAAGTGAGAAAATGGAGGTTGGGAGCAGTGGCAAGAATTTGTCTGAGGAAGTGCAGCCAGGACTGGGACTCAGTTCTGGCAGCCTCAGTAATAGGGGCAGGATGTGGCTGGTGTAAGCCGCTGAGCTCCCCACAGAGTGAAAGGCTGTGATGGAGTCCCTGAGGGGAATTTTTGCTTCTTTCCCAGAACTACATCCAGCAAGAGTTGCCCATGAGAGGGGTATCCCTGCTCACTTTATCTACACCACAGCAAACATACACTCAGTGCTGGTTCCTCCTTGAAGGGGTCCTACTGTAATCCCTGTCTGTGAGCTCTTACACAGAGGCAGGCAGGTTTTCCTGGGATCCTTTAAAATTTCTTTTCTTTCTTTCTTTCTTTTCTTTTTTTTTTAAGATTTTATTTATTTGACAGAGAGAAACACAGCGAGAGAGGGAACACAAGCAGAGGGAATGGTAGCGGGAGAAGCAGGCTTCCTGCCGAGCAAGGAGCCCGATGCGGGGCTCGATCCCAGGACCCTGGGATCATGACCTGAGCCGAAGGCAGACACTTAAAAACTGAGCCACCCAGGTGCCCCCCCCAAAATTTCTAATTAAAAGTTCTGCCGTGTATCAAAGTGATAGATGTTCTTTGTGTTAAAAAAAATGTAACAGAAATGTGAAAAAAAAAATTCCTAACTCTAACAACTGCTCATAATATCTAGCACATTCAGGTACATTTATTTCTAGTCTCTTACACATTCGTGGACATTTGCTTTATACCACTGAGATGTTACTGAATATGATTTTAAGTGCTGAGTTTTCACTACCAAACATTATACTATGATCATTTTCCCATATAAAAGTACAAAAGCTCTTTAATTTGTTTTAATTACTAAGTTGTTTCATTTTCTTTGCTATGATAAAACATATGAACATAAATATCTGCCTTTCATATTTTTTCCTTAGTTTGTATTCCAGTAATGGAACAACTGGATCAAAGGTTATGAGACTATGTTTCAGGCTTTTGATACATTCATGAGTTGTGGCTATAACAATTTATATTCTCCCCCACCAAGTGTTTATTTCAGAACCTCTTGCCAGAATCAAGCATTAGATTTTAAATATTGATAATTCTGCAGATGAGAGATATGTAATTATTTGACTTTGCATTTTCTTGATTACTAGTGGGATTCAATGTAATGTCATATGCTTATTTAGAAATTGCATGCTCTTTTGGATGATTATTTTGTTCATGTTGTTTCTCATTCAGAAGGGTGGTTAATGTTTTTCTTATTGATTTATTTGAGCTCTTTATACACAAAAGACAACAACACCTTTTCATGTGTATTGCAAATATATTGCAAGTATTTTCTCCTTGGGCCTTTTTCTGGTTCTTTCTCATTAGTGCAGAACATGGCTTGACTTAACTGATTGTCAAGTTGGAAGCTTTTAGGAAAACCAAACTGTGGCTTTGCATATTTTAAGAGGTGAAGAAAGAGGAAACAGGGGTTTGGTTGGTTAAGGCTGCCACAAGCTGTAAATAATGAGAAGTGTGGGGTGGGAATGGGAAGGGTGGGGTCCAGAACAGCACAAAGAGATCAGTGACAACAGACTCTGCAGCCGTGGCCAGGAGCCTCTCCCCTTTCCCAGGGACACAGAGATCTTTCTGAGAAGAATCCATAAATGAGGAAGTTTGAAGGCTGAGAGAGAGGAGACCCAATGCTGCCTGCTAGAACTGAGCTGCTAGGACCTCTTCTGTCTAGACTTTGCTAAAGGCTGGCTCTTGGCATGCAAGTGAAAAAGAGTACCCAAGGTCAGTGAGATTGTGGGACTCACGTCAGACCCAGAACTGCAGCCTATGCCCCTAACTTAGAGTGTTCTACCTCATCTAGGGGTAGATCTTTAGGATCCAGAATGACCTGCCTCTGGACACTTTCTAACAGTATCTTTAAGAGAAGAGGGGCAGCACAGATACCCAGCAGGAACACCAAGTGGTCTGAGATAGTTTGAAGTGACCCTAAACAAAATCTTATATGTTGGTGACAGCTCTGAAAATCCAGCTGTATGGACTATGGTTAAGAAAAGCAAGAAAGCTTCAAATTAGGAGTCGGGGGGGAGGGAAGGAAGGAAGGAAGGAAGGAAGGAAGGAAGGAAGGAAGGAAGGAGAGAGAGAGAGAGAGAGAGAGAAAGAAAGAAAGAAAGAAAGAAAGAAAGAAAGAAAGAAAGAAAGAAAGAAAGGGAAAGAAAAGAAGGAAGGAGATAAAGAAAGAAGAGAAGGAAGGAAGGAAAGAAGGAAGGATAGATGGAAGGACAGAAGGAAGGAAGGACAGTTAGAAAAGCCACTGAGATGTGAGGATAGGGTTGACTTGAATCTTGGGTGGAGAAGAGTCAGTAAAAAGGACCCAGAACATAAGTTAGTCTGGGTGGTTCTGACAATTCAGTAGATTTAATGATTTCCCAGAGAAACACATCCCAGCAAACATAGGAATATACAGATTGTAACAATTTTCTGAGCACCTAGAATGTGCCAGGCTTCCTATGTTGGGTCCTCCATATGAGGTTATTGCTGTGTCACAGTATCCTTACAGGGTGGGTGGTACTTTGTTTTAGTCTTTTTTTCCCCTTTTCCCTCTTCTTCATTTTACAGAAATGGACACTGAGGACCAGAGAGGTGAGGTAACTGCTCAAGTTCACACAGGTAATCAGGGACAGCTAGATTTTGAAGGAGGACTGACTAGCCCTGAAGCTCTGCTACTAGTTCAGTCTCCTTGGCACCCTTCTTTTGCAACCCAGTGTCCCTAGAAGACCCCAGTGTCCCTGGTGTTACTGCTCTGCTTGATGGGGTTCTTCATACTGGAGGCCCTGAGACACAAAGAAAGGAGGCAGGGAGCTCCCGAATGAGTTCCCAACAATTCCCATCAGAACATAAAGAAATTAGTATCTCCTAACAAGTAGAGAGTGAATTACTAATGTTCAGAGAGCCTATTGTGGTTACAGCCCTTTCCCTTCATGTGTAAGTTGTTGGTGTGAACCTGAACTAAAAAAATGCATCTCCAGCTGCTCCCAGCTGAGGCCTAGGGCCCTCTAAGAGAAGAGCCAGTTTCCTCCTTAGACCCTTTGTTGTGGCTTTTATTCTCTTTGACCAAGAGAAGGGAAAGATTTGGGGTGTGTAGCTGTGACTAAGAAGGGAGAACCAGAATGGTAATTGTATTTGCCAAACTTTTGCTGTGAGCTCTCCATAGTTCATCTCATTTAATCCCCAGAACAATCTCATGAGCAAAGAAAGAATAGGATTTGGGGGCACCTGGGTGGCTCAGTCCTTAAGCATTTGCCTTCAGCTGAGGTCATGATCCCAGGGTCCTGGGATCAAGCCTTGCATTGGGCTCCCTGCTCAGCGGGAAGCCTGCTTCTCCCTCTCTCATTCCCCCTGCTTGTGTTCTCTTTCTCGCTTTGTCTCTCTCTGTCAAATAAATAAATAAAATCTTTAAAAATAAGCAAACAAACAAGAACAGGATTTGGAATGTGGCAGACATGGCTTCTCATTCCCGACTCAGCACTTGTAACTTTGCTAAGTGATTTGGCCTCTAATTTTTTTCATGTCACAATAGGGTTAATGATACCTACATCTGATGTGCTCTGAAAGGGTTGATATAGTTTCTTCTTGGAGGCTCACATGTTTATCAAGAGGATTAAGACAGAGACTTCATAGCACTAAAGAAAAAATTCAAAATATTATGTGTAATACATACGGAGACATAGATATAACTATGCCCACTCACAGATGGGAACAGTCATGCCAAGGCCACAGGGACACAGGTGACTATGTATCTATTTATCTCATTATAAGTTCCTTCAAGACAATAGACTTAGCATGTTTGTACTCTTTTTTTCTTTTTCCATTGCCACCAGCAGTGTAAGGAGCTGTCAATACTCTACCTCTTCCAAACACTTGGTATTTTGAGTCTTTTAAATTTACTTAATCAGTTTGGTATGTAGGAGTGTTTCACTG
Source organism: Procyon lotor (assembly GCA_028646535.1). Classification (NCBI taxonomy): domain Eukaryota; kingdom Metazoa; phylum Chordata; class Mammalia; order Carnivora; family Procyonidae; genus Procyon; species Procyon lotor. The sequence continues at coordinate 93,673,101 of CM053605.1, read as the reverse complement.
TGATCTTAATTGGCACAAATAAATACATCAGATAAAATAATCAGTAAAGTTGAATGTCCCCAAAAAGTGGAAAGAGCCCGTGGGTAGTGAGTGGGCTTCTAGAATGGTCTTGATATCTATCTCTGGCATGCACTTAGTGACACTGCATGAGATACTTTCTTTCTTTGATCTGAAGCTTTCTTGTATGTGATATGCATAACATATGTGTAACAATTTCTTTCTTTGTAGATGTGTGGTGAGAATTATAAATGATATATATGAAGTGATGGAAGCATAGTGAGTACTCCATAAATAGTTACTCTTTTTCTTATTATCTTTACTTACTGGGAGTTAAAAGCCAGGAAGCCAGGAAAGCATAAAAAGCAGACAGAGTTCTAGGAAATTGTGAGGAAGCAGCAGGGGCCTTAAGAGTTAACGTTTTTTTTTTTTTTTTTAATATTTTATTTATTTATTTGAGAGAGAGAGAGCATGAACGGGGAGAAACAGGAGTGGGACAAGCAGACTCAGGGCTGAGCGTGGAGCCCAATGTGGGGCTTGATCCCACGACTCCAAGATCTTGACCTGAGCTGAAACCAGTAGCCTGATGCTCAGCCAGCTAAGCCACCCAAGTGTCCTGAGAGTTAACTTTTGAATGACTCCCTGTGTTAGTTTGTATTATTATCCAGTAAATATTTACTTTTCCCTTCCCCAGCAAAAGTCCCGTATAATGCCCCACCCTATGGATATTGGGCTTGGTCATAAGATTTATTTTGGCCAATGGAATGTGAGTGGACATGACCTAAGCCACATCCCAGCGGAGGCTTGGAATGTGTTTGCATGGTTTGGCCTGACTTCTTGTCCTTCAGTCCTCCACCATGGAATTAGCATACACCCAGTTGCTGCTGCTTCTTCAACCTGAGTCATGCTTTGGAAGCCCCACTGGCTCTTACTATGCCATTCTGCCGCCTTGATTCAGCTATGAGTGCCTGTGTTGAGAATTGTGGTCAATGGTGACAGTCTGAATCATATCAGAATTTCATTGTATATGGCAACAACAAAAAATAATAAACATGAAATAGATTTTCTTTGCAGAGAAGAATTAATATGACAGTGGACAGTTACTCTAATATTCATCCCTGAAGCTGTTAGTGTTTGTTTTCTCAGAAACACGAACAATAAATACAAGGATCTTTCTGCTTTGAAAAGAGGAAAAAAAAATCTAAAGGAAACAGCATCAGTTTAATTATAGTTTTCTCTGTGATAATGAAACTTATAGGGTGGAAATAAATTCCACAAAATTGGAACCTTGAAGCATGGAAAAAAGTTAGATCAGAATATGTGACCATTTTCAGAACAGGACTGTTTTCAGAACAGCAGATATTAGACATTATCCGTGTGACCATATTATCTATTTGTCATGAGGCAAGGGTTGATACTTGATATGAGGAATTCGTTTACCCTCCCATCCACTGATCCACCCAACTATTCATCTACCCATCCATGGATCTAATCATTCATTTATTGAACTGATCATCCACTGTGTGCCAGACACTGTGTGAGATGTAGAGGATATAGAGAGGAGTCAGACACAGAGTTGCCATTACAAAGAGCAGAGACAAGCATTGGAGACACTTGACAGAAAATCTCCACAAAGTGCTGTAGATGCTACTAGATATCTGGGTAGGGCTCCTTCTCTGGCAGGCTGGAGCAGAGTGCACAGTGTTCCCACATCATGTCCAGACTCTTAGAGACAGACTAAATCTTGTCATTCCTTTGTAAGTCCCGAAGCAGTTGGCACAGTGGAGTGCACAGAGATGGCAGGTGATTGAAGTTACATGATATGAATGTAGTGAAACCTTCTTCCACAGTTACCAAATTTTAGGGATCTGGCTAGTCCACCTCTGTGGCTTTGTCCACCCCTGTGTCTTTATCCACCTGGTTCCATGTCATTGCCCTAAACCCACCTGGGCAACACTCTGATGTGTGCCTGATAGCCTCCAGTCAGCCATTCCTTTTAAAATGTTTGCCTCTTCTACTTAGTGTTTGAGGCAAAAACAAGCACTATATTCCTTTTTTAGCTTTAGTGTCCTTCAACTACCACTTAGACTGGGAAATATCTATTCCCTATATGTCATCTCAATAATTATATGAGTTAATACACATAAAGCATTAAGAACCATATCTAGCAAATAGTGAGCTCTCAAAAAATGTATTGATATTATTATTAGCTAATATATCTTTGTGTACTTCTATGAAAAATGACAGAGCCTTAACAATTGAATTGCTGAATCAAAGAGTAAATAAATCTGAAACACAGAGAGATACCTGATGGCTAAGTATGGTCATTTCTACTTCCCTAAGTTATGAAAGTCCCAGCTTTGCCACCATAGATCAATGGTGTATTAATTTGTAACTTTAATGCAATGTATGAAAAATAGCTTCTTATTGCTATTTTAATTTTAATTTTTGATTAAAAGTGAACCTGAACATTTATCGGATTTATTCTTGTATATATTTTTGTTTTCTTTGTGAATTGCCTGTTTAGAACTTTTGTTTTAAAGAACTGTTTTAAAAAGTTTAAAACTTTTTTAAGAACTGTTTTAAAAAGTTTAAAAGTAAGTCTGTTTTAAACAGTTTAAAAAACTGTTTAAAGGAACAGTTTTTCCTTGTGGTGATTCTCTTTAATCTTACTGATTTGTTAGAACTCTTTAAATATTGTTAATAACTATTATATCTCATCTGATGGGGGTTGCTGAAGATATATATATGTTAGTACCATTAGAATGTACATTTAAGATTAGTGCATTTTACTGTATGTTAGTTATAATAGAGTGAAACATTTTTTAAAAAATACGGAATAGGACAATAGAAACAGACCCACAGAAAATTCATATATTGCATTTATTAGACATGAACTCTATAATAATATGTTCAAGGAGTTAGCTGACAAAATTTTATCAGGAAACTGATATGAAAAATTTTATAAGGAAAGCATAAAAATGTTTATATGGATGTTCTAGAAATAAAAATGCAATAATAACCTATATTAATTAAGAACTCAATAAAGGAGTTTCACAACAGATTGGACAGACTTACAACAGAATTAGTAAGCTGGAAATCTGGTCAGTAGGAAATAAATAGACTGAAGCATGGAAAGAAAAAATATGCAAAACACAGAAAAAGAATATGAGACAGATGGAGCGTGGTGAAAATATATGACAAAGAGTTACTGGAGTGTGGGGGGTAGGCGGTGGGTAAGAGAATGAAATGGGGTAGAAGCTATACTTGAAAAAAATCATGGCCAATAATTTCCCCCAAATGACAGAAAACATCAAGTTACAGTTTCAACAAATGCTTCAAACTAAGCAAAATAAGTGCTACAAATAAACCTATGTTTAAACACATCACATGAAAACTGGTGAGAAACAAGACAGAGAGAATCTTAAAGTCAGCTAGAGAAAAAGGGCACATTACTTTCAAAGGAGTAATGCTTAGACTGAAAACAGACTTCTTTCTTCCTATTGACAGTGGGATTAAACTGTATTTTCTTTTTGTCTGTATATATTTGAAATGATAAGCAGAAATATAATATAAAGGTATTTGTATTTAGGGGAAATTCCAGATATAGAGGTTACAATTATATGCTAGTGATATGGTCCTTCTTTGAAATGATTTTCCATCTCATATCAACTTTGCAAATTGTCTGTAGATTTAATCAGTCCACCTTTTCTTTAAAAACAAATAAAAATATATCTAATCAGCTATGCTATTTGTTAATTTTGGTTTAGAAAACCTGTTGGCTCCTCTTTCAAGTCAAAACCTCCTAGAAAGGAGACCTATCAGCACAGGAGGCATGAAAGGATACCATGTAAGTCTAACAGCAGCTTATGTGAACACTAGAATGAGGGCTGAGCTTCAAAGGCAACTGTTTTGGAGGGGAAAAATGCTTACTAGACAAAAATATTATAAAGTGTGAGATGAAAAAAGTGACTTTAAAAATTAATAGACTTTATTTTTTAGAGCAGTTAGATTAACAGAAAAATTGAGCCGATAGTACAGCAAGTTCTACGTACATCTCTCCTTAAACAGTTTCCCCTAATTATCAACAGCTTGGGTGACTATGGTGTATTTGTTATACTTGTTGAACAAATATTGATACATAATTATTAAATGAAGTCCATAGTTTACATCTTTCACTCTTTGTGTTGTACATTTCTATGGGTTTTGACAAACGAATAATGTTATGTATTACCATAACATTCTCATGCAGAATAGTTTCACTGTCTTAAAAAATCCTGGTGGTCCAACTAATGTCATATAGTTGGAACCATACAGTATATGTCGCTTTTCAGATTGGTTTCTTTCATTTGACAATATGCACTTAAGCTTCCATCATGTTATTTCATGGCTTGATAGCTCATTTCTTTTTATTGCTAAATAATATTGCATTTGTATGGATGTACCAGTGTATCCACATAATGAAGAATATCTTTATTACTTCTAGTTTTTGGCAATTATGAATAAAGTTACCATAAACATTTGTATGCAGAGTTTGTGCAGGTATGGGTTTTCAACTCAAATGGTAAATACGTAGGAGACCTGGATTACTTGGAAAGAGTATGTTTAGTTTTGTAAGAAACTGGTAAACTGTCTTTCAAATTGGTTGTATAATTTTGCATTCTCAGCAGCAGTGAATGACAATCCCTTTTCACATTTTTGCCAGCATTGGGTACTGTCAATTTTTTAAATTTATTTTTAGTAATCTTAATAGATGCACAGCAGTATTTCATTGTTTCAGTGTTGAGCATTGTCTCATTTACATATTTGCTATCTGTACACTTTCTTTAGTGAGATGTCTGTCTAGATTGCCCATTTTTAATTGGGTTGTTTGTTTTATTATTGTTGAGTTTTTAAAGCTCTTTATATTTTGGATAAAAGTCCTATATCAGAGATATTTTTCAAAGATTTCTTCCCAGTCTGTGGCTTAACAGAAGTTTTTTTATTTTTAATAGAGTCCAATTTAGGATTTTTTCTTTTATGAGTCATGACTTTGGTATTATATCTAACAACTCATCTCCAAACCAAGGGAACTTTGAATTTCTCCTATGGAATCCTCTAGAAGCTTTATAGTTTGGATTTTAAATTAGGTCTATGATCCATTTTGAGTTATTATTATACTTTTTTTTATGTTCAGTTAGTCAACATAGTCAAAAATTAGTTTTTGAAGTAGTGTTCAACAATTCATTAGTTGTATGTAATACCCAGTGTTCATCACAACACATGCCCTCCTTAATACCCATCACCCTGTTACCCGATCTCCCATCCCTCTCCCTTCTGTAACTCTCAGTTTGGTTCCTGAAGTTCGGAGTCTCTCATGGTTTGTTTCCCTCTCTGATGTCTTCCCATTCAGTTTTCCCTCCCTTCCTCTGTGGTCCTCCATGTTATGCCTTGTGATACCCATGCTATTCCATATGAAATCATACGATGACTGTCTTTCTCTGCTTGACTTACTTCACTTAGCATAATCACCTCCAGTTCCATCCATGTTGATGCAAATGGAGGTATTCATATTTTCTGATGGTTGAGTAATATTCCATTGTATATATGAACCACATCTTCTTTATCCATTCAGCTGCTGAAGGACATCTTGGCTCTTTCCACAGTTTGGCTATTGTGGACATTACTGCTATGAACATCAGGGAACATGTACCCCTTCTTTCATAATATCTGATCTTTGGGGTAAATAGCTAGTGCAATTGCTGGGTTGTAGGGCTGCTCTATTATTATTTAATTTTATTTTTATTTATTTATTTATTTTATTTTATTTTTTACATTTTATTTATTTATTTATTTTTAATTTAATTTTTATTAACATATAATGTATTATTTGCCCCAGGGTACAAGCCTAACGTGAATCATTAGGCTTACACATTTCACAGCACTTAACAGCACATAGCCTCCCCAATGTCCACAACCCAGCCACCCTATCCCTACCTCCTCGCCTCTCAGCCACCCTTAGTTCATTTCGTGAGTCTAGGAGTCTCTTATGGTTTGTCTCCCTCCCCATCCCTTCCTGTTTCATTTCTCTCCCCCAATCCCCCCAAACTCCCTCTTTGCCTCTCAAATTCTTCATATCAGAGAGAACATGTGATAATTGTCTTTCTCTGACTTATTTCGCTTAGCATAATTCCCTCCAGTTCCATCCATGTCTCTGCAAATGGCCAGATTTCATTTCTCTTGATGGCTGCATAGTATTCCATTATATATATATATACCACTTATTCTTTATCCATTCATTTGTTGAGGGGCATCTAGGGTCTTTCCATAGTTTGTCTATTGTGGACATTGCTGCTATAAACATTTGGGTGCATGTGCCCTTTCAGATCACATTTGTATCCTTAGGGTAAATACCCAGTAGTGCAATTGCTGGATCGTAGGGTAGCTCTATTTTCAACTT
>CM053605.1:93634400-93666165 GCA_028646535.1 Procyon lotor | reverse complement strand
TGGGAGCTCTGCCGCACTTGGGCTCCCCTGGTCCCTCGGTGACCCCACGGGTCCCGAAACCACACTGTTCCCGCAAGGGCTGAACCCCTGGTTAGCCTGTGGAGCGATGTCCCTCAGCGGAGCGGACTAGAAGGTCCGGATTTTGTGCTCCACGGCTCTGCGGCTGCTGGGAGCAGGCCCCTCCCCCCGGGGTCTCTCTTCCATTGCTTTAAATTCACTTTTTCCACACGTCCTACCTTTCTGAAAATGGTTGATTTTCTGCTCCTAGATTTGCTGTTCTTATTCTCTTCTCTCTGCTTGCCGGCTTTTAGAGTGATTTCCTCCTCTTTAGCTGGACTTCCCAGGGCTCTCTGTGCCTCCTACACTTCCGCCATCTTGTCTCAGATCCTTGCTGAGTCTGATATATGCATTTCTTGCTACAGATTTCTTTTTAAGAACTGCTTTCAACAAATTTTGATAAGCTGTATTTTCATTCTCATTTAGTTAAACATATTTTAAAGCTTCTCTTGAGACATCTTCTTTAACTCATGTGTTTAGAAGTGTGTTGTTTAATCTCCAAGTATTTTGAGATTTTCCAGCTATCGATGCCATTATTGATTTCTAGTTTATTTCTATTATGGTCTGAGAGCAAATATTGTATGATTTTAATTGTTTTGATTTTGTTACGGTATGTGTTTATGTCCCAAAATATGATCTCTCTTGATCAATGTTCCACTTGAGCTGTAGAAGAATGTATATATCATGATGTTGAGTGAAATGTCAATTAAATCCAGTAGATCAATAGAGCTGTTCAGTTCAATTATGTCCTTACTGATTTTCTATCTGCTGGATCTGTCAATTAATGATGGAGGGATGTTGGAGTCTTGAACTACACCAGTGGATTTTCTGTTTCTTTTTGAGGTTCTATTTTGACCTAGAAAATTTGATGCTCTATCATCAAGTATATACCCGTTAAGAATTGTTATGTATTCTTGGAGAATTAATCTTTTTATCATTAGGTGCTTCTTCTCTTTCTTCAAGATAATTTTCTGCCCTAAGTCTGATTTGTTTGAAATTAAAATAGCTACTCTAGCATTCTTTTGATTAGTGTTAGCTTGGTATAGCTATCTCCACCCCTTTACTTTTAATCTATTTGTGTCTTCATATTTAAATTAATTTTCATATAGACAACATATAGCTAAGTTTTCAAAAATAATTCTCTTCAGAAGTCTTTTAATTTGTACATTTAGAATATTCATATTTAAAGTAATTATTGACATGTTTGGCTAATATCTACCATATTTGTAACTGTTTTATTTGTTACCCTTGTTTTATGTTTCTATTTTTGTCTTCCATTCTTTTTCTACCCTTTCAGTTTTAATTGAACATTTTTATTGTTCCATGTATTTCTTCTCTTGCCATATCAATTATACTTCCTACAATTTATTTTAGCGATTCCCCCAAGGTTTTTTTTGTTTTTTATTTTATTTTTTTAATTTAAAACTAATCCAAGTCGACTTTCAAATAACACTGAACTGCTTTCTGTACAGTCCAGGTAACATAGCAGAGTATCCCCAGTGTCTCTCTCCCTTCTCCTATGATACTGCTATCATTCATTTCCCTTACCCATAAGCTGTAATCACTCAATTACATTATTGCTATTATTATTCGTAACAGCTATCTATTAGATTAATTAAAAATAAGAAAAATAATGGATTTTATTTTTATCTACCTTCTTTTATTCCTTCTCTAAAATTCTTTACTTCTCTTTATATAAATCCATATTTCTGACCTATATAATTTTCCTTCTCTTGAAGAACTTCTTTTAACATTTCTTACAAGGCAGAACTACTGGTGACATTGTTTAGCTTTTGCTTTTCTGAAGGTGTGCTTATTTCTTCTTCACATTTGAAGGATAATTTCACTGGGTTTTGAGTTTTAGGTTGGTGAATTTTTTCTTTCAGTAATTTTAAATATTTCACTCTATTCTTTTTGCTTTCATGCATTTTGGAAAGAGGTCTGATGTAATTCTTATTGTTGGTCCTCTGAAGGTAATGTGTTTCCCCCACAATTCCTCTGTTCCTAGCTTAATTCAAGATCTCTTTGTGTGCAGGAGTGTGGGTAGCTCAGTGGGTTAAAGTCTCTGCCTTTGGCTTAGGTCATAATCTCGGGATCCTGGGTTCAAGCCCTGCTTCGGGCTCTCTGCTCAGCAGGGAGCCTGCTTTCCCCTCTCTCCCTGCCTGCCTCTCTGTCTACTTGTGATCTGTGTCAAATAAATGAATAAAATCTTAAAAAAAAAAAAAAAAGAGAGAGAGATCTCGTGTGTATGTTTTTTCCATTTTGTTTTGTTTTTGTTTTTCAGTTAGAATATGATGGCCTGGGTATGTTATTAACTTATTTCTGGAATTTTTCTTGCTTGGTATTCTCTGAGCTTCCAGGATTTGTGCTTTGCTATCATTAACTTTGGAGAATTCCCTGCCAGTATTACTAAAAACATTTATTTTGCCTCTTTCTTTCTTCTGCTTCTGGTATCCCTTTTACATAAATAGCACACCTTTTATGATTGTCCTACAGTTGTTGGATATTTTGATCCATTTTTTTCTCCCCACTCTTTATTTCTTTTTGCATATCAGCTTGAGAGGTTCCTCTGGCACATTTTCAGTCTCACTGGTTCTTTCTTCAGCTCTGTGCAGTCTACTGCTCACAGCATTCAATCTCTCCAAATTGATTTCCTTTTCAGGAAATGCTGTGTTGGGACCATGAGAGAATGGGCAAAGCTGAACTGGTCATATGAAGACTAGGTATGTCATACTACCACATTTGACTGTGAAAACTGGCAGCTGAAGGAACTTGTATGTAGAAAGGGAGACTGAAGCAGTTATGAAGACTAAAGGGGAAAAAAAGTAAAAAAGTCATGAAACACCAGAATAAATGCAGCCATCTTGCCATCTTGCAATCATGAGGGGGATCCAGCCTTATGGCAAAATTAATGTACCAACAATGGAAAACAGAAAGGTGGAAAAAATGGCTTTCTGTAGACACTTTTGCGTTGGCCAATTAATCCCAAAGCTTATTCTATCAACTGACTTCCTGTTTTATAAGCTAATATATTTCTTTATTCAATAAGCTATTTTATTTAGTTGAGTTTTTCCATTACTTAGAGACTATAGCATTACAACTGATTCTATTCGAACAGAGTAATTTTCATTCTATGTGACTTTTATTGAATGAAAGCATTTTCTCCTTTAGATACTTGTTGGGAAGATTTCTTCTATCCTGAGAAACCAGTTTAGATTGTCTCTGAAGTAATGGGAAGACAGGGGACTTCAGCTGGTCATCTGAGCTATAAGTCCCCTATTTGAAACTTCCTCACTTCTGACTTCTCCATCCTGTAAAATTTTACTCCTCTCTCAAAGTCTCAGTCAGCTTCCTCCTCCTTGTAAAGTTTTTCCTAATGACTCCAAGTGACAACAAACTATTTTAATAAAGTCACTGGCAGAATTGCAGTCAATAAAATGACCTCCATTAATAAATTTAGACATCATTTTATCATGGTTATGTGCATATACTTTCTGTTTTCAAGGCTGTGTACGGTCAAAATGCTCTTAGCTGTAAATAACACAATACACAACTGACTCCTACAGAAGTTTATTGTTTTTTTAACAAGATGTCTAGAGGACTTCAGGGGATAGTTTAAGCATCTCAATAATGATATTAAAAAGCCAAGCTCCTTTTGTTTTCTTTTTGTTCTAACATCCTTTACACATTTCCCTTTTGTTTTTATGCTTATTGCCTAAAGGCAAGAGGACAACTGCAGCTCTGGTCAACCTCGATATTTCTCTCATAAGAAGTTCAGAAGAAAGGTTCTAGTTTATTTGATGCCATCCTGAACCCAAATTATGCTTTCTCTGCTCTGCTTTTGTAGCATGTTGCCTTTGACCTTGAGCTTGTCCCTTCATGTTTGAAAGATGGCTGCAGCTGCTCCAAGATTCTCAGGTCAAACATCAATGGTGAGAGGCCAGAAAAAAGAATGTTCCTTCTCCAATTCCCCTTTAAGAATATGGAGCACTTCTCTGGAAGTTGTATAGAAGGCTTTTCTTTATATATTGTTGGCTAGATGTTCTTAATCACTAATAAAAGGAATAGAATCATAAGCACTGGATTGGATAAATAAAATATCACTCCCTGTAGGTGGAAAGGGACCTCATCTTCCTTGAAGCATATGGCCATCTGTTAGTAAAATGAATAAGGAGAGAAATAGGTAAAAAAGTATTGTTTGCCATAGAAAACTTCCCTTATCCTAGATACTGAAAGAAGAGAGGCATTGAAGTTGCACAGTCCCGATTTTTTAAGTTTATTTTAAAGATTTTATTTATTTATTTGACAGAGAGAGAGATCACAAGTAGGCAGAGAGGCAGGCAGAGAGAGAGGGGGGAAGCAGGCTCCTTGCTGAGTAGAGAGCCAGATGCAGAGCTAGATCCCAGAACCCTGAGATCATGACCTGAGCTTAAGGCAGAGGCTTTAATCCACTGAGCCACCCAGATGTCCCAAAAGTTTTTTTTTTTTAATAAAAATACCCAAACATTGCAAATACTTTACAGTAAACACCTGTATATCCTTCGCGTAGAAACTGTCTTTACCATGTCATTATCCTTTTAGCACAATCTCATCGTGTATCTATTCTCTATCCATCCATCATTTCATTTTAGTTTTTGGTACATTTCAAAGTAAACTGCAGAAATAATACACTTCATCCTAAATAATTCAGCATGCATATCACTAGAGTTCAGTTTTTTGTTTGTGTTATTTTTCTTTTGGAATTCAATTTATGTACAGTGGAATGCATATATTTTCTGTGTACATTCATTGAATTTTGGTAAATGCATACCCATATAACCCATGTAACCCAAACAGCTATTGAGGTATAGACCATTAACATTACATGAACGTTTCCTTGTGATCCTTTTTTTTTTTTTTTTCCCAAAGATTTTATTTATTTATTTATTTGAGAGAGAAAGAGAGAGAGAGAGAGAGAGAACATGAGAGGGGAGAAAGTCAGAGGGAGAAGCAGACTCCTCGCTGAGCAGAGAGCCCGATGCGGGGCTCGATCCCAGGACCCTGAGATCATGACCTGAGCCGAAGGCAGAGGCTTTAACCCACTGAGCTACCCAGGTGCCCCTCCTTGTGATCCTTTTGAGTCCATCCCCACCTCTAGGCTTTCAGAGGTAACCACTGTTCTGACTTTTTCCCACATAGATTAGACTTTTCTATCCTATAACTTCATATGAATAAAATAATAGAATATTTTCTCTTTTCTGTAAAGCTTCTTTCAGCATTATAATGCTTTTGAGATTTATCTGTTGTTTTTGTGTAGTAGTAGCTCATTCATTGTTACTCATGAATAGTAATACATTGTATGAATATATCACATCTTATATTTCTACTATCCTGTCAGTGGATTTGTGGAGTATTTCTAGTTTTTGAAAGTTATGAATAAAGCTAGTCTGAAGATTCTTATCTAATTCATTGGAATTGGTATAGCTAGAATTAGAATTTGGTGGCTTATAAGGTAGCAATACATTTAATTTTGTAAGAAATTGTTGGAATTTTTTTCCTAAATTTGTTGTACATAATTCCACTAATAACATATCACAGTATCAGCTTTTTGGCAATGTTGTAGAAATCATATAACCTTAGAAATGTGGGTTTATTTCTGGTTCTCTATTCTAATCCATTGATCTATTTGTCATTCCTTATGCAGATAGCATACTTTCTTGAATAATGCTTTGTAATAGAAAATTCTGACATCAGAGAATGTTAATTTCTTAATTTCTTCTTTTTCAGTATGCTTTGGATATTTGATGTCCTTTGCATTTTAATAGATATTTTAGAATTAGCTTATCAATGTCTGGAAAGAGCTTGCTAAGATTTTCATTTGGATTGCTTTAAGTCTATAGGTCAGTTTGAAAGTAAATAGATTAAAAACATCGAATCTTTAAAAAAAAGTCTTTTTAATCTGCTAACATGGTACATCTCTCTATTTATTTAGTTAGTCTTTAATATCTTTTAGGTCTTCTTTGCATTTTCCAGTGTGGAGGCATTAAGCTTCTTTCATTAACTTTATTTTTAAGTATATGATCAATTTTTTTGTTGTTTTATAATTTTTTTATTAATATATAATGTATTATTTACCCTAGGATACATGCCTGTGAATTGTCAGGCTTACACATTTCAAAGTACTTACCATAGCACATACCCTCCCTAATGTCCACTGCCCAGCCACCCTATTCCTACACCCGCTCCCCACCTCCCAGCCACCCTTAGTTTGTTTTGTGAGTCTAGGAGTCTCTTATGGTTTGTTTCCCTCCCCATCCCTTCCTGTTCATTTCTCTCCTCCACCTCCCCACAAATCCCCGCCTTGCCTCTCAAATTCTTCAGTATATGATTAATTTTAATGCTATTGTAAATGGAGTTAAAAAATATCCTTCTCTGATTATTTATCGCTAATTACAGAAACCAGATTATTTTTGTGTATGATCTTTGATAAATTCATTTACCATGGGTGTAAGATTTTTATAGTTTTTGTTTTGTGGTTTCATTGGGGCTTTTTATATAAACAATCATGCTGTTTGTAAATAAAGGCAGTTTTACTTTTTCCTTTCTAATTATGTGGATTTTATTTCTTTTTATTGCCTTATTGCACTGGCTAGGATCTCCAGGTAAAATGTTAAATGATGTGATGAGAGCTAACATCTGTGCTTTGCTCCTGATGTTACCTTTCATAATTGGGTATGATGTTAGCTGTAGGGTTTTAGAGGCTCTTAATTAGGTTTAGAAGTTTTCTTCTAGTCATAGTTTTCTGAGTTTTTCTCAGCAATGGAAATTGAGTTTGGTTAATTTCTATTTTTTCTGCACTTATTGAAAAAATCATACAAATTTTCCTCTGTTATTTCACCACTCTCATCCTCATGGTTATCTGGGTCAGGTGTCTCCAGGTTCCTGCTTACAAGAAGGGAAACAAATACAGGGAAGGGTATTTGCAATGGAATGGCAAAGGTCTACTTTATTGGTGACTCCTTATCAGATGCCTACACCCAGATACTGCTAGGGATCATGGGAAAAGTGGTCCCATATCCCCATCTATAACTCAATTAGCACACAAGAGAGGAGAGCAGAAGCTAATGGATAAGGGGAAAGAAACCATCCAGCTTCTATTTGAATCTCTCCAGTGATGGGAAACTCACAAATGACTATAGCAGCCAACTTCCTCCTTACAAAATTCTGAAATGAAGTTTGTCCTTTGAGTAGGGCCAAGTCTGTCTGCTTATAGCTTCCTCCAATTCTTCAGAGTTTTACACCAAGAGAGATTATGTTAATTACATTGAATAGATTCTAAATCATTTCATTCTAAAACAAGTGATGTTAGTCCACTGCTTATAGGACCTCAAGAGCCTTCTGTTCCCTATCTAAATTAACCCAAACACTTTGGCCTGGTAGCAGTGGTCTCTGTATCAGAGGGAGAGGTATGCAAAGAGCTACGCACACTGGGGCTTCATGTTATCCCAAGAGCAGGCATGGAGATCTTACAAGGCAGCAGTGAAACTGGCTACTGACCAAAGTCCAGGTCCCAAGGTCTGCATCTGTCATGGCAGTTTCTGCCTTCTTCAATTACATCAGCTTTATCTTCAAGCTGATTTCCACTTGATCCTAAAATAGATGCAGTAGTTCCTGGAAAAACAGATAGGATGCCCTCCACTCAGTAGTAACTGCTTTGCCATTTTGCTATGTTTCCATTCACTTTTCATTTCTCTGGGTTAAGGTATGGCTCTTTCCAATGTGCAAATCAAGATTTAGATAAGACTAATAAATGTTCACATTGATTAATTAGCTGGAGAAATTGCAGACAAGCATGGCTATATTAGATAATGCTCGGTAATTATAACCTTAGTGTGATTCATTTTCTTTAAAAAATGAGGCTTAGACCCGACGATTCACAGACATGTACCCTGGGGCAAATAATACATTATATGTTAATAAAAATTTAAAAAAAAATGAGGCTTAGAGATGTTAACAGATTTGACTAACGCCACTAAGCAATCTGATAACAGAGCTGTGCAATCTGTGCTCCTTAACTGTAAATACTGGACTTGTTTGTGCACATATGTTCATTTGTGCTTTCCTTTAGGTTTGTGGTTAATGTCATAGCTTGAGAAAGTGCTAAGAACAGGCCATTCAGATATCTCTTTGCTGGATGCAGGGAATTCCCTATGACTAAAACAATAATGTCCTCAATTTTACTATGGAGCTGTGAGGTCAGACAGCTCAAGACTGAGCTTAAGTTTAATCCCACTTTCTTTACTTACTGATCTTTGAGAAGTAATTTAGTATCTCTAAGCCTCATTTTTCTCATCTGGACAACAGAATATTCCATAAGCTGAGTTTTCTCAATCTTGACATTATGGACATTTTGGACTGGATAATTTTTTGTTGTGGGGCAGGCTGTGCTGTCCTAAACATCCTGAGTAGATAAGTTTAGCAGCATCCCTCATTTCTTTCTTTCTTTTTTTTTTTTTTTTAAGATTTTACTTATGTATTTGACAGAGAGTGAGAGATCACAAGTAGGCAGAGAGGCAGGCAGAGAGAGAGGGAAGCAGGCCTCCTGCTGAGCAGAGAGCCTGATGTGGGGCTTGATCCCAGGACCCTGAGATCATGACCTGAGCTGAAGGCAGAGGCTTTAACCCACTGAGCCACCCAGGCACCCCTGGCATCCCTCATTTCTATCTGTCAAATGCCAGTAGCACACTGCCCACACCTCCAAATTATGACAACCCAAAATAGCTCCAGATATTGCCTAATGTCCCCAGAGAACACTATAGCAAGTATTAACTAATGCATATTCAAAGTCTTCACACAGTGTCTGGTTCAGTGCAACTCTTCACAGGTATTAGTGTTACTACCTCTTCCCTGATCCCCACACCCTGCACCTTTGGTCAATTCCATCTACCATCATTCCTCTATTTTGAGACCCTGTAGTCATGTCTGTGAGAGGAGAGATTTGTTAGGTTTGGATCAGCTCTTTGATTCTACTTCTTAGCCACCAAAATGGATGAAAATTGAAAGCACACCTGATGGTATCATTTTCAAAGCTGCCTCAAATACTGCATTTCCCTTTACAATTTAATGGACTCATTCACAAATTGTAGGTACGGATAAAAAATAACATGTATTATGCTTGATAGCTGTGATTTTATTTGTGGGGGAAGGCAGTGATTTTTTTAACCCAGAAGCAAATGCATGGTTAAAATGTGGAGTTTGGGTGTAACTAGCAGATTTGGGATATATTACAGAGAAAACTGAGCCAATATAGGGCCACTGATTGCTGAGTGTAGAACAAAAGGTTCACTGTGGAAGGATTTCAAAGCTCCTGATAAAAATGCAGTCCCCATGAAGTGGCGTCAGTGAAAGATAAATAACCAGATATAGGTACGGGTTTTGATTTTCAGTGGTGGTGGAAGAAAGATCCACACTCAGGAGTGATTGAATGAAGGGTAGGAGGGGTAGTCAGAGCTCTCAAGGTTCACAGGGAAGCTCTCCGGGTCAGCTTTCCTGGAAAATGGATTTGGGATATGGGTGGGCATCTGGCTCTGGTCATTAAGGCAGAAGAATAGGTCTGGGCTCATTCATCATATTCTACCCAGGCAGGGGCAGATCTGGGATGTGATTTTGAAATCACTATTGTGATGATAAAACTAGAAACCAGTTTGGAGGAAAAGCCTCAGGCAGTGGCAACCTGATCCTAATTGGGACATCTCTGTTTTTAATAAATCTTTCTGGAGTCTCTGATGGGTGTGCTTTGTGTGAGTCTCAGAAGCGTTATTAATACTGGTGGGCTGTGTACTGAATAGCTACTTGGTGCTGGATTCAGCCAGCAGAAGGCCTTGATGACAACTACATTATCATGCTGCAAATATGTAATTCCAGTCTTAAAATGTCTAGGAAGTATATATTTTTTGTACTTCTATCACAGATAAGAAAATTGGGTCTCAAAAAAGCCAATGGTGATAAGCTACAAAGAGTAGATTCAAACTCAGTTCTGTTTTCTCTCCACCACACAAAGGCTATGCTAAGGCTCTCTGGTTTGATGAGAAAGCCCAGTTTGAACAAGATTTCAGGTAAGGAAAAGCTTATTCAATGGGGATAATACAACCACAGCTATACACCCAGTGCCTCTCCATCCTGAGCCACAGAGAGTGCTCACGGGGTCTTCTGAGGCTCCCCAAATCTCTGCTCATGCTTTAAGCATCAGCCATAAAAAGTTCCTGTGATTCCCAAACCTCAGTGCTGGCCGTCTGCACACAAATTACCTAGAGCACCTGTTCAAACAGAGATCCCAAGACCCTACCCTGGAGCTTCTGACCCAGTGGGCATGGGGACAGGGCACCTCTGGACAAACCCATCTATGTAAAGTTCCCAGACAGATTGGATATGCCACCAGCTCCCATTCACATCCTTTTCTCTCTGTGTGGGACACCTCTCACCACCCCTCACCCCCGCTGAGTCCTTCTCATCCTCGTTCAGCTCACTCCTCCAGCTGACTCAGCAGATTGAGCTTAGAGCCTCTCTTCGGGCTCTGAGGGTCACCCACCTCAGATTCTAGTTCCTATCTCAGCAGGTAGTAAACTGGATATTGAAATCATGTCTCCTTGTTGATCTCTTCTCCTTTCTAGGAGAGAGGTTCTCCACTGGGGGTGATTCTGCCTCTCATGGGACATTTGACAATGTCTGGAGACATTTTTGATTGTTACGACTCAGAAAGTGGTGCTCCTGGCATCCAGTTGGTTGAAGGCAGGGATACTGCTAATCATCCTTCAATGCACGGAAAAGTCCAGCAACAAGGAATGATCCGGTCCCGAATGTCAGTAGTGCTGCAGTGGAAAAGCTTTAATACCAAGCACCTTTTCTCTGTTTACTAGCTGTGTACTCCAAGCAGGTTTCTCATCTTCTCTGTGGCTGGCACTTCCACCTGAAGCATGTACTCCACAGCTGTAGGAGGATGAAATGAGCACATGCAAAGTGCTTCTAATGATTCCTGGCAGACCGCAGGGGAGTGACTGTTCACTGGACACACAGCACTATTCCCAGTGGAGTTTAGGGCCTTTGGGGAGTCACAACCCTGCTGACCACACTCCATGCAATATCCACTCTGCTGGACTCCCCCCAGCCTGTGAGGATCCCTTTCCTCTGTCCCACATCTACATTTCAAACTCACATGGCCATTTGGGAGTTGGCCTTCAGTGGGTTTAACCTTAATTTACTGGTTAACTCCCCTCCAGAAAGCAAGGCAGGGGGACACCTAATCACTTCACAGCCTCTATGGGTGGATTTATTTAGGTTATGTAGGCTCTTCCTTCTCACTCCAGGCCTGTTTGGAGGCAGATATTCTGTTATCCCTCCCCTGGGTTCCATGAGTGCCTCCGGCCCCCTTCAAATGTACCCTGAGGCCTTCCTCATCAGGCCCTTGGCTAAACCCTAGAGATACAAAGCAAAATCAGAAGTATCCTATGTTTGCCCATATGAAACTTGGAGACAAGCTGAACACACCAAATAGGTGCCAGTGCTCACAACAGGACACCTTCTTAGTCATCAAACTTCTAGAATCTGAGTTTGAAATTATGGAGCTGAAAGTCTGGCTGAACAAGAGAAGGCTAGCTCATATGCACTGCTACTGTGTTGGGTATACCACCAAACTTCTTCATAAATAGCACACTCACAATAACTCTGGGACAGTTTTTTTTTTTTTCTGGGACAGTTTTTATTGTCCCCCCTTCATCACTGAGAAAATAAAGCTCAGAGAGGTTAAGTGACTTGGCCAAGGGAGAGGGACACGAGAGAGCCTCTCTTTCCACACATGATAGTAATAAGTGACCTCCATCTCACTTCCTCTACCCCTTCCTCCTCTTGTACTTGGGCATCTTGGGGCCCTCTAGGGGAGGACCTGATCCTACCAGTCCTCTGTGCCTGATGGCCACCCATGCATATGTCTGTTTAAAGGAACACACCACCTGTCCCACCCTAGTCAGCCTCGACCATGCTGGGTTGGTCATTTTGCTTGGAAGGCAGTCTGGCCCTTGTCTCCAGAGGTAAACTGCTTCCCTCCACACGCCTATGCTGTTGATGTGGCTGCTTTGTTCGGTGTTCCCAACCTTGCAAATCATTGCCCAGGGTTGTCTTCAGTGCTGTCAAACCTGCTTATCTGACTAGGAAGGCAGGAGGAACCAGGCCATAAAATTAAATGAAATTACTGCAGAAACTAGGGTGTTAGTGACAATGCGGTGGAATTATAACTTGGAGAATGGCAAGGGAAGTTTATGATGCCCCAATGCCTATCTGCAAAGTCATTATTCAAAAGGCTCCTGCTTTCCCTAATGCCCAGGCTTAATATCATCCTTTGCCAGCTACAGGGGGCTAACTGGCCTCTGTATACTGTTCTTCTCAGGTGAATAGAATTTGAACATTAGAAGGGTCTCTGTTTCAGCTAGCTCAATGCTCTCATTAGATGGATGGAGAAGCTGAGGCTCAGAGAGGTGTCGAGGTTCCAGAATATGTGAGTGACAGAATAGTCAAGCTCAGATCCCTTGGCTTATAGTCTAGTGGCCCTTTCCCTATCATTCTGGAGCATTTTGTAATATAAAAAATTGTGTCCACATACCACCGTGAATTAGTATTTAAACACAGGCAGAGCTAGGGAACAGGAGTGAGAAACTAGGGAGTACAGGGTTGCAATGAGGTTTCAACCATGTTCACTGTGTCACATTCTCTCCCTCTGCAAGGAGCTCCCAGCCTGAGCCAAACCTCAAAACCTATCCTTGCCACCCAAATCTTGCACCAGTAAGCACTTTTCTTCTGGTGCATTTTTTCCCCTGAATCTTAGGAGAACGGAAAGCATAAGGCACAATGCCTGCCCTCAGTGAGTTCCGAGTCCACTGGGGAAGCAGGCAAGTAAGCATTTATCTCCTAAATGGTTGCCATGTGCATAGATAGAAATGTGCAGAGAGCTAAAGGGACAGAAATGCTCACAAGAGAGGTTGGTATCTATGGCTGTCTGGGAAAGCCTCCTAGAAGAGGTGTTTCCTCACTAGGAAAGTGTTCTAGACTGGTGTGACATGGACAGCTCATTACCTTGAACTGTAGCTTTTCTTGTATAGTGTATTGCTTTTTTCCTTGGTGTGATGGACAGCATCTTGAGGAATAGGACAAGATCTTTCTTTGCACATTTTTGGGTCTTCATCTACTCACAGCTGAGGTTCATATACCTTTAGCTGCACAATATGAATGTATCAATGGTGCTTCATCATGTAGAACATGGTCTTAGGCTCATCGTATGTCAAATGGAGATGACCATGTTTATTCTGAAGGGTCACAGGATTTTAAATCCTATGAAGCTCCTAGAATAGTTCTTGTTATAGAGAAGCTGAATGCTTTAGGAACTGTTGTAGCATTAACTTCACTTCATGGCAGTAGGCATGCTTTTATTAACAGCACCTAATCCCATGTTTTCAGGGTTGCAAAGTTTTTATTTTTCTTTTAAGAAATAGCAAGTCTGGGACTCTTTCACAAAGCTGTTCTGGGTTAATGGGAACAACAGGGGGAGGAGCTGCCAGTATGGGGTGTCCCTGGTGGCACTCATTGCAAAGGAGGTGGAAGACCAGCCTCTGTCCTCCAGGCAATGAAATCCTGCTGTGGGACCAGGTGCAGTTAATCTCCACCAAGTTTTCTTTCTTTCTTTCTTTCTTTCTTTCTTTCTTTCTTTCTTTCTTTCTTTCTTTCTTTCTTTCTTTCTTTCTTTCAGATTTTATTTATTTATTTATTTGACAGAGAGAGATCACAAGTAGGCAGAGAGGCAGGCAGAGAGAGAGGGGAAAGCAGGCTCCCTGCTGAGCAGAGAACCTGATGTGGAGCTCCATCCCAGGACCCCGGGATCATGACCTGAGCTGAAGGCAGAGGCTTTAACCAGCTGAGCCACCCAGGTGTCCTTCCACCAAGCTTTCTGGTTTCAGGGGATGTGTAGTGAGAATTCAGTCCAGTGAGCTTTCAAGATTAGCTGGAATTTTTAGAAAAGGCTGTGCACGAGATTTAATTCATGAAGACCTGGAACCGTTCTGACCAAATCAATGTCTGTGGAAGGAGAACCTGTGGGAAAAGCGTGGATTTTAGAATTGCCCTGGGTGGATTTTAGAATTGCCCTGGGTGGATTTTAGAATTGCCCTGGGTGGATTTTAGAATTGCACTGGGTGGATTCAAGTTCTAACGTAACCACTTAGAGATAGATTTTGGCAATTCCTTAAGCTCTGAGTCTCAGAGTCCTCATCTACAAAATCAGGATATAAACACTGACTGTGCAATCATTGTGCGGATTGTATGAGATTGCATGTGTACTTGGCTCACAATACCAACAGCCCCACTTCCTGTGTCCTCACTTACAAGGTTTGCCGTTTCCTTACAGCACCAATGATCAGTCCCTCCACCGGCTGGCTAGCAGAAGATGGTCCCCGAGCCCAGTCTTGTACCAGGCCTTCTCTCACATGTCTCAGATATGCTGTGATCCTAAGCTCTGGATGAGACAGAGCAAGGAGTCCACCAGCCTGGCTTTGGAGTACCTGTCAGCCTTCTCCGTGTCGGCAGGAGGACCTGGACTCAGCATGTGTTCCCGGCCGCCCAGACATATACTAAGACGTACCAACACCTCTAGGCTTTTCTAGTCTCTTGCAGTGGAAAGGCACCAGTGAAAAGGGAATTTTCAGGCAAAAACACAATTAGCTTTGAAAATGGTTAGGCCATTCCATTGCAAGAAATGTTAAGAAAGCTAAAGACCAAAACAAAAAACTTAATCGCCCTTCTAATTTTGAAGTTACCTTTGCCTTTGGGACTCAAGACGGATGGTTCTCTTGCCTGTGGCCACCTCTCCTCAGACTTCAAGAAACTCCTTCAGTGATCATCTATTTTTTTCCCCAGTGACTCTTCTAATTATTCCTTGAACATGCCTTCAAGGGTTTTATGGTGTCAAGAGAGAGACAAGCAGGTGTGACTGAGCTGTGACAGAGGTAGGCACTGGGTCAGGGGAACCTCCTAGCTCCCTTCTATGGCAGATTTTAGACAGGCTCAGCACCACTGAAACAACCAGAGAATTACAAATTTATTCATTTGAGCACCTTGGAGATGCCTTATGTGACATTCTGACCCAGTTTTTCAGGCAAAAAATAGTCCCCACAGACAGGTGGTAAACATGTGAATGAGAACAAACTGGAGGCCCTAAATGTAGAAACTCCTTCCCAATTTTTCTCCTAACCCAGGTGCCCTTGCCTCATAGAACTTGTCTTTCACAGGTGGCTGTTTTAGATTCAGAAAGTCCCTAAAATTATCAGGTTTTCATTGCTTCAGTTATAACAATGACTACCTTAGGGAAAAAATGTTCTAGGAGAGGGAGAAGTGGAATTAGAGCTATCTGTAGGTTTCTTAAGGAGCAGGAATAATTCTTATTGGGGAATTTTGTCATATGGATGGCAGTCCCTGTCCTGCCTCCTTACTGGCTGGCAAAACTGGACCTCTTTGAACTTTTCTGGGCTCCACAAACTTCATATATGAATGAGGGCATTTTTCACCTAATATATCACAGAGATTTTCCTATGTCAAGACCTTGTCTACCTTCTTTTTTTTGAAGACTTTATTTATTTATTTGACAGAAAGATAGCACAAGTAGGCAGAGTGGCAGGCAGAGAGAGAGGGAGAAGCAGGCTCTCCACTTAGCAGGGAGCCCGATGTGGGGCTCCATCCCAGGACCCTGAGATCATGACCTGAGCGGAAGGCAGCCGCTTAACGGACTGAGCTACCCAGGTGCCCTACCTTATCCACTTTAGTGACTATTAATCTGTTTCCGAGAATCCATGTACCATAATTTAATTAACAATTCTCTTATTGATAGCTGTCTTTCATTTTCTATCAAAAACAATGGTCCAATGATCCAGCTTATCTATAAATCTATGGAAAAGCATTGGAAAGCATTTTTCCAAATAGATTCAAAGTAATTGATTTGCTGGTTAAATGACAGAGACATTTAATATTTTAATACTTTCTATGCATTGTCCCCCAGTGAGGCTGCATCTAATTTACACTTTGTCTGCCCATATAGTTCAATTTCTCATAGCATAGCAAGCTCTATGTTACCGTGTCCATTTTAAAGATGAGGGGAACTGGAGTCAGAGAGGTTAAGTAAGGTTTCCAAGGCATTAAATTCTCCAACGGGGATTTGACCGAGGTCAGCTTCTGTTTGTTTCACCGTCCACGCTATACAGCTTCTCTCTGGGTCACTGGTTTTCATTACCCATGGAAAGTAAAAGTTGACTTATGATAGAGTGAGAGATGGCAGCAGGGATTTTGGAAAACACACATTAGGACTGCAAAAATAACATTTATGGGGTCCGTGTAAGGCCACGACTACCCAAGTCTTTTTTCTTTTATTAAATATTAGATAAAATAATATTTATGGAATATGCATAATAAATATAAAATAATAATACCACAAATGTCAACGTATGCCCCCACAGTTTAAGAAACAGAACATTACCATGATCTTTGAAACCCAGTGAGTATCCCTTTCTAACCCCATCTTCTCTTTCCCCAGAGGCAGCCACTCTACAGAATACGTGTTTGTTTGTTTTTTTTCCTTGCATTTCTTCAGTTTCAGCAACTACAGCTGTTTCTGTAGCAGGGCCACCACATGATGCTTTAGACGAGTGCGCTGTAACCTTCCAGGGCTTACTTGCCGAAGTGGTGCAGCACAGGGCTGTCTCGGCTCTGACTTGCCGCTCCAGATAAAATAGTGCTTAGTGCTGCAAATTTTAAACTTTATTTAGATGGAATTGTACCATATGTACTCATCTGCAACTTGCTTTATACTGCTTAGTGTACTCTTCTGAGAGTGAGTCACCAGATGCTCATGGCTGTAGTTCATTTATTTTCACTCTGTACAGTACCATGTGGTACCAATGTACCAGTCTCTACGCATTTTCCTATCTTTGGGCATTTGGCTTGATTCTGAGGTTTTGCTATTATACAGTGCTGCTATGAACATTTTGTAGATATTTTCCAGAGCATATGTACCCAAGTGCTTCCATTCAACCCTAGGAAAGAAATGCCTGTATCTTGAGAGTGCACTTCAATTTTACTAGATAACGCCAGATTGTTACCCCACAGCAGTAGATGGGTTTTTCTGAACATCCCTGCCAAAACTTGATTTTGTCAGACTTGGAAAATTCTGCCAACCCAATGGGTGTAAAATGGCATCTGATCGTGGTTTTTTATTTGAATTTTCCTGATTAATCAGGAGTTGAACATTTTTTTCATATTTTCATTAGCCATTGGAGTTTTTTTTCTCCCAAGTATTCTTTCAAGTCTTTTGCACGTTTCTCTTTTGGATTACCTTTTTCCCGTTGATTTATAGCAGTTTTTAAAGTAATTTGTATTCTAATTCTTTGTCAGTTATATATTTTGCAAATACGTTTTCCCAATTTGTGGCTCGTGTACATTTTTACAATGGTTTCTTACGATGAAGAGAAGTTTTTATTTTTAATATGTTTACATTTATTTTTTTCTTTACAATTTGCCTTTTTTGAATCTTAAGAAATCCATTCCTATCCTGCAGTCATAAAGATAGTCTTCCATATGGTATTCTAAGATGTTTATAGCCTCATGCTATACATTTACATCTTTAAAGCATCTGGAATTAATTTTTATGTATGGTATGAGGTAATACTCCAGTTTTTTCTTTTTTTTCTCTCCTTATGTGGATAACTGATTGTCTAAGGACAGATTAGAGAAAAGCTTATGCTTTCCCCTCGTTGTTATGCATCGCATTTTTCATAGGCTGTGCATTGGCTTTATCGGCTTAGTCTGTTTACTAAGACATCCCTGCACCAGTGCCACACAGTCTTAGTTATCATGACTTTTTAATAAATCAGGTGAAGTAGGACTCCTTACCTGGGTTCTTCTTTAGGGGTATGTTGCTGATTCTTCTTCCTTAGGTCTTCCATATACGTTTTAGAAACTTCTTGTCAAGTACCACAAAATAACTGAGGGTTTGAATTGGATTTGCATTAAACTGTGTATCATTTTGGAAATAATTGGTATCTTTAAGCAGTGCAGTTTTCTGAGCCATGAAAATGGTCTAAACCTTCATTTATTTGGATCTTCCTTTACATATTTTAGTATAGTTTTATAATTTAGTTCACAAAAAACTCAAGATCTTGTGCTAAGTTTATTCATAGGAACTTAATAATTTCAAAGTATTTAAATAATATTTTATTTAATTACAGTTTGAAGATGTTTGCTGCTGTTGTGTACACATTTAAATCAACCTACCGTGTTAAGTGCATTTTTTAATTCTAATAATTTATCTGCCTACTTAAACAATTGCATTATCTACAGTTTCCTCTCTTCCTTTCTTTCTCTTTCCTCCCTACCTCCCTTCCTTCCTTCTTCTTCCCTTCTTCCCCTTGTCCTTTCCTTTCATTCCTTTTTTTCCTTCTGTACTTTTATCTCTCTCTTTCTTTTAATTTGTACTTCTTTATTTTATTGTATGGTGAATCACCAGCATATGTTGAGTAGAAATGGTAATAACAGGCACCTTTGCTTTTCCTGTTCATAAAGGAAATGATTACAGTATTTTTTTTTTGCTTAGTATAATGCTTATTTGAAGGTGTTTATAGATATATTTTTTCAGCTTCAGAAAATTCACTTCTACTTTCAGTTTGCTAAGTATTATTAATTTTTAAAAACATACATGGAATTTTCTTTTCACCAAGCAAAAATTCTTTGTTCTCTTTTGCACTTGTTAATATAGAACTTACCTAAACTGATTTCTATGTTAAATTACCCTGCATCCCTATTGGAAAATTGTATTACCTTTTCCATATATTTTGGATTCAGTTTGCTAACATTTATTTGACTTTTTTGCATAAGTTCATGAAATGAGCTTATAATTTTGTTTTCTCATAAAATGAGTTGTAAATTATTTCCACTGTTTTATCCTCCATTATATTGGTTTACGATTACTTGTCCCTTGATAGAACTAATAGGGACAAATCATTGGAAACTCATAAAGACATCTATCTGCTGATTTAATTTATCAAATATTTATAGGATTATTTACATTTTCTATTTCTTCTGGTGTAGATTTTTGTTATATTTTAAAATAATTTGTCCATTTGATACATCTTCAAATTTATCAGAAGTTAGTCATGAAATATTTTTACTTTGTGCAAACCTGTAGTTATATGCATTTGCTATTTCAAAAACTATTTCTTCCTATTAATGTTACAAAGTATCTGTCAGTTTTTAATTGGATTACCCTCTGGTCTGTATTTCCTTCTTCCCATTTATGTTGTAAGCTCTCAATCTGGATTTTTGGCTCATTAAATTTCACTTTTTTAGTTATCTAATATAAATTATTAGGTTATATATTTCCCTCTAAATACTGTTCTAGCTGAATTCCATAATTTTGTTAAGCTGTAGTTTCCTTATTGATCAATTGGATGTATTTTTACCAACTATGATTTATTTAATCCATATATTATTTAAGTTGTATTTTAAAAATAATTTTGTTTATCTTATCTTAATGCTTTTTAATTTTTTTTTTTAAAGATTTTTATTTTTTTATTTGACACAGAGAGAGAGATCACAAGTAGACAGAGAGGCAAGCAGAGAGACGGGGGGAAGCAGGCTCCCTGCTGAGCAGAGAGCCCGGTGTGGGGCTCAATCCCAGGACACTGAGATCATGACCTGAGCTGAAGGCAGAGGCTTTAACCCACTGAGCCACCCAGGCGCCCCTAATGCTTTTTAATTTGTAAGTGTATAAAGATACATGAGAAATTCTAATTTCTAAAGATATCAAGAGTTTTTAAGTTTATCTTTTTTGTTATTGATATCTAAGTAATTATATCAATTTTTTGATGCTTGAATTATGGTACTGTTGATCAATTGTCATGTGTTACATAGATGCCTAATAAAGATTTATATTCTCTACTGGTTGTGTTAATATGCTAGCTAAGTGTGTTTAAG
Organism: Procyon lotor; assembly: GCA_028646535.1. Taxonomy (NCBI): domain Eukaryota; kingdom Metazoa; phylum Chordata; class Mammalia; order Carnivora; family Procyonidae; genus Procyon; species Procyon lotor. The sequence continues at coordinate 93,646,074 of CM053605.1, read as the reverse complement.
CTTACTAGTTGCATTATTCAAATTCTGTTTATGAATACTAATTATTTTTCCTGATATATCTTTCATTAACTGTGAAAATTGTGTTAAAATCAATCACTAGGTTTTTGTTGATGATGATGATGATGGTGATTATAATTAGGATGATGGTGATTTTTTTCTGTATAGTCCTTTCAATTTCTGCCTATTATGTTTTAGGCTATGTTGTGTGCATACAATTTTACAATTATTATATTGTCCTTGAGAATTAAACCTTTAATTGTTTAATACTGATTCTTTGTGCTTTATGACTTAAAGTCTGACTTTGGTACTATTATTGTAGCTATGTATTGGTTTTGGTTATTACTTTCCTGGTATAATTTTCTGCGTTCTTTTGCTATTATTCTTTCTAATACTTATGACTTAGAAACTTGTTTTTATTTGTCTAGTTTGGAAATCTTTTTTGATTCTTAAAGTTTGTTGTATTTGTTCTAATTATTGTTATCATTACATGTATTCTATTGTTTTGTGTATTATATATTTCCTATGCTTTTTTCTCTTTTTGATTTTTAAGCATATTTTTTCATTGCATTGTTACCTTTCTACTATTTTGTAACTAATTAATTCTACTTATTTTTTGTTCTGTTAATGGTTACCTTAGAAAATTGAAAATGCTTACTATTTTTACTTTTCTACTGGATAATACAAAAACTGAGTAATAAATTAACTGTAATCTTACTCTTATGATATATTATTTTGGCTCAGTTTTTTAATGTTTTATTTTTTACTTTATTTTTTTTAAAGATTTTATTTATTATTTGACAGAGAGAGAGATCACAAGTAGGTAGAGAGGCAGCAGGGGTGAGGGGGAAGAAGACTCCCTGCTGAGCAGAGAGCCTGATGCAGGGCACCATCCCAGGATCCTGGGGTCACGACCTGAGCTGAAGGCAGAGGCTTTAACCCACTGAGCCACCCAGGTGCCCCTAGATCTGTTTTATTATCCCTCTTATTGTTGATAGACAATATTATTTTTGTTTTATTTAGTCAATATCTAAATAGATTTACCTTCATATTTACCATTTTCATTGTCCTTTATTTATTCTTATATCTCAGATCTTCCATCTGATTGCTTTAATTTTGTCAATTGAATAAACTTTGTGATATCATAAGCAAAGGTGTTTTAAGTACAGTGTTCAGTTTTTGTCTGAAACAACTTTTTTCCTTCCTCCCTCCCTTCCTTCCTTCCTTCCTTCCTTCCTTCCTTCCTTCCTTCCTTCCTTCCTTCCTTCCTTCCTTCCTCTCTCTCTCTCTCTCTCTCTCTCTCTCTCTTTCTTTCTTTCTTTCTTTCTTTCTTTCTTTCTTTCTTTCTTTCTTTCTTTCTTCTTCCTTCTTTCATCTCTTTGTGAAGATATTTTTACTGGGTAAAGTTATTTTTCTCATGGCACATTCAAAGTTTTATTCCACTGTCTTCTGACTTCCATTTGCCTTTTGTCATTCCTTTACTATAACCTGTCTTCTCTCTGAAGATTTTTAAAATAGTCTCTTTCGCCTTTGGTATTGTGCAGTTTCACAGTTACATTTCTAAGTGTGGATTTTATTTTTTTAAGTTTTTATTCTACTTGAGATATACTTGCTTTTATAAGTAGTAATGTCTTTTATCAGTTCTGAAGTATTTCACTCATTTTTTTTTTGTTATGTTATGTTAGTCACCATACAGTACATCATTAGTTTCTGATGTAGTGTTCCAGGATTCATTGTTTGTGTTTAATGCCCAGTGAACTCAGAGTTTTTTCAAATATCACTCCCCATCTCTCAGAGCACCCTTCTGGGCCTCCACTCAGAAAAACATTAGACTTCTTTATCCTCATGTCTTCTCATCCTCCTTTGTTATTTCCTGACTCTGTGATTCTATATTGCATTATGGAAAACTTTAGATCTAGCTTTTGTTTTGTTAAATATCTCTTAAACATCTAAAATTTTTGTGATAAAACCATCCATTGGACTATTGTTATACATTCTTGGGTACCCTGGTTTCTTGTCAAATAGTTTAGACATTTTAATATTCTCTCATTATTTGTTCATCTTCTCAAACACTACTTTTTCTTTAAACCCATTGAATATACATATTTTATATTCTTGCTGGTAATTCTGAATCTGAAGTCAGTGTAAATGTGTTATCACCTGTTATTACTGCCAGTTCTCACTGAGAGTGACTGTTTTCTATGTGTGCATATTTTGACTCTGAAATCAGAATCCTTGGCAGTTCATCTGGGGGACTCTACTAGACTTGTGTTGAATATTTGCTTTTACTGGTTATCTGGAATTGATATTTTAAACTGAGCTTTCAGCTTGAGTGTTTTCAGCCCTTTCAGGTAGTGTTGATTTATGCTGCAATTTGAGTTAGAACAAGATTTTTAAAAAATATTTTATTTATTTGTCAGAAAATGAGAGAAAGAGAGTGAGAAAAGAGAGAGAGAGAGAGAGATCAGAGAGAGCACAAGCAGGGGGCACAAGCTTGTTTTATCATCAGAAGCAGCAGGCAGAGGGAGAAGCAGGCTCACTGCTGAGCAGAGAGCACCATGTAGGGTTCAATTCCAGGACCCTGGGATCATGACCTGAGCTGAAGGCAGATGTTTAACTGACTGAGCGACCCAGGCACCCCAAGAGAACAAGATTTTGTTAAAAATTCTCAGGACAGACTTTTTTCCCTTCACTCAGTGCTGTGACTCAGACAGGTGCGTTTCATTATTTTCCTTCTGGTAGATGTGGGCCTGAGTAAGTGGCAATCAGTGCATAATATATGTTTATTGTTGTACAGTGAAGGTGTAACATTTCAGGTTCCAGCTTCATGGAATTAGGCTTCTTACCTTGGCAGAATACAGGCTTTGTGTCATGAACCCTGAATCCTGCAGTGTCATTAATGGACACTTAATGTCCTCAAGGAGAACGGTTACTTCTGTGTTTGAATTGACTCTCTCTGTTCTGGATTTCATTTGGCTTTTAACATTTGAATTATTTTTACTTTTCTGCCAGATAGTCAATGTATTAAAAAAAATCTCAATATTTTGTTCAGCATTTCTACTCTTTTCTTTTTCTTCCTCATTTGGAGGAAGAAATGTCCTCTCACAACATCTGAAATACAAGTCCTGAAGTAGGTCTGAGCACTTATTATGTGCAAGACATTGAAAATCATAACGTGTAAATCTGATAACTGACCTCAGAGAGCTTATAGTCTAGCTGTAAGCAGTAGGAAACATACCTGAAGGAAGTAGTTAAAGAACAGTGTAAGGCAGGTCAAAATTAATTTCTGAGTTCTGCACAAGTGAATGTGAGCACTATCAGGGTTCAGAAGAGAGGCAGAAGTCTTCTCTAGAGACTAAGCTGGAGAAAATGGGCTTGAAGCATGGGGAGTATCTCTATAGGCAGAAGGGCAAGAAGAGAAAATATTCCTTGTTTGAGCAAAGACAATGTGGAAGGTATTAGGTAGGAAGAATTCATATGATAGCCCAGCCGTGGTAGTGGGGTATTGAATGGTAGGTAGATGCTGAATGTAGTTTCTCATGGGCATAGGCCTGGACATAAGGCCAATGTGTGATTGTGGGTAGAGCTGATGCCCAGGGTGGAGAGTCTGGGTCTCTCTTGCAGGCTTTTGGGAGGAGTTCTGAATGGAAAAGCCACAGAAAGGATAGACTGGAGCTTAGGGCACACTCTGGTGGCCCATGAGTCAAATCTAACCACCAGATATCCAGCAAACCTAGTTTGCTGAGAACATTTGATTACTTTTCCATTTAACACTTATCAGGTCCTAATTAGAAATCCAGATGCATCTTTTCTTGACTAGTTGGATCCATGGCTTACAGTTCTGTGGGTAGTGCCTGGCTGGGAAGAACAGCACTTGCCCTTGGATTATGGCAGGTGTTCCTGGCTCTCTAGTTCCCACTTTCTTTATTATCTAGCATGTGTTAACTTGCAGGCGTTTCCATGGCTCTTGTTTTTCTAATAAATCTGGAATCGTAAGATATTCGTTATTTGTATGTCTTTATTAAAAGTCTGAAGATGAGGGGCGCCTGAGTGGCTCAGTGGGTTAAAGCCTCTGCCTTCGGCTCAGGTCATGATCTCAGGGTCCTGGGATCGAGCCCCGCATTGGTCTCTCTGCTCAGCGGGGAGCCTGCTTCCCCCTCTCTCTCTGCCTCTCTGCATACTTGTGATCTCTCTCTATCAAATAAATAAGATCTTAAAAAAAAAAAAAAGTCTGAAGATGAAAGGCAGACAGAGACCCAAGTGTTTCCAGAAAAGTAAAAAAGAACATATTCTCTTACCCAAGTGAATACTATTCTTACTCACTTACTCACAAAAAGATATCTAGATCTAAAGATTAATCTTAAAATACAGTTTAGAGAACAATCTACATAATTTGTTTATATACCCTCCTTTGCTCTTCCTGAATGAGACAGAGAACTGGGAACAGCGGGGCAAAAAAGGGGGTTGAGTCAGTGACTCAGGTGTGGCTTGCCAAACTTATGTAAAAGCAGTGTCTACCCTTGAAGACAAGATAGAAGTATAGTGGCAGATGCACACCAATGATGATTCCCCAATAGATGGAGTGAAATTGTCTCTGTGGGGATTTCTACCTCACAGGGCCCATCAGTAGTGAGTGCTCACTTTCAGATATGCAGTCCAGAGATGATGAAGGCATACCCAGAGCCAGATCTCTACTCTGGAGCCTCCCTCTGCCTCACATCCATGGACTTTTTAGGACAACTGATGAAGAAAAAGGGCCATCCACATTTGGAGAAGGGAATCCTGGGTACTCCTCTATGAATAATTCCCCTAAAGGGTAAAAGTATATACTTGCAAGTGGCTTGTCTCTGGAGGGTGTCACAAGGTTGGATATGGAATTCAATTAGAAAAGTAGAGTTAGGCAAGGTTTTTCCTCCACTTAATTCCAACAGGAATAATAGAAGTGATTGCTGTATGCAAGGCACAGTTTTTCTATGGGGGAAGACAAGAAGGGAATATGCATTCATTGAATGCCACATGCTCCATTTAATCTGTGTCACAGCCCTAGCAGTGGTTGTAGCTGTCATCCCATTGGACGGCAAGGGTAAGGCTGGGCAAGACTCTGCACACACAGCACCTAAATGGGACTCTCCAACCTCAAACAATCTACTTTCCCCTTCCACACCCTGCCTACCAGGGGATCTGGAGACCACACTCAGGATTTGAAAAGTTGTTAGACACTTTAACTTGCTTGTGAGGACTGATTGAGTCAATTGTTTTACTATGGGAGAACTACCCCAAACTGTGGTACAAAATATCTGCCCTTTCCTCTCATTTTTTATGCAGTTTTTCTTAGAGTCATGTGCCACACATTGGACATGGATATTTACTTTTCAGAAGGTTGTCCTCAGAGAAGAGGAGAGGAGAGAAAGAGAGTGAAAGATATAACTGAAAATGAACTATATTTAATAGGAAACTAATAATTTAATTGGTGTTTTTTACTTGGAGACTCTTCTGATTTATGAATATGTTATTCATGAGCCCAGGGAAAGCCTCATGACTGGGCTCCTGCAAGCTTATGGGACACATTTCATGAAGAACAAATGTCTTTAATTAGGAGTGTGAATGTTAACGGAGTCCATAATTAGCTGTTTGCAATAAACATGCTCTGTTAGTGACAGTCTCAGGAAATCCAAGGAAGCTATATTGCCACCTCGTGTTTGCATGTGTATTTATTTTGTGGAATGAGATATGAATCCTGGAGGAAGATTCCTTCTTCCAGAGACTCAGCAGACTAGTGAACTCATTTGTTTGTTCTTTCTTAGTGTTGAATATTTCATTCTTTCTCTATTCCATATGTTCAAGGAGAATTCTCCATCTGGTCGCTGGGACTGGTCACTCTTAGCTGATAAGGGCTAGCAGGAGGAAGGGGTGTGCATCTACTGAATACTTATTGATTGCAAGTCATTGCCCAGAGCTCAGCACAGAGTTAATTTTTTTTCATTTTTATAACAATTTTGTTAGAAGTCTGAAACTTCTAAAAGTATTTATAAGGACTTGGTGTTACCAAACTTTAATTTTTGCTGTTTTGCTTGATATCACCTTGTGGTTTTAATTTGCATTTATGTGATGAATGACATGTGCTAATTGGATATTAATATATCTTATTTTCTTAAGCATCTGTTCAAATCTTTTGCTCATTTTTATAGGGTTGTTTCTCTTCCTATTATTGAGTGTTAAGAGTGTTTATATATTCTACACATAAGCCATCGTCAATTATGTGTTTTGTGAACGCTTCCCATTTTGTGATTTGTCTTTTTGTTTTCTGAATTATGTCTTTTGAATAACAAAATTTTCAGTTTTTATGGAGTTTAATATATCGTGTTTTTCTTTCATGATTTTCATTTTTGTGTCCTTTCTAAAAATTCCGTCATGATGATATTCTTCTATATATTTTTTTCAGAAGCTTCAGTCTTTTAACATTTGCATTTAAGGTAATGATCCTTCTCAAAAAAATTTTGTGTATAGTGGGATGTCAAGAGTAATTTTCTTTTTATGGATATATAGTTGTTCCAGGGCCTTGGCATCTTTGTTGAAAGCTGATTAACCATAAGTGTGTTATTTTATTCCTGGAGTCTCCTATTGGAACTCTGAACTCTATTCCATTATTAATATTGACTATTCTTGTGTCAATACCACACTGTCATATTATTGTATCCTTAAAGGAAGTTTTGAATTTAAGAAGTGTGTGTTCTCATACTTTGTTCTTTTTTCAAGATTGTTTTGTCTCTTGTAAATCTTTTAGCTTTCTATATAAATTCTATAGTCAACATTTCAATTCTATGGAATAGCCTATGAGGATTTCAACTGGGATTGCATTGAAGCTGTATCAAGCTGTGGAGAATTGACGCATTAAGAATATTCAAACTTGTAATCCATCTGTGTCATGCCTCTCCACTTAGGTCATCTTTAATATGCTTTACCAATGTTTTGTATTTTGCAGTACATGGCTGTTGTACTTTTACTAAATTTATTCTTAAGTATTTTGTGGTTTTGATGCAAATGTAAATGACATATTTTAAAATTTCATTTTCATCATGTAATGGTATGTAAGAGCCAAGGTTCAGAGGAGCAGGATTGAAAGTAATATAGAATAAGGGATTAATACAGTTACCGGACTTTATGCAATTAAAGGAGGATGTTAAGCAGTGTGTAGAGCTGTTACTTCTGGTACAGAGCTTCAGGTATGTAGGGCAGGTGGCTGGACAAGGAAGACAGGCATGGAATGGGAGAAAATGGGAATGAACCAGAACCTGTCATAACAAAATGAAACTGTCTGTCTCTTACTCCTTAGACTGAATTGTGTCACCTCAAAATTCGTATGTTGAAATCTTAACCCCTAATGTCTTTTACATTAATTTTAACCCCTAATAGGTCTTTTACAAGATAATTAAGGTTAAATGAGGTCATAAATGTGAGGTCCTAATTTAGTAGGATTGGTGACCTTGTAAAAAAAGGAAAAGAGACAGATGTCTCTTTCTCTCTGCTGTGTGAGGATAAAATGGGAAGGCAGCCATCTACAAACCAGGAGGAAAGCTCTCATCGGGAACTGACCATGCTGGAGCCCTGACCTTGGACTTCCCAGCTTCTGTAACTGTGAGAAAGAAATTTTGGTTGATTGAGCCACTTAGTTTATGGTATTTTGCTATGGCATCCTGAGCAGACTAAAACAACCTCTCATCTTTATGATTCAAATGACTTGCAAGATAAGTTTATGTCCTTCCCTATGCAGCTGCTCACACAATGGACAGGGTTTGTAAAAGCTTGATAAAGATATTGAGCAAGCTGCAGAAGTTGTAGGTCCAGCTGTTGCTTCCTCCAACAAAGTAGGCCAGCAGATAAAAGCAACATGTGTGAGCTCTAACAGCCCCTTCCAGCTCTGTTTTATTTCTGGGTGTAAAAGTGATACTATCTCACTTCCATCTTCAAAATATCATATAAAATTCTCTTGTAGTCCTCTAATCAGCTTAGCTAATTTGATGTAGTACAAAGCCAACACATCGTTTGCTGCTAGTAGGCAGGCAGAAATACAATTTAGGGTTTTGTATTGACACTTTATCCTATGACTTGAAATTGACTTATTTAAAATTTTAGTTTTTGTTGATTCCTTTGGACTTCACAAGCACAGCAGTCTTTTCTGTTAATAAAGAAAATATTCTTTTTAATAAATATGACCTTTATTTATTTTTCTTGCCACATAGCACTAGCTAGAACCTACCACCCCCACACCAATACAATATTGAATAGAAGTGGTGAGAACGGATGTCCTTATTTGTTCTTGTACATACAGGGATATTATTTGGTCTTTTACCATCAGGTATAAAGCTGACTGTAGGTTTCACATGATGTCCTTTATCAGATTAAGAAAGTTCCCTTCCATTTCTACTTTGCCGATAGTATTTATCATGGGAAATTACTGAACAATGTTTTCCAAGTATTAAAATAATTATGTTTTCTCATATTTATTATATTTTAATATAAAATATTAATTTGTTAATGTAAATTGTTAATATACATAATATATTTTGTTATATAAATTGGTTAATATAAATAATAACGATTAATTTTAGAAGATTAAATCATCTTATACTGGGATAAACCCTAATCATATTGTGTTGTGTTTCTTAAAGATTGTGAGATTTTATTTGTTATTATGTTATTAAAGATTTTTGTATTCAGGTATGTGAATGTAATTGTTTATTTTTTTATTGTTTTTGGTGGTGTAATAACTATGTCAGATGTTGTGGGTATATGCTGCCCTATATATTTGGAAAGTGTTCCTTCCTCCTTTGCTTTCTGAAAGTGTTTATATGAAGTTGCTATTTCTTCCTCAGTGGTTGATCTAATTCACTAATGAACTTATTGGAGTCTAAACATTTTGACTATGAATTTAATTTCCTTATGTTTATGTTTACTTATATTTTTACTATATGTCACTTATATCTATGTCTGTATTTGTCTGCATATATGTTATAAATGTCTTAATAAATATGTCTATTTAAATATATTATTCCTTTTTTCAGGTAAATTGTGTTTTTTAAAAAAATGCCAAATTTATCAGAATAGTGTTAACCATAATATTCCTTTATTATGTTTTAAGTCTATTTGAAGTAAGTAGTGATATCCCTTCTTTTATTCCCCAAATTTATAATCTGTGCTTATTCCCTTTTCTCTGGATAATTTTTTAAGGGTTTGATCAATTTTATTGATTATTTAAAAAACAACTTTCAAAAGTTACATTAATTTTTCTATTTTTTCCTCCATTTTTGGTCTCTTTTCAATATTTATTTATTTTTCACAAAAATTGTATATATTTAAGGTGTACAACATGGTGTTTTGATATATGGATACGTTGTGAAATGATCACCACAGTCATACTAATTAATACATCCATCATCTTACATAGCTACCTTTTTTTGTGTCTGTGATGAGTACAATTGAGATTTACCATCTTAGAAAATTTCAAGTGTATAAAATGTTACTGCTAACTATAGTCATCATAGTGTACATTAGGCTGCCAGACTTATTCATCTTATAACAGAAAGTTTATACCCTTTGATCAATATCTCTTCTTCTCCTACCACACCAGCCTCTGATATCCACTACTCTACTCTCTGTTACTATGTGTGTGGCTTGCTTGTTTTCTTTCTTTCTTTTCTTTTTCTTAATTTTTTTTTTTTTTTTTTTTTAGTTTCAGAGGTAGAATTAAATGATTCATCAGTTGCATATAATACCCATGGGGGCATTTGATGTAATGGACACTCTAATGGACACTGAGTGTGGCTTTAAAAAAATGAATATGAATATGAATATAAATATATATTTGGGATGCCTCGGTGGCTCAGTCAACTAAGCATCTGCCTTTGGCTCAGGTCATGATCCAGGGTCCTCTCTCCCAGCTTCTCCCTCTCCCTGCCACTCCCCTGCTTGTACTCTCTCTCTCTCTGTCAAATAAATAAATAAAAATCTTAATATGTATATATATATATTGGATTCAACATGTAAGAAGTTATGTTGTATCTTTCTGTGTCTGGCTTATTTTACTTGTTATAATATCCTCCAAGTTCATCCATGCTGTTACAAATGACAAAATTCTTTTTTAAGGTTGAATCATATTACATTGTACACTGATATATCACATTTTTTTACCCACTCATTTCCTGACAACACTTAGGTTGTTTCCATATCTTGGCTATTGTAAATAATATTGCAGTGAACATGGGAGTACATGTAATTCTTTGAGATAATAATTTTATTTCCTTTGGCTGTATACTCAAAACGTGGGATTGCTGCATTATATGGTGGTTCTATTTTTATTTTTTTGAGGAACTTCCATACTCTTTCATAATGGCTGTAGCAATTTACATTTCCATCAACTGTATAAAGGGTTCCCTTTACTCCAAATCCTCGTAAACACTTATTTTTTGCCTTTTTGATATAGTCATCCTAACAGGTAGGAGGTGATATCTCATTTGTGGTTTTGATTTGCATCTCCCTGATGATTAGTGATACTGAGCATTTTTCCATTTACCTTTTGGTATTGGATGAATATCTATCTATTCAGACCCTTTGCCCATTTTCTGTGTTGTTTTTTGCTATTGAGTTGTATGAGTTACTTATGTATTTTGGATATTAAATCCTTATCAGATATATGGTTTACAAGTATTGTCTCCTTTTCCACTGGTTGCCTTTTAATTTTGTTGATTGTTTTCTTTGCTGTGAAGAACCTTTAGTTTGATGTAGTCCACTTATTTTTGCTTTTGTTTCCTGTTTTTTTATTCAATTCCAAAAAGTCATTGTCAAGACTAATGATAAGGAGTCATGCCCCCATTTTCTTATAGAAGTTTTATGTTATGCTTAAGTCTTTAATCTATTTTTTAAATCTTTAATCCATTTTGAGCTGATTTTTTTTTTGCAATGTGTTAGGGGTCCATTTTCATTATTTTGTGTGTACATATTCAATATAACCAACATCACTTATTGAAGAGACTATCCTTTCCCATCATGTATTTTTGCACCTTTTTTGGAATTAGTTGACTGTATATGCATGGGTTTATTTATGAGTGCTTTGTTCTATTCCATTGGTCTATGTATGTGTGTGTATATAAGTACCATACTGTTTTGATTCCTATTGCTTTGTAATATAGTTTGAAGTCAGGACTTGTGATGCCTCCAGCTTTGCTCTTCTTTCTCAAGATTGCTTTGGCTATTTATGGTCTTCTGTGGTTCCATAAAAAATTTAGGACGTTTTCCCCCATTTCTGTGAATAATACAATTAGAATTTTGATAGGGATTGCATCAAATCTGTAAATTTTTTTTACAGAATGGACGTTTTAACAATATGAGTTCTTCTGATCCACAAAATAGGATATGTTTTATTTGCTTGTGTTTTCTTCAGTTTCTTTGATCCATGTTTTATGGTTTTCAGTGTACAAATTCTTCACTGCCTTGGTTAAATTTATTCTTAACTATTTTATTCTTTTTGTTACTATTGCAAATGGGATTGCTTTCTTAATGTCTTTTTTTTTGGATAGTTCATTGTTAATGTGTAGAAATACAACTGTTTTTTGTTTATTGATTTTGTGTAATGTAACTTTTCTGAATTTATTTATTAGTTTTAATAGGGTTTTTTTTTTTT
>CM053605.1:93596117-93633900 GCA_028646535.1 Procyon lotor | reverse complement strand
CACTTCTTTCCATTTACTGTCTTTTATATTTTGTATTTTATTGTTATGTATTTAACATATACATACACTCTTGCCCCAGAAACAAAGTGTTATTTTTGTTTTAAACCATTGGTTTTCTTTTTATAAGAAAAAGTCTATTTTAATAACATATTTATCACTTCTTGTTTTCTTCATTTTCTCCATAGATCTATATTTTGTTATTTTTCCTCAGTCTGATAAAATTATTTTATACTTATTGTTCAGATCTGCTTATGACAAATTCTATCAGTTATTAAGTGAGAATGTTTTTATTTTTGCCAGATAAGGAATTAAAGAATATTTTGTTTGCATACGGAATTCTTTGTTGACAGTTTTTTCTCTTACCACTTTATAGATATCATTCTCTTGTCTTCTGATCTCATTTTTTTTTCCTCCTGAGAAGCAGTCAGTCATAATTTATACCATTATCTGTGTGTAATGGTTACATTATATAACCTGTTTATTTTTAAGATTTGCTCTTTATCTTTAGTTGTCAGCTTTTTGACACTAATCAATGTATGGATATGTTGGTAGTCATTATACTTGGTATAGCGTTTGCTGCAGGTGTCAGATCTATTAATTGATGAATTTCACCAAATTTGAGACTTCACAAAATTATTTTATTATATAGTTTTCTGTTCTAATCTTTCTCTTCTCTCCTTTCAGAACTCCAGTTATATGTTTGTTAGACTACTTGACACTGTCCCAGAATCCCTGAAGTTTTGTTCATTTTGTTCAATCTTTGCTTCTCTCTTTTCAAAATACAAAGCAGTTTTTGAGTTCACTTTTCTTGTTTTACTTCCAGTATGTTGTTAAGTCCAACCAATGAGTTTTTCCATTTACATATCATTTATGTTAGTTGTATACTTTCTATTTGGTTGTGTCTAATTTTTCATTTCTCTACTGACATCCTATGTCTGTTTACTCATTGTGTCTCATTCTTTTCTTTAAATCTGAACAAATTTATATTAGCTGATTTAAAGTATTTTTCTACTAATTTAAAAAATGTCTTTTTTTAAATTGACATATTTATCATCTCTAGAGTTCTTCATTCTTTTATATAGGTCAAGTTTTCTATATGGTATCATTTTTCTTCTGTTGAAAGGATATCCTTTAAAATTTTTTGAAGTTCTGGTCAGCTAATTATGAATTCTCACAGGTTTACCTGCCTTTGAAAGTCTTGATTTCACTTTTCAAAAAATATTTTTGCTGCATTTAGTACAGTAGATTTTTTTCTTTCTATATTTTAATGATGTTGCTCTACTGTCTTCTAGTGTTCATTTTTATCAACAAGGAGACTTCTGTTATTTTTATCTTTATTCTATACTTAAGGAAGCATTTTTCTCTCAGTGTTTTTAAGATTTTCTTTTTCAGTGGTTTTGAGAAATTCAATTATGATATACCTTGGTGCAATTTTTGTTTCATATTCTTTGTGCTTGTGTCTCCTTGAAATTCTGGGATTTGTAGACTCAGGATTTTCATCCAACTTGGATATTTTGGGACAATTGTTTCTTCAAATATATCTTTTTCTGTTTCTGTACTCTACTCTTCTTTAGAAATTCATATTACACATATATTATCTATTTAAAGTTGTCCTACTGCTCACTGATGCACTTTTCAATTTTTTGTTGAAACTCAGAAGTTTCATTTTATACATTTTATACAGTTTTTATTTTTATGTTTTCAACCTATTAACCTTTTCTTCTATAGTGTATAATCTTTTTTTAATCCCAGCCATGATATTTTTCATTACCAACATTATATTTTTCAGATTTAGAAGTTTGATTTGGATCTTTTATACATATTCCATATCTCTGCTTAATATGCTTACCTTTTTCTTTTTTTTATCATATGAAATACAGTTATAATAAATTATTTAATATCCTTGTTTTCTAATTATGTTATCTATGACACTTCTGGGTCTATTTCTACTAATTGAATTTTCACTTTCTATTAGCATATGCACATGAGATAGTTTGCCTCCCCCAAAAGCTGTTTCCCACAGAGAATAGTGGGAGTGGAAGGAAAATAAAGATGATCCATAGTGAAGATCAAGAAAGATTTCCCAGAGTGGAATAACACAAATGCATTTATCAACTAAAGTAAGTATTGACAAAGGAGGGAAAAGAAGAAAATGAAATTCCCAGTGGTAAAACACATATGCAAAGGCACATGAATGAGAGATGAATACATTAAAGGAATTTCAGGGAGATCCCTATGGCTAAGTTATGAGCAGGGAGTGAAGAGAGATAATAGTAGATTAGTACATAGGACCAGCACTTGGGATCTGCACTTGGGACCAGCACTTGGGACCTGCACTTGGCTGAAGAGAATAAAAAATTTAATAGCATGGCAAGATTTTGCAGGTCTTAAAAATTGTGATAAAATATAAATAACATAAAAATTATCATCTTAACCATTTTTAAGTGTAGTTCACAGGCATTAAATACCTTTACATTGTTGTGCAACCATTGTTGCCATTCAACTTCAGAGCCATTTCATATTTTCAAACTGAAATGCTGTACTTATTAAATACTAACACATTTCTCCCTAGAATTCACTATTCTGTGAATACACTATTCACAGAAAACACTATTCTGATTTCTGTCTGAATGAATTTGAAGTAGTCATGTAAGTGGGTTCCTACACTATTTGCCTTTTTGTGATTGACTTACTTCACTTAGTGTAACATCTTCATGATTCATCCATGCTGTACAATCAGTCATAATTTCCCTCACTTTTAATTTTGAATAATATTCCACTGTATGCATATCACATGTTATTTATCCATTCATAGGTTGATGGACATTGGGTTGTTTTCACTTTTTGGTTATTTTGAATAATGTTATTATGAACATGGATTAGAAATGATGTGGTTGAGTCCCTGCTTTCAATTCTTTTGGCTATATATCCAGAAGTGGAATTGCTGGATCATGTGGTAATTTTATGCTTATATTTTTTGAGGAACCACCATTCCCACCAGCAATGAAAAGGGGGTTTTGAGTTCTTCATATCCTTACCAAAACTTTTTGTTTTCCTTTTTAATACTTTTATTTTATTTTAAAAAATATAATAGCCATTTAATGTATGTAAAGTGGTATTTCACTGTAGTTTCGATTTACAGTTCTCTAATAATTAGTGAAATTGAATGTCTTTTCAGGTGGTTTTTGGCTACTGTGTATCTTCTGTCCAGAAATATCTATTTAAATCCTTTGATCACTTTTAAATCAGGTTGCTTTAGTTGTTGCTTTTAAGTTGTAGGAGTTCTTTATATATTCTGGATATTAATGTCATCAGATATTTGCAAATATTTCCTCCCATTCTATGTATTGCCTTTTCATTCTGTTACTAGTGTCCATTGATGTTCAAGAGTTCTGAATTTTGATACAATTATTTTTTTCTTTTGCTTCTTAGGCTTTTGGTGTCATGGCCAAGAAATCATTGTCAAATGCAGTGTCATGAGTGTTTTCCCTGTTTTCTTGTAAGAGTTTTATAGTATTAGGTGTTACATTTAGGTCTTTGATCCATTTTGAGTTAATCTTTGTATATGATGCAAGGATTTAATTTCATTCTTTTTCATGTAGTTATGCAGTTTTCCCACCATTGTTTGAAACGACTATCTTTTACCCATTGAATAGTCTTGATACCCTTGTTAAAAGTCATTTGACCATATAATATGTGAGGCCTTAATTCTAGGATCTCTATTCTACTCCATTGGTGTATATACCCTTCTTTGGGCTGGTACCACACTATTTTGATTTCTGTAGCTTTGTAATAAGTTCTGAAATCAGGTAAACTGAGTCCCCCCAATTTGTTTTTTTTTTTTTTTTTTCAAGATTATCTAGGCAATTACAGGTCCGTTGAGTTTCTATATGAATTTTAAGATGAATTTTTCTATTTCAGCAAAACCCTCAGTCAGATTTTGAGGGATTGCATTGACTCTATAGATAGTTTTCAGTAGTATTGACATTTTAACAATATTAGTCATGTAATCCATGAGCATAAGAATCTTTCCATTTGTGGGGCGCCTGGGTGGCTCAGTTGTTAAGCGTCTGCCTTCGGCTCAGGTCATGATCCCATGGTCCTGGGATCGAGCCCCACATCAGGCTCCCTGCTCGGCAGGAAGCCTGCTTCTCCCGCTACCATTCCCTCTGCTTGTGTTCCCTCTCTCACTGTGTTTCTCTCTGTCAAAATAAATTAAAAAATCTTTAAAAAAAAAAAAAGAATCTTTCCGTTTGTTAACACATTCTTTAATTTCTTTCAACAGTGTTTTGCAGTTTCACTGTACAAATCTCTTGCCTCCTTGCTTAAGTTTATGCTTGCATAGTTCATTCTTTTTGATGCTTTTTAAACATAGAATTATTTTCTTAATTTTCTTTGTGGATTGCTTATTGAAGGTGCAGGATATTTTTGTGTATTCATTTTGTAGCCTGCAATTTTGCTGATTTTTTTTTATCAGTTCTGACAAGTGTTGTGTATGTGTATAATCTGTAGGGGTTCCCACATCTAAGGTTATGTGTAGTATGAAAAGTGTAAAACTTTTGGATGCCTTTTATTCCTTTTTTTTCTGCCTATTTTCTCTGTCTAGAATTTTTGATATTATGCTGAATAATATTGGCAAAAATGGTCATCCTTGTTTTGTTCTAATTTTAGGAGGTTTTAAGGAGGTGATCAGCAGAGTCATTTCCAAATTTTCTGATGATCACTCTGGCTGCTAAATGGAGGATGGGTGGAAAGGGCAAGGCTGGAGGCAAAAACACTAATGTGACTTTCAATAGCCCAAATAAGGGTGCTACCTTGCTTAGAGGGCAGTAAAGTGAGCTAATGATAGTGACACCAAGTCCTCACTGACCTTGAGCATATATAAAGGGGTCTGATGGCCAATGAGCCACCCATTGCCATGGTTAGAGGATAGTTTGAGGTTGGATCATAATGCATTCCTCTCTACATTCTCATTCAGGGGAGGGAAAGTTAAAATGAAGACAAAGACACCAAGGATACATGTCTGAGGGAACTCCCTAAAGTCAAATGTTCTAGCCTTGTGGTTTCTTTATAGGCAGTGCTAATTACATAATAGAAATGGAAGACAGTAAAGGAAACAGAACTCTATTTGGACCACAGCTGTTTCTTGTCACACATTCTCCACACCAATACTGTCTACAGAAAGCAGAAAAACAAAGTTCAGAGAAGCTTTTGATCTCAGAGTTCCAAGAAGCAGGTGGTAAGAAATCATTCTTTTGTGTTTCAAGCTGAGAGTATGAGCTTCTGACACCTGTCAGGAGCTAGTTGAAGGGAACAATTGTATCATTTATGATGAAAATGATTATCTTGCATCTTGTACCAGGATGATTAACAGAGCATCTTGGGTTATGAACATTCAACAAGTACTTCTAAAACATAGGAGCTTGGCAGGAAGAAATACATCTTGCAGTGACCCATTCCAGATGCTGGAATCTTGACTGCAATAATTGGGTAGTACAGAAATTGATAATTGAATTCTAGTCTTTCCACTGAAAGCCCACACTCTATTCTGTGTGGTCCTGGAGTCTTTGCCTGATTGTCCTGTTCTGCTTTGTGTTTCTTTGTCTGGCTGCATGGCATATTACCTTTCACAAATGTTCTCAGTCTCTGTCTACAATTGCTGAGTGTTTTTTTATAATTGACATTCTTTTTTTAAGGAAAAGTTTTACACCAACCAGTGCATTTGGAAAGCTTTGGATACACATTGTGTATCTCAGGAATGGCTTTATTTTATTTGTTGTTATTGTGGTCAAATGGTTTTCTTTCCTCAAGTGTGATGTTTTCTGGCCAGTTGCTTCTGTTATTTCTCTGCGGTGTGGTCAAGAGATGATTAAAATTCCTTTTTGAAAACTTATTGGTAGAAGAATATCCCTTTTTGGGTTTAAAGTAACTAATGGAAATTAATATGAATGTCATGATGGTGCCTCTACAGCCCCATCAAACATGGGGCCTGACTGCTGCAGTCAAAGATTTGACTTGTTAGTGTTTTGCTCCTGCTGTTAAGAGAGCTGCACCAGAGCTGGTCATTCAAAAGGATGTTTTGAAGCTTAGGGCCCTCATGTGCAACAGAATTGAAAAGAGATTGAAAGAGACAAAAGTCAGAAGAAGACATCTCAAATATTGGAGGAATTTGTTCCTGAGGTAATGACAGAGGTTATGGAAGATCCTTGTTGTGGGATAAATTTCAGGTCCCTGTTAGCCAAAAATCAAACTCAGAAGACATGTCATGGACCTTGGACATGAGAGTAGTAATAGGTGGCAATTCCCAGAAAGAAGTTCCTTTTATAGTCATATTGATGTTGGAACCACCAGGGAGTGTGTTCTAACAATAGTAGAAATTCATGTCTAAACGTTGTTCTCTCAGAGACACCTCATCCTGTGAGCTCTGTTCTCTGTTGATTATAACATTTGGCCTTTGAAAACTTGCATAGAAAAAAGGAAATATGCGAAATAAGGAATATTTTTTAACTTAAACTTTACTTAGTTAACATGCAGTGCAATATTGGTTTCTGAAGTAGAATTCAGCAATTCATCAAGTACATACAACACCTAGTGCTTATCACAAGTGTGCAAAAGAGGGGAGTTCTTCTCCTAATTTAATATTTACATACCCTTGTTATGTTTCTGTTAGACAAATTATTTTTGCTTTACAAACACTTCTTTAATTGATTTTGTTTTTCTCTGAGAGGACAACTACAAAGCACAAATGGCCTATGAAGGACTTAGTGACCATTAGACACCATAACACATCTTTTGAGCTGTGGATGGCTCTGGTTCTGATTTGACCAGAAGGCATCAGAACCAACTGGTGCTGGAAATGAACAGTTTCAAGTCCAAAGGGGGCAGCAATGGCAGAAGGAGGATACCAGGCTCATAGACTCAGGAAGATGATGTAGATGGGGGCTAGAATCCAGAAGGGAAAATAGGGACCATTAAACCTGCTAGAAACCTAGAAACTCAAGAAAATGGATCAGAGATAGAGGTAAACATGAGCACTTAACAAGTAAATTCATCATGTAGGCTGGTGTCTCAAGCGTGGCCATACGTTTTCATCATCTGTGAAATGCCTTGTACTTTATCACATCCTAGATTTTTTTTCTAGGTTTTTCAAGTAGAACTTTGGTCCCCATACTCCAATTGAAACTTCCTTGCCAGGGTCAATAATGATCTCCATATTTCCAAGTTTAAAGAATACTTTTGTTTCTCACTCAACTTACTTAAATTCCAACAGAATCCTATCCAGCCAATCCTCTTTCTCTAAACTCTTTCTTCTCTTGGTTTTGATGACACCATTATTGCTCTAAAAAATAATAAACAAAAAATAATTAATTAAATAAAAATAAATAAGAAGGCAACTCGTTTTTAGCATTTACTGCTAACATTTTCCTTTATAGATTTCTCAATGTCAAAAGCTCCCATCTCTGTCTCTCTCCTCTCCTCTCCATCTCTCTCTCCACCCCTCCCTTCTTCTCCTATCCTTTCTTTTCCTATTCTCTTCTCTTCTTTCTCTCTTATTTATTTATTTATTTATTTAATTTTTATTTATTTATTTATTTATTATCTCTTTCTACTTATACTCGTGTCCTGGGTGATCTAATCAATTAATGCTCAAGGCTTCAAATACCACTCACACACTTATGAGACCTTCAATTAGTGAAGATATTCTAGATTTTGCAGTACTCAGTTTCATTAGCTTAGTATAACCCAGGTTTATTTCTTTCTCATGCTACAGATCCAAAGTGTTAACAGGAGTTGTTCCTTATTGTAGTCATTCATGTTGGAGTCATTATCTTGATAGATGCTCCTACTGTCACACCATCTGTGAGAGGGAATGTAGTGAATTGCACATTCCTCTATAAAAGATTCTGCCTGAAAGTTAGATAAGTACTGTTACTCCATTTTCCAGGTGAGAAACTGAGGCATCAAGAAGCTAAAGTAAGTGATAGAGCTGGGCTATGAATCAGGGCATGTATTACTCTCACCAGTTTATGAATGAGAGAACTAGGTCACAGTGAGGTTGACACTTGCCTAGGGTCACATTCTACTCTGGATAAGATCACGTACACATATAACTGTAGTCTGCTTGACAACAGAGCCCACACCCCCCCATCACACTCTGCCATTGATCACTGGAAGTCTCATTCCTGCTTGTGAAAGAATCATTATTGTCTTCCATGAAAGTGAGTTTTACAGGAAGGAGTAACTTAA
The DNA here is from genome assembly GCA_028646535.1 of Procyon lotor. Taxonomy (NCBI): domain Eukaryota; kingdom Metazoa; phylum Chordata; class Mammalia; order Carnivora; family Procyonidae; genus Procyon; species Procyon lotor. Next base: position 93,625,653 of record CM053605.1, on the reverse strand, counting down.
CAATAGCTAACATGTGCAGCTGTCTTATAGGAATCGGCTTACTTGTTCCTTGTTAACAGTTCTATGGAGTAGATGTTATTATTATTCTCCTTTTACAGTGGGGAACTCTAAACTCTGATTGTAGAGAAGTAAGTACTTTTGCCACGACCACACAACTTGGGGAGGTGGAGCAGGGTTTGAGTCTGGGTAGATGACCCCTGACCTGATCACACATCTTCAGACAATTCACCCATAATGTGCTTTTCCAACCTGATACCTTTGAAATCCATCTCCTACCTCAATACAAATGATTGGTGTACAATGTGGTCCAGTCTTATTCGTTTGATAGCCATAGATAAAGAGTGAGGACTGGCTGAAACCTCTCAGTGGTCATTTTTGACAGCCCGAGACCCTTTCTTTCAGGGAAGTGCATCCTTTGTAGGTATGTAGCAGGGGAATTTTATTGTAGGGGCAGCCAACTGTAGTGACACAAACTTCTGTCTCCAAAGTTGATGGCTGGTTGGCCCACAGTTATCATTTGAGGCGGCAAGACTTCCCTAACCTGGAAAAGGGTCTCCTGGGATCCCTACTGCCTATGTGTTCAACTCCTGAACAGGTCTGCAGGATGCTGCCTCCTTTAGCAGCCTCCTACTCTGCAAATATCCCTATACATGAGTAGAACTATCAAGCCTTCTTAAATCTGTCCCCTCCTTCCCCTAATTTCATCCCACACACTGCCCTAGAATGTTGATTTTGCTCATCCTAAAGTGTGATACTCTTTCTATCATGGTCCTGTTGTCTTCCCACTATGTGGCTTTGCATTTGAAGCCTGTATGGCACAGGGGAAGAGTACACACTTTGGGGCCAGAGAGATTTGGATGGGAACCTTGACCTTTCCACTTACCAGGTGAGTGACCTTGCATGTGTCTCTTCAGTTCTCCAGATTCAGTCTCTGCATTATAACTTCAGGAAGTCATGTTAACCTTGGTGTAGGTAAGACTGTATATAAAGGTAGCACAGAGTCTCTAGGTCAGGTGGCCGGTTCACAAATAAAGGGATGGTGATCTTTTAGCCCACCTATTATTCACCAATAACTACACAGCAAACGCACATTTACATATGCTTATAAATGGATACATATGTGTTAAATGCATTTAGTGAGGTTGCATATACACACATGCCACTGCCCTGATGGATGAAGGAATACTCCTCACTTTCCCACGACCCAGCTAAGTTTCCCCAGGAGCTCCCACCTCGCCTGCTAATGGGGAAATTGAAACTTGCCAGTTAAAAAACTTACCTAATTTCTCTTGAGTAGTGTGCTTTTGGTTTAAATGTATTTCTTTAGGTCAATACTGAGACTCTCAAAATCTGTTCTGTCCCTTTTCTACCCCAAGATGGGGATCTGTGTGTGTGTGTGTGTGTGTGTGTGTGTGTGTGTCCGTGTGTGTGTGTGGGGTACTCATGGTGATGGGAGAGAGGCATGTATTTGCTTAGAACTCTTGTTCTGTTCTCTTTGTGCTAACTATCCCTTGCTCTTTTGGTCACTGACCCTATTTGGGCATTTGTTGTGGCTTGGCTGGTTGTTTTAAGAAAAACAGGTGTTTTTTTTTTTTACAGGATGGCCAAGGTGAGTGGTCTAACCTCTGTACTCCCCAGGGGCTGGGTGTGCTCCTGAGATCTGTCTGTGAATCTCCTTAGTAACCCTTCACCCCATAAGCTAAATAACAACATTGTGACCTGTCTTCTACATGTTTGCCCAAGATGGTAAGGAATTGTGGTGGCTTACCACCCTATGTGGTAATTCTAGTGTGACCAGGGAAAAGGGAATAGGTAAGAGAAAGCTTTCTTGGGAACCCTTGTTTCAGGAAGGGCATGGGTTAAAAGAGTTTAGGGACCTGACACATTGTTTTTAAAGTTTATTCAGAGAAGCCAACAAAACTCCTTTCAACCAAGGAGATTCTAAAAATAATAAAGGCCTTTTTATCCAGTGGGGTCACGTAAATTTTTTATTCCTATTGGAATAAAGCAAGCATGTGAATTTCTAGCTCCTTTTAATCTGTCACTCACGTATCATATGTCAAGGGGCTGGCGCTGAAAAGTGAATTACATAATGAGTGAGTGGAAGACATTTTTTCCCTGACATAAGTATGCCTTAAATTACATATTGTTCATCTGGTTTTTAAAATATGGAGTTCTATTTTTTGTGGTTGTCAAATATGTCTCGAAAAGCCTATAATTTCTCAGTAAGGATCAGAAGAACTTTTCTGCATAACAAAGTGAAAGTTACTCTTTTGGTTCTCAAGGTACTGCTATTTAGAGATCAGTGAGGTTTATTTGCGTTTCATTAATCATTATTGCTGAGGGTGAATAATAATAATAATAATAATAGTGATAATAATATTCTGTGTCACTCTAAACTCTCTGCCTGAGAGGTGCCAAGATGTAGTGGACATGCATATTGAAACCTTACATCTGGATACACTGTGTGCCTGGGTGGAGGAGCTGGAAGCTAAGCATGTGGGGTCAGAGGCCCATGAAGACAACCTGTGTTCATGCAGCCGTGATAATTGAGGTCTGACATTTCTGTTCACAGCAACATACTGAGAAGGGAATAGGAGAAAGTAGACTCCCTTGCGCAGGGTAACATAAGAAGCACATCCAGCATACTAAGAAGAAGGCAATGGCATCACCTGCAATGGGCCCTGTGTCCTTTTCTGCCCCCAACAGTGCTGTGAGGCTGAGGGGCCACATGGATCCTGTGACAGTCAGAGGACCAACGTTCTGGACAGGTGAAGTCACAGGCCAGGGTCAGGCAGGTGGTGAGTGACAGAGCCCTTGTCTCTCTCTGTCCCTCTAGGCAGTGATCACAGAACACTCTGGAAAGCCTCACTGTTCCATTTTTACAGTGAGGGTTACAGAAGTTAATAAAGCTGTCTGGCATCTCCAACTTTATTTCTTTTCTGGCATTTTCTACTTGGTAAGTGGATTTCACCTCGTTCTGACTGATGCCAAGTAAAGCAAACTTTGTCCTCAGGAGAAATATGTCATGGAATAGCAATATGTAAAAAAAAATGGATAAAAGAACATTAGTAAATGCTCATATTATAAATCTATATTATAACATTTACTTATAAAATTAATAGAACAATTAGTGTATCAAGATGATCATAAACATGAAACAATTTTAAAGATAACTAATAGTTTTATATAAAATTATATCCAATTTATTTTTAGTTTCAGCATACAATTTATTTTCAGTTTCCTGTTTTTTGAAAGTCTCAAATTTTAAAATATAACTAGTTGGAAATACTAAGTTATTTTTTAAGTAACTCTGTTTTTGGTCTTAGGTCATTTAAACCAATCTCAAAGCCTGGAAATTAGAAGAAAGGAAACAGGACTGCTCTGTTTCAAAATTGATGTCTTAATGTTTACTACTGAAAATATCCTATACTCTTAATGCTTTCTCAGCTATCTAATTTTTCATCATCTGTAGGAAATAATTTGAATATAATGTAAAGTTCAATAGTGCAGGTATATGAAATCTTATATTCCTCATGACTTCCCTCCCAAATAGCAACTTCAAAGTGAAAATGGTCAATTCTTTTGTCCTATGTCCTATGTGGATTATAAGCTTTGATTTTCAAGTTCACACATCACTTTATTTGCTGTCGTAGATATAGTGATGTTGCGACTTTGCATTTCCAGTCTGTAGAAAGCAGTGTTGCCACTTTGCAATGACTATTGCATGCATGACAGCCACACCATGAGGGAGCTGTGCCCAGCGTACAGCCGAGTGGGACTCAAGTGCACTGAGGAGTATCCTCACTTCTACGAATTATGTCAACAGATGTGCAGCTCAGACTTCAAATGAATATCGCTACAGAATGGGTTTCTTTCTGGATGGTGAATAAATTTCAAGAAATTCAAATATATGGTTGGGGATGGTAATAGAGGATTGTTACCTTGAAGTTAATTCAGCTGCCCATGTGATCATGTCATAGACTCTTGTGGAAAATTTTGTTACATACTATATTTAAATGTTTAAGTTTTATTGCTGTATAACTTACACACAAAAATATGTTAAATGGAATGAGAATTTGGTGCACCAAAAGACACCAATATTTTGGATTTTGAAGAATGAATAGGAGTTCTGGGAGGGAGAGGAAAGGGGGATCCATGCATGTACCATGGTCCTCTATATCTAGTGCCTCTGATGGGTTTCTAAGGAACTTTCTCTGCTTTTCTCTTGAAGCTCTGTAATCTTTTATTATTTTGGTATTCTAGAGTTTCAAAAAGTGTGTTAAGGTGGGAATTAATTTTTATATATTTTGCTCAGTTCATGATGAATGTTTTCAATTTGGTGACATGCCTCTCTCTAGCTCTGAGAAGTTATTTCATTATTTCCTCAAAATTCTATCACCTCCATTTTGTGTTATCTTCCTTATAATACCTGCTTTGAAACTCTCAGTCTCTGTGCTCTCGTCTCCTTTGCCTCCGTGACCTGGACAATTTCCTTAACATGATTTTCCAGGCATTCTAATGCAACAATTTTGGAAAACATATTTTTTCTTCTTTTTTAGCTTATAGCTTATTCTTTTTCCCTTTTAAAATAGCATCCGATTCACTTAAAAACTAAATCTAATACATTATTTCAAATTTCTTTTTTTCTTTTGGACATTGCTATTTTATTTTATTTTTCCCCCAAATACTTTTATTTTTTCAGTGTTACAAGATTAATTGTTCATACACCACACCCAGTGCTCCATGCAATATTTCAAATCTCTAGGGTAAAAATTAGAATTTTCAAGTTCCCTTCTGGCCCTGAACCATCTTCAGTGGCAGGTTTGTTCTCTAGTGAAGAAGATGGTCTGTATATTATTGTGTCTGTGACTGGCAGGATATAATTCAAGGTGAATGGAGACAGCCATTCATTACCTCCTCCCACTAATTCCAGTCCCTGACCCACTGCTGGAATCAGGTGGGCTTTACGCATACAATGAAAGTATGTGGGGTCTTTTGACCACTGATGAGTACCTTCTCATTGTTCCGTATTTAAATATAGATATATTCCCATTTATGCTTCTGCCATCATTTTATGATTTTAAGAGAGAAACAAAACCAATGTATGTACTTAGTCAGCCATCTGGAATACAAGTCTTGTTGTGAGATGAATTGCTAGCTGTGTGGTAAAAAATATAAGGTAGGTGGACATCTGTGATGGAGTAAGAGGGTAGAGGAGGGGGGTGGAGAAAAGGTGTGAGGACTGGGGGTGGAAGGGCAATCAGTGTTATGAAGGGCAGGGAGTGTTTGAGACAGGGGTAGGTTGGGACTCCTTGGGGCTCTGTGAGTGATGGTGGGACAGCAGCACAGGCAGATGAAACGGGAGCGACATGACCAGCAATGATCTTGTTGCCCACATACTGTTCCCTCTCCTGCATTTTGATTTGATTTTGTGATTTGGTACTGACTGAGCTTCTTCTTGAGTATAGTAGACACAGTCCTGAGTCTGCAGCAGGGCCCTGGATAGGGAGTCCCTGTGTGATTTGCTGCCTAAAGTGCCTCATGCATTGCAACTCCCTCACTGTGCAAATGCCCCATCAGCAGAAATGATAAAGCATGCTTTAAATACAGTGAGGCAATCCAATGATAATTTGTGATAACACATCTGGTGTTATCAGTAGCTCTGCACCTGCAATGGAAACACAGCGGGAGGCTGTTTGCAAATATGTAAAGTCTTGTCAAAGGATGCCTTGTGCAGAAGTAGCAGAAAGTAGCATCTCTGGAAATGCTTCTGTAGCAGTAACAGCTATTATTGATTACCCAAAACTTTTAGAGACTTGATGGCATATAATTATCACAACTTTGTGGTAGGTATTGTTGTTACATATCAGATACCTGAGTTCAAAGGAATTAAAGCACAAGATCATGCGCTGGTAATGGGCAGAGACAGGATCTGAACTTTTGCTTGCTTGACTGCTTTTCACTGTCCTTCTGGATGCTCTACACCACCACCCACACCAGTACTTCTTTGAGTCTTGCTTGCCTATGCTTATTTTCTCTGTAGCATCAGGTGCTCTAATATTGGAAGTGTCTGAGGAAGTCAGGGCCTCGCTGATGGGTCCAGTTTTGTGGCGATCAGAGGCAGCTAGATACAGAAAAGCCTCACCACAGCTGACAGGGTCCCTTCAGTGCCACAAAGGGATATGGAGAAAGTACACACTGGGGACTGGCTCTTGGAGTTCCGCTATGCCCCAGTGTGGCCTGTGGCCTCATCCTTGATCCTTCAACATAGAGAAAGGAGGCACTGAGCAGGCTGACAGGTGGGACATAAAGAGAAAGAGAAGATGTATTAAAATGACTGCAAAAGACATACACCACTCCCATCCTCAGTGGGGAGCCTTACTTTTTAAAAGAAAAACGCAAGTTATATATATATATATATATATATATATATATATATACTCTTAATATATATATTATATTAAGATTTATTTAATTTATAATATATATATATAATATAGTATTATATTATAATATAATTTATAATAAAATTATATTATAATATAATACTATATTATATATATATATAATATAGTATATATATATATATACATATATATATATATATACTCTTAATATATATTTCACCTGAGTGAAAAGTATAAATATATTATTATATATAATATATAATTATACATTATATATATAAATATATATTTCCATTACATTGTACTTCCGGTGTAACTAATCTGTGAGTTTGACTATTAAGCATCTACTATATGCCAGATACTGTTATAGGCATTAAGGATACAGCAGTGAATGGCACAAACAAAAATCCCTGCCCTTGGAAAAAATGTATGTATACATTAAGATTTTATTTATTTATTTGACACAGAGAGAAAGCACAAGTAGGCAGAATGGCAGGGAGAGAGGGAGAAGCAGGCTCCCCACTGAGCAGGATCCTGAGATTATGACCTGAGTCAAAAGCAGATGCTTAACTGACTGAGCCACCCAGGTGCCCCAAGAAACTGTATTTAAACAATTATACAAGAATATTAAATGTCAGATGGGAAGATAGACAGAAATGATTATATAAAATTCCCCAGAGAGATTGTATTAAGTGATGCCATGAACAAAGGCAAATATTAAACAGACTATGTAAACACAAATTGCCACTCATATACCAAAGGTTTATGTGAAACATGCCCTTGCCAAGTTATTTCATATCATGGCACATATAAAAGTGGGTGATGTGAGTTTAGTAACCTGGGGTAAATGAATGGGGATCTGTGCAGCCTGAGCAACAAGGCTGCCTGAGGACCGAAGTTGTCCACATTTCACCATGCTTATAATCCATGTGCGGCATATACTATTGTGTGCCATTTGACAAACTCCATACTCAAAGCTCCTACAAACTAAAAAAAAATGATATTCTAATAAATTAATGGGAAAATATGATGGATTCTCAGAGAAAACATCAAAGCCTAAAACTTATATGAAAAGATGCTCACCCTCACTAGTAGCTAGAGAAATGCAAATGAAATCACCTTTCCTGTCACCAAATAACATCACATATTGCTAGTGATGCTGAAGAAATAGGTATGCTTAATCTTCCTGATGGAAATGCAAGTTTAATATTTCTGGAAAACAAAAATCCTGTATGATGTATTGAAATAAAAAATATGCTTATTGCATACAAGGAGAGCCTTGTTTGTAACGTGAAAGGACTGGAATGGATCAAAATGCCATCCACGAAGGACTGGTAAAATAAAGATGCACCCAAGTACTGAGGTCCTGTGTGGTTGGGGAAAGTCAGGAAGCCTCACCTTTGCACTGGAATGAAAGTGTAAAAACATGTCAAGATAAGAAAACAAAGTGTGGATTTCTTGGTATGTCCACGTGTGTGAATGTTTGCAGAGTCCTGGAACTCCAGGGGCCCCCATAGGAGCTGAGTTGTTTGTGCATCAGTGTCCCTTCGAAGGTCAGCACTGCCACGTGGACACCAAATATGAGCACGGACAGCAAAGTATGGAGGCTGTTTTCTGAACCACCCAGGGAAATGGAGGAGGTCTGCTCATGCAGGTCATGTGGGTCAAGACTTTTCCTCACTCCACTCAGACCCTCCAGCATCTCCAAAAGCCAGGTCTGCTTTTACGAGGAGGCAGTTTATTAGATAGTTGCATGGTGCCTATTCAGGGGCAGCCAGGAGATCCTTTATGTTTTTTTTTTTTTTTTTATGTATATATATATTTGAATGTAGTTAACAGATAATTTTGGATCTTGCTTTTTAATGTAACATTATAATGTACATTATTATTGTATGAACTCTTTTAAATAACATACTTATCCTCACAAGTTTGACAGTCACCAAAACACTTTTCATATAAATTATCATCTTTGATCCTGACCTCTTTATTTGTTCTCCTCCTGAGGGCAATGCACAAAGAGAGAATGAGTTTTTTAGACAATCTGCCTATTGATAATTGAGCAGTCCATTTGATGGCTACTTAAGATACTTCCTTAACCTTTTTCAGGGAACCTCATCAAACAAGAATTTCTGACCCACAATAAATCTTTGACAGATATAATCGATATTCTAAAGTAGCAGATGCAGAAATTTACAGTATATTTTAAAACCTAATTGATTTATAAAACCACATAGAAGGATTGCCAAGGAAATCAACTCCTGTAATTTGCCGGGAGACCGATATGGTCTTCTGAGAGTGACCAGGAGTCTTGTCTGGAGAAAAAGGGATACAGTTACGATTCAGAATCTAGGTCTGACTCGGCCACTCTGTGGTCCAGGAACTTAGCTCTGGTCTCCTGGTGCCTCATCTGTGAGATGAGGACCTTTGCATGATTGCCCACAGCTTAATATACATTTGTAAAGTAGTTTAAAATTGTCCTAATTGTTTTCTCACACTTCAGCTTTATTTTTCATTATGGCCCTGTGAAATAGCTAGACCATGATTTAGCATTTGTAATAAGAAAGAAGTAATTGGAGGTCCAGAGAAGTCCAGAGGCCTGCCCCAGAGTTGCATGGCCTGAGCTTGGTCTCCTGCCTTCTAAAAGTGCTCTGAAGACACTGGATGCTGTTCCAGAGGGACTTCCCATATGGAAGCAGATATCTGCTCAGCCTCCTGATCATCAGCTCCAGAAACCCTACAGTGCAGACCCTCCTAAAACAGCATCAAAAGATTAAAGCAAGCCTAAAAGGGAAAGGCAGTCGGTGAAAATTACCAAATTTCATGTCTCAAATGCAAATTTTTGCTTCAGGGAGGGGAGGGGCTTTCTCAGTCAAAATAAAAGTGAGATGAAATTTCAAAAAATAAAAATTATTTACTGCTGACAACAACTTCAAGTTTTTCTGTTGTTGTTTTTAATGTAAAGGATTATTGAGATATAATTCATAGACCAACTTAAAAGGTATAATCACATGGCTCTTGGTATATTCACAGAGGTGTGCAATATCATCACAATCAAATTTAGAACATTTTCATCACCCAAAATGATACCTTGTAAGTACTTTCAATCATTCCCATTCTTTCAAACTCCCTCCCTCCCACCAGCCTACGCAATTACTAATCTAATTTCTGTCTCCTCTATTTGCATATTCTGCACATTTCATATAAATGGGATCATATAATATGGCGTCTTTTGTGACTGGTTTCTTTTATTTAGCAAAACAGTATCAAAGTTCACCTATGCTGTTGCATGTATTGGTACTTCATTTATTTTTATTGCCAAGTAATATTTGATTTATGGACATACAACATTTTATTTACCCATTTATTAGTTGTTTTCACTTTTTGACTATTATGAATAATGCTCTTATGAATATCTGTGTACAAGTTTTTGTGTAGATATAGGTCTTCATTTCTTTTGACTAAGGCTTGGGGTACATTTGCTGGATCAAATAATAACTCTTTGTTTAACTTTTTTTAACAATTTTATTTATTTATTTGACAGAGAAAGAGAGAGATCACAAGTAGGCAGAGTGGCAGGCAGAGAGAGAGGGGGAGCAGGTTCCCTGCTGAGCAGAGAACCAGATTCCAGGACCCTGAGATCATGACCTGAGCTGAAGGCAGAGGCTTTAATCCACTGAGCCACCCAGGAGCCCTTTTGTTTAACTTTTTAAGGAACTACCAAAACTTTTTGTAAAGTACCTGCACCTTTTTATATCCCCACCAGTGATGTCTCAGTGTTCCAATCTCTTCACATCCCCATCAACATACATTATATGTTTTTTTTATTATTATAATCATCGTAGTGGGAGTGAAGTGGTATTTCATTGTGGTTTTAATTTCCATTTTCCTGTATGTGCTGTCTTTTCAGTTCTTTGGGGGTGTCCTTTAAGACACAAGGTTTTACATTTTATGAAGTCTCATTTGTCATGAAGTCTCATTTGTCCATTTTATATTTTGTCATGTGAGCTTAAAGAGCCAAATATAAGAAGGAGTTGCCTAACTCAGAGTCATTAAGATCCTGTTTTATAATTTTAGCTCTTAGGTGTAGTTCCTATGATCCATTTTGAGTCAATTTTGAGGTATGCTGTGAAGAGTTCTTTTGCCTATAGATATCCAGTTATATTAACACGTTTTGTTGAAAAGACTGTTCCTTCCCAGTTTTAATATCTTTTTGCAAAATGAGTTTATGTAATCTGTGGGGGCTTATTTTTGGACTCTCAATTTTATTCCATTTATTTCTATGTATTTTCCAATGCCAGTACCATACTGCTTGAACTATTGTAGTTTTATAGCTATTTTTAAAATTGGGCAATTTGAGTCCTCCTATTTTTTCTTGCCCAAATGGCTTTGGCTAGTCTGAGTTCCTTACATTTCTGTACGAATTCTAGAGTTAGACCATCTATCTGCATTTTTGCTGGGATTTTGAAGAAATTTCCCTTAATGCATAGATCAGTTTGGAGAGTATTGCTATTTTAACAACGTTATATCTTCCAATCCATGAACAAAGGATATCTTTCTATGTATTTAGGTTTTTAAATTTTTATTTTTAAAATGCTTTAGAGTTTTAAGTGCATAAGCTATATACTTCTTTCATTAAATATGTTCCTAAATATTTTATTCTTTTTGAGCCTATTGCATATAGAATTATTCCTTTAATTTTTAAATTGTTCATTGGAAGTGTATAGAAATACAATTGATTTGTGTATGTTGATTTTGTACCGTGTGATTTTGCTGACTATTACTAGTTCTAATGGTTTTTTGGTGTATTTCTTAGGATTTTCAATATATGTGAGCAGGTCATCTACAAGTACAATTTTACTTCCTTCTTTTCAGTCTGGATTCCATGCACATATTTGACTAATTTCCTTGATGGGAACCTCCAGCACAATATTGCAAAGAAGTGGTAAAAGCAAACATCCTTGTCTTATTCCTGATCTTTGGGTAGAAGCATTCAATCTTTCATCATTAATTATGATGTTATCTGCGGATTTTTATACACGCCTGTTATTAGTTTGAGGAAGTTCTAATCTTAGTTTAGTTTTTTTTTTTTAAATCATAATGTGGTGTTCAATTTGATCAAATGGTTTTTCTGTATTTATGTAGATGATCTCATGATTTTTGTCCTTTATTCTATTGATAGGCTATATTACATTAATTGATTTTTAGAAATTAGGCCAACTTTAAAATTCTTGGGATAATTCCCATTTGGTCATGGTGTGTAATCCCTTTCATATGTTGCTGGATTCAGTTTGCTAGTATTTTGTTGAAGATTTTTGTGTCTATATTCATAAGCGATATTGATCTATAGATTTCTTTTCTTGCATTTTTCTGGTTTCATATCAGGTCATACTAGTCTCCAAAAATGAGTTGGGAAGCATCCTTTCCTAGTTTACTTTTTTTTAGAAAAGTTTGTGAGAATTGGTATTGATTATTAAATATTTAACAGAATTCACTAGTGAATCTTTCTAGGACTGGTTTTTTTTTGTAGGTACTTTTAAAATTGTTAATTTAATCTTTCTTATCCTAAATCTATTCAAATTTTCTGTTTCTGCTGTCAGTTTAATAGTTTACGTCTTTCTCAGAATTTGTGTAATTAAATTAACTCATATATCCTGTTGGTATTATTTCGTTTTCTAATTTCCTAGATAATAAGTACATGGTCTTCTTAAACATTTTATTATTAGGTTTAATATTTTCAGCATGGCTCAGGGTAGTGTCTTCAGTTTCTGGAGTGAGACAGACTTAGGTTCAAGGTCTGTCTCTATTCCTCTATTTCTTAGAAGTGAACTTTAACTTCTAAGATTTTACCTTCCTTATTGAAACAATAGAAACAGTGAGAACAAATAAGTAGCCAAATAAATAGAACAAGAGGTTTGGAAAAATTCCAGCAGTCAACATGGTAGATTGCATTTTTCAAAGAAATTTATAATAATTTTCTTTTTCCATATGCCTTTTTCCCCCAAATATGTTTATTTTATCTTTTCAGTGTTACAAGATTTATTGTTCATGCACCACACCCAGTGCTCCATGCAATACGTACCCTCCTCAATACCCACCACCAGTCTCGCCCAACCCCCCGCCCCACCCCTCCTAAACCCTCAGTTTGTTGCTCAGAATCCACAGTCTCTCATGGTTCATCTCCCCCTCTGATTTCCCCCCATTCACCTTTCCCTTCCTTCTCAAAATGCCCTCCATGTTTTTCTTTATGCTCAGCACGTGAGACCAAAAGGTAATTGGCTCTCTCTGCTTGACTTATTTCACTCCATATGCTTTTATAGAACCTCCCACTCCTCCATCAAGAGGTAGAATCTATTTCTCCTCTTCTTGAATCTGAGTGGTCTTGTGACTCACTCATAATCCATAGACTGTATTAGAATTGATGTTGTAAGACTTGAGGTGTCTACCTTCTTAGCTAGAAGAGTAGTGCTTGAAGTAGAGAGTTTTCTTAGAAGAAATACTATTTCTCTGAGGCCAACATGATCTAAGAAAACAGAGGACATATGAAGAAGCTTATTGTAGGGCTGTGTGTGTGTGTGTGTTTGTGTGTGTTTATTTTTATTTATTTATTTTTACCATAATCCCAGCTGAGTTCCCAGCCAACACACAGCGTCAACTGCCAAATTTTCAAGTAAAGATGCCTCCAGATTATTCAAGCCCCATCTGTTGATTGATCCATACTAAAAATCCACATGTTCTGCAAAGACAAGTCATTATCTCTATGCTACATCTGATTCTTTACCCACAGATCCATGTACATAACAAAACTGTTAGAAAAGATCAGTTTGTGGAAGAGTATGATCAATCCCTGAATGATCACTTCATATGATTTCCCTATTGTAATGACTAAAATAAATGTAATGACTAAAGTAAAACAAATGTGAAGGTTATGAAATCTGAATTATGGGAAATATGAGGAAATTATGGGAGGAAGGTGCTGATCTTTTGGTTTCCCTCCGTGTGCACAAGGTCATCCTAATAGGGTTCTTGGCTGCCTCATTAGCCTCCCTCTACACTCCTACGTACACACCAGCCTCTCACTTATGGACATCTTGGAGGTTCACGGAGAGAAAGGGCAGGTTGTCACCTGGGACCTCCTCTTGTCTGAAATGTTTTTTTCCTCCTTGTCTCCTTTGCTTGTCCCTCCTCATTTTCCTGATTTCTGAACATTGGTCAACTTCAGGGTTCAGCTATTTTTTTTTCTATGCTTACTACTCATGCAGCTTTACTTTTTATTGGCGCTTAAAATATCATATAAATGATAATAACCCACATTTTTTTTTAAAGTCAGGGGCTGGCAAGAAATAGAGATTTTGAAGATAATTTTTAGTAAGGGGGTTATTTGCAGAGGTGTAACGGTTAAAAGAACCAATACAGGATGTGGTGGCAGCATTACCCTGAGGCTAGAGGGGCACAGGGAGTGAGCAGGAGAGCCAGAGGCTGAGGGATGGTGTTGATCTGTGATTACAGTAGCTCCTGGCAGGTGTTGTGGCCAGAGGGAGATACAGCAAGGGAGCAAGTAAAGAAATATCCTGATCTCTCTCCTTTCTCCCTGTGATTGCTATTTTCTCCACTGCAGAATTTAACCAAAAGTCTTGTGTTCTGCTCACTTCCTATTCACTCCATTGGTGAGAGTGGGATTCCCTGCCCTAAATAGAATGAGCTAGATGAACCACATGACACTTGACACTGGACAGGTGAGATTTACAGCAGTTTATGACTCATGTGTATTTACAGCACAGGAGAAGAAGACAGCACCTGGAAGCAGGGCCACTCGGGGTTACACTAGGAAATAGAGTGAATAAACAGGGCCTATACGAGGTAGGCTTTGTAGTAATAACAATGTGGTATCCCACCATAGGGAAGATATGATTGCCTTGTTTGAATAGTTCTGAAGGCAGGCAGGGAAACTAAGTCAGGTTGAGGACTAGGTGAAATGCAGCTGGTTCTGCTTGTAGAACTCTTTGAGGGGGAGCACCACTGATGGTACAGAAACATGGGCTATCACCCCAATAGTAGGCCCCACTCAAACGAGTTTTATTACCATTCAGAAAAAAAGTTTTCAAATATTTAATAATACGAATACTAATATAAACCTGATACTAATGTTAATAAAAATACTAATTCATTTCTCAGCAAATATTTACTAGGCATCTAGACTATGCTAGGCAATGCTCTGTGAATAAAACAAAGATACATGCCCTTTTGGAACTTTATATTCAAAGTGTATTGTTGGGGGAGAGAATAGAGACAAATTATGAGCAAGAGGTCATTATAATTAAATGCACTATTCAGTATGTTGTATAGTGTAGCATAAATGTTAGTGAATGGCTACAGGATGAAACAACACAAACCAGAGTAGAGCAGGTGGGATGAGGGGCATCAGTGTGTGGGAGGCAGTGGGAGCAAATTCTAAACAGGTGGGTCACTGAGCCTTTGTTATGTAATAAGGGTCTTACTTCTCTCACATTACTTAATTCCAAGGGCAATGTCCTCACTTAAAAATAGAAAACTGATACTCAAGGGGTATCAGTACTCACAGGATAACTTGGAACAGATGACACAGCCTTGAACCTAAAGCCCTTCTCCATATGATACCTTTTAAGGAGTTTTGCTTTTATGTAATACTAAACAAACAAACATGGCTACCATTAAGTGGGTCTAACATAAAAAATCCTGTGAGTTAGATCCTGTTATTCTATTTTACTGTTAAGAAACTAAGTCTCAGAACAGTACTTTTCCCACAGTCTTTCCCAAGGTCACACCAGTACTATAGATGCCTTTCACAGCTATTCAACTCCTTCTCATCTTACCACTGCTCCCTTGGCTTTTACAAGAGTCTTCTCCTGAGTTATCTTGATCTTCCTGCTTCTAAAACAGTACTCTTCCACCTCTTCTCCATAGAATTTCATAGGTCTGTTGAAAAGAAAATTTGTCCACATCACAGCTTTGCTGAGCATCCTTCAGTGATCTTGTAGGATGTCACTCAAAAGGCTTCCTTCAGGGGACGCCTAGGTGGCAAAGCCTCTGCCTTTGGCTCAGGTCATGATCTCAGGGTCCTGGGATCAAGCCCCACATCAGGCTCTCTGCTCAGTGGGAAGCCTGCCTCTCTGCCTACTTGTGATCTCTCTCTATCAAATAAATAAATAAAATCTTTAAAAAAAAGGCTTCCCTCAGGCCTTATGGCCTTCAGTGACTCAGACCTGGCTAACTTTCTGGTTTCTTCTCTGGCACAAGAAGCACACTTTCTTCCTGCCTTATGTATATTTCCTCAAAGAATTGTTATGCTGCTTCAGGTCTCTGTAACTTCACATGTGCTGCTGCCTCTGCCTAAATTTCTCTTCTACTTCTTTGTTGTATTAAGTGCTGCTTACTCTTTGAATTCTTGCTCTTCTTTCAACTTCATCTGATGGTTACTTTCTCAGACTCATCTGAATGGCACTTTTGGGTGCTCATGCAGTCTGTGGTTTATGTACTATTTTTTGTCATGCTCTTATGACTGTTGACTTGTCTGCCTTACCCTCTGGCTTAAGAGTTCTTTGAAGGTAGATAGCAGTGTGTACTAGAACCTAACATGGTGTTCACTCCAGTATGCAGGCTTAATAAGTGGTTTTATTAGAGATGGTGTAAAAACAAAGCAGTACACCTAGACAAAAGAGCACTTTCTCTTCTTGCCTTGGAATCCTATCAGGCAAATCCCTGCAAATTGCATTTATGTTACTGTTTTATTCAGACATTTGCCTTCAATCCATCAGACACTTTTCATCCATTAAATATAATTATATGCTTTGTTAGAATAGCCAGATGTTAAGCACAATGCAAAGCAGATGGTATTTCATCCAATGGAAAGGTTATAAACCTATTTCTGTTGGCAATCAACCACAAGTATTTAAATGATGGGTGAAGTGGACAAGTCTGTTGGTAAACTCTGGAATAATGGCTCCTCCCAGGAGAAGGGCACTGTTGAGTCAGGACTGGGGTGAATTGGACTCCTGAAGGGTAGTAGTGACTTGACAAATTGCACTACTTGCTTGAGATATGCTTTTGGTGATATATGAAAGTTGTTTTTCCAGGACAGCCACCCCAATGTTCCAGATTTTTCAAGGATTTAGACAACATGTTTTTTTTTTAAATTTTTTTAAAATTAAAATTTTATTTATTTTTTTGACAGAGAGAGAGAGATCTCAAGTAGGCAGATAGGCAGGCAGAGAGAGAAGGGGAAGCAGGCTCCCCGCCGGGCAGAGAGCCCAATGCGGGGCTCGATCCCAGGACCCTGAGATCGTGACCTGAGCTGAAGGCAGAGGCTTTAACCCACTGAGCCACCCAGGCGCCTCTAGACAACATGTTTTAAATGAGATTTCCCCCTCTGTCTCAGATGAGGTGCTAGCATTCACCCAGGCACCCGGATTGGAAACATGAAAGTCAATTAGTCATCTGGTGCTGACCATTTTATCACACAAATATTTCTTAAATATTCTTCTAATTTCCATGCCTATTACTACTGCCCAAGTACATATATTCTTATCGCCTCTTGGCTAAACTTCTTCCAGAAGACTTTGTAATTATTAGCCTCTAATTGCAGGCCTTCACTTTCTATTCAATGCTTAGCAAGATCTCTATCTATATCTTTATATCTATGACCATGCTCTTCTTCTGTTTAGAACCTTCCAATGGTTCCCTGTCATCTGTTGAATTAAGTGCTTTGGCATGTACACATCATTGTCATCTGCCTGCTTATCCAATCTCTTGACCTTCAAATTCTGGCCTAGAAATGTAAGATTCTACCAAACTGAATTACTTGTAGATGCTTATAGCTATTCTTTTCTTTCCAAACTGCATTTCATTATTTCTGTTGATTCTGCTGGGAATTCCCTTTTCACTGGGAAGCATTTGAATACTGATTCAATCTCTTCACTTGTCATAGATTTGTTCAGATTTTATAGTTCTCCTTGAGTCAGTAATTTTTGTGTTTCTAGGAATCTGTCTACTTCATTTAGGTTATCTAAATATTATGATGCAGTAGCTCAGATTCTCCTTCCACAAGGTTTTGCTATTGTTGATTGTTGAGGACTATAGTCATTCATTCATTTAGTGACTTTTCCAAACTATTTTGAGAAGATCATATTCCTCCTCATATGTAGTCATTGAAGTCTCTGTTCCATTATCTCAGCAGTCAGTTAACGATCTGACAAAAATTTCCTTAAATGCCTTGAGCCATAAGACAGATATATCCTTTCTCCTTCGCCCTTCTTCACAGATTAGCTCTCAGTTGAGGACCTCATTTAATGCTAAGGCTGGCCATTCATCTTTATCTCCTATTTATTTGAGTCTAAAAATCTGCGAGACACAAGCTAGTGTCTTCTCAGGGATCTTCTGAGCATGCCCCTGGCCCTGGGCATTTGTAATGTACTATGGATTCCCAACATACGTGGTAGTTCTTCAAAGGCCTTACTCTCCTAAGTATATTCCTCCTGATCCTACTCCTTTCTAGTTGTTAGGTTTGTCTGTTGCTTGTCTAATGCATCACCTCTTGGATTTTAAAATGCTTTCCACAGATGCTGCCTGGAAGGCCTTTCCCTCTCAAGGTAGTAAAACAAAGGAACACCTCTGTGCTAGTCCCTCAGGGAAACATCAGGCAGTTAAAATGCACAATCACAAATTTTGAGAACAGGGCCTACATTCCCCTCTGACACCAGCAAGTCACATTGGGAATGTGGGTCACCATACTTACTGTTAATGCTGAGCTGAGGAAGAGAGAATAGCAAGAAAATGAACAAAAATTATACAATTTATTACACAGTTTTAGTAGTCATTTTCTTTATTGAACACTCTTTTTACTGTAAGTTTTTGACTAGATTCCAGTATTCTAAAAAAAAAAAAAAAGTTGTTTCTTTCAGTTTTTGTCAGCTTAATCATTTCAGGGGAGAGACCAATTCTTGAAGCACCATACACTACTATTGCTGTGACATCACTCCTCAATAACTTTTAAAATCTACTAGGTAGAAGGGAGGGATGATGGTAGAAGAGGAGGGCATCCCATTTCATCTGGTCCCTTGAATTTAGCTAGATAATTATCAGATCGTTCTGAACACCCATGAATTCAGCTCGAGATGTAAGAAAATTTCTGGAATTCTACAAATAGAAGAGTGACCACTTTTTTGCAGAATAAGAGGTGCAGAGAAGTGAATCTGAGGGGATATATCAAAAGATAAATGGTGGGAGGATGTGGCCTCTGAAAGCTGGCTATCAGCAAGTGATATAGCCCTGGAGGGCAAAATCAGAACTTTTAGAAGTCTGCTGCACTGAGCAATATCCTTACCTGAAAAGTGCTCAGGTGGTGAAGTGGGGCAGAATCCTAGGTAGGACAGTGTGGTCTCAGGATCCCCAGGGACACAGAAAGAATGTGGATGCCTGAGCCAGCAGAGTTCCCAAGCATTGGAGCAGGGAAGCCTACTATGGTCAGTGAGACTGTGAGTGGGCTCTCAGCTCAGTTTCCCATACAATGCAAAGCAAAGCATGATCAGGAAACATTCTTAAAGCTTGCTTTTCCTTAAGAGTTTACTGAAGAGAGGGGGCCTCATTTTTTCAGCTCCAAAGCTGGATATCTGGTGAGCTTATTTTTTTTTTATAAAGATTTTATTTATTTATTTGACAGAGAGGAGAAAAATCACAAGTAGACGGAGAGGCAGGCAGAGAGAGGGGGAAGCAGGCTCTCCACCGAACAGAGAGCCCAATGTGGGGCTCAATCCCAGGATGCTGAGATCATGACCTGAACTGAAGGCAGAGGCTTTAACCACTGAGCCACCCAGGCGCCCCTGGTGGGCTTATTTTTATTTTCATTCTCTGAAGCACTGTGGAAAGCCTTCTGGGAACAAAAGCTGCATAGAAGAATACAAAGCAGCTTACACTGAGCCTGGCCCTCTGGCAAGGAAGGGTGTAACTCTGCCCAGGCAAAGATACCTGAAAAACCAGGCAAAGACACAACAGACCTCTTCCCCCAAAGACCAGCTGTAACATCAAGAGAATATCAAGTTTACCAAACCCACAGAACTGCGAAACTCTAGCACTGAGGGAAAATAGTATATAGAATTTGAGGTGTTTTTTCTCATGATTCTTTTATCTTTGCTTTAAATTTTCCTTTCCTTCTTTTTTTTTTTTTCCTTTTCAACTAGTTTCTTATTTTAGCAACTTTATTTTTAAGCCTTTTTTTAAAAATTCCATTTTTATATTTACATTTTATGTATATATTCTTCATTTTTGGCTTCCTTTCACTGAATTCAATTTTATTTTTGTAGAGATCAAAATACACTCAGGACCAAGTGGATCACCCTGTTTTTTCCACCTGGGAGATTATATTCTCTTTGTTCCCTTTTTACTTTTTCTTTTCTTTTTTGGTTTCTGACCTGTTCAGATTTGTTTAGTGTGTATTTTTGCTTGGGTCATGGTGGAATTTTTTTGATTTTGTTCTCTTGTTCATCCATTTTTCTCTTTGAAAAATGACTAGAAGGAGGAATTCACAACAAAGGAAAGAACCAGAGGTAATACTTTGCCACAGATATAGTCAGTATGGATATAAGTAAAATGTCAGAGCTGGAATTCAAGATAATGATTATAAAGTTACTAGCTGGGCTTGAAAAAAGAATAAAAGACATTAGAGAATCTCTTAGTGCAGAAATAAAATCTAATCAGGCCAAAATTAAAAATACTTTAACTGAGATGCAGTCTAAATTGATGCTCTAATATCCAGGGTAAAAAAGGCAGAAGAGAGAGTCAGTAGCATAGAAGACAAGATGATGGAAAGGAAGGAAGCTGAGGAAAAGGGAGAAAAACAGCTAATGAACCATCAAGGGAGGCTTTGAGAAATCAGAGATACCATAAAGCAAAACAATATTAGAATTATTGGGGTCCCAGATGAAGAAGAGAGAGAGGGCCAAAAGGTATATTTGACAAATCATAGCTGAGAACTTCTTTAATCTAGGGAAAGAAACAGGCATTTAAATCCAATTTAAATAGAAATAACCCCTCCAAATCAATAAAAATAGAACCACACCCTGACATATAACAGTGAAGCTTACAAATTTCAGAGATAAAGAGAAAAATCTTGAAAACAGCTCAAGGTAAGAGCTCCTTAATCTACTATGGTAGATACATTAGATGACAGCAGATCTATTTACAGAAACCTGCTAAGTCAGAAAGGGCTGACATGGCATATTCAGGGTTCTAGATACAAACATGCAGCCAAGAATACTTTATCCAACAAAGATGTCATGTGTAATGGAAGAAGAGATAAAGAGGTTCCAGGACAAATATAAACTGAAAGAATTTTTGGTCACTAAACCAGCCCTGCAAGAAATATTAAAGGAGATCCTGTAAGTGAATTGAGATCCCAAAAGTAACATAGACCTAAAAGGAGGAGACAATCTACAGAAATAGAGACTTTACAAGTAAAGACAATGACAATAAATTCATATCTGTCACTAGTTACTTGGAATTTAAATGACCTAAATGCTCCAATCAAAAGACACAGGGTATTAGAGTGGATAAAAAAGCAAGACCCATCCATATGCTGTCTACAAGAGACGTATTTTAGACCTAAAGACACCTCCACATTGAAAGTGAGGGGGTAGAGAACCATTTATCATGCCAATGGACATCAAAAGAAAGCTGGGGTAGCCATCCTTATATCAGACAAATTAGATTGTAAGCCAAAGATTGTAGTAAAGGATGAAGAAAGACACTATCTCATTTAAAAAAATCTTCCCAACAAGAAGATCTAACAATTAAAAAAAAAAAAAAGAAGATCTAACAATTATAAATGCTTATTCTCTTAACAAGGGAGCTGCCATTTATATAAATCAATTAACAACCAAATTAAAGAAACACATTGGTAGCAATAGAATAATAGTAGGAGACTTCAACACTCCACTCACAACAATGGACAGATCACCTAAGCAGAAGATCAACAAGGAAACAAGAGCTTTGAATGACACACTGGACTAGATGGACTTCACAGATATATACAGAGCATTCCATCCTAAAGCAACATAATACACATTTTTCTCAAGTGCACATGGAACATTATCCAGAATAGATCACATACTGGGTCACAAATTAGGTCTCAACTGATACCAAAATATTGGGATTATTCCCTACATATTTTCAGAGAAATATGAACTCAATCACAAGAAGAAATTTGGAAAAAACTCAAAGACTTGAAGGTTAAAGAGCATCTTACTAAAGAATGAATGGTCAAACAGGAAATTAAAGAAGAATTAAATTCATGGAAACAAATGAAAATAAAAACACAACTGTTCAAAACCTCTGGGATACTGCAAAGCTGGTCTTAAGAAGGAAGAACATAGTAAGACAAGCCTTTCTCAAAAAATTAGAAAAGCCTCAAATACAGAAGGAAACCTTACACTTAAAGCAGCTGGAATAAGAACAGCAAATAAAGCCTAAACCAAGCAGGAGAAGAGAAATAATAAAGATATTTTTAGAGCAGAAATCAATGAAATAGAAACCAAAAGAATAGTAGAATAGATCAATGAACCTAGAAGCTCATTTTTGAAAGAATTAATAAGATTGATAAATCCTTAGCCAGACTTATCAAAAAGAAAAAAGAAAGGACACAAATTAATAAAATAATGAATGAAAGAGGAGAGATCATGACTAACACCAAGGAAATACAGACAATTTTAAGAACACATTACAAACAAGTATATGCCAACAAATTAGGCAATCTGGAAGAATCTGATGAATTCCTGGAAACATATAAACTACCAAAACTGAAACAGGAAGAAATACAAAACCTGAACAATAACCAGTAAGAAAATTGAAGCAGTAATCAAAAATCTCCCAACAAAAAAGAGCCCCAGGCCACATTGCCTGGGGGAATTTTACCAAACTTTTACTTTATTTTATTTATTTATTTATTTATTTATTTATTTATTTATTTATTTAACATATAATGTATTATTTACCCCAGGGTACATGTCTGTGAATCATCAGGCTTACACATTTCACAGCACTTGCCATAGCACATACCCTCCCCAATGTCCATAACCCAGCCACCCTATTCCTACCCCGCTGCCTCCCAGCCACCCTTAGTTCGTTTCATGAGTCTAGGAGTCTCTTATGGTTTGTCTCCCTTCCCATCTCTTCCTGTTTCATTTCTCTCCCCATCCTCCAACAAACCCCCGCCTTGCCTCTCAAATTCTTCATATCAGAGAGATCATGTGATAATTGTCTTTCTCTGATTGACTTATTTCGCTTAGCATAATACCCTCCAGTTTCATCCACGTCATTGCAAATGGCAAGATTTCATTTCTCTTGATGGCTGCATAGTATTCCATTGTATATATGTACCACCTCTTCTTTATTCATTCATCTATTGATGGACATCTAGATTCTTTCCATAGTTTGGCTATTGTGGACATTGCTGCTATAAACATTCGGGTGCACGTGCCTCTTAGGGGCACCCTAAAGATACAACATTTGTATCTTTAGGGTAAATACCTAGTAGTGCGATTGCTGGGTCATAGGGTAGCTCTATTTTCAACTTTTTGAGGAACCTCCATACAGTTTTCCAGAGTGGCTGTACCAGTTTGCATTCCCACCAACAGTGTAAGAGGGTTCCCCTTTCTCTATATCCTCGCTAACATCTGTCATTTCCTGACTTGCTAATTTTAGCCATTCTGACTTCTACTAGACTTTTAAAGAAGACTTAATGTCTATCCTACTGAAGCTCTTTCAAAAAATAGAAAGGGAAGGAAAACTTCTAAACTCATTCTATGAGGCCAGCATTACCTTAATCTCGAAACCAGACAAAGACCTTACCCAAAATAGGAATTATAGACCAATATCCCTGATGAATACGGACGCCAAAATTCTCACCAAGATACTAGCCATTAAGATCCAACAATACATTAAAAGGATTATTCACCATGACCAAGTGGGATTTATTCTTGGGCTACAAGGGTGGTTCAACATTTGCAAATGAATCAATGTGGTACATCACAGTAATAAAAGAAAGATAAGAAGCATATGATCCTCTCAACTGATGCAGAAAAAGCTTTTGATAAAATGCAGCACCCTTTCTTTATTAAGACTCTCTACAGAATGAGGATAGAGGGAACATACCTCAATATCATAAAAGCTGTATACAAAAAGCTCACAGTGAGTATCATTCTCAATGAGGAGAATCTGAGAGCTTTTCCCCTAGGTCATAAACATGACAGTGATGCCCACTCTCACTACTGTTGTTCAGCATAGTACTAGAAGTCCTAGCCAAATTAATCAGACAATAAAAAGAAATAAATGCATTCAAACTGACAAGGAAGAAGTCAAATTCTCACTCTTCACAGATAACATGATATTTATGTGAAAAACCTAAAAGGTTCCACCCTGAAATTGTTAGAGCTCATATGACAATTCAGCAACATGGCAGGATATAAAATCAATGCATATATTAACAAGTCATGAAACACCAGATGTTAGTGAGGATGCTTGGAAAGGAGAACCCTCCTAT
Source organism: Procyon lotor (assembly GCA_028646535.1). Taxonomy (NCBI): domain Eukaryota; kingdom Metazoa; phylum Chordata; class Mammalia; order Carnivora; family Procyonidae; genus Procyon; species Procyon lotor. The sequence continues at coordinate 93,601,680 of CM053605.1, read as the reverse complement.
ACTGTTGGTAGGAATGCAAACTGGCACAGCTATTATAGCAAACAGTATGGAGGTTCCTCAAAATTTGAAAATAGAGCTACCCTATGACCCATCAATTGCATTAATGATATAATAGTTATTAATTATATAATTAATATATAAAAGTTATTATATTATAATATAATATATAATAGTATATATTATATATATAATAGAATACAATGCAGCCATCAAAAATTTAAATCTTGCATTTGTAACAATGTGGGTGGAAATAGAGGGTATTATGCTAAGAGAAATAAGTCAGTCAGAGAAAGACAATTATTATATGATCTCACCAATACGTAGAATTTAAAAACCAAGGTAGAGGATCATAGAGGAAGAGAGGAAAAAAATTAAACAAGTTGGAACCAGAGAGGGAGACAAACCATAAGAGATTCTTAATCTTAAGAAACAAACTGAGGGTTTCTGGAAGGGGTGTGGAGGGTTGGGGTAACTGGGTGATGGACCCTGGGGATGGTATGTGTTGTAATGAGCACTGGGTATTATATAAGACAGATGAATCACAGACCTGCACCCCTGAAACAAATAATACATTACATGTTAATTAAAAAATAAAATTTAATAATAGGAAAAAATCAATGCAAAAGAAATTAGTTGCATTTCTATACCTTAACAATGAGACAGAAGAAAGAGAAATTAAGGAATTAATCCCATTTACAATTGCACCAAAACCATAAGATAGCTAGGAATTAACCTAACCAAAGAGGTAAAGCATTTGTAGTCTAAAAACTATAGAACACTTAGGAAAGAAATTGAGGAGGATGCAAAGAAATGGAAAAACATTCCATGTGTGGATTAGAAGAATAAATATTATCAAAATTTCTATCCTACCCAGAGCAATCTACACATTCAATGCAATCCCTATCAAATCACCACTAACATTTTTCACAGAGCTGGAACAAATAATCCTGAAGTCTGTATGGGACAAGAAGAGACCCCGAATAGCTAGAGGAATGTTGAAAAAGAAAACCAAAGCAGGTGGTATCATAATGCCAGACTTTAAGCTATATTACAAAGATGTAATCATTAAGACAGTATGGTGTTGGAGTAAAAACAGACACATAGATAAATGGAACAGAATATAGAACCCAGAAATAGACACTCAACACTATGGTCAACTAATTTTTGACAAAGTGGGAAAGAATAATTAATGGAAAAAGGAATCTCTTCAATAAATGATGCTGGGTAAATTGGACAGCCACATGTAGAAGAATGAAACTGTACCATTTTTTTACACTGTACACAAAAATAAACTCAAAATGGATTAAAGACCTAAATGTGAGACAAGATCCATCAAAATCCTAGAGGACAACACAGGCAATAACCTCTATGACCTCGGCCACAGCAACTTCTGTTTAGATACATCTCCAAAGGCAAAGTAAACAAAAGCAAAAATGAGCTATTCGGACTTCATCAAGATAAAAAGCTTCTGCACAGCAAAGGAAACAGGGGACAAAGCCAAAAGACAATCGACAGAATGGGAGAAGATATTTGTAAATGACATATCAGGTAAAGGGCTAGTATCCATAATCAATAAAGAACTTATCAAAATCAACACCCAAAAACACAAATAATCCAGTCAAGAAATGGACAGAAGACTTCTTTCTCCAAAGAAGACATATAAACACATGAAGGCCCACAGACACATGAAAAAATGCTCCACATCCCTTGGAATCAGGGAAATACAAATTGAAACTACAATGAGATATCACCTCATGCCAGTCAGAATGGCTGAAATTAATAGGATAAACAACAAATTTTGGTGAAGATGTGGAGAAAGGGGAACCGTCTTATCCTGTAGGTGGGAATGCAAGCTGATCAGCCATTATGGAAAACAGTATGGAGGTTCCTCAAGAAGTTTAAAATAGAGCTACCCTACAACTCAGCAATTGTACTACTGGATACTTATCCCAAAGATACAGATGTAGTTAAAAGAAGAGGCACTTGCATCCTAATGTTCATAGCAACAATGCCCACCATAGACAAACTGTAAAAAGAGCTGAAATGCCCATCAACAAATAAATGGATAAAGAAGATATGGTGTATATATACACAATGAAATGTTATTCAACTATCATAAAGGATGAATACTTACGATTTATATTGATGTGGATGGTACTGGAGGGTATTATGCTGAGGGACATAAGTCAATCAAAGAAAGACAATTATCAAATTGTCTCACTCATATGTGGAATATAAGAAACAGCAGAGGACCATAGGGGAAGGGAAGGAAAACTGAATGGGAAGTTATCAGAGAGGGAGAAAAACCATGAGAGACTCTTTACTATAAGAAACAAATTGGATATTGGTGGAAGTGAGGTCAGTGGGGAGATAGAGTAATTGGGTGATGGGTACTAAGTAAGGCACGTGATATAATGAACACTGGATGTCATACAAAACTGATGAATCTGTTCATACATCTGAAACTAATACATCTGAACTAATGTTCATACATCTGAAACTTATGACTTACTATGTGTTGGCTAATTGAATTTAAATAAAAAAATAAAATCTGGGGCACCTGTGTGGCTCAGTGGGTTAAAGCCTCTGCCTTCAGCTCGGGTCATGATCTCAGGGTCCTGGGATCGAGCCCCACATCAGGCTCTCTGCTCAGCAGGGAGCCTACTTCCCCCCTCTTTCTCTGCCTGCCTCTCTGCCTACTTGTGATCTCTCTCTGTCAAATTAAAAAAAATGTTTAAAAAAAATAAAATCTACTTGATGATTTTCTTCTCTATAAAATTTTCTCCAATTCTCCTTTTTTCCCAGTACTATTTATATCTGTTAATAGGTTTTTATTATTGCACTGATTATATTGTGTTATTATTTGTTGTCACACTTCTTCCTTCGATTGGAAGCTTCTTGAGAACAGGGTTGAACTTTCATAACGGCATTTGGCTCTCAGAAAAGAGCTGGTTCCTAAGAAGGGCCTGACACATACCAGTAGCTCAATAAATACATGCTTGATTGAATTATTGCCAATGTCCTGGAAAGGCACATAAACAAAGAATTTTTAAAATAAAATCATTCAACTCAAAATAGCATAGCACTCGAGGACACATTGAGAATATTACAATGAAGACTGTTTTGCTCATTTTTTGAGAGTAAAATTTTTCTTTCCTCACAGTTATTTCAGTCTCTTTTGTGTTATAAACTATTCTGGAGGGAGTTAATTTTATTTCCACATAAGAAGCTGGGTAGAGAGAAGGCACTATAAATCAAACTAGCACATAGGGGAGAGTCTCATAATCTAGCCTATTCTGTCCTGTGTGAATGTTAGTCTGGCTTCAGTGAGAAGCCATGACAGATTTTCTTCTTCCTTTACCTTTTTCTTCTTCTGGTCATTCTCCTTCTCCTCCATCTCTCAAAATTTAGTCATTAAATTTTTATGGCTCTGCTATGGGTTTTCTAATTTTTCACCCTACATAATTCTTACAGGAGCATGATAAGTACACATGGTATCTTGGACAGTTTTGTGCTAGTCATGTCCTACATCTGGTGTGGAGGCCACTCACATATAGTGTCTAAATGAATGAGTGTTTTAAGGAGGAGTGTGGATGGCAGGTAGCATTTCAGCCTTTCTCTGGGTGAAATTCACCACAGAATTTCCTATTTCCTTTGTATTCATATCTATGCTGAATGTGTCTATAACCTTTGGACAAAAAGTCTACATGGCTTATCTTCTCACAAAACTAAGAGCTCCTCAATTGAGACCAATAACTATGTCTTATTGATTTTTATGGCTCTATGGATAAAACATTTCATGCAGAAAATATTTATGAAAGGATAAATAGATATATTAGCATGAAAAATTCTGGAATGACTTATATCAGGCAGAGAAATCTGGACTGGAAAAAGCTAGAAACAAAGGACATTGAGGTTTTTGAGTAGGAACAGGATGCACTTCTATTTTTCAGCAAAAGTTAGCATCATCACTTACTTGTCTCTAGGGAGGTCTTGAATGGAACTGTGGATTTTCACCAAAAATCTGTGGAATTTAACCAAAAGCCCAAATTGGGGAAATGATTCCTTTTCTCCCTTTTCTGCCAGAAAATGTTATAAACATCCAAGGCTCAGAGATGTGTTCTCTCTCCCCTTAGTGGAATTTTCCAGTGGCTTGCAAGCTACCTACTTGATTTCAATTATACTAAGGGAGTTATTAAATGCCAATAAATATTGCTTTACTTACACTTGCCAAATGGGAGGCTTTCGTATTCTCTTTGTTAAGCTTGTTTGCAACCAATTTGAACATACAATGTGGAGATACACATCAGTCCTCGTGAGCTAACTTTCTTTTACTCTTGAAAGTATTTTGATTTAGGATGGCTTAGTCATCACTTTTAATAATCACTTTACATTATTTTAGAGTGAGAAAATAATTGGAAAGATTGGAGAGATGCTATCCAAAGATTGGATTTGGTTGCTATATACTTAAATGCACATCAGATTGCAATTGCTATGATCTGCTACCCCTTGCTCTCTGCCCTGATGCTCAGGGAGTCCCCTTTGTCTCACACCTGGAGGGAAATTCTCTCTGTAATGCATTCTGTGACTTTAGGCTTCTTTGCTTCTGTTCTGGTTGATTCTTTCAGAGAGTCTGAAGAGTTCCTTTGTGACCATCTGTATTTGTTGCTGTATGAAAAAGAGGAAAACTAATGTTTTTTGCACAAATTCTATGAAACCTGCACTGAAAATATCATTTAATCTTTATTAAAAATCCTGTGAGAAGTTGCTATGATCTTTTCTCCATAAATGGAAGAATGCAGGTCAGAGAAATTAGAACATACCCTTCAAGGATTTTTGTTATTATTCACCACCTCCACCCACCATGCACCTTTTCTCTGCCCTTCCCTAACTTGCTCTGTGCCCTAGGAGGCTGGCCACTGTGGACAAAGTCGCCTTGGTGCAGACACCCACCAGTTTCCAGTTGGCATGGTTAATGGGAGGCACAACAGAAAACCAGAGGGTGGGAGTAGAGTTTGAGGTATTTATTTAATCTGCCTTTTTACTGTCAGATGTGTTTTTGGTAGTGGCTTCTCATCTCTATAATTTCACCACCTGTTAGGCAGCTCCTCTTAGTGATTTGGGCTCCATAGACCCTAATAATAGTAATTCTTCTCCTGTTCCTTCATATTTCAAGTGGCAATGACTTTCACATGTTGGTCGTCTCTGACTATCTCACCATCCTTAGGTTTCCTTATCTTAGCTCACATTCTATAAAGTAAATTGTATTAATTATTATCTGAGCCATCAAAGATGGAGTCTGTTTTCTTTTGTAACCATTAACTATACTTCAAGTACTTCAGCTAGGAAATATTGGAACTGGAGACCCTCGTCTTTCTTTTCCCCAAAACTGTTCTCTCCACTAGTGTGTGTCCTCTCATTCTTTCATCTTTATACGAAGTTATTATAATAGCATCTTTCTGAAGGAAGATACTAAGGCCACTGAACTCAGACTGACTTTGTCTCTTACCACAAACAATGCTACTAGTCACTAATACAGGTCAACTTAAGAAACAGACACAGT
>CM053605.1:93573369-93595617 GCA_028646535.1 Procyon lotor | reverse complement strand
ATCTGCTTCTTTGGGGTAAATACCCAGTAGTGCGATGGCAGGGTCATAGGGTAGCTCTATTTTTAATTTCTTGAGGAATCTCCACACTGTTTTCCAAAGTGGTTGCACCAGCTTGCAATCCCACCAACAGTGGAAGAGGGTTCCCCTTTCTCCACACCCTCTCCAACATTTGTTGTTTACTTTCCTGTTGATTTTGGCCATTCTACCTGGTGTAAGGTGGTATCTCAGTGTGGTTTTGATGTGAATCTCCCTGATGGTTAAAGATGATGAACATTTTTTCATGTGTCTGTTAGCCATTTGTATGTCTTCTTTGGAGAAGTGTCTGTTCATGTCTTCTGCCCATCTTTTGATGTAATTATTGGTTTTGTGAGTGTTGAGTTTGAGGAGTTCTTTATAGATCTTAGATATCAGACTTTTGTCTGTAGTGTCATTGGCGAATATCTTCTCCCAGATGACATGATACTTTATATGGAAAACTCAAAAGACTCCACCCCCAAATTACTAGAACTCATATGGCAATTCAGTAATGTGGCATGATACAAGATCAGTGCACAGAAATCAGTTGCTTTCCTATACACTAACAATGAAAATATGGAAAGGGAAATTAGAGAATCGATTCCATTTACTGTAGCACCAAGAACCATAAGATACCTGGGAATCAACCTAACCAAAGAGAAAAAGGATCTGTACTCAAGGAACCACAGAATGATCATGAAAGAAATTGAAGAAGACACAAAAAGGTGGAAAAGCATTCAATGCTCATGGATTGGAAGAATAAACTTTGTTAAAATGTCTATACTGCCCAGAGCAATCTATACTTTCAATGCCATCCCAATCAAAATTTCACCGGTTTTTTTCAAAGGGCTGGAACAAACAATCCTAAAATTTGTATGGAACCAGAAAAGACCCCGAATTGCTAAGGAAATGCTGAAAAAGAAAACCAAAGCTGGGGGCATCATATTGCCTGATTTCAAACTTTACTACAAAGCGGTGATCACCAAGACAGCATGGTACTGTCACAAAAACAGACACATAGACCAATGGAACAGAATAGAGAGCCTAGATATGAGCCCACACCTCTATGGTCAAATAATCTTTGACAAAACAGGAAAAAAATATCCAGTGGAAAAAAGACAGTCTCTTCAATAAATGGTGCTGGGAAAATTGGACAGCTCTATGTAGAAGAATGAAACTTGACCCTTCTCTTACACCATACACGAAGAGAAACTCAAAATGGATAAAAGACCTCAATGTGAGGCAGGAACCTATCAAAATCCTAGAGGAGAACATAGGAAGTAACCTCTTCGACATCAGCCACAGCAACTTCTTTCAGGACATGTCTCCAAAGGCAAAGGAAAAAAAAGCAAAAATGAACTTTTGGGACTTCATCAAGATAAAAAGCTTCTGCACAGTGAAGGAAATGGTCAACAAAACAAACAGGCAACCCACAGAATGAGAGAAGACAGAGAATTTAACCCAGTGAGTCACCCTGGCGCCCCTCAGCTTTTGCATTTCAAGAGACTATTTTGCTCACAAGAGATTCCTCTAAGCTACAGGTGCTCTAGTGATTGTCCACTCTCTCATACATCACCCTAACAATATCCAGCATTTCTTCTCCAGTCTAAGGAACTGGATTAGAGACAGAAGTTGCTTATCAGTATTGTTTCTTCTGAAATTCTACCTCCCTTGACTTCCCTGAGTTCTAACTTATTTTCATTTCCATTTCTTTCATATATTATGTGTAAAATTATTGTTCTACTCAAAGACCCTACAAGGTGACAATGTTTTCTATTAGGTAACTTTTTTTTTCTCAGAGTCTCAAGGATAATATATATTTGATTTCAGTAGTCTTCCAGCTTCTTGTCCCCATTTGGCTGACATGCTTTACAATGTTTGTCTTCCAGGTTTCCTGTTAAAATATAAATGACTTGTAAGAAAGTACATATATTTAAATTGTGCAATATGATGAGTTTTGAGATATGTGTGTATGTTTCTATAAAACACTAATACTATACTGTCTTAATTATTATAGCTTTATCATAAATGTTGAGATCAGTGTCAGTCCTCAAACTTCGTTCTTCTTCAATAGTGTGTTGACTATTCTGGGCCTTTTGCCTTTTCATCTAAATATTAGAATTAGTTTGTTGAAATCCACAAAATAACTTGCTTCGATTTTGATTGGTATTACATTGAGTTTATTGATCATGTTGGAAATAATTGATATTTTAACAATATTAGTCTTTTTATCTAGGAATACAAAATATCTCTCAATTTATTTACATCTTGTACATCAGAGTTTTGTAGTTTTCCTCAAGTAGATATTAGACATATTTTGTTAGGTCTATAAGTAAATGCACCCTTCATTCTGTTAATATAAAAAGATATCATGTTTTTTATTTCAAGGCCAATTGTTCATTGATGATATATAGGAAAGCAATTGACATTTGTATATTAACCTCATATTCTGTAACCTTGCTATAAACACTTACTAGTTCTGGGTATGTGTGCTTTGAAATTTTCTGCATAAATGATCATATCCTGCAAACAAAGAATTTCATTTCCTCCTTTCCAATCCTTTCTTCTTAATCTACTGGTGATCATAGTTTTTCTTACTTAGCCTGTTGATATGATGGATTGCATTATTATTTTTTTGAATGTTGATCCATCCTTCCATATCTAGAAGTCTCAGTTGTGGTGTATAATTTTGTTTAAACTTTGTTAGATTTGATTTGGTAATATTTTCTTGAGGGTTTTTGCATGTATGTTCATAAGAATTTTATATAAATGGAAATTTTATATAAACACACATGTTTTGGAAGAAGGGTCCACCTTCTTTTATTTAACATAATTATTTTGAGACTCAAGTTTGTTGTGCTGTATCAGCAGCTTGTTGCTATATCAGCAGTTTGTAAATTATCTCTCAGAGTCTTAATATCTAAGGAATGTAGTCTTTTTGCCCATGCATTTAATATCTTCATTGTTCTTCATTCCTTCTTGGAGATACATAGAGATCCATTTGCCTTCTGTCTAAAGGAATTCCTTAAGTGCAGGTCTGATAATAGTACTTCATCAGGTTTTGTACATCTGAAAAATTCTTTATTTTTGAAAGAGTTTATTTCATTGAGTATAGAATTCTTGGTTGACTTTTTTCTACTAGTGTTTTAGGGATGTTACTTTACTATCTTCTGGCATGTGTATTTCCAATGAGAAGTGTGTTATTCTCATATTGTAAATAATGTGTCTTATTTCTGGTTGCTTTTAAGATTTTTTTTCTGCTGGTTTTAAGAAATTTGATTATTATATGTCTTGCTATAGTTTTCTTCATGTTTTTGGGTTTGGGTTTGTTGAATTTCTTGAATTTATGAAATTATGATTTTTGTCAGTTGGGAAATTTTCAACCATTCTTTCTTTAAATTTTTTCTTTCTTTTTTTCCCTAGAAAATCCAATACACTTTTTATGCTATTTGGAATTGTCTCACAATTTCTCCTAGAAGGTTTATTTTCAGTATCTTTACTCTCAGTGTTTCACTTTGGGTACTTTCTATTTGTATTTCTTTAAGATCATTATTCTTTGCTTCAAAAGTGTCTAATGTACCTTTAACTCCATCCAGTGTATTTTAAATTTTAGACATTGTATTTTCATTCTCAGAAATTTGATTTGGATTGTTTTTTATATTTTTCAGGTCTTTATATATTTAAGCATTTCTCCATCTTCTCGAGCATGTAGAATGTAGTTATATAACTGTTTTGCTATCATTGTCTATTAATTTTATCATCTAATTTCCACATCTTTTTCTATTGCTTGATTTTTTTCTTCATTATGGGTCATATTTTCCTGCTTCTTTGCATGCCTGATAATTTTTATTGGTTTTTAGACACTTTTAGACAATTTTACTTCATTGTTTGCTGGATACTTTTGTCTTCATGTAAATATTATTGAGCTTTGTTCTGAGATGCAGTTCTGCAACCTGAAAGGATGTTGATCCTTCCAAGGCTCACTTTTGAGCTTTACATACAGGGTTAGAGTAACCTTTGGTTTTAAGGATAATTTTTGTATCACTCCTGAAATAATACCTACCTGAATACTCTGCATGATGGTTCATGACTTCTAAAAGTTTTTTTTTTTTCTCTCTCTCTCTCTCTGACTGTTAGTTTTTCAAATTTCTAGCCCATATGAACCCTGGGGATTGCTTCCCAGCTCTTTTACGGTACCTATTTTACATGGCCTTAGGTAGTTTCCTTACATGTACGTGCTGATCGGTATTTAGCTGGATATTCAAAAGATGTCATCTACAGATCTCCAGAACTCTTTCTCTATGAACTCTCTGGAAATTATAGATAACATGCCTCTCCAGGCTTCCAAATGTTTCCTCAACTGCCAATGTCTTCTGGATTCCTACTAGGACCTACTTTTATTTCCCCCTCTCTCAGAGGAACCTGATATCTAATGTCTGAAAACCATCCTTTCTTTTCTTTATAGACCATTTGTTGTTTTGCTAAAAATGAAACTTTTATTCATTTTTAAAAATTTTTAATGTTTTCATTAAATATTTTCATATAAGGATGGTGTCAAAATGCTTACACTCTGAAATTTTTAGCTGTAATCATCACAAAGGGATTAGAATGGCAAAATAATTAGGTTATTATTGAGTTTAGGGTGATAGGACTTGGGTGGCCAAAACTGTGAATAGAAACCCATTAGAAAGCTAAAGGAGAATTCTGAAAAAGAGAGGTTGAGTTCCTGAACTAGAATAGAAAGACTGGCTAGAGAGCTAGATTGGAGACACTACAAGGATGCAGTTCTTATTGGACTTGGTGACTGGACATATGAGATGAGGGATTGAAGATAATGATTAATGGATTGAGCAACTCTGTTGATAGTAGTAGTATAACTTTTCCCATTACAGTCTTAGCTAATACTCATACACTTTTATGTTTATATATTCTTGTTCTAATTTTTAAAATTAAAGGTAATCCATCCTCATGGTGTTAAAGTGGATTTTTTAGTTTTTATAAATGAACTTACTTTCTCGAGTGCTCCTGATTTTTATCCCCTGTATGATTATCCAGAGGTAATAATTTCAATTATATTAGTTTGAGGATCTTCTTTTTTTTTTTTTTTTAAGATTTTATTTATTTATTTGACAGAGAGAGAGATCACAAGTAGGCAGAGAGGCAGGCAGAGATTCAGGGGGGAAGCAGGCTCCCCACTGAGCAGAGAGCCCAATGTGGGGCCCGATTCCAGGACCCTGAGATCATGACCTGAGCCGAAGACAGAGGCTTTAACCCACTGAACCACCCAGATGCCCCAGTCTAGGGATCTTCTGATGATTACTTACACACGTATATGTTCATATGGCTATTTAAATGATTTTTAATAAATTAAAGTCCATTGATTTTTCTGCTATGATGAACAATGATTTTACTTATTCCCTTCTCACTACCCCTCACCCAAGTTTTCTTGTTTATTTTCTCCAATCATAGTTAGGCCATTTTTAGTTCCTCCACTTGCCACCTCTGCAGCTTCAAGCTACATCCTCAGACATCTAATTCTTCCCACCAATAGTATAGACAATGTTTCTTGGCTCATTAATTTCTAAGAAAATGTTGATAATACTTTCAGTTTTATTTCTAACATTAGTTTAGGTCCTATGCTTTTTCCAAGAAACTATTCTAAAATGCAACAAACTGAGGGTTTTAGAGGGGAGTGGGTGGGGGGTTGGGTGAGCCTGGTGGTGGGTTTTGGGAAGGGCACATATTGCATGGAGCACTGGGTCTGGTGCATGAACAATTAATCTTGTAACACTGAAAAAATAAAATAAACATATTTTGGGGAAAATAAAATGCAGATGTGGATATAATGTAATGGTTTATTATTATTTTATTATTATGATTTATGAGTACATTTAATGCATATAGGCATTCCATGTTGTACCATCTAGTGCATTTAATTGAGTGGAGTTTCTTTTTTCCTTGTTAAATTTTTTTTTGTATTACCAAGTTTATCAGATTCTAATGAGCTTTAGTTATTTTATCATATTCCACTCTCTGCCAGAGACCTTTCTCTCTCCCATAAACTTCCATATTCCTGCTCTAATTTACATTCATTATTCCTGAGCCTGCTTCACAGCTGCCTTCCCTTAGTGGTTCTTCTGGGATAAATACATTCTTTTATGGATTACATATGTTTCTAATGAATTATGTAGTCTCTTGTTTTGCTAGAGTAATTCCTCAAGTAACTTTCTAATCAAGAATAGAAGAATAAAATTTCTGAATTTTTGAATATAGGTATGTGCTATATTCACTCAGTATTCTATACTAATTATTTAGCTAAGTATAGAAAGCTATAATGAACATTATTTTTACTCTGACTATTAAAATTACTACTCTTTTATATTATGGCATTCAGTATTTCTGATAATAATTCTGATGCCAGTAGGATGTTTTCCTTAATAGAATTTTTTTTTCTTCTTTCAGGGGCTTTGTTCATTGTGTTTGGGAAGTCTATAATGATATGTCCAAATAAAAAAATTAATTATTTCCTGGGAACTCTACAAATAAACATTTTAATACGAAGGCTCAGGACCTTGTTCAGCTCTGTTAATCAGAAGTTGGAATTTCTGGGTTGATTATTTTGTTCTCACATTCACCTTTTTTCTTTTTACAAAAGTATATTTTTTTAACTTTAAAAATTATTTTTAACATCTAACAATCATACTTAGTTTGTAAAATCTCTTTTAGTTCTCTGATCATTCATTTTGATTACATATTTTTGTTGTATCTAAGTTTTATTTCACCGAAGAATTAATTAAAGAAAGTACTTTGTTATTTATTTGTTTATTAATTTACTTTTGTTTATTCTGTTTCCTTTAGGGCCTTTTTCCTTTCTTTTTTTTTTCTCAAGATTTTATTTATTTACTTGAGTGAGAGCAAAAGCGAGAGAGATGATAGAGGGAGAGGGAGAAGCAGAGTGGCTGCTAAGCAGAGAGCCTGATGCAGGGTCAGTCCCAGGACCCTGAGATCATGACCTGATCCAAATGTAGACATTTAAACCAACTGAGCCACCCAGGTGCCCATCTTTCCTCTTTCTTTATGATCATGTCCTTCTTTCACATAGTAAATTGTCCACAAATATCTCTTTATCATATGAAATTATTATATGGAAGATACAAAATCAGGCATATTACTCATCATGCCTGGTGTTAAGTGGATTGAATTCTGCCACTAAAAGAAAAAGACTGAAGATTGGGTTAAATAACAATACCTATGTGCTGTTTATAATTATAATAGTAAATCAAAATGAAAGAGAACATTTGAAAATGAAGGGGTGAAAGAGCAAACAAATGCAAATTAGAAGAAAGTATATGTGGTACTATAAATATTATATGTGTTATTTTATTTTTTAAATTTTTTATTATATTCAGTTAGCCAACATGTAGTACCTCATCAGTTTTTGATGTACTATCAATAATTCAGTAGTTATGTATAACACCCAGTACTCATCAAAACACATGCCCTCCTTAATACCTATCACCTTATTACCCCATCCCCCTACTCCTCTCCCCTCTGTAACTCTCAGTTTGTTTCAAGTCCAGAATCTCTCATGGTTTGTCTCCTTCCCTGATTTCTTCCCATTCAGTTTTCCCTCCCTTCCCCTGTGGTCCTCTGCTCTATTCCTTATGTTTCACATATGGGTGAAACCATTTGACAATTATCTTTCTCTGGTTGACTTATTTCACTTAGCATAATTCCCTCCAGTCCCATCCATGTCAATGCAAATGGTGGGTATTCACGTACCTCAATGTTCATAGTACCAATGTCCACAATAGCCAAACTGTGGAAGGATCCAAGATGTCCTTTAACAGATGAATGGATAAAGAAGCTGTAGTTTATATATACAATGGAGTATAATTTAAATTTTTAACACTAAATAGGATAAAAAGCAATATCACACAATAGGATAATATACATAGACTGCTTAAACCAGAACATGGTGAGCAGTATGTGTTTAGTATTTCATGTTATGTTATGTTATGTTATGTTATGTTATGTTATGTTATGTTATGTTATGTTATGTTATGTTATTATTATGTATTGTTATGTCATGTTATGCTGTGTTATGTTATATAAAATAATTCTCATAACTTTTTGTGTGCTAAAGAGTTAATAGATAAATTTAAAATTTTGACATTATTGTAAAGGATTTCCATATACACAGTAAGGAAGCTAAAGAAGTAAAAATTATAATTAGGCTTCTAATATGGACCTTTTGAATTGAAACTACTTCCCAATACCTTCTGCTAGAGTTTGAACACTAAACTTCCCTGCCTTTGGGAAATGGAGAACTAATTTGGAAAGTAGGGGATAAATTTGAAAAAGAGGTAAAAACTATGCAGGTAGACAGAAAAAATATTTTTCTAAGACTGTAATTGGGTAAGGTAAGGAGTGGAGTTAAGGGAGGAATGGAGGGCAGTACCAGCAAGGAACTTCAAGTTTCCTGAGACAGCTGCTGCAGATGAGAGAAGGCTTTCTACTCAGGAAGATCTCATCTTTGGCAAGGTCATTGTTAAGGGCTTTATTCCATGAAGCCATGTGGTAGCTGATGTGCCATGCTTTGTCTGTGTGATATTTTCCCATCACCTGTATTCAGGGACTTTGACCATTCTTTCTTTCCTTGGCACCAGGTGGTGTGGCCTTTACTTCAACAACACCATTCTACCTCCCTTTTCTGGCAGACCCAAGAGGGATGTGTGTGCCTGTGTGTGTATTTTGAATCATCATAGTTAATGAAATTTGGGCGAAGCAGCTGAATAACTTCACTTTGGTGGGCTTAAAGACCCAAGTTTAGGAGCCAATGAGTGAGGGAATTGTTAATGCAATTGCTATGGCCCACCCTGTGCCATTTACTAAATATAACCATAGGAGAGTTTCATAAATGCTCTGTCTGGATTTTGCTATGTGTAAATAGGAATAATGATTTCTACTTCTCAGGACTGGCATGGGAGAAATAGATGAAATAAAAATATAGTGTTTCTTGTAATCTGTCTGTAACCTGAGAGATGACCAATAAATTATAGACATTATTATACTGAAAGTTATTAGTTTTAAAGACCCCGCTTAATCTTCATCAGATTTATTCTGATTTTTCTCTAAGTACTAAGACTTAGACTATCATCTCTTTCCACAATGATGGTAATAGATTGAATTTATCTTCCTATAGGAATGTTCTTGTGTTTTATAGTTATTAAGAAAATCAGCCTTTCTTTTTTTTGGCTCAAGTTCTGGCCTGATACTTGTGTAAGTCCAGTGTTTACCTAAATATGTTCTCTAAAACACTACCATATGATAGACCTTAGAAAAATTGCTTTCATGGTCAGTGGGTATGAGTAATTTGTATGCTGTATATGACAATGTTTCTTTATCCTGATTTTCTGGATATGCCCTGAACATGTAAACATATGAAAAACAAAGTCAGTTAATAGGATGAATTATATTGATTGAATTCATTGTTTAGCTCCCAAATTTTAAAACTACTTAGAATATAGAGCTTATTTTCCTCTATGAAATATCTAGTAATATTCTAAGGAAGTATTATTCCATGGATCACATTTTGGGAAATGCATCATTAAGTAGAACCAATGTTTTTTATATGCTTAATGGCAGCATCAGAGTCAGAAAGTAAGGTGTTGTGTTATGGGATAGTGACTGCCACTAGCTAACACTTTCAGCTTCCTGGGACGACCTGATACTCTTGATCTACATTGCTTTGATATCTTGCTTTTTAAGATGTTTGATGTATGAAATGATTTCACATTACCCTGCATTAACAAAGATTTGTTCTGATGTTCCACTGGGAGTCAATCAGAAATCTAATTTGAAGTTAATTCAATAAACTCCTGGTTCCTCACTATCCTTTATTTATTAATAGTATTAATGGGATCCTAAGGCTTTCCTTATTATTTTCAAATCCTGATAATATAAAGTTATATATCTTACATATAAGATCCCACTCTTTTCTAAGTATATTGCATCACATATAATACTCGCATAATTCTGTGGTAGCATCTGATTTGACAGACAAAGAAACAAAGGTGAAGGGGGTTTCCAAAGCTTACTTACTGTCAAATAGCAAGTAGAGCCATAATTCCAATTACATATTTCCAATTCAACCATAATGTACTATTTTCTACTCCAAATCATACCCCTTCAGAAAACCTTACCTGCTCACCTTTTTTCAGTAACTACAAACATGCTGTACAACAAACTACCCAACACTAGGTGGTTTAAAATGAACATTTACACTCATGGATAAATTGGTTAATCTAGGTTGGGCTCTGTTCTATGAATCTATTACCTCTGCTCTGCTCTATGAATCAGAGACTAGCAGGCTAGAAGGGGCAAGTTCTCATGGTGTTGGCAGAGATCCAAGAAAGTAAGGAAATCACAAATGTGCTTTGCAAGCTTTGATCATTTCATGTTCATTAACATTCCATTGGCTGAAGCAAGTCACATGGTCCCAAAGCTAAGGGGTAGGGGGTTGTACTCTGCCTCAATAGTAGAGAGAACTATAAAGCAGTTCTATGTATATATATTGCACTATGTCCTATAGTGAATAGTGCAATATATTTATAGGTTTGGGGGGCTAGGATATGAACATGTTTGGGTGTCATTATTCTGCCACAGTGTGCCATATATATGACATTCTAATAGGTGTTTAGTGGTATTTCACTGTGGTTTTAATTTGCATTTCCCTAATGATTAATTATCTTGATCATATTTATATCTGTTATTTGTAATCTACATATTTTCTTTGGTGATGTGTCTGTTTAAACTTTTGCTAATTACATATATTTGGTCTTCACTTTTCTTACTGAGTTTTGAGAATTCTTTATATAGTATGGATACAAACCATTTGTTGGGTGTATGAAGTGAAAATATTTTTTCAAATAGGTGGCCTGTTAATTTTATCCTTTTAAGGGTGTCTTTCAAAAATCAGAAGTTCTTAATTTCAGTGACATGCAATTTATGCTTTTTAAATTATGCTTTTGGCAAAATATTAAACTTGTGGCTAACTCAAGTTCACAAAAATTGTTTCTCATGTTTTGTTTTGGAAGTTTTGTAGTTTTAGATTTTATATTTAAGTCTTATGATCCATTTTGAGATAATTTTTGTATAGTGTGTAAGGTATGGATTAAGATTTCATTATTTCTTTTTTAAGTTTTTTGATATGGATATCCAATTATTTCAGCACCATCTGTTCAAAAATTTTTCTTTCTTCATTAAATTATCTGCATCTTTGTCAAAAATCAATTCACAATAGAAGTGTGAGTCAATTTCTGAGCACTCAATTCTGTTCTATTTTTTTTTTCCAAAAATGTCTTTTTTTACTGTAGCTTTATATTATTAGGTAGCATAAATACTCCAACTTTGTTCTTTTGGCTATTCTAGTTCCCTTTCTTGTCCATAAGCCATAGATTCAACTTGTCAGTCATGTACTGAATCACGTATAGAATGTTGGTGTATTGACCCTGTTTCCTGGGACCTTGGTGAACTCACCAAATTCCAATAAATTTTCAGATTTTGGGGAAATTTCTACATAGACAACTATGTAATATGTGCACAGAAACAGTTTTATTTCTTTCCTTGCATATCTGTATGCCTTTCATTTCTTTTTCTTGATTTATTGCACCAAACAATACTTTTGATATGATGTTAAATAAAAAAATATATATCCTTGAAGTAATTAACACTGGGTGTTTTATGCACCTGATGAATCACTAAATTCCACCTCTGAGACTAGTAGTACAGTATATATTAATTAAATTGAATTTAAATAAAAAATAAAATATACATTCTTGGGCTGTTCTCAATTTTATAAGGAAAGAAGTCAATCTTTCACCTTAAGTATGAAATTAAGTGTAATGTTGATTTTTTTTGTTTATACGTTTGTGGATGCTCTTTATCAGACTGAAGAAATCTTCTATTCCCAATTTCCATTCTTCTGGAAGGTTTTTTTTATTTTTTTTTGTTTTTTGCAAATGAGTATTGAATATTGTCAAAGGCTTCTTTACGTACAGAAGAGCTCATGATTGAGTTTATTTTGTCAGTTAATAGGATGAATTATATTGATTGAATTTTGGCTGTTGAACCAGCCTTAAATTTTTGGAATAAATCATACTTGGTAATAATGTATTATCTTTTTAATGAATTGTTGGAATTAATTTCTTATATAATATTGTGGATTTTGCATCTTTGTTAATGTGGAATATTGTTTTTCAGTTATTCTTATAATTCTGTTAGATAATTTTAGTATCATGATAACACTGAACTAATAAAATATACTAATAAGTAGTCTTTTTTTTATGTTCTAAAATTTTGCATAAGGGAACCTAGGTAGCTCAGTTAAGTTTTTGACTTTTTTTCCTTTTTAATTAACATATAATGTATTATTTGCTTCACATGTACAGGTCTGTGAATCATCAGGCTTACACATTTCACAAAACTCACCATAGCATATACCCTCCCCGGTGTCCATAACCCAGCCGCCCTATCCCTACCCCCATCCCCTAGCAACCCTCAGTTTGATTCATGAGATTAAGAGTCTCTTATGATTTGTCCTACTCCTGATCCTATCTTGTTTCATTTTTCCCTTCCCAACCAACCATGACCCACCGCCCTGCCTCTCAAATTCTTCATATCAAAGAGGTCATATGATAATTGGCTTTCTCTGATTGACTTATTTTGCTTAGCATGATGCACTCTAGTTCCATCCACATCATTGCAAATGGCAAGATTTTGTTTATTTTGATGGCTGTATAATTAAATACAATTAAATACTAATTGTATTTGATATAATTTAAATTATAATTCATATAATTCATATATATATATATATATGTATATATATATATATATATATACCACTTCTTTATCCATTAATCTGTGGGTGTACATCTAGACATTTAGGTTCTTTCCATAGTTCCATAGTTTGGCTATTGTGGACATTGTTGCTATAAACATTTGGGTGCACATAGCCCTTCAGATCACTGTATTTGTATCTTTAGGGTAAACACCCAGCAATGCGATTGCTGGGTCATAGGGTAGCTCTATTTTCAACTTTTTGAGGAACCTCTATACTGTTTTCCAGAGTGGTTGCACCAGCTTGCTTTCTCACCAACAGTGAAGGAGGGTTCTCCTTTCTGCACATCCTTGCCAACATCTGTCCTTTCCTGACTTACTAATTTTAGCCATTCTGACTGGTGTGAGGTGGTATCTTACTGCGGTTTTGATTTATATTTCCCTAATGACGAATGATATTGAGCCATTTTTCATGTGTGCATTGGCCATTTGTATGTGTTCTTTGCAGAAATGTCTATTAATGTCTTCTGCCCATTTCTTGATTGGATTATTTGTTCTTTGGGTGTTGACTGAGTTCTTTATACATTTTGGATACTAGCCCTTTATCTGATATGTCATTTGTAAATACCTTCTCCCGTTCTGTCAGTTGTCTTTTGGTTTTGTTGACTGTTTCCTTTGCTGTGCAAAAGCTTTTGATCTTGATGAAGTCCCAATAGTTCATTTTTGCTCTCCTTTTGCCTTTAGCAATGTTTCTAGGAAGAAGTTGCTGTGGCTGAGGTCGAAGAGGTTGCTGCCTGTGTTCTCCTCCAGGATTTTGATGGATTCCCATCTCACATTGAGGTCTTTGATCCATTTTGAGTCTATTTATGTGTGTGGTGTAAGGAAATGGTTTAGTTTCATTCTTCTGCATGTGGCTGTCCAATTTTCCCACCATTTGTTGAAGAGACTGTCTTTTTTTCATTAGTCATTCTTTCTTGCTTTGTCAAAGATTAGTTGACCATAGAGTTGAGGGTCCATCTGTGGGCTCTCTACTCTGTTCCATTGATTTAGGTGTCTGTTTTTATGCCAGTACCATACTGTCCTGATGATTACAGCTTTATAATAGAGTTTGAAGTCTGGAATTGTGATACCACCAACTTTGGTTTTCTTTTTCAACATTCTTCTGGTTATATGGGGACTTTTCTGGTTCCACATAAATTTTAGGATTATTTGTTACATTTCTTTGAAAAAAATTGATGGTATTTTGATAGGGATTGTGTAAAATGGGTGGATTGCTTTAATTAGCATAGATATTTTTACAGTATGTGTTCTTCTAATCCATGAGCATGGACTTTTTCCATTTCTTTGTGTCTTCCTCAATTTCTTTCATGACTACTTTAGAGTTTTCTGAGTACAGATTCTTTGCCTCTCTGGTTAGGCTTATTCCTAGGTATCTTATGCTTTTGGATGCAATGGTAAAAGGGATCGACTCCTTAATTTCTCTTTCTTCTGTCTTGCTGTTGGTTTATAGATATGCAACTAATTTCTGTGCGTTAATTTTATATCCTGACACTTGACTGAATTCGTGTATGAATTCTAGCAATCTTGGAGTGGAGTCTTTTGGGTTTTCCACACAAAGTATCATATCATCTTAAAAGAGTGAGAGCTTGACTCCTTTTTTGCTGATTCAGATGCATTTTATTTCTTTTTGTTGTGTGATTGCTGAGGCTAGGACTTCTAGTACTATGTTGAATAGCAGAGGTAATAGTGGACATCTCTGCCATGTTGCTGACCTTAGGGGAAAAGCTCTTACTTTTTCCCCATTTAGAATGATATTTACTGTCAGTTTATCTTAGATAGCTTTGATGATATTGAGGTATATACCCTCTATGCCTACACTGTGAAGAGTTTTGATCAAGAAAGGATGCTTGTACTTTGTCAAATGCTTTTTCAGCATCAGTTGAGAGTATCATATGGTTTTTGTTCTTTCTTTTATTAAAGTATTGTATTACCTTGATTGATTTGCAGATGTTGATCTTGCAGTCCAGGAATAAATCCCATTTGGTTGTTGTGAATAATCCTTTTAATGTACTGTTGGATCTTATTGGCTAATATTTTGGTGAGAATTCTTGCATCTCTGTTCAACAAGGATATTGGTCTGTAATACTCCTTTTTGATGGGGTCTTTGTCTAATTTTTGGATCAAGGTAATGTTGGCCTCTTAAAATGAGTTTAGAAGTTTCCCTTCCATTTCTATTTTTTGCAATAATTTCAGGAGAATAAGTATTAATTCTTCTTTAAATGTTTGGTAGAATTCCCCTGGGAAGCTGTCTTACCCTGTGCTCTTATTTTTTGGGAGATTTTTGATGACTGTTCAATCTCCTTATAGGTTATGGGTTTTACTGGTTATGGTTCTGTTCAGGTGTTTTATTTCTTCCTGGTTCAGTTTTGGTAGTTTATATGTCTCTAGGAATGCATCCATTTCTTCCAGATTTTCAAAATTTACTGTTGTATAGTTACTCATGGTATGTCCTTATAATTATTTGTACTTCTTTGATGTTGGTTGCCATATCTCCTCTTTCATTCATGATTTTATTATTTGGGTCCCCCCTCTCTCTCTCTCTCTTGAAAAGTCTGGACAGGGGTTTATCATTGTTATTAATTCTTTCAAAGAATCACCTCCTAGTTTATTTGATTTGTTCTACTGTTTTTTTGTTTCTATTTCATTGATTTCTGCATTGATCTTTATTATTTCTCTTCTCCTGCTGGGATTAGACTTTCTTTGCTGTTCTTTTCCCAGCTTCTTTATGTGTAGGGTTATAGGTTGTATACTTGAGAGCTTTCTTGTTTCTTGAGAAAGGCTTGTATTGCTATGTACTTTCCTCTCAGGACTGCCTTTGCTGTGTCCCAAAGATTTTGAACAGTTGTGTTTTCATTTTCACTTGTTTCCATGAATTTTTAAAATTCTTCTTTAATTTCCTGGTTGATCCATTCATTCTTTAGTAAGAAGTTCTTTAGCCTCCGTGTATTTGAGTTCTTTCCAACTTTCTTCTTGTTATTGAGTTCTAGTTTCAGAGCATTGTGGTCTAAAAATATGCAGGAAATTATTCCAATCTTTTGGTACCAGTTGAGACCTGATTTGTGACCCAGCTTGTGATCTATTATGGAGAATGTTCCATGTGCACTGGAGAAGAATGTGTATTTTGTTGCTTTGGGATGGAATGTTCTAAATATATCTGTGATGTCCATCTGGTCCAGTGTGTCATTTGAAGGCTTTATTTCCTTGTTGATCTTTTGCTTAGATGATCTGTCCATTTCGGTGAGGGGCATGTTAAAATCTCCTACTATTATTCTATTGTTGTTGATATGTTTCTTTGATTTTGTTATTAATTGGTTTATATAATGGGCTGCTCCCATGTTAGGGGCATAGATATTTACAATTCTTAGATCTTCTTGTTGGACAGTCCCTTTAAGTATGATATAGTGTCCTTCCTCATCTCTTATTATCATCTTTGGCTTAAAATGTAATTTATCTGATATAAGGATTGCCCACCCCAGCTTTCTTTTGATGTCCATTAGCATGGTAAATTGTTTTCCATCCCCTGACTTTAAATCTGGAGGTGTCTTTGGGTCTATAATTAGTTTCTTGCAGACAGCATATCAATGGGTCTTGATTTTTTATCCATTCTGATACTCTATGTCTTTTGATTGGGGCACTTAGCCCTTTTACATTCAGGGTAACCATTGAAACGTATGAATTTAGTGACATTGTATTGCCTATAGGGTGATTGTTACTGTAAATTGTCTCTGTCTCTTTCTGGTCTGTTACTTTTAGGCTCTGTCTTTGGTTAGAGGTCCCCTTTCAATATTTCCTGTAGGGCTGGTTTGTGTTTGCAAATTCTTTTAGCATTTGTTTGTCCTGGAAGATTTTTACCTCTCCTTCTATTTTTAATGACAGCCTACCTGGATACAGTATTCTTGGCTGCATGTTTTTCTCATTTAGTGCTCTGAATATATCAGGCCAGTCCTTTCTGGCCTAGGTCTCTGTGGATAGGTCTGCTCCCAATCTAATATTTCTACCATTGTATGTTACAAACTTCTTGTCCTGAGCTGCTTTCTGGATTTTCTCTATGTCACTGAGACTTGTAAATTTTACTATTAGATGATGGGGTGTGGATCTATTTTTACTGATTTTGAGGGAAGTTCTCTGTGCCTCCTGGATTTTGATTCTTGTTTCCTTCGCCAAATTAGGGAAATTCTTTGCTATAATTTACTGCAATATACCTTCTGTACCCCTCTCTCTTTCTTCTTCTTCTGGGATCCCAATTATTTTAATATTACTTCATCTTATGGTATCACTTATCTCTCAAATTCTCGCCTCATGGTTTGTGTTTCTTTTTCTCAGCTTCCTTATTCTCCATCATCTGGTCTTCTTTATCACTAATTCTCTCTTCTGCCTCATTTATCCTAGCAGTAAGGGCCTCCATTTTTGATTGCACCTCATTAACAGTTTTTTTGATTTCAACTTGGTTAAATCTTAGTTCTTTTATTTCTCCAGAAAGGGATTTTATTTTTCTGGATAGGGATTCTATAATACCTTCCATGCTTTTGTTGAGCCCATCTAGCACCTTGATACTGGTCATTCTGAACTTTAGTTCTGACATATTACTAATGTCCACATTGATTAGAATCCTAGCCATCACTACTGCCTCTACTGACACAGAGGGAGTGAGCACATGTGCACAAGCAGGGGGGAGTAGCAGGCAGAAGGAGAGGGAGAGGCAGGCTCCCTATCCAGGAGAGGGATCTGAGTTGGACTCTGGGATCATGACTTAAGCTAAAGGCGGATGCTTAACCAACTGAGTTACCCAGGTTCCCTGGCATTTATCATTTTTATTGATCTTTTTAAAGCTCCGAATTTTTTATTTTATTAATTATTTTTTGAAGGAGGAGGTCTTTATTGATTTCTACTAATATTATTATTTAATTTTTTCTGCTTGGGTTTAATTTGATTTTTTAAAAAAATCCTTAAGGTACTTTTAGTTTTGATGTGAGACTTTTCCTTTTTTGTTATATAAAGACTTAATGTTATAAATTTTCCTCCAAACACTGTTTTAACTACATTCAACATGCAAAACTTTTGATATGTTGCATTCTCATTTTCATATAGTTTACATTTCAAATGATTTTCTCATTTTCCTTAAGATTTCTTTTTAACCATTAGCTATTTAAAAATGTGTTACTTAATTTATAAATATTTAGGGATTTCCCATATACCTTTATTTCTTCTTTAATTCTGTATTAATATAGGACCATGCTATATATAATCCGAATTTATTGTAAATTTGTTAGGGTTTAATTTTTGGGGGGCCAGGATTGGAGAATACAACATGCGCCTTTGAAAAGAATGTGAATTCTGGTCTTTTGGGATAAAGTGTTCTATAAGAATTATTTCAAGTTCATTGATAACACTGGTCAGGTCATCTACATTCTTACTCATTATCTATATACTTGTTCTATAAGTTTCTGAGAGGTAAATATTGGAGTCTCCCTCATTTTGTAGATTGTTTGTACCTTCTTTCATATATATCAGTTTTTGCTTAATTTATATTGAAACTCTTTTTTTAACTGTATAAATATGTAGGATTTTTGTGCACTCTTTGATAATTGATGTTATTATTATATGATGTTCTTCCATTTATTGCTATATGATATTCTTCCTTATGTTTGTTAATATTCTTTTTAAAGTGCACTTTCATAAACATTAAATACTTTGTCCAGCTTTCTTCTGGTTACTACTTATATGGAATCCATTTTCCATAATTTCATTTCTAACGTAGTTTTGTATATATATTCAAAGTGTGTTTATTGTAGACAATTGATGCTTTCTTAATTCAATTTATCAATCTTTCTTTTAATGATGTGCTTAGGCAATTACTATATAATGTAATTATTGACAGTATTGGATGAAAATATTTTATCTAGTTATATCTTAATAAGATATATTAAAAGTTAGTATTTGGGGAACTATTTTCTATTTTTTCATTGCATTTTGCTTTTTTTTCCCCAAATATGTTTATTTTATTTTTTCAATGTTACAAGAATAATTGTTCATGCACCACACCCATTGCTCCATGCAATACGTACCCTCCTCAATACCCATCACCAGGCTCGCCCAACCCCCCTCCCCATCCCCTCCAAAACCCTCAGTTTGTTGCTCAGAGTCCACAGTCTCTCATGGTTCATTGCCATTGTATTTTGCTTTATTTTCCCTTTTTTTTCTTTATTTGGATTAAATGTTCATTTTTATGATTACATTTATCTCCACTATTGGCTTAATGTTTAAATCTTTTTTCAAAGTTGTTTTAGTGATTACCTTAGGGTTTAATTTTTAATTAATCATCATATACCTTCAAATAGTATTATACACTTTCTTTGTTTTAAAAGATTTTATTTATATTTATTTTTTTTAAAATTTTCCCCAAATACTTATTTTATTTTTTCACTGTTATAAGATTAATTGTTCATGCACCACACCCAGTGCTCCATGAAATACATACCCTCCTCAATACCCACAACCAGGTTTACTTATAAGGTGCTTATTATACCTTATAATTCCTTATTCTCATTGTGTTTTTTTGTCATACATTTTGTAAAATGTAGATTTTACAATCCTACAATGCATTGTTACTATTTAGGCTTTAGGTAGTTACTTTTAAAATATATCAAATTAAGAAATAAATGAATTTTGGGGCACCTGGGTGGCTCTGTCGTTAAGCATCTGCTTTCGGCTCAGGTCATGATCCCAAGGTCCTGGGATCGAGCCCCGCATCAGGCTCCCTGCTTGGCAGGAAGCCTGCTTCTCCCGCTACCATTCCCTCTGCTTGTGTTCCCTCTCTCGCTGTGTTTCTCTCTGTCAAATAAATAAAACCTTTAAAAAAAAATGAATTTTGTAATTCAATAAATAAATAAAAATAAAATATTTATATATATATAACATAAATATATATTTATATAATATCAATAAATAAGTATTATTTATTATAATAAATAAACCATATTTATAGAATAAATATTAAATCAATTAATAATTGATTTACTTATTAAAATATTTATATTAATAAATATTTATTTCTTAATATAATAAATATCAACAAAAATAAAATCAATAAAATAATTGATTTTATTTGTAATATTATACATCACTTTGTGCAGATTTAAATTCTCTGTGACATCATAATTGTTGCTGATTAAGAACATATTGCATATTTCCTGTAGTGTAGATATTTTTCTGAAAAAATCTTTATTTCTCTTTCTGTTTTTTTTGTTTTTTTTTTTAATGTTATGTTAGTCACGTTGGCTCAGTGAATTAAGCATCTGCATTGGCTCAGATCATGATCCCAGGGTCTCAGGATCAAGCTCCACATCAGGCTCATTGCTGCTCAGTGGGGAGTCAGTGGGGAGTCATTGGGGAGTCACATCTGCTCAGTGGGGAGTCAGTGGGGAGTCTGCCTCTCCCTTTTTCCATTTTCTTCCCCTGTGCTCTGTCTTTCACTTTCTCTATGTCACAAAAAAATAAAATAAAATAATTAAAAAAAATAGAAAGATATGTTGATTGGAGTACCTGGGTGGCTCTGTTGCTTAATTTTCTGACTCTTGATTTTGGTTCAGGTCATGATCTCAGGTTTGTGGGATCAAGGCCCACAATGGGCTTGAGTCTGATTGGGATTCACTCTCTCCCTCTTCCTCTGCTCCTCCCCCTACTTGTGCTCTCCTTCTCTCAAATAAATAAAATCTTCAAAAAAAAAAGATATGTTTGTTGGCTGTATGATTTTGAATTAATAGCTTTTATTTTCCCTTTCAACACGTTAAAGTTGTCATTTCATTTTCTTCTGAATTGTATCATTTCTGATTAGAAAGCTCTTGTTATTCTTATCTCTCTGCCTATATAGGTAATGTGATTATTTTCTCTGGCTGCTTTCTAGATTTTCTTGTATTGAAATTTAAGTATGTTGAATATATGTGTAGGTGTTTTCTATTTTTGTTTTGTTGCTTATTTTATTAGTGTTCAGTGAGTTTTTTAGAGCTATGGTTTGACCATAGTTTTAAAATTGTTTTGATGATTATGTTTTCAAATATGTCTTCTACCCTGTTATCTCAATTTTCTTCTGACACAGAAGAAAACGTTTTTTTTATTATACGTTTTTGTTATTGTCCTACCACTTTTAGATATTTTGTCCTTTTATATTTCCTCTATCATTTCTTTGTCTATTTGTATATTTCTATTGTCCCTCCAGTCTTACTATGTCTTTCCTATCTGTCCTAGTTCTATTGATAAAACTGTCAAATGCATCATTCACCTCTGTTGTAGTGTTTTGTGGTTCTAATATTTTCTTTTGATTTTTTTAAAATTTTTATTAACATATAATGTATTATATGCCCCAGGATACATGTCTGTGAATCGTCAGGCTTACACATTTCACAGCACTTACCATAGCACATACCATCCCCAATGTTCATAACCCAGCCACCCTACCCCCTGCCTCCCATCCACCCTTAGTTTGTTTTGTGAGTCTGGGAGTCTCTTATGGTTTGTCTACCTCCCCATCCCTTCCTGTTCCATTTCTCTCCTCCACCCTCCCAAACTCCCGCCATGCCTCCCAAATTCTTCATATCAGAGAGATCATATGATAATTGTCTTTCTCTGACTTATTTTGCTTAGCATAATACCCTCCAGTTCCATCCATGTCATGGCAAATGGCCAGATTTCATTTCTCTTGATGGCTGCATAGTATTCCATTGTGTGTGTGTGTGTGTGTGTGTGTGTGTGTGTGTGTGTGTGTGTGTGTGTGTATATATATATATTTAGTGCCATATATGTTGTCTGTTGGCCATTTGGATGTCTTCTTTGTAGAAATGTCTGTTCATATCTTCTGCCCATTTCTTGATCGGATTATTTGTTCTTTGGGAGTTGTTGAGTTTGAGAATTTCTTTATAGATTTTGGATACTAGCCCTTTATCTGATATGTCATTTGCGAATTTCTTCTCCCATTCTGTCAGTTGTCTTTTGGTTTTGTGGACTGTTTCCTTTGCTGTGCAAAAACATTTGATCTTGATGAAATCCTAATAGTGCATTTTTGCCCTTGCTTCTCTTGCCTTCGGAGATGTTTCTAGGAAGAAGTTGCTGCGGCTGAGGTCGAAGAGACTGCTGCCTGTGTTCTCCTCCAGGATTTTGATGGAGTCCTGTCTCACATTGAGGTCTTTGATCTATTTTGAGTCTATTTTTGTGTGCAGTGTAAGGAAATGGTCCAGTTTTATTCTTCTGCATGTGGCTGTCCAGTTTTCCCAACACCATTTGTAGAAGAGACTGTCTTTTTTCCACTGGATATTCTTTCCTGCCTTGTTGAAGATC
>CM053605.1:93535185-93573269 GCA_028646535.1 Procyon lotor | reverse complement strand
TTTTTCAACATTCCTTTGGCTATTTGTGGTCTTTTCTGGTTCCATATAAATTTTAGGATTATTTGTTCCATTTCTTTGAAATAAATCTATGGTATTTTGATAGGGATTGCATTAAATGTGTAGATTGCTTTAGGTAGAATAGACATTTTGACAATATTTGTTCTTCCAATCCATGAGCATGGGATGTTTTTCCATTTCTTGGTGTCTTCCTCAATTTCTTTCAGGAGCACTTTGTAGTTTTCTGAGTACAGATTCTTTGCCTCTTTGGTTAGGTTTATTCCTAGGTATCATATGGTTTTGGGTGCAATGGTAAATGGGATCGACTCCTTAATTTCTCTTTCTTCTGTTTTGCTGTTGGAATATGGAAATGCAACTGATTTCTGTGTATTAATTTTATATCCTGACACTTGACTGAATTCCTGGATGAGTTCTAGCAGTTTTGGAGTGGAGTCTTCTGGATTTTCCACATAACGTATCATATCACTTGCAAAGAGTGAGAGTTTTACTTCTTCTTTGCCAATCTGGATGCCTTTGATTTCTTTTTGTTGTCTGATTGCTGAGGCTATGACTTCTAGTACCATGCTGAATAGCAGTGGAGATAGTGTTAATCCCTGCCGTGTTCCTGATCTCAGGGGAAATGCTGAGAGCTTTTCCCCATTGAGAATGATATTTGCTGTGGGTTTTTCATTGATGGCCTTGATGATGTTGAGGAATGTACCCTCTACACCTATGCTGTGAAGAGTTTTGATCAAGAAAGAATGCTGTACTTTATCAAATGCTTTTTCGCATCAATTGAGACTATCATATGGTTCTTGTTTTCTTTTATTAATGTATTGAGTCACATTGATTGACTTGCAGATGTTGAACCAAGCTTGCATCCCAGGAATAAATCCCACTTCATCCTCATGAATGATCCTTTTAATGTACTGTTGGATCCTATTGTTTTGGTGAGAATTTTTACGTCTGTGTTCATCAATGATATTGGTCTGTAATTCTCCTTTTGGATGGGTCTTTGTCTGGTTTTGGGATCAAGGTGATGCTGGCCTCATAAAATCAGTTTGGAAGTTTCCTTTCCATTTCTATTTTTTGGAAAAATTTCTGAAGAATAGGTATTAATTCTTCTTTAGATATTTGGTAGAATTCCCCTTGGAAGCCATCTGGCCCTGGGCTCTTGTTTATGGGGAGATTTTTGATGACTGTTGCAATCTCCTTACGGGTTATGGGTCTGTTCAGGTTTTCTATTTCTTCCTGGTTTAATTTTGGTAGTTTGTATGTTTCTAGGAATGCATTCATTTCTTTCAGATTGTCTAATTTGCCGGAGATAGTTGATATAATATGTTCTTATAATTGTTTGTATTTCTCTGGTGTTGGTTGCGATTTCACCTCTTTCTTTCATGATTTTATTAATTTGGGTCCTTTCTCTTTTCTTTTTGCTAAGTCTGGACAAGGGTTTGCCAATTTTATTAATTCTTTCTAAGAACCAGCTCCTTGTTCCGTTGATTTGTTCTTCTGTTCTATTGGTTTCTATTTCGTTGATTTCTGCTCTGATCTTAATTATTTCTCTTCTCCTGCTGGGTTTGGGCTTTCTTTGTTGTTCTTTCTCCAGATTCTTTATGTGTAGCATTAGGTTGTGTATTTGAGATCTTTCTTGTTTCTTGAGAAAGGCTTGTATTGCTATGTACTTTCCTCTCAGGACTGCCTTTGCTGTGTCCCAAAGATTTTGGACAGTTGTGTTTTCATTTTCATTTGTTTCCATGAATTTTTTAAGTTCTTCTTTAATTTCCTGGTTAACCCATTCGTTCTTCAGTAGGATGCTCTTTAGCCTCCATGTATTTGAGTTCTTTCTAACTTTCCTCTTGTGATTGAGTTCTAGTATCATGACATTGTGGTCTGGAAATATGCAGGGAATGATCCCAATCTTTTGGTACCAATTGAGACCTGATTTGTGTCCCAGGATGTGGTCTATTCTGAAGAATGTCCCATGTACGCTTGAGAAAAATGTGTATTCCGTTGCTTTGGGTTGGAATGTTCTGAATATATCTGTGATGTCCATCTGGTCCAGTGTGTCATTTAGAAGCTTTATTTCCTTGTTGATCTTTTGCTTAGATGATCGGTCCATTTCAGTGAGGGGGGTATTAAAGTCCCCTACTATTATTTTATTATTGTTGAAGTGTTTTCTTGACTTTGTTATTAATTCGTTTATATAATTGGCTGCTCCCATGTTAGGGGCATTGATATTTACAATTCCTAGATCTTCTTGTTGGACAGTCCCCTTATGTATGATATAGTGTCTTTCCTCATCTCTTACGATAGTCTTTGGCTTAAAATCTAATTTATCTGATATAAGGATTGCCACCCCAGCTTTCTTTTGATGTCCATTAGCATGGTAAATTGTTTTCCACCCCCTCACTTTAAATCTGGAGGTGTCTTTGGGTCTAAGATGAGGTTCTTGTAGGCAGCCTATCAATGGGTCTTGTTTTTTTATCCATTCTGATACTCTGTGTCTTTTGATTGGGCAATTAGCCCATTTACATTCAGGGTAACTATCGACAGATATGAATTTAGTGCCATTTTATTGCCTGCATGGTGACTGTTAACTGTATATTGTCTCTGTTCCCTTTTGCTTAAAGGACCTCTTTCAATATTTCCTGTTGGGCTGGTTTGGTTTTTGCTTTTTCTTTCAGTTTTTGGTTTTCCTGGAAGCTTTGTATCTCTCTAACTATTTTCATTGACAGCCTAGCTGGATATAGTATTCTTGGCTTCATATTTTCCTCATTTAGTGCTCTGAATATATCATGCCAGTCCTTTCTCACCTGCCAGGTCTCTTTGGATATGTCTGCTGCCAATCTATCCTTTCTGCCTTTGTAGGTTACAGACTTCTTGTCCCAAACTGCTTTTAGGATTTTCTCTCTGTCACTAAGACTTGTAAGTTTTACTATTAGATGATGGGGTGTAGACCTGTTTTTATTGATTTTAAGGGGGCTTCTCTGTGTTTCTTGGATTTTGATGCTTGTTCCCTTTGCCAGATTAGGGAAATTCTCTACTATTATTTTCTCCAATATACCTTCCGCTCCATCTCTCTTTCTTCTTGTTCTGGGATCCCAATTATTCTAATTTTGTTTCATCTTATGGTATCACTTATCTCTCGTATTCTCCCCTTATGGTCCAGTAGTTGTTTGTCTCTCTTTTTCTCAGCTTCTTTATTCTCCATCATTTGGTCTTCTATATTGCTAATTCTTTGTTCTGCTTCATTTTTCTTGTCATTGAGAGTCTCCGTTTTTGATTGTACCTCATTAATAGCTTTTTTTTTTTTCAACTTGGTTAGATTTATTTCTTTTATTTCTCCAGAAAGGGATTCTCTAATATCTTCCATGCTCTTTTTGAGCCCATCTAGCATCTTGATTACTGTCATTTTGAACTCTATTTCTGACATATTACTAATGTCCATATCGAGTAGGTCTCTAGCCATCGGTACTGTCTCTTTTTCTTTTGTGGTGAGTTTTTTTGCTTTGTTATTTTACCAAGATAAGAATAGATGGGTGAGAGAGAAAAATACTCTGGAGTTCCGCAGTTTTCACTTATTGATTAACTAGGTCTTGGCTGGATATTCTCATTGATCTTCTGGGGGAGAGGCCTGTTACTGTGATACTCAAATGTCTTTGCCCAAGGCGGAATTGTACAGCCCTTGCCAGGGGATGAATCAAGCACTTTGCTCAGGTTTTCTCTCAGGAGTCTTTGTTCCCTGAGCGCTTTCCGTACTGCTGTGGAGGCCAGGAATGAAAATGGCAGCCTTCCATTCTCTAGCCCAGAAGTGCTGAATGCTGGGTGCCCCACTCCTCAGCCTGCCCTCAGAGGAAAGTAGTCAATCACTCCTGTCTCCATTGTCTGAGGCCCCTGCTCTGTGCTCAGCTAGCCCGTGGCAGAGCGCCCCTATCTACATTGGGCTCAGCCTGGTCTGGAGTCTCCAAACCCAGCAGATTGCTGCTGCGAGCTCCTGTGCTGCTTTTCCTGGAGGAGGAAGTAGAGGGTCTCTCAGGAGCTGCCTCCTGTGCGGCCCCTGCTTGAAGAGCAGTTGCCGGCCTGTAACTCAGATCACAGCACAAGGTAAGCCCAAGCTGATGGCGCACTGCACGGCTCCTTCTCTGTTGCTGGCTTCTCCACCTTGACACCTGGGAGCTCTGCCACACTCAGACACCCCTGGTCCCTCTGTGATCCCACAGGTCTTGAAACCACACTGTTCCCGCGAGTGCTAACTCCCTCGCTTGGCCTCTGGAGTGATGTCCCTCAGTAGAGAAGACTAAAAGTTCTGATTTTGTGCTCCGTGGCTCTGCAGTTGCCAGGAGCCAGCCCCTCCCCCTGGGGTCTCTCTTCCCATTGCTTTGGATTCACTTTTTCCAC
Organism: Procyon lotor; assembly: GCA_028646535.1. Classification (NCBI taxonomy): domain Eukaryota; kingdom Metazoa; phylum Chordata; class Mammalia; order Carnivora; family Procyonidae; genus Procyon; species Procyon lotor. The sequence continues at coordinate 93,568,871 of CM053605.1, read as the reverse complement.
ACATCCTACCTTTCAAAAAGTGGTCAGTTTTCTGCTCCTAGAATTGCTGTTCTTCCTCTCTTCTCTCTCTTGTTGAGTTTGCAGGCTTTTAGAATAGTTTGATAACTATCTAGCTGAACTTCTGGCATCAGACAGTATCTTAGCCTCCTATGCCTCTACCATCTTGCCTCCCTACCAAAGTCTCCTCTTTAATTTCTAATTTTATATATTTGAGTCTTATCTGTCTTTTTCTTAGTCTAGCCCAAGCTTGTTAATTTGTTAGTTTTTTTTTTTTACTTTGTTCTTATTGCTTTCTGATTTCTATTTCATTTATTTCCACTTTGATCTTTGTTATTTTTCTTCTGTTAACTTTGGACTTTGTTCTTTTTCTAATTTCTTGAGGTATAAATTAAAATTGTTTGAGATATTTATATTTTCTAAATATATGCAGTTATCACTATCAACTTTCTTATCAGATTGCTTTTGCAGCATCTCATGGATTTGAATATGTTGTGTTTCCATTTTCATTTGTTTTGAGATTTTTAAAAAAATTTCCTTTGAGTTCTTCTTTGACCCATTGTTTCATCGGGATTGTGTTCTTTAATTTACACATATCTATAGCTTTTCCAGCTTTCCTCTTTTATTGATTTCTAGCTCCATAACAGTGTTGCTAGAAAAGGTAGTTGGTATGATTTTACTCTTGAATTTGCTAAAATTTATTTTGTTTCCTATCATATGAAACTTCCTAGAGAATATTTCATGTACACTTGAGAAGTATGTGTATTTTCCTGCTGTTAGATGTAGTACTCTATAAATGTCTGTTATCTGTTTGGTCCATTTGTTCTAATGTCTCAGTCAAATACAATGTTTCCTTATTGATTTTGTGTTTGGATGATCTATTCATTGTTGAAAGTGGGGTAGTGAATTCTTCTACCATTTTTGTATTATTGTCTGTTTCTCCCTTCATTTGTTAGCACTAAAAAAATATATTTAGTGTCCTGATATATGTGTATGTAAATAGTGTATTTAAATATTCATAATTGTTATATATCCTTGATCAATTGACCCCTTTATCATTATATAAAGGCTTTCTTTGTATTTTGTTACTATTTTTGGATTAAAGTCTACTTTGTCTGATATAAGATAGTTAGCCCCACTTTCTTTTGTCTTCCACTTGCATGGAATATGGTTTTCTGTTCATGTTGATCCTGTGTGTATTACTAAAGCTGAAATGAATCTCTTATAGGTAGCATATAGTTGAGTCTTTTTTTTATCCATTCATCCATTTTGTGTTTTTTTTAATTGGTGAATTCAGTCTATTTATATTAGTGTTATTATTAACATGTGAGACTTACTAATGTGATTTTATTAATTGCTTTCTCATTGTTTTATATTTATATTTTTTCTTTTCCTCTTGTTTTTGACTATCTTTGCAAACTAATGGATTTCCATGGAGGTATGGTCTGTTTCCCTCTCTTTATCTCTTGTGAATCTATTCTCAGTTTTTGCTTTGGGTCTCTATGAAGATTACATAAACATCTCATAGAAAAAAACAGGCCATTTTAAACTGATAGGAACTTAACTTTGATCACCTACAAAAGTGTCACCATTTTACCACCCTTTTTATATGTTTGATGTTACAATTTACCTCTTTTTATATTGTATATTTGTTAACAAATAATAGAAGCTATAATTATTATTAATACTCCTTTACTTTGACCTTAAATTATAGTTAAGTGGTTACACATATCTTATTACGGGGCTAGACTTTTCTAAGTCTGATTGTATATTTACCTTTATCACTGTGTTGTACAGGTTTTTATGCTTTTGTGTCACTGACTGGCAGCTCTTCATGCCAGTTTAAAGAACTCCTTTCACCATTTCTTGCACAGCAGGTCTAGTGGTAATGGGCTCCTACAGCAGCACATGCTGCTGCTGCTTCTATTTCTTTTTCTCTTCTTCCTCCTCCTCCTCTTCCTCCTACACTCCTCCTCTACTCCTCACTCCTCCTCATCCTTCTCTTTCTCTTCCTCCTCTTCCTTCTTCTGTTCTTCTTATTCTTGTTCTTCTTTCTCTTCTTCTTCTGTCTGAGAAAGTCTTATTTTCCTTCATATCAGAAAGATAACTTTGCTGAATATTCTTGTCTGGATATTTTTTTTCTTTCGACATTTTGAACATGGTATTCCAGTCTTTACTGACTTGTAGTTTCTGCTGAGAAATCTGCTGGTAGCCTAGTGGGGGTTACATTGTAGGATACAACACTTTTTTCCTTGACCTCTTCTGAATTCTCTTTTTATCTTTGGTTTTTGACGGATTAATTATAATGTGTAGGATAGTGTTTCACCTTAGTACTCTGGGTGTTCATGAAGAGAAGTATATTTCTTCAGTCATGTTCTGCTATCTAAATTTATATTTATTTTTGCTCCAATGGCGTGCTAGAATCTCCTCTTGGGAAGGCTTTACTGCAGCAAATTCTCTCTTGTTCTTGGATATTTTCCCAGGTCAACACTCTCCATGTTTTTTTTCCTGACTGGAGTGAGAATCACTGGGGCAGATTCATAGTCTCTGCTTGTTCTGCCACCCATAGTGAGATCTGTGTGTTTATTACTAGATGCACAGGTGGACAAGACTCCTCCTGGGACCCTTGGCATATGATGCTGGATCTCACAACTTCCACAATGGCACTTTTATTCATTGATAAATGTCTAAATAATTGTTAAAGGAAAGGGGCAAAAAGAAGAATGCTTTATATCACCATGATGTTGATGTTACTTATCAGAATCTCCTAACAGTATTTCCCTAAATCCTCTCACCCACAACTTATGATATTCAACATTTCCATACTCACTTGGTCCTCATCACAAGTGCACTCCTTAATCCACATCTCCTGCTTCACCCATCCTCTCTCCCATCCCCTCTGGTAACCATCAGTTTGTTCTGTAGTTAACAGTCTATTTGTTGGTTTGCCAGTTTCTCTCTCTCTCTCTCTCCTTTGCTCATTTGTTTTGTTTCTTAAATTCCACATATGAATAAAATCATATGGTATTCATCTTTAACTGACTTATTTTGCTTAGCATAACGACTTTTATATATACTTTAAACACAATGCATTTTTACTATTTATACCCTAAACAGTCATTTACTATTTAGAGAAATTAAATATAGAAAAATGATTTTTATTTTACCTCCACTTATTCCATTTCTGATGCTTTTCATTTCTTTGCATAGAGTCAGATTTCTGCCAAATATCATATTCCTTCTATCTGAATAACTTTATCATTTCTTATAAAGTATGCTAGTTTTTGTTTGAGAACATCTCATTTCTCCTTCACTTTTGAAGTCCATTTTTACCAGATACAGAATTCTGGGTTGATGTTTCCCCCACCTAATTTTGAAGATGTCACTACATTGTCTTCTTGCCTGCATTATTACCACTGAAAAACCTTAAATAATTAATTCCCTTGATCTTCTGTAGGCAATGTGTCTGTTTTCTTTAAGTACATTCAACATTTTCTTTTGATTATTAATTGCAGCAGTTTGAATATCATATACCTAGTTGTGGTTTATTTAGTATTTATGTTCCCTACTGTCTTTGAGCTATTTAAATTTTTGTTTTGCTGTCTGCCTCTAATTTTAGAAAAATCTTGGCACTCATTTCTTCTTATTTTCTCTTTCTTTGGGGGGAGATTCTAATTATTTGTTTATTTTGGATGTTCTATTTTTGTTGTTGTTTTACTTTTTGCTCATTTTTCACTTTGGTTTTAGCTGAGTAATTTCTAGTGATCTGTCTTTAAGTCCTCTGATCCTTTTTTGGCTATGCTAAAAACACTAATGTGCTTGTTGAGATCTTCTTTTTTTTTTTTTTTTAATTTCTGTAACTATATTTTAGATTGCTAACATTTTCAGATTATTTCTTTTTAAAAATATTTTTTAATTTATTTATTAGAGAGAGAGAGAACATGAATGGGAGGAGGGGAAGAGGGGGAAGGTGAGAATCACAAGCAGACTTGACCCCAATGTGGGTCTCAATCAGATGACCCTGAGATCATGACCTGAGCCAAAATCAAGAGGGCACTTAATTGACTGAGCAACCCAGGTGCCTTCAGATTATTTTTAATGGTTTTCATATTTGCTGAAATTGCCTCTGATTGTTCATGTTGTCTACCCTTTCTAAGAGAGCCAGCTATTTCCTTTTGTAAGAGCACCTTATGGGATTAATGGAAAAAGTATCCTAGACCAGTCCATGTCATATGCAAGTATGGATCTTATTCTGGTTATGACCAGATCTCTTCTGGTTATGTTTTTTCTTGCCTTTTGGAATGTTTCATATTTTTTTGTTGTTTAAAGACAGGCATTAAGTAAATATTTATATGCTGGAAGAGAAGCAAACTTTTTATTTCCTTTTGATTTCAGTATATGGAGGAGGTGGTTTGTGTTATCCAGTTGAAAGTTGAGCTGAGCACTTTCTTCAGTGCCTTCAAGCTAGTGTTATTGTTGTCTTTTCTTCTGTAAATTAATTTTTCTGTTCTATAAGGAAGATATAAACATGGTTGTGGATGAATATCAGCAATGCCTACTGCTCTCTATCCCCCCACCAGCTCCATGGGGAAGCAATCTTAGGTTTCTCTGATCTTCCATGTGAGCCCCTGGTGGAGTCTTGGAGGGAAAGTCTTCAAGGGGGTGTGAACCTATAACTAAGAGTCTGTTTCTTGATTGTACATCTGAAATTAATATAATACTGAATTTCGGCTCACTAGAATTAGAATAAAAACTTAAAATTAGAAAAATAAATAAATAAATATAAACTTATAAGAAAGGGTGCAGGGTTCTCTGTGTCTGCCTATGGTCACAGGGCTTTCATAATCCCACACTAGGCTACTTTCAGATTTTATAAATTCATCAACATTATCTTGCTGAATCTTCTTACTGGCATTATTGGGTGTTACTGAGTATCTTGATGGGTCTTGTTTTTCTCTGTAGTTATTCTCCAGATTCTGTTTCTTGCCCCATGACCCAAATTCTCTAATGAGTTCAAGAAAAGTAATTAAAGTTTTTCTAGAATTTTTTATATTATAATGGTGATAGCAACATTCTTCTAGTTTTGTACATCTGAAATAGGGTATTTCTTCTTATCTCTAAAGTTGGAGAGGGAGAAAAAATGTGGGAAGATAATTAATGTTATGAATAGCCTACTTTGAATCATGCATTGCACTAAATCACTCATATTATCTAATTTAATCGTTAAACAATTCTATGAGGAAGGAACCATTATGTTATTACCATGCCTGCTCATGTTCTTAATCATTTTGTGTACTGCTTCTGCTTTATCTTGTGTCATCATCACACCAATCATATGAGCAAAGAAATCATGATTATTTTGGTGCTCTTATATGACCAGTACCTAGCAAAATACTTAGCACAAAGTGAGTGCTGAATGAATGCTTGTAGAATAAATTAGTATAAACACAGACCTCAGGTACCTATAAGATAATCTTTTTATATCATCTTGTTTTTTCTCTTTCCCACATCACTGAAACATTGGGATAGGATAGGATCTATGCACTTAGAAATGCATTCATTCATTCATTCATTGGCTGTGTGAGATTGAGAAGGTGGTGGGAAGGGATTCCAGAGGATGGGGCCTCAGCAGGTGCCCTAACTTCTTACCACATCATTGGCTTCATTTTAGGAAATATGCTCCTCTCCTTGAGATGTGGTCTTTGATTATTTGACATTCTCACAGCCGAGGTTTTAGAACTACATTCTCTCACCTGCTTCTTTACCCTCCTTACTGCTTTGCTTTCTTTTTTCTCATGACAGCACATCTCTGTCTCAACATTCCAAAGTCTTATTGCCTTACTTAAAATCAATTTTATAGTATGAACAGGACCATCAGGAGAAGGTGTACATTTGTGATTTGCATGACAGTGCATAATATGGTGGTGAAATGCAACCAGTGCTCTGCTCACCATGACAGGCAGTGAGAACAGCTGTCATTTATGCTGGGGAAACAGCATCTTGTCACATTTTTCAAAAAGGCACTCTGGGTTAATGATGACCCTGATCCTACATGAGGTTGAGCATAACATGGGAGCAAATGTACAAAATAGCCCTTTCCCTTTGATCCCTAAATTATAACAATTTCTCTGAGGTATCCTTAGACCCCTTCTGGTTGCCACCCTCTTTTTTTTTAGGATTTTATTTATTTATTTGACAGAGAGGAGAGAGATCACAAGTAGGTAGAGAGGCAGGCAGAGAGAGAGGGGGAAGCAGGCTCCCCGCTGAGCAGAGACCCTGATGTGGGGCTCTATCTTAGGACCCTGAGATCATGACCTGAGCTGAAGGCAGAGGCTTTAAACCCACTGAGCCACCCAGGCGCCCCTGGTTGCCACCCTCTTATATTCTTGTATTTCTTCTCTCATATGCCTAGATTTCCCCTTGTTTTTGCCTCATTTCGTCCTTGTTCACCCCACCCCACTCCACCACACATAAGTGCATAACCCCAGTCCTTGCTTTCCTTCTCCTCCTCTATTTTGCTTTTCACTGATATTCTGAAACCAGTCCTGATGCCTGCACCTGCTCAGGAAATTAAAATGTCTAATCTTTCTTGGCTGCTATATCATTGCAAGGCCAAACTGACAATCTGCTAACTACAGACTCACAGCTAAAATAACAGAATGTTTTGCAATCAGGGCTGGAATCACAGGTGGTGGAATCTTTTTTAGCTTTCCAAAGCCAACAAAGCAAAAGAAAATATTCCACACTCCCTTTCTGCTTTTTCACTTCCCACCTGCCTTTTCCATTTACCAGAGGGGAAAGCCTCTGAGGAACACAATCCCAGTCTTTGCTTTTTTGGTCAGAAATCAGAAGGGGGTGTGGCTGTGGATCTCTTTGCTCCCTTCCACACCCTCAGTCCATCTTATGTCTCACAACTTGCCTTTTGTGAATAACCACCCTTCCTACTGAGGCACACACCCAGGCTGCCACAAGCGTCGGGAGGCATCCTGAGCAGCTGCAATAACCAGAAAACTGTGAGGCCTGGGGGTAGGGCCTCCTGGCCACTGTAACTCGTCAGGCTCAGAGACAGGTTAGTTCTCTCAGGGAAATCCACCTCTCAGAAGGAGGCACACACTCTGCTTCCAGTGGGGAACTTTTCACATAAAAGGGACAGGTTTGGAATACATCTCCCAGAGATGATATGACTTTATGACTGAAGATAGGAAGGGCCACATATGTCATGTGTTGAATGATCCTGAAGGAACAGTAAGAAAAGGGGAGAAACTGTTATCACAGCTCATTGAATACACCAAACACATCCCATCTCAAAATATTTGCTCTTCCTGCTCTCTCTGTCCTCACTTCATTTACATTTTTACTCAAAGACCACTTCTTGACCCTTCTATATAAACAAGCTTATGTCATTTTATACTTTTATAGCACTTATTTTCCCCACCTCTAACTTAAACGAATTTATCTATTTCTTTTGTCATCCTCTCTCAAATATTAGCTTCACATGGACAGGAATTTTGTTTTGCTAACTACCACATCCCCAGAACTCAGGAAACTGCCTGCTGAATAGTGAGTGTTCATTACATATTCATTAAATGTATGAATTTAGGGGGCATCTCAAGTGGGTCAGGCACCATGTCTGGTTCTTTACATATCTTATTTCCCATATTCAAATCATCTTTTTTAAAAAAGATTTTATTTATTTATTTGACACAGAGAGAGATGATAAGTAGGCAGAGAAGCAGGCAGAGAGAGAAGGGGAAGCAGGCTCCCCACTGAGCAGAGAGCCCAATGTGGGGCTCGATCCTAGGACCCTGAGATCATGACCTGAGCCGAAGGCAGAGGCTTAACCCACTGAGCCACTCAGGTGCCCCTCATAGTCAAATCATCTTGCTGAAAAAAGTGTTTATGGATACGCACACTTTACAGATTGGTAACTGATGCTCCATTATGCTAGGAGCAGTTGGATTCTTTCCATAAGGATTTGATCTCTGGTATGCTGACCCCAGAGCCTGCATCCATTCAAACCTGCTACGTTCTGAGCACTGACAGCCTTGAGTCTTCCTCCTCTTCCTCACCCAGTCCTCAGCCTGTGACAGGAAGGACATTCAGTTGGAGCCCTTAAACACTTTCTAGAATAAATAAAAGTTTCTCAGGCTCTCTTTCTGAGTACATTTCTGGTTGGAAACTTCTCACATCAGTGGCCCTCCTGGCTGATTTCCTACTATTCTCAGAACATTCTGATAGGTGAAACCTCTCCATGTATACCTACTCAGGTTTACCCATGATTCAGGGATGTATAAACACAGATTTCACTAACAGAGTTCCACCAAATTCTCAAAGGAATAAAATATTAAAGCTCTTTTATGACTAATATTTGTTTTCTTCTTTGGAATAGTTGCAGCTTCCTGGATCATGGTGCACAAGCAGCACTGAGCTACTGAGAAGGTTAACAAGCTTTTCAATACATCTTGTTGCTAGTGAGGATCATGTAAGTGAGCACAGGTATACTCAGTTCCTAAGGCCTGCATCTCAGTGATGAGAGTGATGTCCTGGAGGAAGCACATTCCTTGTTCTTTTTAGGTGTCAAACTCAGGATGCTACTCTGAGGATCTTCCCTGCACAGTTTCTTCAGGCTATAAGCCTGCTCTATTTTGTACAATGGTCATGGCTCTCTATGGCAAGTCCATCCTGCTGTTAGCTGATGGTCTCAGTTCCAAACTACTTGTCTATCCATTCCTCACTTCTTATTCTACATTGCTTTCAGGTTGTTGGGCTTCTAGAGTCATTGCTCATTCACCTGGCTCCATCCTTTGCTGGGCCTTTAGGCTCAATACTGTGCACTGTTTTTCTGATTTGTTGTGGCTCTTCCCATACCAGCAACATTGTCTTAAGCAGCCTTGTCCTAATGTGACCTAGTTGAGACTGCAGTCTTTGGTTTTGTTCTCCCATGAGAGGCCCTTCCTCCATTATCCCAGGCACTGAGCAGGAGCAAGACCTGTTCTTCAAAATCTTAGGTGACATTTTAATATTTCTTTTGGATCTGATTATGGGTTCCCAAATCCCTTAGAACACCACAAAGGTAACAGGAATTTCTTAAGTCAAAATTCTTATTTCAAGAAATTTTTTGTCCAGTTTATTTATTTGAGGAGGATTTATGGATAACCTGGTATGTGTCAAAGACTGTGCCCAGTGCTGGAGATGGAGATATACTGAACTCACCTTTCCTCTTGTGGAGCTGAGTTGTGATGCAGGTCATAGCAGATGGGGAGTAGAATTAAGAACACCTGCTGATATCTGCTGAGCCCTCTATGTATTCCAAGTACTGAAGGGTTGACATGCTTTTTCTCATCTAATCCTCACAAAAGGTCTGGTTTAAAACTGTCTTCTCTCACCTCCTTTCCCTCCCCTAAAATAGTTCAGATATCCCATTATGTGCTTCTGAAGTACCCGATCTTTTTCTTTCAGCCCTTATCATAGCCGTAGTTGTTCTATATGAGGTGGAATGATTGCCCATCCTCTAGTCTTCTTTAGTCAGAAGACAATCTATAATTAAAATAATTGTTGCTAGTTATCTGAGCTTATGCCAGTGAGGACTTTGGCTGGGCAGGAAAAACTTGCATTGTGTGAAACTACAATGATTATTCTTGTATAGAATATACATTTTTATATTTATATAATTATATATTTTATATATAACTTATATTAATATTTTAATATTAATCAATAAAATTAATAATGATGAAATTAATAATAAATAATATTAATATTATTAATAATAATTATATAATTTATATATAATTGTATACAATTATTCTTGTATAGGATAATAACCTCTATATTATTATTCTTAAAAAGGTGGCTAAGTGCTACTAGTAGGAGGATTATCATTTCCTTCACATGGGTTTTTATTTCGGTGTCTCTAAGTACTTAGTAATTACTGACTAATTACTGCTTGTACCCTGGAGTTGTTATATCAAAAATTACAATGTAAAGGGAACCAGTCATTCAAAGATTTTTCATTGATGGGGGTGGAACAAGATGGTGACACACTAACTTATGTGTGGTTGGGTATTTGGGCAGGACTATCATGGTTCTGGGTTTGTTAAACTATAATCTTCTCTTTATTTATGTGTAAACTTTAGTGAGAACAAGTTTCCTTGAGTGAAATAATGCTATGATCTTGTTTGTCTCTCAAGACTTGATGATAAGTTCTTTGAGGACAAAACTCGTATCTTATTCATCTTTGGTACTCCAATACTCAACTCAAGGCTTGGTATAGAATAGCCACTTAATTAATGATATTGATTTTGGATAAGGGGACATGTAAACATTTTTCAGTGAAGAAGGGAAGAGACACTAGGAAGCAAGATTCAACAGAGAAAAGTCTTGATGTGGGTGGGAGAGGATGAGGTGATTGTTCAGTGTGTGACAAGGGGTTAGTCATAAAGAGGAGAAGGATATCTGTTCTGATTAAAAAGGCAAAGTAAAGGAAGCAGAGGCACTTTAGGATAAGAATGGTGTAGGAAGGGGAGGTAAATTGGATAGGCTTCCACTTCTCTATAATGTTGCTTCTTAAAAAAGTTTTGAGTAAGTGATGTGTGTGTGTGTGTGTGTGTGTGTGTGTGTGTGTGTAAAAGAGAGAGACAGAGACAGAGACAGAGATAAAGAGAGAGGGAAGGAGGGTGAGAGAACTCTGACTTAAGGACATGAGCATTATGGTACAGAAAGAAAATTATCTTATACTACGGCTCTGCCATTTATCTGTGTGACATTGAATAAGATGCTAAGCTTTTCAGAATTTCTTTTGTAAAAGAAGAACTGAGCTCCCTAATTTAATGTGATGATTTAATTACCTATCACAAATGAAATATCTTAGTTAACTCTAAAGCATATTGCAAATGTGTTTCTTTAAAAAATATATTTATAGTTTAGTTGAGTTGAAGAAAGGAGTTTAATTCACATAAACAGTATGATGAATTAAGTATAAAATGAGAAAACTAATAGAAGAATTACAGAATATCAGCTTGGTGCATTTTTGGAAATCATTGACACAATCTCCCATACTGTGTAATAATATTTAGCTATTGTAATTATTTATGCATGTATCTCTATATGTCTTTCCCATCCAGTTTGTGAAATCCTCAAAAAAGAGATAGTATCATACTTTCTCTGTATGTCAGCATCTATTAAAGTCTAAGTTATAAGCTAATTGCTCAATACCTCTATCTTTAATCAATCTGTTGAAATCTCTTATTTTACAACTGAGAAACAGGCTCAGATAGTTCAAGTGACTCTACAAACCTAATGTAACTAAGTCATCTCACTGCCAGCCTACTGCTTTTTCTAATCAGATCTCAGGAAAGAGGTGGGTCTTCAGCTTGGCTTTGATGAGCAAAGCATAGGAGTGAATGAAGGAAGGTCATTCCTGGCAGGAGAACACCTTGAGCAAAGGAACTGGGTAGGAATGGCGATTGCATGTTCAAAAGGCCTTTTGCTGCTTCGCTGCAATGGAAGGCACATGCACTTTTATGGGACTTTCTAAGCTTTTACAGTCCTGAAAAAAAGAATCAAGAAGCTGTCCAAAATAATAATATAGATTTTAATCACTTAGCAACTTGTCTTGTACTGAACACTAAGGTGGGTGACACTAGATTCATATAAAATGAACATGAAATCGAACACATAAAATAAAAATACTTCCTTTTTGCTAATGTCTCCCTGGAAATACATCAGAAGAGACTCTCATGATTATAATGAACCAAGGAGGTCTTAATTTATTTAAAAGACAAATGCCATTGGGTAACTTTGAAGTCACTAATGAAGTTACATTTAGTTTCACTGGCCTTAATAGAGTACCCACTTACTCCAAAGAGAGAAGTGAGACACTAGTTCCTGACTTCTCTCAGACCCCAGACTCATGCCTTTGTGTTGTGTGCTACCAAATTGGATAGTTGGATAGAATACATTTCAGGGTTCATTGAAATAGTCATGGAAGGCTTCCTGGAGGAAGGGTGACTTTGGGAGAACCTACAGAAGCTACCGCTTAACACCCTTCACTGTCTCCCCAGTGATGGCATGCAAAGCCCTCTAAATTTTTCTTCGCTTGTCAGTTTATCTCCCAACCTTTTCCTTTCATTCCCCACACTCCAGTCATACCTAATTGCTTTTGTTCCTTGAGCTTTTTCTTGCTATTTTGCACCTCTGAATCGTTAAACAAACTTATTTTTCTATTGGAAATACCATTGCCCTCCTTCTGCCTGGAGAGAATGTCTCCTCACTGCTCAAGACCCAGACAACTATTCCTTTCCCATCTAAGGTACAGTTGATTGATATCCTCTTTGTTCCACTCTGTATCTTACACAACCTTCCTTATGTACTTATCTCACTGTACTGCATCCTTTTTTATTTTTAATAAAACTTTTTGTTTTTATCTATGATTTTTAGCTCCAAGATAAGTCTCCATGTATTACTGGGGACTTAGATGCAATGTAGGTTATCTGTTTGTTGAACAAATGAATGGATAAATGCATGAAAAAAAATGCAGGGCAAATAGTTTGATGAGTCCAGGAGCCAACCAGTTGCATTAGGTAGGATGCAGATGTATTTGGATGCAATAACTAGACAAAGCAACTCTATTAGCTTAAATGAAAATTGGTTCGTGGAAAATTTCTGTGAGGATTGGAAGCCAAGGGTTGCATGGTTAAGCAGCTTCCTGATGTTGGCAAGATGTGACTCCTTTTCCCTCTGCTTTGCTTTCTCCTGGCTTCCCCATGAGATTGCAAGTTAGCTGTCAACAGCTTCAGTTAGTCAGGCTTCCAGGTCCATAACAAGAGGGAGGAAGTTTCTTCTCTGAAAGCTCTCTTAAGAGTGAAGATTATTTTCCCAGAAGCCAATAGGTAAAAATTTTCCAGTTTTATTAGTCCAATTGAACTGAGTGGCCCCTCCTGAACTAGTAACTTGTGGTGGGAGGTGAGATTTGCTGACGAGTCACATATTCTGCCTTAAAGTGGTCTAAAATTGACTTTGAAGAAAACACAGGAGCAGATGTTGAATGCCCAACCAAATAGGGCTCTTTTAAATAGGAGAGGGTGGAAATTGGGGGTACCATAATGACAACAATGAAATGGAAATGGTGCACCCCAAAGTCACTCATCATGTGGTCTGTGTTGACCCTGGTAGGGTTTGGATTTGGGGTTCTCTCGCACTGTCCTTTTCCTTATAAAAATTTCCTTATAAAAACAAAGTAACAGTGGGATGCCTGGGTGGCTCAGTGGGTTAAAGCCTCTGTCTTCGGCTCAGGTCATGATCTCAGGGTCCTGGGATCAAGCTCTGCATCGGGCTTTCTCCTCAGCAAGGAGCCTGCTTCCCCCTCTCTCTCTGCCTGCCTCTCTACCTACTTGTGATCTCTCTCTGTCAAATAAATAAGATCTTTTAAAAAATAAAAATATAAAGTAACAGTATGTATGTGTGTGCTTGTGTGTGTGTGTATATATCTCACATATATACATATATACATCTCTAAAGTTTAATCTGACCTTCTGTTCATAACCTGCTATCAAGGTAAAAGTGAAAGTACCATCTGCTTATATTTCTGTCAGTCTACAGAAAGCAACCTACTCTCCAGAGAAGCGAATTTGCTGCTTTTGGAATCTGCATAATGTTTCCTTCAGGAGACACGTTTGTCACTGTCTAATGCCTTCTGCCCACTCTGTAAAAAAAATTACAAGTGCAAAATTCCTGTGTAACACAGGAAAGTGTCAGCATTTGAATTATTGATGGATTTGTTCAGACCAAACTTAAGGAGGTCCAGTATTGTGGATCTCCATCATGTGCCAGTGATTTTTCCATATTGTTATGCTTGATCTTCCCAGTGGTCACACTAGAAGAGACCTAAAAGGGGCTTCACAGGGAAGGCACTTTGTCTGGTAAGCCAAACATGCCAAAGATGGAACCAACCTACCTTCTTCATCGGCTTCCTTCATCTTTGTGCTAAGGTTTTCTTTTGACAAACCTGTTCTGACTGTGGCATTTCTTTTTCACTTCATCACAAAAACACAAATGAAAAACAGACATGATCAAACAAATAGAAAACCTCTCTCCTGCAAAAACAAAAAACAAACGACAAAAAATCAAACCAAACCACCACTACCACCACCACCAACTACTGGTTTCACAATAAAAGCATCCAGCATGAGTTCAAAACTCTGAATTTATCTGGAATAGTTTTATATTCATCTCACTGAATTTTAAGAAAATGCAAAAGAAAATTTAAAAAGTGAGCAAACCTGGACACAAGAAGGAAAGACTTCAGTTAAATATGCTCATCCTGGAGATGTGTGCTAGCTGGCAGACTCCTTTTCCATTCCAGTCTCTGATTTTGTCTCCCATTAAAGGAAGAAATACATTAATTCAACAAATACCCATCTATACTATAGGATCTGGAGATATAGCCATGGACAAGATCTATCTGGATTTGCTCTTTCAAAGTTTCCTTTCAGAGGGAAGAGATGGAGACTAAAACCATGAATCAAAATGTGATCAAGAGAATTATAGCTGGTGATAATTGCTCTGAAGAAAGTAAAACAAGCAGATGTGGTACGAAATACCCAGAGCGAGGAGCTAAGTTTGACAGAAGGAAAAACCTCTGGAGGAAGGCATTTGAGCAGAGACCTACATGATGGGGAGGACCCAGCCACAGGGAGGTATGGGGTAGTTCTTCCAGTAAAGGAGCATCAAAGCTAAAGTCTGGAAGTCAAGAGTGAGCTTGGCTTGTTTGGAAAGGCCAGAGGGAGTAAGGAAAGAGTTGCAGGTGATCTCTGAATTCCTGCCTTTTATTCTATGGATCATCCTGTCTCAATTAAATAACTTAATTCTCCATCATTCTTACTTATATACATCATGGACATTTTAGATATGCACAAGCCAGAATCCACATCAAGTGGACTATTTAAGTTGATGTAGCTAGCCAAAAGCAGAGGAAAGATAGACTCATCCCTCATCCACCTGTAGGTGAGTGTGAGAGGTCGATGCATGACCATCCTTTTTTCTAATACCAAATGTTAAGTTTGAGGGTTCCCAAAACCAACTCTAGGTTCAATGATTTCTTAGAAGAACTCACAGAACTTACTGAAGGTTGTTGCATTCATGGTTACAATTTATTTCAGAGAAAGGATACAGATGAAAATCAGTCAAGACAAGAAGCATGTAAGGCAGAGTCTAGAAGAATATGAAATGTAGAATTTTCAGTTGTTCTCCCCATGAGGTCAAGATGATGTTTGTCTCCTGGAATTCATGTGTGATAATGCACATGGAGTATTACCAATCAGGAAAGCTCACCTGAGGCTAGGGCTCCATCATGATAGGCATAATTGATTGATTGTCCAAGTGGATGACCTCAGTCTCCAGCCCCTCGAAAGACTGACTGATACTATATGACTCACAGCCCTCATCTCAATCACATTATTACTATCCAGTGTAGTATCCAGTATTACTATATCCAGTATAGTTAGACTATAACAATGTGACCTTGCCGTGACCCAAGATTCCAAAGCAAACAAAGATACTCCTATCAGGCATGGTATTCCAAGGGCCTAGATATCATTTTCCAGGGCAAAGTACAGACTTTTTTTGGGAAGTTTAAATTTTTTTAAAGCTACACATTTCTACTGGACATTGTTTCAGTGGTGTTTGGACTTCTGGCACACACAACTGTTCTTCTCTTGGTCCTCTAGGACCTGTTGGATGGCAGTGGGTGTGGTATGTGGCTAGACTACAGTGAGCAGGTGCTTCCCTGCAGTGGTGGCACACCGACTTGAGTACCTTCTATTTATCCCAGGTGGGACATTTTCTTGCCTTATCAGGCTTCGGGGCTTCAAAGCAGACATGGGATGGGGACTACCTGGGAGTCAGTCTGGAATCATGGAAAGCACCCTTGACAGGCTGTCCTCACATAGCACTCTGCTCAGAATGGGAAAAGTGGAGGGGAGGCAACAAATAACCTTCTTTTGCCATCACTAAGGCAACTACTCTACTTCAATACTCTGAATCCTCCAGATTCCTTCATGAGCCTCATGCCTTCTTCTGACCAAAAAGTTGTTAGCTTTAGTTGAGGGCAGTTGCATTGCTTGTGAATCCCCTGTGGGTCATGATATTTCAGGCAGCTGCCTTTCCATTGTGATGACAGCTGGTACCTGGCAGCTGTGCGAACAGCACTGCCTGTGGAGCCACTTGAGATGGGTCCCTCTTCCTACTATAGAACTACGGTCTCCATGTTAGGGCCTCCATCCACCCATCTCACTTTGGTTTAAACTACTGTACCTGAAACGGCCTTTTGTCCCCCAACCCCTGCTCTCCCTTCCCAGATCTACCTACGTATGTTCCAATCTGAAATATCCCTCCAAGAGGCAGTGTGGTGGGTCAGTTGGGATAAAGAGTCACACAGCAATCAATTAAAAAGCCAAGCTTGCCTGTTGCTAGCTTCAGTCACTTGGGAAAATCAGTTCAAATATCTGAGCCTGTTTCCTCCTTCAAAAAGTGTCACAGGCTTTTTATGAATGAATGACTTTGTAAACAGAGTCCTTTAGGCAGTGATCAATACATTATTAGGTATTATTATTGTCATGGTAGCTATTGTGAAAGTTAAATGAGGGAATACACTGTCATTAGTACATAGCAGTTGCTCACTGCATGTTTCCTTTCTCACTAAGGTCTTCATCATCCTCTTTGTACAGCTCATCATGCATAGCTGGACAATATCATGGACATATCAAACATACACATACACGTATGCATAAATCTCTTAACTCTCTTATCTCCAAGCACACAGCCTCCTTGCTCAAGTGCATCAAATATAATCCATTTTCAGACATTTGCCCTTGTATTATTTTTTGCTTGCACACTCTTTCCCAAGATAGCCATATAGCTCAACACTGTGCCTCATTTTGGGTCTGTGCTTACACATCAGCTCTTGACCTTGCATTCCAAAGAGCAGTTTAAGCTATAATTTCTCTTCCCCACTTTCTTTTTCCTCATGGCACTTATCACTTCTGATATATTATATATCTGATTATTTATTTTCATTGTCTTTCATCAGAATTTAAGTTATATCAGGATGGATTCTGGGTGCAGCATTTTACTCTCTGTTCTTAGAATATGTTAGAAATATAGTCGTTGCCCACCTAATATTTGTTGAAAAAACTAAAGGATATTCTCTTGGATTGTATTCTCATAGTTTTCATGTTTTGTTTACTGAGACAGGCATGGAGGACAGAGTCCTGGACTTAAGAGTTTCTGTCTCCCATTCAGTATACTGCAAAAGCATTGGTTTATATCCCATATTCAATGAAAATATCTAGAATTCAATTGTATTCATTCACCCATTAATCTCTTTATTGAAAACAGATTTACTGGTATCTATTTTGTACCTAGTCCTATGCTTGTACCTATGCTTGACTTTTAGGAATTGAAAGATGACTTTAATGTCATTCTGCTTTCAAAGAGCTTAGTCCAGTAAATTGAAATAACAATGCATTTTCCATACTGACTCCGTACAGTATACATAAAATACATACACATACATACGATGGAAACAAATTTTTTAGGAAGCAACACTCCCCATTATTATCTATGCTATTCCTTTCCACTTTTCAAAAGTGCTGGTGGTAACTCATTGAACTAATTTTATGACTCATCAATGAGTTATGACCCACCATTTAAAAAATACAGCTATAATACAACTTAGTTACTTTCCTTGATTGGATAAAGAATTATGTAATTATTATTTGTAATTATTATTTCACATACATTCCATGTTTGTCTTCCCCACTATGATAATGATGATAATTATGATACTATTACTCCTAATATTTTGCTATACATAAAACACTTTTCTAAATGCATTTCAAGGATTATCTTGTTAAATTATAACAAGACTTTGAGGTCAGGCTTAGTGTTAGCCCCATTAAACAGATGTGGAAAATGAGCCCAGAGAGATTACACAGTCATCTTATCTAAAATCTTAGAGCTGGTGGGAAGCAGAGAGCTAGAATCTGTCTCCAGAGCTGTGTTTCAACCATGACACGATCTTGATACTCTAGGGCCCCTGGTCTCAAGCAAGGACCGCATCTGTTTTCACTCACTGTTATATCACCTGGTTTGAAATCCCTGATTTCTCTACTAGACTCTTTTTCCCTTTTAGTGATATCATCTCTCCATCTCACAGTGTGGTATCACGAAGAATATATCTGATCTTTGTGCCCAGTTCCTGACACAGAGCTTCAAAACCACTTGAGGTTTCTTGAGTTATAGGAGTGTTTGCTATGCCAATCAGGTGACAAACGTAGATCCTTAGGTAGCTTCAGGATAGGATGTGGTCATCAGAAAGACCTAGTTTGTAATTAGAGTTGGAAATTTTATCCACTCAACCTCTGGGTGGGGTTTCAGGGGCTTTTAGAGATTGAGTTCAAACATGTGGCCACCAATTTGACCACTTATGCATATTTAAATGAAACCCTAATAAAAACCCTGGACACCAAGTTCAGTGGAATTTCCTGGTTGAACACACTGATGTTTTAGTTGGGTATTATGCCCCAGTTCTATGAGGAGAAGGCACAGAAGTTCTTCCTACTACTCCAAGACCTTATCTTATGCATCTCTTCATTTGGTTAATCCTGATCTAAACCCCTTATAATAAAGCTATAATCATAAATAAGCACTTTCGTGTATTTTGCAACTCATTCTAGTGAGTTATCAAACCAGACATTTGTTTGCAAGATCCCCTGAATTTATAGCTAGTCTGTCAGAAGTATATATGGCCCCCCCAAGCCTTGCAGTGGGAATATGAAGAGGGGCAATCCTATGAAGGACTGAGACTTTATGGTATCTGAAACTAATTCTGGGTGGCTTGTGTCAGAACTGCATTGCAATCTACCATGTTCAGTGGAAAAGGAGCATTTTTGGATATGTAGCTGGCCAGGAAGGAGCATGGGTGGCTTCAGGCTTGAGGCTGGTATCTGAAATTGGAGCAATCTTGTGAAAGACTTTGCCCTTAACTGTGGGGTCTGGTCTGTGCTAACCCTGGGTAGTTAAGATCAGAATTGAACTGAACTGAATTGAATTGAATTGAATTGAATTGAGTTGAATTGAAGGACACCCAGTGGATGTCAGAGAACTGTCAGAACACTCATGGGAATCCACAGGGATCCCTGTGCTTCACAGTCTCTCATAGCATTAATACACACCATCAACTGAAAAGCTCACTTTAAAGAAGCACTAATGATTAATGAGACTTAAATTCCAAACCACGCCTGCCACAGGAAAAATTACCACTAAAATTCATGTTTCCATGTACATTATATTAGATATCAGTCTGTGAACAACTTATTCTTTGGGGAAGGAAGGTCCTGTCAGGGGCAATGAATGCAGACTGTAGGAATCAAGGGAATTGCAGAGACTTTGAAAGGGAACATACCTAAGCCAGTGCTCTGGATCTTCCACTTATTAGTGCTAAGAACTGAACTCCCATCTTAACTCTTCTGTGCCTCAGTGTCTCCCCATCTACATCCACTGATGGTAGCAAAGTTGTAATAAATTTTATCATGTAATTATTTTCAAGAAACTGCCAACTCAGCATACCATCCATCCTTCCCCAAGAACTCTTGGAACCATCTAATATATATGGATCAGATGTCCTAACCATAGAGGTACACTAAGCCTTGAAGTAACTCAGTGTTAATTCAGGGGTGGTCCAATGATCCATGGAACTCCTCCTTCACCTGAGAGACCTATGGTGAAGAGATCTTACAGGATGGATTTCTAAGAGTCTGTTGGCTGCAGATACACCTGCAATCACTTTTTTTTTTTTAAAGATACTATTCATCCATTTGACAGAGAGAGATAGAGAAAGAGAGAGAGACCACAAGTAGGCAGAGAGGCAGGCAGAGAGGCAGGCAGAGAGAGAGGGGGAAGCAAGCTCCCTGCTGAGCAGAGAGCCTGACGCATGGCCCGATCCCAGGACCCTGAGACCACAACAGCCGAAGGCAGAGGCCTCAACCCACGGAGCCACCCAGGCACCCTAACACCTGCAATCACTTTTGGGTGTTTCCCTCCCTAATGCATTATGTTTGTCCAACCACCATGGTCAGCTGCTGCTTACTGGTAAATTCAATGTTTATGGACACCAATATTCACCTGTTTTTCTAGGGGATTAGCACTGATTTCCTTTCCTGTGCACTGAAATCTTTTGTTTCTTCCTTTCCCAAATGACTGCAGCTCCCTGCCTCCTTACATCACCAGAATGTCCATTCTAACACATCCTATCTCCATCTAACACATCTCCATCTGAACTACAAAGTTTTTGTGTTATTTTTTCATGGATCCTCATACAATGTGTGGCCATGAGGTTTCTGTTTATTCCTATTTTATTTTCATATCATCAGCAAAAGTGAGATACTGACATCTACAGAGCTGTTAAGGATGAAATAACCAAACACATAGGAAGTGTGACTTATTGCTGGAATCTGATAAATATTAATTTGCATTCTTGCTCCACCCACACAGAGATAGGAATGTATATCCCTCTGGTACAATTTAAGTGCAGGGGAGGTTTCTAGATTGTTAATGACTGCTACACCCTCTCTTCCCTGGGCTGCTCTGCATTATTACTACCCAGTTACACTGCAGAAAGTCCAGGATTCCTTTTCCCTCTGGGTGTGGCCTGAGATTTTCAGTGCTGGTCTCTGTTGGGATACTTCCCTTCAGGGAAGTTTTTTCCTTTAGGAACTTGGATTCTGGGTTGATTCTCACTGTTTTAGGACAGCCCTTTCCCCTCTGACTTCAAGAAGAGAAGAAGGGCTGCCTTAGAGTTCACCTAGAAAATCACCTCATTTCAGAAATGCTGGAGAGCATCTCCTACTATAACCTGCCCCACTGCCTGAGGTCTGGGTGGAGGGCACTGAAGAAATGGGCTGAGAGTTCCCTTGTATTAGCTCCATATGTATATCTGTGAGCAGGATCAGTGCAATCCTACTGGCACTGAAGTGTGCTCAGAGGCCCTTTTGTACTTTTAGATCTTACATCTTGAGGCTCATTTTCTAAGGATGTCCCTTTAGTGCTTCTGGAAGGGAAGAACTTAACACCTTTCCTGAGCTTAAACTCTCAGGAAGTGGCAGAATGGGAACCAGAACCCAGGGACCTAGCACAGAATGTCAGAGTAGCAAGAGTTTTAGAGAACAGGGAGTCACTGCCTTGTTTTCAGAAAACAAAACCAATTACGGAGGTTATGAGTCTTGCCAAGCCACCTTAGAAGTTTATAATATGTTCTCAACTGCTCTATTGGACTTTGTACAGGACCTAAAGGGCCAGAATGAACATTCAAAGCATCATGCACAGGCCAGGGGGCCAGCCATGAGAATTATCCCCTTATCACCTTGCCAGCTTTGTGATCTTTAATCTTGTTGCCTCGATTGGTATTTCCTATCATGTTTTCTGAGGGATTGTGAGTGAGAAAACAAGCCCAGGACAGTATTGCCCTTCATTGGTTTCCCAGCACATATTGCTTCTGCTCTCAGGCCCCATAGACCTACTAATTGGATCTGTTGGCACCCTCCTTTCCAGGCATACTGTCAGCTATGTTTAAGGATGATGGTGAGGTGAAGAAAAAGTGTTGAGATTAAGGACTCAAGAGATTAGTATAAGTCCCAGCTGCATGGGGCATACGTATACTAGCAGATTATTTGTTGTTTCTCTGAAATTCAAATGTACTTGAGCATCTTGTGGTTTATCTGGCAATCCTAGTTGTGGGGAGTCTGGAAAATGAGAAGATGGAAACACCCTCAGCCCCCACATGGTCTGTCCCATTGGGCTGCAATGTTTTCAAGCTTGAGAAATTCTGAGGTATGGTGAATTATCTAGATAATTATCTAGAGTGTCCTGGATCACCCTGGGTTAGGATTCTACAGCAACTCTAGGGAATTGACCATTTTGCCTGCCCCTTGGAACTGGATAGCAGTTAGCTCTTGCTGTCTTATCTGGATGGACATCACTTTCACACTTTCTAAAAGGGAATATCTAATTGGGTTGGGACGGGCAGCTGGGTGAGTCTCACATGCTGCTCTGTTCATATGCCTTCTTTTGTCCCAAACCATTTACCATTTCTGGTCCAACTACTCATAGCCAGAGAGAAAAACCTTGCTAATCAACCCATGAGAGGAGGCACCCTTGGGCACACTCCTCAAAAGGGGCTAACATTTAGCACTTCGTGGGCTATGGTGAAAATCCTTTTCTCTATGTCAGTTATCTGTAATCTAATGAGAAATGAAGTGAAACATGATGTGAAAGACTTAGATGCCTATGTATATAATATGAAGTATTATTATATGGAGCCCAACTCTAGAACTCACAGCTATTGGTTTTAGATGTCACATATGCTGTTGGGAGGTAGGCCAGGCCCCATCGAATGTCCTAAAGTATTTTCATGGAGAACGGCCTGCTGTCTCCACCACCACGTGAGGCTAGTCTCACTACTATTTGTCTGCTCAGGTGTCTGATGTTTCAAAAATCATAGTCACAGACTGAAAATGTAGAGGTTAGATTTAGCCTCCAAGTAGGCATCAGTTTTTTAAAATCCAGAAAATTTACCTTACAATTTCAGTTTACCTCTGTTCTTGGAACAACAGATCTGGCAAGTGTGGGGCCACCTTTCCTCAAAGCAGCACTTGACCAGAGCTAAATAGTGGCTGCCTCTGTAAATAGTTCTCACTTCTCGTTGTGTCCACAGCCCCTACCAGTCCTCATTGCTTACACTCAGCCCATTTTACTTGTTCTCACCAACTTCCTGGCTCCATCCTTGTCCTACCTCAATGTTACCCCCCATTTTATGGGACCAGAATGCTGAGTGCAAGCTGAATCCACGCAGCTTCATTCATTCTGAGTCTACCAGAGACATTCATTTGTTTATTCATTCAACAAGTAAGCAGTAAGTGCCTGCATGCACAGAAATGTTCTAGATCCATGGCATGATTGGTCCATGCCTTCAAGGAAAACACAATTTAGATGGGAAGATGGACAAGCTGATGTAGTACAACATGACAACTAATTAAATGGAAATGCTTTATGGATTCAGGGGACAACTGATCCCAAAATGGTGGACAGGATGGTCAAGGAAAACTACCAGCCTTTCCAGAGAAACAGGTTTGTGGTTGGTCTGAAAGACAATCAGGATGGAGACTGGGGAGAAGAAAGGCAGACTATTCCAAGCTGGGGAAGAACAGTTTGTGAAAGATAAGAGTTACTATTACATATGTATGTATAGAAATAAGCCAGTGTGCTTGGAATGGGATGAGCAAGGGGATATAGAGGGGCACAGACAGCACCAACTATACATGAAGGAGCATGGAGAATAGGAAGGCAGAATCCATGAGGATGCCTAGGCAGCCACCAAGAAGGTGAAGGTCTTAAATCCATGGGTATGGAGGATCTAGACCACTGGCAGGGACCAAAAGGGGTTTTGAGCAATGGAAGCAGCTGGGATGTAGATGAACACAGATCCAAGACCATGCATGCCATCCTTAGTGTCCTCTATACAGTAGCAGCTTCCAGTGGATAGAGATAGATGAGCTGGGGTGAACCTGGATATTCCTCACTCCCAGAAGGAACGTTGGATGACTCCTGACAGTTCTCTCTCAGACTCCAGCAGGGGGTGGGGCACAAGTGAAAAAAATCAACCATGCTCCCACCTCATTCTGCATTTTTGGAGTCCAATGCCTGGCTCAAGAGAAGGGAAAACTTGTCATTCAAAATAAGATTAAGGTTTTAAACTATCTTAGCTTGCAATAACCAGAAGTGACTGAGACTTAAGGTTCTACACAAAATGTCATGGAAGGACAAGAAGAGAATTTGACAGAGTCTGGTTGAAAGTAATATTAGAGAAAATAGGGTGTTTATTGGTTTGGGCTCCATTGACTACACGTTGCCTAATATACTGGTTATACAAGATTGAACATGATTTATGATGATCTGAAGGACTTATCTGAATGGCTGATCCTGATTCAGAGCCAGACAAAGATGACTGGCAGTGAAGGGAGCTAGGAACAGCCAAGGAAAGCCTAAGGCACATTTCCCCAGCAGGGTGCTGTAATCAAGGGCATCTATCTGCCCATCGGCAGGTGAATAAACAGCAGTAGAGTTCATGGCTCAGGCCAGAGGTAGGACAACTGACCTCACCCAGGTGAGATATCTAAGCAAAGAAGACACTGAAAAGCAATGCAAGTAGGCCACACAGGCACACATACTCTGCCCAACTTATGGTCAGAACATACCTGTGATGGCACATGTCCATCAGTATGTGTCCTTCCAAATGCAGGCCAGCCACTTTCTTATGTGCACAATGACCATGGCTACATACTGAACAGCGTGACCATTATGTTTCCTCTTAGTCTCAACTACTGTAAATGAATTTCAGCAAAATCACTGAGAAGTGGAAAGATTTACAACAGATTAACTCTCATTTAGTTTAACAGAATTGTCTAAATCCATAAATCCAAGCTTGCCTTAGTCTCACATTTTTATAGCTTCTGCTGGGTCATAATCCTTTTTTTTTTTCCCTTCTTTCCTTCCTCTGCCCTTCTTGCTCTCCTTCCCACTCTATTTTGCCTTTGGAGTCAGCCTGGGTTCTGCAACTCTGTCAGACGCTTTGCAAGCTGGCAGATGAGAGGTTCCAGAGAGTTATGTAAACCATATTTACGGGTGTCTCTACAAATACTCCTGTTTAGTCATAAACGCGTATAAATGAAGCATGACAAGCAATTTGCTGCATGGAAACTGATATTAATGACTTGACATATTCACACCTACTTGTACAATCAGATTTTTTTTTTGCTAGTGACATATTTTGGTCCAAAGTATCTCATATTAGGGGTATCCCTTTCCTCATATTAAGAGGAGAACAGCTTCCCAATAATTTGGGGAATTAGGACATTCATTAGCCCTTTTGCTTTTTTCCATGACTGCCATCTTCAGAACCATTATACCCAGGAGGGACTGGTCCAAAGCAAGCCTTTCCATAAAGTAAATAATGTACTCAATAATGTACCTAACATAAGTCCCTATCAAATGTACCCAATAATGTACCTAACAAAGGTTCCTATCAAAGTTCTCAGGCTGTTATTTAGGATACAAAGGCCACAATGAGAAGACATAAGACAAACAGAATTTGAAAGACAATTCATGCCATGTTTTCATCTATGCTGACACCATGGAATCTCTGAGCTAGGGGAGAGGGTATCGAGGAAAGAGAGGGATGGAAGCCAGGTGGGGCGCTGCTTTTGGCCTCTGCTCCCTGGTGAGTCAGGAGGGCATGGAGATGGAGAGACTCTCTGCTCCACTGGGACTAGACAGAAGGGAGGTGGCAGCTTCACAGCTTGGGACTTGGCATCATATCCTGGTGGGATGAAGGATGAAAGGTTTTGGGATGGGGAGGCAATACAGATCAAGGTCCCCCATGACTTTATTCTTTGCCATTCTCAAAGATATTTTAAGCATTGGAAGGGAAGTAGGGAAGCAATGGTATATAGAGATGACTGATGTATTTGGGGCTGGAGACAGAGGAACAATGAGGAGCTGCTGACAGAACCCATTCATGAAGTGACATGGCTGGAATGGGGCACAGCAGTGGGAGTATCTACGATTCAACATGAAGGCCGCTAGGTCTGCGTGTCTTAGAAGAGAGAGAATAGGAAGAGGCAGGTGACAGGAGGATGGCACAGGGGTATCTCAGAGAGGCAAACTTCTCCGAGATTCCAGATCATCCCTTATACCACCAACTTCAGGGTTTAGTTTCTCTTCTACAATACATTAGCCGTTTGACCTGAAACACAAGGGCCAAACAGATTAAACATTAGTATGAGTGTTTGGACTCGATTTTCTATAGCTCCATGATTGAAACAGACATTGCAGAACCAAATTCAAATTGTTAGCCTCACCCCTGAGGCCCTGAGGATTTCATAAGAACAGGAAACAAGAATCCTATGAATTATTTCCTCCTCAGGAGAGACCCTTCCCCCCAAGCTATTTTGTAACATACGAAGAGATGGAAGGGGATAAAACAAAACTTCTCTTGAGATGGTCAAAAATAAAATTAATTCCTGTTTTCAGGATGAGAATGGAAATTTCTTTCACTGAGCCCAGAAGCTGCCCTGCTTCTCTGGCCATTTATGGAAGGTTGATTTACCTCAACACACATTCATCCAGGCCCCTCGAGCACATTGCATTGTGCCTGGCACTGGTGCTTTGATTCAGACAGCAGTGAGCCTCAATAGGAGAAAAGACTTCCCTGCTGTAGCCTGGCATAGGCTATAACAGAGTGGACAAGAGGTTATAGGGATTTTCTGGAAGAACAGAAGAGTGCTGTGAGAAAATGAGGGAGACCAGAGCTTCTGCTTTCTGCTTGAGTTATGTTTATCACAACTCCAACTCTCACCAACCAAACCAAACCAAACCAAACCAAAAATGAAAACAAAAAACTAGATACATTGTTTCTACCGGAGAGACTTCTCAGTGGATTAAGGAGCACATGAGCTGCAGTCTGTAGCCCTCATGACCAATCACAGTTACTTGAGACAAGGCATATGCTCTCATGTGCTTTCTCTTATAATGTGAACTTTGTAGATTTTTTTTTGGCTATCTAGATTTAAATGTTTTCATTATTAAAAAATACATGTGGTACTGTCTTGCAATTATTTGTACTGATGCTTTGTTTCCATGTTAGATTGTAAACCACTCCAGGACAAGAATCATGGCGTTCTCATCTTCGCTTCCCCCACAGTATCTGAAAGTATCATGTGAGGCACAGCATCTAACAGCATGGATCAGAACACAGATATGAATCAGGGAGATGTGAGGCTGCCTCTGGTTTTATCCCCTTGTAGCTATGTGACCTTGTGCAAAAGACCTCAGACTCTCTATCCAAAAAAATGAGTAGCTCCGTTATTGTCAGAATTGTCAGGCATTATTGTCAGAATGAAATGGCACGACAAAAGTAAATAAGTTAAAATTTGGAGCTTAAGAATTGATCCAAGGCTGAAAACTGTATGTTAAACCTAAAGCCGTGATCTCCTAGTGGTAAGTAGTGAAGAATCACTAGGGAGGAGGTGAGATAGTGATGGGGAACAGAAAAGAAACAATAACTTCACAGGCACCTAGACTGGTGTCCTATTTTGTATTTGCCACTTTCTACTTGTAACTTCATCAGCATTGCAGTATCTGTATTTATCTACCACAATATTACACACCCAATAATGTACCTAACATAGGTCCCTATCAAAGAAGGGATCACATAGGTAACTGCTTACTCAAGTTCCACAAACTTGTTTCCACGCTATACAACTTGTCTGTGAAGATCTAGGCTTACTTTTTATTGACATTCTTCCGGTATTAATCACACACATATGATTAATGTGACACCATTTGTCATATTAGAATGTAAGCTCTTTGAAAGTAGTAATTTTTGCCTGATTGGTTTACTTCTGTGTCCCCAGTACTGAGAACAACATCTGACTTTATTTTGTGCTCAGTGAATATTGAATGAATGAGTGAACGAATGTGTGCCTGGACAGTTTTCACCCAATCATAGCAGTTCCCTCAGATGCTAAAGCAGGTTGGATAAAGAATTGGTAGGGGCAGAAGAAATGAAGAAGTTCTGCTGTCCAATGTGATTGCCTCTTGCAGTTGAGTTAATTCAATACCTGAGGCATCTCCTGGAGATTATGTCAAAATACCTAGTTTCCGAGGCCGACAGACAAGGCTCATAAATCTGCTCAATGCATTCTTTCCCTCTTTAACAACAAAAAAAATTCATTTTGAGGTAAAATATCCTGCAGGGGCCTTCAGTAATATGCATTGCTAAAACAGAGAGGGTCAAACATGTCACCTCAACACTGGAAGGCATATTTCATTGCTAGTTAGTGTCAAACATTTTCTCATTTGTCAACAAAGCACTGGGGGAAATAAACACTACAAGCCGGCACTGTGCAACAGGCTCTCTTTTTAACTGGGGAGTTTGTGTTTCCAGAAGGAAGACTCTGGTTTAGCAATGGGTCTGTTTATCACTTCCTGTCAATGGAATTCAATAGGACATGTGCTCAGACCCTGCTTGAGATATCATGAAGCTAACAACTAATTAGTGTGCTCTTTCTAGGGATAATAAACAGTTACACTTCAATTACTCTTAAACAAATACCACAACAAGAAAAGAAAACATGTACTTTCAAAGGGGTTGCATATTTTTTTTGTTTCACACATAACTGGGGGAAAAAACCTATGAATTATGCTAGGAAATTTGTTATTGACCTTATTTTGCAGAAAGCTTAAGGTCAAAGAGGAGAAATACAATATTTATTGGATGCGTATTTGTAAAGAAGGGGCAACAAATAGATAGAGGACGTGAACTTTATTTTTACTACCTGGTGGGGCATGTTGTATCTACCTTTTCTCAAAGTTTCTCAAAGTTTCATGCCATTCTTTTTTTTTTTTTTTTTAAGATTTTACTTATTTGTTTGAAAGTGAGAGAGAGATCACAAGTAGGCAGAGAGGCAGGCAGAGAGAGAGGGAGAAGCAGGCTCCCTGCTTCCGAGCAGAGCCCGATATGGGACTGGATTCCAGAACCCTGGGATCATGACCTGAGCTGAAGGCAGAGGCTTTAAACCACTGAGGTTTAAACCAGGCACCCCTAAAATTTTCATGCCATTCTTAAGCATGTTCTGTTTTTTGTTTTTGTTTTTTGTTAAAGATTTTATTTATTTATTTGACAGAGAGATCACAAGTAGGCAGGGAGGTAGGCAGAGAGAGAGAGAGTGAGAAATAGGCTCCCTGCCGAGCAGAGGGCCCAATGCAAGGCTCAATCCCAGGACGCTGAGACCGTGACCTGAGCTCAAGGAGAGGCCTTAACCCACTGAGCCACCTAGGCACCCCAATGTGTTCTGTTTTTAAGAATGTTAGGAGTCAAATTTCATGGAAAATCTTGTTGAGTTTTTAATTAGTCTTAGGCTTAACTTATAGATTAATTTGGATGATATTATTTTTGAAATTCCTGTTTGCTCTAATATTTTATAATTTCTTTTGTTAAACTCTGATTAATATAAAAATAATTTTTGCTACAAAAAATGAGGTAGGGGCCCATCTTCCATTACTTTCCAGAAGGTTAACCATTTGTCCAAACAAACACCATTTAATTGAATTATTCATTTTGCCCAAATGCTTTGACCTAACACTCTATTTTATATTAAATATTAACTTCTTTTTGAACTCTCCTTTCCATTTCATTGATGTCTGTCTTCTGTTCATGTACCAATATTAAGATTATAATTACAACACCTTGTACTAATCACCTTCAGAATTATTCTTGGGTACACTTTTATCTTTGCTTTTCCATAGCAACTGTTGGATTAACTTGTCTGACTCTACTACCTCTCCTCAATCTAAAATGTCAATATCATATAAAGGCACGTTGCAGATCTATAGAGTTTTGACAGATTTATATGCATTTATTAATAGATTTAAAATGCCTTGATTATCTTTTAATATTTAAAATAATGTTTTCCCATTCATTAAAACATTTTTTTACAACTCTCACTAGCATTTATGATTTCCCTTCATAGAACACTAGCATATTCCTCTTCAATGCTTATATTTTTATTCTTTGTTGCTATTATAACTAACAGTATTTTTTTCATTATGTTTTCTAAGTGATTGATTTTTTATAGTGGTGAGCTATTGAATTTTATATGTTGATTTTATAATCAACCACTTTATTGGGTTCTTTTTTAGTTCTTAATTGCGTTCAGCTTTCTCTCTTGAGTTTTCTAGATATGCTCTATTATTTTTGGCAAATGACAATAATTTTGAATCTTTTCCAGTTTTATGTTTCATATTTCTTTCTCTTGCTTACTTACACTGGCTAGGACCTCCAGAATAATAAAGATAGTGGGGAGAATGTCCAATCTTATTTTACTCCTGATTTAATAGGGGTGCTTTTAGTGTTTCATCACTAATCCTAATGTTAGAGCTTTCAGCTCTATCTTTGGTACTTTATTTATTTATTTATTAAAGATTTTATTTATTTGTTTGACAGAGAGGAGAGAGATCACAAGCAGGCAGAGAGGCAGGCAGAGAGAGAGGGGGAAGCAGGCTCTCCGCTGAGCAGAGAGCCCAATGTGGGGCTCGATCCCAGGACCCTGAGATCATGACCTGAGCTGAAGGCAGAGGCTTTAACCCACTAAGCCACCCAGGTGCCCTCATTAGTACTTTATTAAGACCTTTATTTTCACTTTAAAATCCAGAATGGGTATTGAATTTTATTGAATATCCTTTGGCCAGCAGCTACAGAAGTATGCATATCTTTTCCGCTACTATGATATATATTTTGCAAAGCATTTGGTGGCTATATATTCCTATATGAATGTCCTGCAAGATTGCTTGTTAATACATTATTTAAGACATTTACAGTGACATTTATTAGTGAATTTTGTCAGCGTCATATATCATTCTATGTCACTGTGCTATTTTTTGTCACATTTTTGTACCCATAGTATGATGGTTTTGTAAATATTACTTAGGAATTTTTGGTCTTTATTTCTAGAAAATATCTGAAAGCACTTAAGTGATCTATTAGCTAGAGCATGGATAGAATTCATCTGGAACCTGTGACATCTGGTGTCATTTATCACATTTTTTTGTCCTCTGTCTTTCCTATTAATTTGTGCTTAAATCTGAAGAATTTATTAAATTTACATTGAATTTTATTTTTACACAACTACTTTTATAGAGTTGCAGGGTCTTTCCATTAGGAATGTCTGGTTTTCTCTCTTTTTATGATATTGGTAGCTATTGGTAATCATTGTCTAGATCAATTAACTAGAGATTCTAATAATCAATATCCCTACTCTATCAATTATTTTTTAAATTTTTTTTAGATTTTTTTTTTATTATTTCTTTATTTGACAGAGAGAGAGAGATTATAAGTAGGCAGAGAGGCAGGCAGAGAGAGAGGGGAAAGCGGGCTCCCCACTGAGCAGAGAGCCCAATGCAGGGCTCGATCCCAGGACCCTGAGATCATGACCTGAGCCAAAGGCAGAGGCTTAACCCACTGAGCCACCCAGGCACCCCAGCCTACTCTATCATTTCTTTTTTGCTTATTTGATGGGATATTTTTATAAGCAAAACCTCTTAATTAATATATATATTTTTAAACATTTTATTTTTATTTTTTTCAGGGTTCCAAGATTCATTGTTTATGCACCACACCCAGTGTTCCATGCAATATGTGCCCTCCTCAATACCCACCACCAGGCTCAGCCAACCCCCCACCCCACCCCTCTAAAACCTTCAGTTTCTCAGAGTCCACAGTCTCTCATGGTTCATCTCTCCCTCCAATTTCCCCCAATTCATTTTTCCTTTCCTTCTCTTAATGTC
Source organism: Procyon lotor (assembly GCA_028646535.1). Lineage (NCBI taxonomy): Eukaryota > Metazoa > Chordata > Mammalia > Carnivora > Procyonidae > Procyon > Procyon lotor. The sequence goes on along the minus strand of CM053605.1, from coordinate 93,537,419 downwards.
CTCCATGTTTTTCCTTATGCTCCACATGTAAGTGAAAGCATATGATAATTGACTCTCTCCGCTTTACTTATTTCACTCAGCATAATCTCCTCCAGTCCCATTCATGTTGATAAAGAAGTTGGGTATTCATCCTTTCTGATGGAGGCATAATATTCCATTGTATGTGTGTACCATGTCTTCTTTTTCCATTCGTCTGTCAAAGAGCATCTTGGCTCTTTCCACAGTTTGGCGATTGTGGCCATTGCTGCTATGTACATATGGCCCTTCTTTTCACTGCATCTGTATCTTTGGGGTAAATACCCAGTTGTGCAGTTGCAGGGTCATGGGGTAGCTCTATTTTTAATTTCTTCAGGAATCTCCACACTGTTTTCCAAAGTGGCTGCACCAAGTTGCATTCCCACCAACGGTGGAAGAGCGTTCTCCTTTCACCACATCCTCTCCAACACTTGTTTCTTGTCTTGTTAATTTTGGCCATTCTAACTGGTGTAAGGTGGTATCTCAATGTAGTTTCAGTGAATTTCCCTGATCGCTAATGATGATGAAGATTTTTTTCACGTGTCAGCTATTTGTATGTCTTCTTTAGAGAATTGTCTGTTCATGTCTTCTGCCCATTTTTTGTTGTGATTATCTGTTTTTTGAGTGTTGAATTTGAGGAGTTCTTTATAGAACTTGGATATCAGTTCTTTGTCTGTAGTGTCATTTGCGAATACCTTCTCCCATTCTGTGGGTTGCCTGTTTGTTTTGTTGACTGTTTCTTTTGCTGTGTAGAAGCTTTTTATCTTGATGAAGTCCCAGAAGTTTAATTTCGCTTTTGTTTCCTTTGCCTTTGGAGACATATCCTGAAAGAAGCTGCTGTGGCTGATGTCAAAGAGGTTGCTGCCTATGTTCTCCTCTAGGATTTTGATAGATTCCTGCCTCACATGGAGGTTTTTTATACATTTTGAGTTTATCTTTGTGTATGGTGTAAGAGAATGGTTGAGTTTCATTCTTCTATACAGAGCTGTCCAATTTTTCCAGCACCATTTATTGAAGAGATGGTCTTTTCCACTGGATCTTTTTTCCTACTTTGTTGAAGATTACTTGACCATAGAGTTGTGGGTCCATATCTGGACTCTACTCTGTTCCACCAGTCTATGTGTCTGTTTTTGTGCTGGTACCATGCTGTCTTGGTAATCACAATTTTGTAGTAAAGCTTGAAATCAGGCAACATGATTGAAATCAGGCAAAACAAAAAAAACTTTTTTTTTCAATGTTTCCTTAACAATTCGGGGTCTTTTCTGGTTCCATACAAATTTTAGGATTGTTTGTTCCAGCACTTTGGAAAATGCTGGTGGAATTTTGATTGGGATAGCACTGAAAGTATAGATTGCTCTGGGCAGTATAGAGATTTTAACAATATTTATTTTTCCAACCTATGAGCTTGGAATGCTTTTCCATCTGTATTTGAGGAACTGCAAAACACTCATGAAAGAAATTGAAGAAAACAAAAAAAGATGGTAAAGCATGCCTTACTATAGGTTTTATTTATTTATCTATTTATTTATTTATTTTTGAAGATTTTATTTGTCCATTTGAGAAAGAGAGAGAGAGTGAGAGAAAGCATGAGAGGGAGGAAGGTCAGAAGGAGAAGCAGACGACCCATGGAGCTGGGAGCCCAATGTGGCACTCAGTCCCAGAACTCCGGGATCATGATCTGAGCTGAAGGCAGTTGCTTAACCAACTGAACCACCCAGGCTCCCCATTCTATAGCTTTTATTTATTTATTTATTTGATTTTAATTAATTTTTATTAACATATAATGTATTATTTGCCCCAGAGTACATGTCTGTGAATCGTCAGTTTTACATATTTCACAGCACTTAACAGCACATACCCTCCCCAATGTCCACAAACCAGTCACCCTATCCCTACCCGCCCCTGCCTCCCAGCAACCCTCAGTTCGTTTCGTGAGTTTAGTTTTGTTGGTTTGTCTCCCTCCCCATCCTTTCCTGTTTCATTTCTCTCCCCCACCCTCTCCCCCAAACTTCCTTGTCTCTCAAATTCTTCATATCAGAGAGATCATGTGATAATTGTCTTTCTCTGACTGACTTATTTCACTTAGCATAATACCCTCCAGTTCCATCCATTTCGTTGCAAATGGCGAGATTTTGTTTCTCCTGATGGCTGCATAGTATTCCATTGTATATATATCATGTGTCTGTTGGCCATTTAGATGTCCTCTTTGCAGAAATGAC